>BDMV01000007.1:25584856-26784856 GCA_008326285.1 Oryza officinalis
GAAAGAGGAAAAGAAAAAGAGGTGGGACCCGCCAGTGGGCCCCACTCTCTCTCTCTCCATGGGCCTTTGACCGTAGGTCTAAATCCCCTCCCTCTTCTTTCAGGGCCGAGCCCATAAAGTCCTCCTGCAAAAGTCTATATTATATCCTCCGGGCCGAAACCCACCAACAGCCTCTCTCCTCGACGAAGTCTAATTTATACCCCCCCTACTCACCCAACTCTCCTCTTAAAGTCTGTATTACCTCCCTAACCGACCTACATCACTTTGGGCTAAGGCCAAAGCACTCCCAAAATAAAAGTCCAACATGCCCCCCCCTCTGAGCCCCTCAGCCAAAGAATATTCCCAAGAATGTCCCTCTCCAAATTAATAAATCCATTTCCGTATTTCAGAAAATCCGCTAATCCTCCAAATCCGTATCTCCCTCGTTTTGAGTCGAATGTGAACAAAACGTCCGTCAAAATCTTTCAAAAATCAAAATCTATACATTGGCACTGGTTGGGTTATTTTCCTTTTTGGAATTTTTGGCTCTTTTTGTGTTAGCGAGTAGTTCGTGACGTTATTATTCGACCGGACAGGGTATATCTGCGAGGAGGAAATTGAGCCAATTGATAACGAACCCTCAAGTGAGCAAGGCAAGTCACTACGCCCCCTTCCTCGAACATGTTGATCCTATTTTTACAAATGTGTTGATTACAAATAAAATTGCATGCTAATTATAAAACACGTACCCACATTTGCTTAAAGCCTTACCTTTGATATTGTTTATCCTTATGTATTTACACACCTTTGTTACCTGAGTATATTACTTTACGCGTGATTATTTACTCACTGCTTAGCCCTGCTTACATAGACGTTATACACTCCATATGTGGGATATGTGGATGTGGTTACACTGATCACTCGATGGGAGTGATTGATAGAGATCGGGTGGAGACATGAGCGCCACCCACAGCATGAAAACCTTTGTGAAAACCCAAAAACTTAATTAAACAAAAGTGATTTCGACTGGGGCGGCACGGATAGAATATGGGTGGTTCTGGGAACGGTAAGCCGCCGACCCTGGTCAGTTAAGGACCGAGTCAAGAAGCTAAGCAGGGAACGAACCGAGTACGACCACACTTCTTGAGTGGGGTTAGACCCGGTGGACTAGGTTATTCTCGTGGGGTGGCACCCCAGACATGGTAGGTTCTGGATATCGGTATGGAAATGTGGAAGTGTGTGGTTTAATGACGTCAAGCTTTATATATGTATGATGTAACCTTCAATCTCGGGAGCGCCAGGACTCCCCTCACAACCGGCTCGAGGTAGGAATGTGGCGCCGGGGGTGCAATGGGGATTCATAGTCCTTGGAGCGGGTGCCGCCATGCGAGGGTAACTGAAAAACCGGGCCGTGACAAGTCTCATGTGTTGGGTGAGTCACGGAGTGTGGGATTAAAAGCGTACATCCACTGCAGTGTGAGTAAATTAAACTATTCGAATAGCCGTGCTCGCGGTTAATGAGCGCCGGGACTTGTATTACTCTTGACTAGACTCACATGTTTTAATTTGGTTAGAAGAAGTTGGGATAAATACAACATGAGTGACCTTGCCCCATGCGTGGGAAGGTTACATTGTGATGAAGGAACTTCTAATTAATGACAACCTTTACATAGCGGCAATTCTTTTCATGGTTAAAACTGCTAGGCCATAGGCTTGTAAAATAACTTGTGAAAACTGGCTTTACGCAAATAAACTAAAACCTGCCTTGGATCCCTATATGCATTGGTTGCATTTCTATAGTGGTGACTTGCTGAGTACGGTTGGTACTCACCCTTGCATATTTCTACCCTTTTAGCTCTTGATGATGAGGACATGCCAGTCGAACTGATCCCTGAGGAGGGGGATGGTACGGAGGAACCATAGGGACTAATCCCCAGTTGATGCCTGTGGAGTATAGATGGACCGCCGCAGCCTCGCTTCCGCTATCCTATGTTATTTGGTATTGTATCCGGTCAGACACGGCCTATTAGAACCTACTCGGGTTCCCATGTAATATTTGGTATTGTAAGACTATGCGATGCAGACTATGTGTACCAGAGTTGTAATGTGTGTATACCAACCTACCGATCCAGGGAGTTGGTATTTGTAAACACATATGGTTTCCTGTGCTATAAAATCAGGGGCCGACAAACCTGGTATCAGAGCCTGCGACTGTAGGATTAGACCCCTTGGCACCCACCATCCGAGACTTCGTTTTGGTTTAGCCTCATATAAGTGCACCCCGCGTACCAAAACAATATTAATTGCAAAACTCTACCCCGCTACACGCGATTTAGTAAAAATTCTTATTGACTCTGTGCTTAATTTTTGTAGATGGACTTCACCTTCCACGGCCAGTACGCCCTTCAGCAGCTTCGAAACCAGCGCTTCTTCCTGGTCAGCTGGTACGGAGAGAACCTCGCTGAGGTTGACCACCTCCGCTACCTGCTTCGCGAGGCTGACTCCGTCATCTCGAACCTCCGGGAGAGGTACGAGCTGCTTGGTGAGCGGTGCGACAGCCAGGAGCACAAAATTTCTGAGCTGGAGCATGCGCTCGCCACACTCCGCCAGCAGACCGCACCAGTCCACTCAACACCGGCTCCGCCGACGACCCGCACCGTCAGCGTTGGCTTCGCCACCACCTTCAGCCCACGGTCTACACCAGCCGCAGGGGCCGGCCAAGCCACTGCCACCCGCTCCCGCACGGCTGCACCGACATTCACACAGTACCTGGCCGCACTCCGTGCTTCGGTGGCCGCAGCGTCGACTACTGGGAGCCCCGCTACCCGCTCCTCGACCCCTGCTCAGGGGGTGGGACTCACCCCTGCTTCCGGCATGGCACTACTCGTCGCCACCACTACCACCACCGCTCCCATCACGACAGCTACCCAGGACGATGTGGTGATCGGTGTGGCGCCACCCCCGCCACCAGTGCTGCGTGCTTTCTCGGCGGCACCGACTACTGCAGCTCTCACCGCACTAGCCAGCGGCACCCTCGACGACGTCATCAGATCCGTCATACCCGTCGAGGAGGACCCAGAGGAGAGGGTCGTGGAGATCGACGAGCCCTTTGTCGATACCACCTCTGACCCAGCAGCACGCAGGGGACGCCGGAGCTACGGTGACCCGGCCACGTTCGGGAGACGTCGCCGTAGCCGCCTCTTCCGCGGCACCACCTCAGGCTACGACGGCGACCGCGAGTTTGACAAGACTGCCCCTCGCAGTCGCAGCCGTAGCCGCTCCCCTCGCCGCATGGGTGACGAGGCTAGCCGCGACCCGGCCTTGGACCCGCGCGTGGAGTGGGTTCTGCCTTAGGCAGGAACCATTGCGCGCCAGGAACTAGGCTCGCTTTGGTGGTCCTCTGGACAGCGAGCCTGTTTCCACCCACCACTACTTAGACTCAGTAGACGCTGAGGTGTTCATTACTGTATTGTACCCCTCTAACCTGCGTTTGAGCAGAAGAGGTCGCACCTTCCTATTTTGCATCGTCATGTATGTAGTTGTACCTCCTTCCCTTATTCTAGCAGGGGAAGTAGGATGTACTTAGGCTTTGCACCAGTGCATCTGATTATATTATTATGAGTTACGCTACGATTATGGGAATGGTTGTCTCACAACAGATAACACAACATGAACAACATTAGCGCTGCTATACCATAAACAACCCTGCCCTCTTACGCTAACACTGCCTATGCCACCCTGCTCTCAGATGGTGAACCCAAGGACCGCGAGATCGGGCTCCGGATCAGCCCGTACGCGCGATACGACGCCGCCACCACCCCCACCCCCCAGCATCGCTGAGTTGATGGCGACTCAGAACGTGCTAATGCGAGGCATGCTTGACATGCTCAACAATGGAGGGTCTGGGAACCATACGGCCCAATCCGGGTCTGCCGGAGCAACGGCTGGGGCCAGGCGGCATGCACCCAGCTATGGAGAGTTCATAAGGACCAGGCCACCAACCTTCTCGGAGGCCGCAGAACCACTAGAAGCGGAAGACTGGCTGTGCACTGTGGTAAAGAAGTTGGAACTAGTGCGAGCCGACGAAGAAGATAAGGTCCGATATGCCACTAGCCTGCTCGAAGGAACAGCTAGTGATTGGTGGGAGACTTACAAGAAATCTCGCACAGCAGACACGGACGAGCCAGACTGGAAAGAATTCACTGAAGCCTTCCGAGGGGCGTACATTCCGGCGGCCCTTATTAAACTAAAAAGAGATGAGTTTAGGGCCTTGACCCAGGGGGATCTGAGCGTGCAAGACTACCTCAACAAGTTCATACAACTGGCCCGCTATGCACCACAGGATCTCCCAGACGAAGACGAAAAGGTCGATAAATTCCTGAACGGAATGAACGACGAACTACGTAGTCAGCTGATTACGCAGGACCATGACACTTTCCAAGGACTGATCAACAAGGCGCTCCGAAAGGAAGCTGATAACAAGATAGTGAATGCCAACCGGAAGCGCAAGTTCGCAGCCCTCAAGAACAAGCAGCAGCAGCAAGGGCAAAGGTTCAAAACTAATGTCGGACAAGTATGGAGGCCGGTATACTCTGGCTCTTTTCGCCCCGCATCCACCCCCACCACACCCACCGTCCGCCCCGCTGCAATACTCCGCACCCCTACCTCCACCATCCCTGGCTCTGGCCCCACAAACATGAACTGCTTCAACTGTGGTGGAGCAGGCCACTTCTCCAGAGAATGCCCCCTGCCCAGAAAAATTCCCTCCAAATTCCAGACAAATCCCGCCCCCGCCCGCGGTACTTTTACACCCTCTGCGCCCCGGGCAGCCCCGCAAGCCCCAGTTCGGGCCCAGTCCGCGTCATCTGTTGCTCATGGCCGCGTGAACCACGTGCACGCGGAGGAGGCCCAGGAAGATCAGGGCGTTCTTCTCGGTACGTTTTCTATAAACTCTGTCCCGGTTTCGGTTCTGTTTGACTCTGGTGCATCTCATTCTTTCATCTCTCCAAAAGTCGTTCGAAGTCAGCAATTTAGGCTTTCTGAGTTAAATAAACCTATGGTCGTACACTCACCAGGGGGGGATTTGATGGTAACCCGGGTTTGCAAAAATGTGCCGCTCCTTTTGCAAGGGACGGTGATTCCTACCACTTTAATAGTCCTCCCCTCTCAGCACCTTGACATTATTTTGGGCATGGATTGGCTATCCAAATACCGAGGAACCCTTGACTGTGCCCGAAGAATCATCGCACTAGCCACCCAAGGCGCCAACCCTGTAAGAATTGAGATCGGACCCCTCAAACCGGTGTCTGGAGACCAAAAGACCATCCTAGCCTCCCTTACCTTGGAAAAAACCCCCGTGGTTCGGGAATACCGAGACGTTTTTCCAGAGGAACTGCCAGGAATGCCCCCTGACAGAGATATAGAATTCGTCATAAACTTAATGCCCGGTACTGCACCAATAGCCAAGCGACCCTATAGGATGCCTGCCAACGATTTAGAAGAACTTAAGAAACAAATTCAAGAACTCCAAGACAAGGGATTTATCCGCCCTAGTTCTTCTCCATGGGGAGCCCCGGTGCTGTTCGTTAAAAAGAAAGATGGTAGCCAAAGGATGTGTGTGGACTATCGCTCGCTGAACGAAGTCACAGTCAAAAATAAATACCCCCTTCCTAGAATCGATGACCTATTCGACCAACTTCAAGGGGCAAGTGTATTCTCAAAAATCGACCTCCGTTCCGGCTATCACCAACTTAAAGTACGCCCGGAAGATGTACCCAAAACCGCCTTCTCTACTCGCTATGGGCTCTATGAGTTCTTGGTCATGGCGTTTGGACTGACCAACGCCCCCGCTTATTTCATGAACCTTATGAATAAAGTATTCATGGAATACCTTGACAAGTTCGTCGTAGTGTTCATAGATGATATACTAATCTACTCCAAAACCGAGGAAGAACACGCGACCCACCTACGAATAGTGTTGGAAAAGTTAAGGGAGCACCGGCTGTATGCCAAGTACAGTAAGTGCGAGTTTTGGCTTAGGGAGGTGAGTTTTCTAGGCCACGTAATTTCAGCCGGAGGAGTAGCAGTAGACTCAACCAAAGTGGACGCAGTTACTAAGTGGCCAGCACCTCGAAGTGTAACCGAGGTACGGAGCTTCCTTGGCCTAGCTGGGTATTACCGCAGATTCATCGAAGGATTTTCTCAAATCGCCCGCCCTATGACACAACTGCTCAAAAAGGAGAAAAAGTATGATTGGACCGAAAAATGCCAAAGTAGCTTCAACCAGCTAAAAGCCAAATTAACTTCAGCCCCCATCCTTGTCTTGCCCGACATCGGGAAAGATTTCGAAGTTTACTGTGATGCTTCTCGTCACGGATTGGGAGGTGTATTAATGCAGGACAACAAGGTAGTCGCCTATGCATCACGCCAATTAAGACCTCATGAAGAGAACTACCCAACCCACGATTTGGAGCTAGCATCCGTAGTTCATGCCCTAAAAATTTGGAGGCACTATCTGATCGGTAACCGCTGTAATATCTTCACTGATCACAAAAGCCTAAAGTACATCTTTACTCAGGCTGACCTCAACCTACGCCAAAGAAGATGGCTAGAGTTAATTAAGGATTATGACTTGGACATCCACTACCATCCAGGCAAGGCTAATGTGGTAGCTGATGCCTTAAGCAGGAAACCCGCATGTAACATGCTAAGGGCCCAAGACCTACCGCCCACCTTGGAAGCTGAGTTCGCCCGCCTCAACCTAACCATGGTGAAGCAAGGGAGTGTGGCAAACCTAGAGCTTCAGCCACAACTCCCGGCCCAAATCAAAGACAGCCAAAATCAAAGCAAGGAGGTAGAAAAGATTAAGGATCAGATGAAGGGAGGAAAGGCCAAAGAATTCAGGTTGGATGAGCAAGGAATCCTTTGGTATAAACATCGGTTGTTCGTGCCCGCCGGAAAGAATTTTCGAAAGACTATCCTCACGGAAGCCCACGATTCGGCCTACTCCATCCACCCCGGAAGCACAAAAATGTACCAAGATATAAAGCAAGAATATTGGTGGCCCGGAATGAAACGGGATGTTGCGGAATACGTCGCCGTATGCGACATCTGCCAAAGGGTCAAGGCCGAACACCAGCGCCCGGCTGGGTTGTTGCAACCATTAAAAATTCCAGAATGGAAGTTTGACGAAATTGGTATGGATTTCATAGTGGGACTACCCAAGACCGCTTCAGGTTGTGATTCCATCTGGGTAATCATAGACCGCCTGACGAAAGTAGCCCGTTTTATACCAGTTAGGACGACCTATAGCGCGGCTCGGTTAGCCGAGTTGTTTATAGCAAAAATAGTATGCCTCCATGGTGTCCCAAAGCGGATTATCTCAGACCGAGGCGCGCAGTTTACCTCTCACTTTTGGGATCGGTTCCATGAAGCACTAGGCAGTCACCTTGCCTTTAGCACAGCCTACCACCCCCAAACCGACGGCCAGACGGAGAGAACCAACAAAGTTCTAGAGGATATGTTGCGCGCTTGTGTTATGGATTTCACAACGGACTGGGAAAAATGTCTGCCCTATGCGGAATTTTCATATAACAATAGCTACCAAGCGAGCTTGAAAATGTCCCCCAACGAAGCCTTGTACGGCCGGAAATGCCGTACCCCATTGATGTGGTCAGAAGTTGGAGAGGCCTCCGTCTTCGGACCCGACGTCGTGAGAGAAGCTGAAGAAAAGGTGCGATTAATAAAAGACCGCCTTCAAGCCGCCCAAGCCAGGCAGAAGAGTTATGCGGACACTAGGCGACGGGAATTAACTTTTGAGGTTGGGGATTACGTGTATCTCAAGGTATCACCCCTACGAGGAACCCGGCGTTTTAAGGTAAAAGGCAAGCTGGCACCGCGTTATGTGGGACCATACCCAATAATAAGCCGACGTGGCCAAGTCGCCTATGAGTTAAAACTGCCAGAAACCTTATCCGACGTCCATCCCGTGTTCCACGTCTCTCAACTAAAAAAATGCCTCCGCATACCAGAAGAGCATACCTTAGTGGAAACCCAAGAAGTAAACCCCGACCTCACATATCCGGAGAAACCGATCAAAATCTTAGAAGAAGCTGAAAGGAGAACCCGCTCTAAAACCATTAAATTGTACAAAGTTCTGTGGAGCAATCACTCGGAAGACGAAGCCACCTGGGAACGAGAGGAATACCTCAAGAGTAGATACCCCGACCTCTTCCAGAAAAGGTAAGCAATCTCGAGGACGAGATTATTTTTAGGGGGGTAGGTTTGTAACACCCTGGGGAAATTCCTAAATAAAAATACACCGATCAAAAATCATTTCTGTTTCATGTTTAAATTTTTGCATCATGCCGACAGTTTCTTTGTTTTATGCCAGTGCCAAACTTTTATTGAAATTTACCAATTTTTCTACTCCTCTGATCTTCTGGTCTTTGTCCCAGGATTTTCACTCTAACCAAAATTAGTTTTACTCCAAAAAGTCCACGTAAGCTCCCTCTACTATGGCCTTCTTGTTGCTGGGCTTTTTCTGGAAAAAGTCCATGTTACCTCCCCAAGCCCTTTTCATTCCTATTAGGTTGGAAAAGAGAAAAGTCTAATTTTCCCCCATACTATTTTCGGCGACGACGTCGCCGCACGCCGCGCCGCTACGACGAGGCCGCTACGACATCACCGGCTGTCGCCTTCCGCTCCTGTCTCACCGGCGAGCTTGCCATCCATTCCATACGCATCCGGCCCCACCTCGCACCGCCGCGAGCCATGCAGCAAGCTAGTTGTGCATGAGCGTGCATGCAGGCAAGCCAGCCACGAGCAAGCACCATGCAACTAGCTAGCTATGCGTATGCCTGCATGCAAGCAGCTAGTCGAGCCCAAGCTAGCATGCATGCAACAGCCTATGCAGCATACGCGCCAACCCGCGCGGCCGCTGCAACTACCCCGTCCCTGTCTTCATGGCCATTTAAGACGAGCTCGTGCGGTGAAGCCTATATAAGGGCAACCATAGCCAATATGCAACCCGTCCCTTTCCATCCTCTCTTCTCCTCCTCCTGGCTTTGTTTCTCTTCAGTCGCACCCTTCCACGCACACGCCGCCATCTCTCCGCTTGCTCCGCCGCGGCCGGCTTCGGCTGGGCCTCAGTTGAGCAAGAGGACGGATAGGCCGCCGCGCCGTCATTTGAACCCGAGAACGACTGACTTATCGAACGGCTAATCCCTAACATCTAACCCGCTGACTTCTAACTCACTAACCCGCTGACTTCTAACTCACTAACCCGCTGACTTCTAACTCGCTGACCCCTGACACCTAACTTGCACTAATCCGCTAACATTTATTCCTTAACGCTGTGTGTTCGTTTGTTGCCGAGCGAACACGTGGTGGGCGAGGACGATCCGCGGGTCGACCGGCCCCAGGCAGTACCTCGACGACCGTAGTTCGTGCGAGGACCGTCGGTCGGTACGCCGCTACCCGGCTGCCGCAAGGTGAGCTCCCCTCCTGCCCTTCCTCTTGCTTTCGTTTCCTTACCGCATTTCTCGTCTACCGTCGTTACCGCGGCACGGTGGCGTCGTGAGACGTGACACCGTAACCATTCCTTGCGCGACCGTCCTTCGCAGCGATCGCCGCATCACAGCCGGCCGTGCATACGCCATATAGCTAGCGGGCCGAACGTGTGCATGCATGCATGCAAGTAGCCCACATGCATGCAACTAGCTAGTCGTGTGTATGCATATGCATGCATGCAAGCAACCCACATGCATGCAACTAGCTAACCGTGTGTATGCATATGCATGCATGCAAGCAACCCACATGCATGCAACTAGCTAACCGTGTGTATGCATATGCATCCATGCAAGCAACCCACATGCATGCAACTAGCTAGCCGTGTGTATGTATATGCATCCGTCGTTCGGTCGAGCCCCCGGCCGACGTTGTCCTGGCAGTACCGCGTCACGCCCGGCCAATGCCGTGGCCCAGTTCAGGCCGAGCTGCCTCAGCCGACCTCCTCGCTGCCGCGGGCGTCGGCCAAGTCACCGCGCCGACCGGAGCCTCCGCGCCCGCGCGTCGGCCTGCGCCCGGCCACCTCCTGGACACGGGCCTCGGCCACGCCATGCCGACGCGCCGCCGCCACACCGTGTCAGGCCCACTAGTGGGCCCCATATTTTATTCTCTCCCCGCGGGCCCCATTGACCGAAGACTTGGAAAAAGTCTATATCGCCTTCCTCTGCTTTGTCGGCCCGAAGCCCATAAAGCCTTCCAAAAAGTCTACATTGCCTTCCTCTCGTGGTCGGCCTAAGCCCACGAAATTCTCTAAAAAGTCTATAAAAGCTCCTCTACTTCATTGGGCCAACCGGCCTTGCAATCTATCCAAAAGTCTACATATATCCCTCTTGTCCCTTGGGCCAAGACCATAAAGTCCTCCACATAAGTCCACAAAACATCCCCTTGTTTTCCTCGGGCCAAGCCCAAGAATGGACCTGAAAAGTCTAAATTGCATCCTCCGGGCCAAAGCCCACCAACAACCTCCCTCCTCACCAAAGTCTAATGCATATCCCTCCACTCACCCAGGCCCTTATCCAAAAGTCTATATAAGGTCCCTACCCGACCTCCTTCATCTCTGGGCTAAAGCCCAAGCCTTCACAAAAGGAAGTCCAACATTCGTCCCTCTCAACATCACAGCCAAGGAATATTCTTGGGAATATTCCTTTCCAATTTAATAAATTCATTTCCGTATTTCAGAAAATCCATTAATCCTCCAAACCCGTGTCTCCCTCATTTTAAGTCAGAGTTGAACGAAACTTTCGTCAAAATCTTTCAAAAATCAAGATCTACGCAATGGCACTGGTTGGGTTATTTTCCTTTTTGGAATTTTTGGCTCTTTTTTGTGTTAGCGAGTAGTTCGTGACGTTATTATTCGACCGGACAGGGTATATCTGCGAGGAGGAAATTGAGCCAATTGTTAACGAACCCTCAAGTGAGCAAGGCAAGTCACTACGCCCCCTTCCTCGAACATGTTGATCCTATTTTTATAAATGTGTTGATTGCAAATAAAATTGCATGCTAATTATAAAACGCGTACCCACATTTGCTTAAAGCCTTACCTTTGATATTGTTTATCCTTATGTATTTACACACCTTTGTTACCTGAGTATATTACTTTACGCGTGATTATTTACTCACTGCTTAGCCCTGCTTACATAGACGTTATACACTCCATATGTGGGATATGTGGATGTGGTTACACTGATCACTCGATGGGAGTGATTGATAGAGATCGGGTGGAGACATAAGCGCCACCCACAGCATGAAAACCTTTGTGAAAACCCAAAAACTTAATTAAACAAAAGTGATTTCGACTGGGGCGGCACGGATAGAATATGGGTGGTTCTGGGAACGGTAAGCCGCCGACCCTGGTCAGTTAAGGACCGAGTCAAGAAGCTAAGCAGGAAACGAACCGAGTACGACCACACTTCTTGAGTGGGGTTAGACCCGGTGGACTAGGTTATTCTCGTGGGGTGGCACCCCAGACATGGTAGGTTCTGGATATCGGTATGGAAATGTGGAAGTGTGTGGTTTAATGACGTCAAGCTTTATATATGTATGATGTAACCTTCAATCTCGGGAGCGCCAGGACTCCCCTCACAACCGGCTCGAGGTAGGAATGTGGCGCCGGGGGTGCAATGGGGATTCATAGTCCTTGGAGCGGGTGCCGCCATGCGAGGGTAACTGAAAAACCGGGCCGTGACAAGTCTCATGTGTTGGGTGCGTCACGGAGTGTGGGATTAAAAGCGTACATCCACTGCAGTGTGAGTAAATTAAACTATTCGAATAGCCGTGCTCGCGGTTAATGAGCGCCGGGACTTGTATTACTCTTGACTAGACTCACATGTTTTTAATTTGGTTAGAAGAAGTTGGGATAAATACAACATGGGTGACCTTGCCCCATGCTGGGAAGGTTACATTGTGATGAAGGAACTTCTAATTAATGACAACCTTTACATAGCGGCAATTCTTTTCATGGTTAAAACTGCTAGGCCATAGGCTTGTAAAATAACTTGCGAAAACTGGCTTTACGCAAATAAACCAAAACCTGCCTTGGATCCCTATATGCATTGGTTGCATTTCTATAGTGGTGACTTGCTGAGTACGGTTGGTACTCACCCTTGCATATTTCTACCCTTTTAGCTCTTGATGATGAGGACATGCCAGTCGAACTGATCCCGAGGAGGGGGATGGTACGGAGGAACCATAGGGACTAATCCCCAGTTGATGCCTGTGGAGTATAGATGGACCGCCGCAGCCTCGCTTCCGCTATCCTATGTTATTTGGTATTGTATCCGGTCAGACACGGCCTATTAGAACCTACTCGGGTTCCCATGTAATATTTGGTATTGTAAGACTATGCGATGCAGACTACGTGTACCAGAGTTGTAATGTGTGTATACCAACCTACCGATCCAGGGAGTTGGTATTTGTAAACACATACGGTTTCCTGTGCTATAAAATCAGGGGCCGACAGGCACGAAGTACGGGGCAAGTGACGGATGAGGGTGAGATGCTTTTCGAGTCTCCTGACATCGAGCATGTGACCATGTCTCTCCAACAGATTGCTAAGAAGGAGAAGACAGGGGTGTTCGTCGCCAGAAGGGAGCATGACGAGCTCACCGCTGCTTTGGGGACTGCCGAACACTCCAGGAGGATAAGAGGAAAATCTTCAAGGATGAGTTGGAAGGTAGGGTTTCCAAAGGAATCCAAAAGTTACAAGAAGCGGGACGCCTACAAAGTGAAGTTGCGTAAAGAAGTCACCGAACAAGTAACCCAACAAGTCACCCAACAGTTCTACAGGCTTGCCGCACAATATCCTCAAGCCTTCCCAAACTTAGTTCCTCAAGCTGAGCAGACGGTGCAGATCCCGAGCAGTGTCGGGTCCGTAGAAACAACACCCTACCTGGTCGATCTTATTACCGGTCCGACACCGTGCAGCCTTGTCGTTCCGATAGGCAGAGCCGGGAAAACAAAGGGGGTTGGGTCCGGATTAGCGATACCAGGGAGACAGTTCCATAACAACCCAATTTTGGAATACTACGCAAGGGTGCAAGTGGGTAGGGTTAATGCCGATCAAATGTCATTGGAGCTGGACATCCCAACACCGGAGGGGATAGAACTACTCGAAGATGCGGTGAACCAGTTCATCCTTTGGCATCGTCGAGACATCATCCTCACGGGACAGGCAACGTCGACGACCCCAGCTCCATCGGTGCCACAGACGGCTACCCCTCCGCCACCGACATCCCCACCGAATTCCCCAAACCTCACCAGGATCTCCTATCCCACCAAGATCTCCGTCCCCAAAAAGAGTACCTTCTCCACCTGCAGAGCCAGCCGCACCAGATTCCCCAACTCCGCTACCTCGGCAGTCGTCTCCTACTCATCAGTCGCCTCCTACTCCATAATCTGCTCTCGTGCAACCTATGCCACCTCCCACGGAAGATGCATCTATCCAAAAGCCAAGTACTTCACAAGCCCGCAAGCTCATACCACAAATGGTTTTCATGTACAAACCGAAGGAAATGCAGAGTATGAGGCGAGGATAGTTTTCAAGTCATTCAGGGGACAGGGTCCGCCAAAGCCAAGCCCACCTGAACCGCAAGCGGATGAACAGAAAAGCGTACTAGGTCGTGTAGACAAAATGCAATCTTGGGATTCTACAGAAGTGTCAAAGGTGTACGAATATGGCAAGCCATTCTTGCCATTATACGTCATGCTCGAACTCCCATGGCCAATGAGGTTGCTGCATGACTGGTATCTAAGAGCAAATGAGAAGGGTCTCGGGATGATCAGTGTCAAGGTCCCGGATAACGCTTTCGTCGAGGGACCCAACGGAAACTTCATCATCACTTTCAACGACGCGTGGTGCCTGTAAGTTTTTGCTCTTGTTTGTTGTTAGCGAATGTGTACCAACAAATTATAAGTTATTTAACTTGCATAATTCCTTAGGTCACAATGGGTACACGCCCAAAGAATGGGGGCCTCAATAGCCTACGCCGACCCGAAGAGGGTTTGCATGACGACCCACACTGTGAGGCTAAATCTGGATGGTCCGGAACTAAAGGATAAGACGCCAGAGGAAAGACAAGCATATGTCGATAGGTTGCACAAGGAAAAGAGGGTTGAGGTGGCAACTTACTTGGGGCAAGCTATGCTCAAGCACGCGGACAAACGAGTCTTGATGGTCCCATACCACCTAACGTAAGCAACATCCCCTTCGTTCCGTTCATATATTATCATAGCACATCAAAATATCTACCAGATGCCTTATGTAATTTATAAACCGTGTTTGCAGCGATCACTACATACTATTCCTCGTATATCCAAGGGACCACATCGTTGTAGTTCTTGATCCGGCCCACTACGAAGAGCAGAAGTTCATGGAGTTCCTTGTCTTGCTGAATTTGTAAGTTTGAAACAAACCCCTTGCATACCATACTGCTTAGATGTAATTTTAAAGTTAGCTCAAACAAATATTTTATCTTTGTAGACTATTACAAAAGACATGGCAGATTCGTAAAGGATCAAAAGAGAACAAAGCTTCTCGTAAAGGCACGCTGGCCGGTATGTGATCATATATACGTTAACTTAATGATGTGATTGTTAGTTTTTAATACTGACGTGTCTACTATTCTTACGCAGTGTTATAAGCAACCCCCGACACTAGCCTATGCGGATATTACGTGTGCGGGATGCTCAGAGTCTGCGGGAGATACAGAACTGAGTTTACAGATGTAAGTCATTGTGCTCCTTATATATACAAACTAGTTCGTTTAAGTTGATTTTAACACATATCATTTTTCTTCTATTTTCAATAGCTCCCGAGCATTCCGTATACCGCAAACTGGTTCGACAAGAAAACGCTTCTCAACTTGTGCGTGGACTTGTGCTAGTTCATTCATCGTGACATCTGCAACCCTGATAGGGAACTTGCTTGGGACGACAAATTCAAACGCCTACGGGAGTGGGAGAGAGAACATGCAGTAGATTAAAAAAGATCTATTTGTGAGGGAGGCAGAACTTGTAATATTTGTTACACTAGCAATGTAGCTACTTTCATATGTGTACATGTATGTATGTTATTTAATTATATATATCGATGTTTTATATAGTTTAACTTGTGATATCTTCATTATAAAATTCAATCATGTTTGTAATTGATAACGAATAACTGCGATTGCTACTATACCATTCAAAAAAAAAGTACAAGTGCGTAGATCTTTCCAAACGGGTAGCATGTGCTAGGGCGCCTGCAAGAATCTATTATCCCGTGCGGTCGGTATAAATAGACCGCACGGGATAATCAATTATCCTGTGCGGTCCACTTAATACGACCGCACGGGAAGATGGATTTTCCCGTGCGGTTGGGCCGCCCGCACGTGAAAATATTTATTTTCCCAGACACCTGGGTGCAGACGGGCAAAACCTCCGCACGAAAAAACCCTTTTTGATTGCACGGAAAAATCCTTTTCGTAGTAGTGAAATGGACGTATGAGATTCGTCCACGTCACCATGAGTAAAAATTTTACTACTCATGAGTAAATTTGCAAGTAAAATTTTTACTCATAATGACATGGACAGATATCAGACGTCTATTCTTCGATCCAACGATAGTTTCCAAGTTTCCACTACATATGTAGTTTCCACCATTATTTTTCCTATATAAGCAACCTGCAGAACTTTACATAATAAGAAAAAAGATTATGATGGACAACACAATTACAACATAAATAACACTAACAGCATGAAATGGTTGGTTAATCATCAATCACAATGAGTACACCAGAATGATCTTTAGAAGCGATTCTATCATCAATAAATCAAGAAACATGCACTCTAGGATCTAGAGCAATCTCAAGAAATACATCAAGCCACCATACCTATCCTGATATGTTGCATTTTTCTCTGCTTTATTTGGATGAAGGGCCAACCATATTTTATTACAGAAAACTGTTTCTTGTGCATCCTAATTATTACAAAACTATAGTAGGAGCAATTGGATAGTTTTGCTTTACTAATGTTCTTTCTTATCACTGCAAGAGAGTTGTTGAGTACTGACATGCATAACTTGTGCCTGTGGAAATTGATACAAACAAAGATGATTAAAGTTCAAGAAAATCTCATTGCAAAAAACACTTTTGACACCTATAGATGCAAATAACAATAGTAGACACAACATCATCTCATTGTCATTCCTTGGCTGCATAACACTCATACATGTTTTTTTGCTTGTTGAGGAGAAGCTCCCTGATAAATAACAACCATGCTCCTAGTAGCAGGATAATGCACACAAAACACAATGAAGACATGTAAGACTATCTTGAAAGACAAATCTTAGCTATATATTCTGCCGACAGTCCATGCTTTGCAGGCAATGCTAGATCAACGGAGATAAAATATGAAATTGTTGTGCTTTCAGCACCAATAATATTATTTTACTCTTCTATCCACCTAAGAGCACCATTAGACTTGTCGGTTTCTACACTAATGATATTTCTTGTATGGCAACCTTGATTCCAGCTAACTCATTTGTTTCTTTTGATGCACACAAGGTATGTTAACTTGTTGATTCTTACCCCGATGATATTTCATGTTCCAAATTATTATGACTTGAAACACATCTTGAGAACAATATGGATGCCATGAGAAAAGAAAGCGTAAAATGCCTAAACAATCTTGTTGAGCTCTCAGGGAAGCTTCTTCAAACAAAGAGGCATAATGTTCATAATTTGGTGTACTTGCTTCTATAAAATGGTATTGATTCTACCAGTGGTGAGGACAAGTGTTTAAGGGGCATTTTATGCTATGATGGATGATGACCTTTTGGATGATTGTCTAGTCACATCATTGAGTGGGATATTCTCTTCAAACTGAATGAAGAAGATATAACGGACACTTTTCATGGCCATAAGAAAGGTAGATCAGACAATAAGGAGTATTGTAACCTTCTTCAAACTTTTGTAGCTGTGTAAGCTTCTTTAAGTCAAACTCCATACTTAATTGTTGATTTTGAGGCGTTTGTAAGACACCTCTTATTAATATATCATGATGCACTTTTGGTGAATTCTATACTAGTACAGTATATTGGCATGTTATATTTGTGGCATTTAGGAAAGGTGTAGCAGTGGGCGGAAGTGCTGCCCCGCCTACATAGGAAGGAGGGAGACATCTGAGGACATGAAGGGAGGGGAGGAGAGGAGGCAGCGGTGGCAGATGGCTCCCCGACAGGCCAAGCCGCAGTGGCGTGTGCCCTCCATAACCGTGCACATGGGCATGATTGTGGGAGTTCAATACCGAAGACTCATACAGTCAGTGCTATCCCACACAATATGCAGTGGTGTAGCATTCTTGTTTCCTAGTATTTACTTAAGACAGACCTCAGGTATTCAGCCACTCGTCCCTCTAATCAACGTAGGAACCACATGCAGGGTCTAACCAATGAGGATGGAAATAGTGGTCGGGCGGCTGGATGGCCTGACAAACGACCCAATCTTTGACCAAGGTCGATCCAGGGCCGGTCCTGAATTTTTGGGGGCCTAAGGCGAGATAAAAATTGAGGCCCTATAATTAAATTTGTATACAAACAAAAACTTTTTATTATAGTAGCCAAGGTGATATATTTAATCATCATGAAACCTAATTTTGTACTAATTGGTGACAATCTATGTTCATCAATATTATCAGAAATATATGAGAAAAAAATTGTGACGGAGCCAGGATTTTAATACAATGGGGGCAACTATTTTTATTTTTGGAACGTGGGCCAACTTATTAAGCAAAAATGATCATTAAAAAAATAGCATAACTATATATGATCATTGGCAAAAAGAGAAACAAGTTTTCGATGGGAAAAAAATTCAACTTGTAAACATTTATAGAGCATAGTATTGCATCAGTTAAACATAATAACTTGTCACACAACAATATAAGATTTGGTTGGACTAAGGAAGACACATGGATTTGATGAAATTAGTGCAAAGCTAACAAAGTTGTTGGATCTGGCGTATAGAACTGCGCTGAAGTTCTTTGTATAAGCTGCTTCCTTGAGTTATATTAAACCAAAGCAACTAATTTCTCAAAAAAGAACAAAGCAACTAATAAGGTTGTGTTCGGCACTTGTGGTTGGGAACTAATCCCTTGCGCACGTAAAACGGAATCACTCATTAGCACATAATTAATTAAGTATTAGCTATTTTTTGAAAAATGGATTAATATGATTTTTTTAAGAAACTTTCTCATAGAAAACTTTTGCAAAAAACGCACCATTTAGTAATTTGAAAAACGTGGGTACGTAAAATGAGGGAGATGAGTTAGGAAAGGAGGGGGAAGAACACAGCCTAAGTGGAGACACGATGCAATCGGAACAAGAAGAAAACAACGCGGCATTGCACCTCGTAATTACACGCACACGATAGACGCGGAATGAGAGGTTGGCTTGCGTACATGTTGTACCTTGGGCTTCCCTAGGCAGGCATTATATAGGTATATGGGCTTTGGCTTTGGGGCCTTGGCTCCTTGGGGGCCAAGGCAGCTGCCTGCCCGCCCTGCCCCAGGGCCAGGCCTGGGTCGATCGAGGGCCAGCTGATGTGATGCTTCATCATCTCGATGTACTCCAAACGACTATATGATTGTCATTGCATTTATAAAGTAAAATCATACCATGCAATGTCCTTCTCCTTGACCTCTAGATTTCGCTGCCACCACTGTTGAGCACATCCGTGCAGCTCACCAAGCTTTGGATTCCTTGAAGGCCATTGAGGGGTTGTCCGTGCCAAGACCTGGACTTCCCTGCCACTGCTGCCAAGGTTGTTTGCATAGTGCTAAGGGCAAGTGTCCACAGTGCCAATGCTAATCTCCAAGTTCCGCCCGCCACAATGAGGTCGCCTCAAGCAAAGAGAGTAGTGTAACAGAATGGAAGGAGTGGGGAAATAGGGGGTTGATGGGAGGACAAGAGAATTATGGTTTTGTGGAATGATGGTGATTTTTATGCCCAACTGACAAGATTCACAAGGCGCAGATATCGCAGCAGCTTTCACCTGGGACTAATTAGTATTCTAGGCATTAAATCCACAAGAAACCAAAGTGCCCTTATCCTCCAAATATTCGGGATTTGGAAGCTTTTGGAAACAAGGTAAGAGATAGATTCAGGTAGAGAGAGTCCTCCGGTCTGGTAACTCGGCAATTCACTAACTACCAGACCTTACACTTAGCCTTACTTGCTTCAGGGCACAACTAGATGAGTTGGGCCTAGATCTGTACTGGATCCTAGGTGTCACAGTCACTCCAATCAAAGCTCGACCACTAACAAATCAAGGCTTGGCCACCGTCGATTGACCACCGAGTATCGAGATATACGAAATCGACATCCCCCATCTTCGGCGAATTCGAGAGTCACCTCAACCAAAAGCCAACAAGGCCGGCCTTCCTCTGAGCTCCTTCTTATCACTCTCTCACCCTACTACTCCATTTTGATAGCACTATGCTAATGTGGAAGTGATTCTTCAGCTGCTGATATCTCTACTACTTTACGGATTGTTTCCATGCATACTTCTGCATTCTTGCCTATCGTTTTTGGCTTTGTTTCTGTCGTGGCCGTGACACATGAACGTATCTTCCCGTGTGTCCCATGGAGCACTTTGATTTGGCCAGTCGGGCCTAAGTGGATCATGAAAACTCCACCGCTATGGCCTCAGGCAGCTTCATCTTCAGTTTTCATCCAAACCGCCATGTTAAGTCACCGGCTAATACACACAGAAAGCCCTAATAGGCGAACATTTGTGCGCCTCCTCCCCGTGTAAACATCAGAATCTAATTCTGATTAGAGTTAGTATTCGGTTGAGGGGTTGGGAGGGAGGAGCAAGGGGCACTGGGAGGGAAAGGTATTAAGTAAAACGACCCCTACAATTAACGGTGGGATTTTTTTCGCGGGGGAAAGGAAATTCATTACTCAACTCGGGACATATTACAATCTTTCAGGATTAGACTTGAAACAAAATTTGAATCAAAGCCATGCCAGAAACTAGATAAAACTTGACTTCTAGCTATTGTAGCTAATTCATGACTAATCCCATTTTGGTCCCGATGAATCTTCACTAACCTAATACTCCTTTCCCCAAAACGAAGTGATATTGCCTCTCTAATTAGAAAGGCAAGCTCTGAGCCATTCACTTCCGTCTCATTCATCAGGTGCTCAACAACAGCACAGTCAGTTTCCACAATGATCAGCAATAGGGTCCAATGCAGTGCTAGTTTGAGGCCTTCTACACAGGCAGATAATTCTGCCTGCAAAGCAGACACACAATTATGGAGCGGTTTGCACATAGTGAAGATAGTTTCTCCCGTGTGATCTCATCGCACTACGCCTATCCCTGCTGTGCCATCGGTAGCCATATACGAGCCATCAATGTTCATTTTCATCCAACCAGGCAATGGACAATCCCAGCATTTCTTCGGCTCATCAGCTTTTACTGTCCGTTGAATTTTTAGATCATAAAGGACGTGCTTGCCTTTCACTAAGTTAGTGTCTTGACTCTTCTTAATCGCCAGCAGGGAGTCGACATAACTTAGTAAAAACTTCTTGACGCTTCAACAGGTGCTGGCCTCTTATCATGCACAATTTCATTATGGATGTACCATATGCGCCACACAAGCATTAGTATTCGCATACTATTCAGCGGTGTTGTCTGATCCAACAGGGGATAGTAGCCACTCTGGCCCCATATGAATAATCTCTTCCGGTGGAGGGATGTTCTAGGAGGCTTGCATAGTACCCCACAAGGCAGCCGCATGGGGACATCTGCATAACGCATGTCTTCGACCCACAAATGTGACAGACCTCAGTTTGTTCCAATCCCCTCTTCTTCTTGTTATCTTGAGTTGCAAGGCAGTTTGTAGCTACATGCCATGCAAAGACTTTCACTTTCTGTGATACTGGGCAAAGCCAAACTAGGTTCCAAACCTTCCTCTCCTCTGCCTTGCTGGAACTTGCTTCACCGCCTCCTTTAGTCTGCATTTTATCCTCCAAAGCTAGCTTATATGCACTTCTGACAGTGAATCGACCATTCTCCTCTGGGTGTCAAGCTAGGAAATCCTCGTCTTCCCTTGAGGACGTCTTAATCTTTAGAATTGCCTCAACATCAATAGGTAAAAAAATTCTCAGCACCTCCTGTGTATTCCAAGTACCATCAATATTCAGTAACTCAGCCACCCATTTTGTACAGTTTCGTCTCTGACATCCAATGACCCAGCATGTACTGGATCATGGGATCCATGGGTCTCGCCAGATGCGAATATGAATCCTTGTACCTACACACCACACCAGCCCTTTTTTAGCAGTTCTAGGCCATGTTCAATTGCTCTCCAGCACGGTGACGCCTTCCCAGGAAATGTAGTATCATACAAATTCCCATTTGGATAGTATTTGGCTTTCATTACCTTTGCACACAAGCTACCAGGGAGGTTAATGAGCCTCCATGCTTGCCTCGCAAGCAGAGCTTGGTTAAAAAGTTGCATATCCCTAAAACCCAATCCACCTTTGCCTTTTGATTTCACCATTTTATCCCACACATATCAATGTGTTTTCCTTTGGCCATTCTTAGCTCCCCACCAAAAATTCCGGATCAATTTTGTGAGATGATCAAATACTGATACCGGTAGTTTGAAAACACCCATTATATACACCGGTATCGCTTGAGCAATTGCCTTGATCATAATCTCTCTGCCACCCCAGGAGAGATTATTCTCCCCCCATTGTAACAGTCTTTTACTTAGCTTTTCTTGAAGTCGTTGAAATTTTCCTTTGTTGATCCTACCTTCCAGCGTTGGGAGACCAACGTATTTCTCTTCAAAGGAGGACTGCGGTACCTGTAGAATACCCTTCACCACTTCCTGGTCCTGCTCTGGGCAGGACTCGCCAAGCAGCAAGGAGTATTTGGATTAATCAGTTGTCCTATAGCCTGTGCATATTTGTTCAACACCAACTTAAATCTCTCTCCTTGCCTTCCAGTTGCTTTAAAAAACAAAAGAGAATCATCAGCAAAAAGTAGATGCGAAATTCCTGGAGCTCTTCGACAAACATGCACCGGTGAGATACCACCTTCCTCTACCTCCTTCAACGCCCGGACAAGCCATCAGCCACAAATAGGAATAAAAACGGGGAGAGCGGGTCGCCTTGGCGCAGGCTCCATTAAATTTTACGGAGTATCTCACCGAGTTTACACATGTCATTATCCATCTAACCCATTGGTGAGAGAAGCCCAACTTTAACATTGACTGTTCCAGGAAAGACCAGTCGACACGATCATATGCTTTGGACAAGTCAAGTTTGTATGCACAAAATGAGTTGTCTATTCTCCTATTATGCTGAAGAAAGTGTATGCACTCAAAAGCCACCAAAGCATTGTCTGTGATCAAGCGCCCTTGCACAAAGGTGCTTTGATCTGGAGAGACGATTTCCCCTAACAAATGACATAATCTGTTCACAAGACACTTTGACACCACTTTGTACAGCACATTGCACAGGCTGATTGGCCTAAAATCCTTCATTTCTATTGGCTGCTCAATTTTTGGAATAAGCACAATGGCAGTATCATTCACACCATCTGGCATAACTCCCGTCTTAAAGAAATCTTTCACCCTATTTACAACCTGTGTTTTTAGTAGGTCCCAATTTCGTTGATAGAACCTGGCAGGGAAACCGTCCGGCCCTAGGGCCTTGATCGGTCCGATTTGGAACAGCGCATTGGATATCTCCTCTTCTGAGAACGATCTGCACAGAAACTCGTTCATTACTTCTGTGACTTGAGGATTCAACAACTCAATCACCTCACCCGGCATCAGATTGGGATCTTGAGTGAAAACCTCTTTGAAATACTTCACCGCTAACTTTTCCATCGTTGCCTGATCCATCTGTAATGAGCCATCAGTCGCTCGTAGTTGATTTATCTTATTTTTCTTGGCTCTCCATACTGCTTTTGCATGGAAAAATTTGGTGTTATGATCACCCTCCTTGAGCCAATCAATTCTTGAACGTTGGAGCCACATCATTTCTTCCTTGTACAACAGCTCATTCAATTGGTCTATCGCTTTTCGCTGATCATGGGAATCCGCATTGTTGGCTTGCAACACTGCGATTTGCTCTCTCTGCCTGCACACATTACCAACCTTTTTCCGGCCCTAGCATTGCAAAGCTTTCATAACCTTACCCAACGCCTTACACACATCCCCTAGATTATATTTATCACCAGATTCATGCCAAGCTGAAGAGATGATCTCCGGTAGTTCTCCCTCCCGTTCCCATAAGATCTCATAGTGTAGCAATCGTTTTCTGCTTGCAGCTGCCTCCTCCTTCTTTAGACATACTAGGATTGGGTAGTGATCCGAGCACGGGGATACAACATGTACAACTTCTCCATCAGAGAACATATCTCGCCAACTGTTATCAGCTATTGCACGGTTTAGTCTGACTTTCATATTTTTCCTCCCTTCCCTCCAATTATCATATGTAAATGGCAAACCTTGAAACCTCAGGTCATTTAGATCACAAGTGTCCAGAACATCTCTAAATGCCTGCATCTGGCTTTCACTACGGGGATTAACAGAGAAGTTTCCAAAGTGCCATAAAGCCTCATTGAAGTCACCGACTACAAGCCGGGGCAGATTACTAGTTTGTTTTATTGCACTTAGAGCTGACCACATTCGATGCCGGTTCTCTGTTCTTGGTTCACCATAGACAAAAGTAACATGCCACAGTTGTTCACTCGGGGACAGTCGAACATACGCGTCAAGAAATCTTTCATTCATATCTTTAAATTCCATATACAAACTCTCATGCCAAAACAAAGCCAAGCCACTACTCAAACTTCTCCCGGTTAGAACTCGAACTTCTGGCCGGCAGGAAGACCAATGCTTGCTTCACTGATTTGGGTGCTTCTACGTTAACCTTTCCAATTCTTCTTTCAAATTGTTTGAGTGGCGAGTACCTTAATTCTGCTGAGTAGATCATTGGGGCCTCCTCCCTACTATCTTCTTCTCGCACTCCTTGTCAGAGTGACCTATGAATCCACAAAGAAAGCAAAAATATGGAATCCGTTCATAGCGAACGTTGAACCTTTTCACCTCCCCTTTCACCCTGATGGGGATTTTAGTCTTCAGTGGCTTTTTGATTGGCAAATTGACTCGGATCCTAAAGAAATCATGTTTGCTGCTACCATTGGCATCAACATCCACCTCTCGGACCTCTCCCAAGCATCCTCCTATCTTTTCACCCATTGGTTTGGTCATCAAACCAAGTGGCAGATCATAAATTTGTACCCATATAGGGATTGTATCCAGCGGAACATCCGACAGGCTTATGAACCCATCCAGTTTTGCCACGATGAGTGCATCACCTCTATGCAGCCATGGACCTCCACGTAGCACAAACTCATAATCTCCTTCTGACCCTAGTGTGGTGATGAACAAATTATCCCATAGCGCCTTATAACTGATTGGAGTTCTTGGCCACCAAGCCCTTCGCATGTCATCAAACAACGCTGCCAGACTAGGGTTCTTCAATGAATAAAACCTAGCC
This sequence comes from Oryza officinalis, assembly GCA_008326285.1. NCBI lineage: Eukaryota > Viridiplantae > Streptophyta > Magnoliopsida > Poales > Poaceae > Oryza > Oryza officinalis. The sequence continues at coordinate 25,609,461 of BDMV01000007.1, forward strand.
AAGATAGTCCACTTTGTCGCAGTCTGTGTCTCCTCCTCATCAAATTCAACATCTATGGGCACTTCCTCCTCTTCCTCAGCCTCACCGTCCAGATAAGCTCCTTGACCCGCCGATCCAGTACCAACCGATTTTCTCCTAGGAGAAATTTCCCCAGTCGCTGTCTTCGTCGGCATCGCCTGTTGTGCAACAACAAGCAAATCCAACTCCCAATTCTCTCCTTCTTTTCGCCTCCCATCCATACGTCAAGCGCTTGAGTCAACTATCGCCAGCTTCAGGTGGGTAGCATCCTCACCGGACACCCATTTTTCACCCCACCGACGGTTGTCAACATCGTGTGCATCTGTGATATAAAACGAGACTCATGCAGATTAGGGTTTCTCTCTTCTAAATCAGTTGTTGAAACTTGGATTCAACGATCCCAAGCCCTAGCCCACTTTTTATAGCAGATTGGATTCGAGTCCTCCTCTTTCCCGACCCGAGAAAGGAATTTCTCTACCGAAGACTCACAAGACGCTTTCGCCAGGGACTCATTCATTAGATCAGAGGCGGTCTTCATCCTATCCCGCTTACAACTCCCAACCATGGCGCCGCCGTCGCCAAGTCACCTCGACAGTCGCCAAACCTAGGTCGTAGTCAGACGGCTCACCCACTATTGATGAGACAAACATGTAGCTAATTAACGGTGGGATTTATCTTATACTACGCACACTTACCATGCAGAGATTGAATATTCAATCATCTTGTGCCACCTGTGCAAGCTACCATTTCGACCATGCAAAGCCTTGCAGTTGCTACTGCCATTTTGCTTCTTATTAGCACAGTAACCCATATAGTACTGGAGATGCCACCACACAAATTTCTTAGATAAATTTTACGGTACATGAGAAAGTATCTAAAGTATCAAAATTTTACACTAAAAATTTTCTTACCTTAAGATACGTAGCACCTAAAGATTCCAAATCTTACACCAGAAAATATCGTATTTCCCAGTACCTTCTTAAGGATGATAAAATTACCCAACTTCTTCATCCATGTTTGAAGATCATTTGACGGTCAGTACCCAAGCTCCTGCTGAGCAAGGCTGGTATTAGCATGTGTGTATGGTATGATGGTTGTGAAGCTATTTTGAAGGTTCCTTCTATTGGAACTGGAATTCAAATCCATTTTGGATCTGCAGTAGCGATGGATGCCATTGTAAATTTAAGTTTCTTGCACTTCCCTTTTCGCAAAGAAGCATGCCTGCTCCTATGACTTCAAAAAGATCAACAGGTAAAGGAACGCCAAGGAGGCAAGGAGAACTCACTTGTCATGGGGCCCAAGATCACCAAACTCTGAATTCACAAGGAAACAATATGCATTATTCAGGGCCTGTGTTAAAAGTTACAAGCTGATCATGATCATCTTCTTCTGCATAATGTAACTCGTCAAGGTGACGACGGAACATGTATATACAGGGGCGGATCTAGGAAGAAATAGCAGGTAGGGCTAAACAAACTATACAAGACTTTAGTGGTGACGTGGCTAAACAGCTTGTCCTTCCTGGAGAAGGAGGTGCCACAGGAGCAGACCCAGTGGCCGTGGCCATGGTGCTTCTCGTGCGTGAGGAGGTCCATGAGAAGGAAGAACTTCTTGATGGCGGCAGGTGAAGCTCTTGTTGCAATGGCTCCATGGTAAAGGTTCTTGATGAAATGAGCATCTTGAGCGGCTGGTAGTTCTTGTGCTCCTGTTCCTCGCACCCCATGTTGGGGAAGGAGACAAAGAGTATTATAAGCACTTCCTCGTCACGTCTGTCGGCAGCAGCGATGTGCCCCTGCCGGGCTTGATGTAGTATGGCCTCGGACTTGTACTTGCCGCCGTGACCGCGCATGTGCTTCCGCGGGTTGGTGTTGCGCTTGAGGCCCATGCCGCACAACGCGCAGAAGTGCATGCACGCTTGGTACAAGGATCCTGTCCTTCTTTATCTGGACCACCTCATTGGAACCTCCAACCGTCCAATGAGAGGTGCTCGCTCGTTGGCGTCCTTCTCTATCTGGACCACCTCATTGGAACCTCCAGCCGTCCAATGAGAGGTGCTCGCTCGTTGGCGTCGCTCCCCTCGTGGTTGGTCTCCGCATCCTCTCCGCTGCGCACAGCGAGGTTTTTAGAGAAGGAAACGAGCTGCACAACGATACAGTGGAGTTCGACGGACATGATCTGTGGTGGAAGGTGCGGCCTCAATGAGATTAGGTACAAGGTAGTACTGATTAGATCCAAGTCGTATTCGCATCTATACTAATATAAAAAGTAGGAGTTGTATTCTTTGCTACATTCACCCAACAAAACGTACACAGGAATCCCCTATTCATTCATCAACCGTTCGATCTTTCCATCCAACGGCTCAAATTGGTCAAAGGCGCCTATGCCTAGTAATGCAACATAGGAATCACGATCTGCCCACCGACTTCCCCACAAACGACGCCTCCCCTCAATCATGCTCACGTACATCGCATCATCCCCTCAATCACACCTGGTCGCCGTTTCTCCCAGTCGTGCTCGGCTCCACCTCGCTTGGACGGCAATCCTTCCTGGTGCGGCTCGGCTGACAGTCCTTGCCGTGCGCCCCTCCAACAACGCCCCGGTCGCTGGTCCGCATCACCACGCGTAGCCATCTCTTTCGCCGCCGTCGCCATCGACATCCTCTCTTTCACCGGCATTGCCATCCCGCTGTACCATTCGAATTGTGGCGGAGGGTGAGAGGAGGAGACGGTAGCACTGACAGAGGTATGGCGTGTTGAGCAGGCCGTGGAGCACTCAAGATGCAGCCTAGGTGTGATACCTCTTACATCCACCGTACCTCTGACCGATGACCTTGCCTGTTCTGTGCTGCGGTTGCGCAGTTGTGATATCACCGATGAGCGCTCAATGGCCATGCCATCCCTAGTCGGAAGGCTAGGACTTTGCCCACCTGATATCCTAGCACGCCACGACCTCACCTGCTCCTAATGCCCCCACGACTCTGGCAGCAGCAACATGCAGGACTAAACTGAACTTATGCAAAACCCAAGGTGATTCTCATCTTCCAAATCCTTCTTTCCATGTTTTTCTATGGGATAAATAAGTATTCTGTTAAACTGTTTATAGTGATATTTTGCCATCTAATTTAAATAATATTGTCGTTATCTGACAAATGTGATGTGCAGGTTTTGGGTTCTAGCATGGTATAAAGCGATGAAAATTTACACTAGTACAGAACTTATTATCTGTAATGACCTTTCCCGTGTCAGGGGCTTACGGACCGTCACAGTGTCGTCATCTCTAACGGGTCAAAATAAACACCAACAAAGATATACTCGTACAGACATTATCCATATGCATGTATTTCGAGCCCATCACCGATGAGACCTATCGGTGATGGGCTTATTTTTAGGCCCGACCAAGATTATTTTTGTAATCTTTGTCGGGCCCTAAACCTACACCCGTCACCGATGAGTATCATCGGTGACGAGCTCAAATTGAGGCCTGATAAAGATAATATTTAGGGCCGTCACTGATGGTTGTCATCGGTGATGGGCGCAAACTTAGCCCCAATAAAGATAACTGCAAAACCCGTCACCGATGTGGTTTGACAACATGAAGACTAGGGTTCTTTCACTCTCAGATCTACACACACTTCATGTAAAATTTTCTAAGTTCCCTAGACACCGCCGCCAGGCTGCCAAAAAATTTTGCCACCGCCGCCAGCGAAAACCCTAGCGCTGCCTCCTCCTCCTCCTTTTCGTGCCACTCGCCTCCTCCTCCTTTTTCTCCTTCGTGTTTCATCTTCATCTTCTAGGTGCGCCGCCGCGCCGTCGTCCTCGGGACTCATCACCGAGAATTGCCGCGGTGCGCCGAGACTCGTCACTGGGAACCGACCACCTCGTCATCTCCTGGGCACCGCCTCGTCGTCTCCTGGTCGCCTCCGACCGTGCCGCCGCATCAGGGACTTCCATCGTGTCCTCGTCATCTCCCGCCGTCTCCTCGCGTCCCTGTTGTCTCCGCCACCTCCTCCTCGTCTTCACGGCCATGCCAGGACGAAGCTCTTCGGCCGCCACCTCATCTTGCTCACCTCCGAGCTCCACCATTCTTCTCTCCAACGGTACGTCTTTTTTGTCTCGGTCTTCAACTCCTCTCCTCCCAAAGAATTAGTGAAATGCCTGTGTATGGATGCCGATGATGATGCCCGGTCTATGTGTGGATAGCTATGTATGAATGGGATGTTCAATTTTTGATGATGCCTCAGAATTTGGGATGTTCTAATGAAAATTGGAATTTAGGATGTTGAATGATATAGCAACAGCTGCTCATCTGTTTATTCTTATATAGAACAGAAATTGGGATGAAATTTGCACACTCTTTTTGGGATGTCGAGATGTTCTAATGCATGTAAGTATTTATGTATGTATTTAGTGAATTATATTTGAGACAGAATTGTGATGTTCATGTGTGATGTTTATGTGTGATGGTACTTAGTAATATGTGGATATATGTCGAATTTAGGGTAGTTTAGTTAATTTAGATGAATTCTAGTGAAAATTATATTTTGATAAGTGAATTTAGTGAATTATTTGGGCTTGTGATGTTTATGTGTGATGTGTGATGAGACTTAGTGAATTTAGATGGGCTTATGATGGGACTTAGTGAATTTTAGGCATTTTAGGGTACTTAGTGAATGGGGTTGCTGGAAAAGAGAATATATATATCTGCTTCTGTCATTTTGCAGCGGGCATGACTAGTAAAGGCCTGAGGCTAGCCAAAAATACAAAATTTGTTTGTTTTGGGTTAAATACTCATCCGTGACGAGCTTAAGTTTAAGCTCGATTGAGATGAGCTCATCCGTGACGGGCTTAAGTTTAGCCCAATTGAGATGAGCTCATCCGTGACAGGCTTAAATTTAAGCCCGATTGAGATGAGTCATCTGTGACGGGTCCTAGTTTGACTCATCTGCTGGGTCAAACCTATCGGTGACGGGCTTTAATTTTGACCCGAGAAAGATAGCTGTCATCCGTGACGGCAAAATACCTGATACAAATGACTTCTCACATCAGTAACCTTTGGTTCGTGACAAGACCCGTGCCCGACATAGATGAGGCTTGTCGCCCGATTAAGATGAGCTATTCCGTGCTAGTGTTAGTATCATAGTTGTTGCAGTATTTAGCAAAGGGATATCCATTTTAGACAATAAAACAGCTATTAGAGGGATATTTATCTACAACAACATGGTCAATTTGTCGAAGCAAGAGATAAGAGGTGTTGATCAAGAAGGCACACTTTTATCCATAACGAGTCAGTGTTGCAGGACAAAATGCATGCAGCTCTGATTGGCATACCGCGTCAATTGAGACATGTGAATGTTCTTCCTGATGATTTATGGTTAATTGTTTGATAGTTGGAGCTTTCAGTTGTGACCTCTGTTTTTCTGCCCAGGGCTTTGGAAGCTGTGGTGGTTCAGATACTTGGTGCTTATATTTTGGATAGATATGGTTTGTCCTTTGGTTGATGCTAAGGTGAAAAGATGATGCTGGATGGAAGCTGGAGTTTCTAGCAGTACAACCTTTTAGTTTCTCTTGTCTAGATTTATCTTTCAGTTTGTTCTTCGTTTGTGTAAGACTGTTTCAGTATGGGCTTTCTTTAAAAGCCAGATAATGCAATGGTCTGTTCTCTGAAAAAAAATGCCCGTGTTGCACCGTGGGATGTTGAGGACCTAATGTATGATAAAGGATTTGAAGGTATGTTTTCATAACTTTATTTACTTGCATGATTTTCCTGTAAAGAACTTTGATCCATTGCTGTAGAAACAACCTGCGATGATTGCCAGTTAGTTAACACTGGGTACATATATTATTGACCTGAACATGGAGTTGGATCGGCTTGGTCAATATGATTTCCCACATGAATCCAGTCATATATACTATGCTAAAATGGGCTGAAATGACATAAATTGGTTTCCTATCGATGTGTTTGTCTTTTGTATATTACTGCTTATAGTTATACTCTAAGATAAAATGTCACCTGCCAAACAACATCTGTATAATTAGCTACTACTATTTCAAATCCAACAACTGTATATGAAACTTTCTGGACTTTGTCCTATGTTTTTCTACGCAAATGGTCGGTATAGTTGTAAAAAATAAATATGCCATTTTCTAATATGAGATTGTTTCAGGGCAACTTACCAAAGCACTAGCGGAACCAGTAGCTCCTTTAGATTCAGCCAATGAAGAAACCTGACCAGCAATTACAGAGCTTCTCCAATGTGCAGACAAACTTATTGTTTCAGCAACTCAAATTACTTTTGTCAAAAGATGCATTACTTTTGATCTGATGACATCTAATGACATGATTTGTATCAGTTTAAACTTAGTGACCATCGATTTTACTTTTGATCGGATGACATCTCATTGGCAAATAAACTCTATTGAGATTTGTTGTTCGATTATTTTCTTATATGATGCCTTTTTTAGCTGTTTCAAGAGCGAGCAAACCAATTATGACTATAATAAATTACATCAAACCTTTTGACTAAACATAACGTACAAAAAGGTTCCAAACAACATTGTCTTGGTAATATGTATTTATATATTTCTATTAATTTACTTTTTTGCTTTACTATTTATCTCTACCCATTTCTTTTCCTCCTCAAAGCTGTGAAGAGTCGAATGCAAGGTGATGCAAAGGTTCAATTCACTGGAAAATTTTATTCCAGTGTTTCTCTCTGAATTTTGCATTGTCCTTTACAAGTTGGAGAATGTGCTAAACTGGGTGTAAACAGTCAAAAATCCTGCTATATGTTTCCTTTCAAATATTTACAAAGTTAATCTGTCAATTTTTTCTATGCCTATCATGGGTTTGCTTTGAACATTTAGCAACCATGCATTAATGTTTGGTCGTGTGGACGATCATGAATGGTCGTAAACACCTTTTATTTGTAATTATTGATGGCACTATTAATTGTGAAGTAACTCTTGTGATCTAATTTTGCTTATGTATTTCATAATCTCTAGGACAACAAAGAATTTCAGTTTCCAGTAATTGCCCGGACAATGCGAATTAAATTCTTTTTTTAGGTAAAATGGTTGCTTTTTAAGGAAAAGCTATTTGTCCTAGAAGTGTGAAGCCCAAGGTGATCAAGATAAATGATTTAAGTAAGATGTGGCATCAGTTCTATGAAGTTAATCACTTCAGGTAGTATGAAGATTTTCTAAACTGGAAGTATGAGTATCGCCTAAATACAGTCTTACTCAATTGTTATAGGAAACACATAGTCTTTAATTTTTTATATTGTGCATCTGGAATGTAATTGCACATAATATATATTGTGAATAACGCGTATTGCACATGCACGATTATTGCTAAGAGAAAATGGCTACCTTTACTAGTTAATTACTGAATGGCCATCATTTACAATAATTTTTTTTCGTACCTTACCTCACTTAATCAATGGTTTATATTGCTCAACCTCTAGATACCTTTACCAATACTAAACACCATAAAACTTCTCCATAGATATATGACAAAAAGAATTAGTGGGACCTCAGTGGGGACTCTCATTGCCCCGACGCTGGTAGCGGGGCTTGAATCCTATCCAACCCTGGGTATATAGAAATATATCCTTTTGGTGGAAAACACAAATAGAAAATGTATTTGAATACGAATTCCGACATATCGCTTTTCTATCTCTACATCTTTATCTCTCTCTTCTCTACTCGATCCCTATCTCTACAACTTAATGATTCCCTTAGTCATCCCCAGGGTTTGTTCATCGACACATGCATCTACAACTCCGTTTCACACAAAGCGACGCCCGTAGTTAGTTCCCACCTACGACTCTTTATACGAAGGTTAGTCCCAAAATGCAAAATAGAACAGGCCAACAAGATCCAGCCTAGGTTACAAAATAAATGGGCTATCTAAATTTGTTGCAAGTGTTCACTGGGACAAGATATACATTTGTCGATAAATTTTCTTTTGAAAATTTATCAGCTATAAATATCTACAATCATAGTTGTAAAATCAAGAACCAGCACAAATGACCCTCCCATCGAGGCCGGTTCTAAATTAGAACAGATACCTATAGGGTGTACATTTTTTTATTTTTGCAGGTACCAAAAAAACTATTTTTTTCATTTTATTAGGCACCTACAAATGGTCACACGTCACTTCCACAACTCACATGATTTTTTCAAATGATCACACTTCACTTCCCACAACTCATATGATTTTTTCAACCCATATTGATGGACATGTGCCAAGCAAGATTCAAACCCATGACCTTTCTATCCACCCAAAACCTCCTTACCATCTCATATAAAAACACACATGTTGTCTTGGAAACAAATGCTATTCTTTTGAGACTACTATCATCTGAAACTTATAATCCATATTTAACATCATATATGAGTTCAAATGAAAATTTTGTCAACTATAAAATTGTAGATCTCATCTAGATCTATAACTTTCATATAGGTTTTGTCTTTATCTGAGATCGTTTAGAAGTTTTAAAAATTCACTTATCCAAATAAATATGAGACCTTATAACATATTTTAGGACATCCAACCGAACTCAAATCAAAAAGTAATCAACTACAAAGTTGTAGATCTTGTTGGGCTCTACAAATTTGATATGAAGTTTATCTTCATTTAACTTCATATAAAAAAGTTAGATAAAAAACACACATATATAAGAGGCATTATCATAGGTGGTGGTTTTTATTGTCAACCGGTACCTATGGATTTTTTATTAAGAACCGGCATATTTGTAATGCCCATATATACTTGTTCACAATAAAATCTGGTACATATGGAACCACACTCATAGGTATCGGTTTATTATAAGAACCGACACCTATGTAATACCCACCTATGAATTAGCAGACTATTAGTACCGGTTTTTTATGAACCAATACAAATGAGTGGTTATATGTACTGGTTTTAATTTTATCCTGATAAAAGGTGAAAAACACTTTATAGGTGCTGGTTTTAGGCAAAGCAGCATTTGTAAGATCATTCTCTATGTGATATTTTTTAGTAGTGTTATCTTAGCGTGACGTGAGACACCTTGGCCGATTATGAGCATGGATAAAACTTCTCAGACACGGACTGAAACCACCTCTACCGTTTTTGTTTCCATATTTTTTCAGAATCGAAATCAGAAACAAAATCGCATGCGATACGAAAATAGAATTGGATATTATCGAATATGAAAACGAAGCGAATACAGTAATGACTATTTATCGGAATATAAAAGCACCTCAAACTGAGCTTCCTAAATCAACGAAGAGATATAACTTGTTATATGTTCTAATAGCACATATCAACATTTTCAAATTTTAGCTTTCAGTAATACCACTGGTATATCATAACAAGAAACATCCACACAAACTTGTACTGTTGCACACAGACACACATAGCAGTCACACTTTCACGAATTCACAGGATTACACGCTAACTCATACTATTGCAGGCAAATATATGTTGAAAACTTCCATCCTCAACACCACTGCTGAAAGCTGCAGCACCAAGAAGGAGATCGAGCTGTCATCATCCATGGGATGGAAGGAGATTGGCGACGGCAGGCTCGCAGCGGAGCACCAGGGCCCGGAGGTGAAGGTCCCGACTTTGTTCCAGTGCCCCCATCTCCCACAACTACAGAAATCATCTTTGCATACACACCTCCTATTTTATTGTTGGTAGGCTAAGAGATCCGTCTACGAAAATAGGCTATTTTCGCAAACGGACCTCTTATAGGCCCACATGTGAAAATCATTTTTCGCATGCAGGGCTTTCTCTCCTCTGCCTCCTAGTCGCGCATCACCCATCCTCTCCTTTTTCTTTTCCTCTCCCTTCCGCCTCCCCATCACTTCAACTCTTTTATTTCACTTCCCTTCCGCCTCTCACTCTCTGCTCCTTTCCCCTCTGCCTTCCCTCACTTCCCCTCTCTCTCCCAATCGGCCGGCCAGCCTCCTCGCCTCTCTAGGTGGCCACGATGGGCTTCTGGCGGAGCGCTGGCAGCGGGCTTTGGGCTTGGAGCTATGGCCTCGGGTGCCCGTGGGAGCGCCGTCTGCGAGCAAAACACTAGGACCAGCGACCATGACCACAACAGCGGCGTACGGGCTCGGGAGCGCTGGATCCGCCCTCGTGCATGGCGGAGATGAGGCGGAAGGTCGGCACGATGACCACAGCACCGGGAGTGGCGACCACGACCATGGTGGTGGTGTGTGGGCTCGGGAGCGGCGGATCCACCCTTGCACATGACGGAGGAGGCGGAAGGGCGACGCGGTGACAGTGGAGGCAGAGGAGCCAAGGCGCGCTGTTTGCAGGTTGAAGCGACGGTGCCCAGCGGTGACCTGGCTAGGGTTTTAGATTTTTGTTTTTTTTTTGAAAAAATCGCAGTTAGGTGTCCTTACTTGGCCGCTTGCAAAAATCGGGTCTTTGCAAGAGGCCTCCTTAGGACGCTCTTCTGCGAAAATGGTTTTTCGCATGCGGTTGTGGTGCCCGCACGTGAAAATGCCGATTTTCGCAGACACCTGTCTCCAGGCAGATAGAGTACCTATCTACGAAAACTAGTTATGGTCACGTGCAAAGATCCTTTCTGTAGTAGTGTCCCTCGATGTCATGTGCTCGCTAGTGAGCCTCTGCACCGGCGTCTCCTACGACCGTGCCTCCATCTAGCAATGGCTCGACTCTCGCAACACCACCTGTCCGGCCACCATGCTTCCACTGCCATCCTCTGACCTGGTTCCAACCGTCCCCTTGACTCTCGAGGGGCCGTGGCGGTGCAAGCAAGACAGCGAGGGGTGATGGTAGCGTGATACGGCAAGGCATCGTGGCAGCACGAGCAAGATGACGAGGGGCTGCGGCGGCCCGAGGCAGCGACATGCTGGCTCGATGCCTCGATTTGCATACGCATATGCCGTCGCGACTAGAGTCAGTTGAGACATCTTATGGTTAGGACTTCAGCTGTTGGGCTAAACTATTTGGTTGGGCCAAGTTGCTGGGCCTATATCTCCAAAAATTCCCAGAAATTATTCGGAAAGTTTTTGACCGATTTCGATTTCCAGCAGATAATGCTTTTATTTGTTAACTTTCTCGAGAAAAACTTCTGAATTCATTTCCGTTTCAAAAAAAATTCCGACTGACACTTTTTTTCCAAAACAGGTTCAGAATTCGAAAAGTTTATGAACCGTTTTCATCACCTACTTATGAGTCCCCATTCAGCTCAAGATATATACCAGATCACATTCAGTAAAAACAGAACGGAATTGTTATAAAACTCGCTGCATTTCTTTTGGGAGAAAAATTTCAAATTTTGGGCCGCCGATCCATCCCAAGATTCATGTAAAAGGAAATTGGGAAAAAACTAAGAAACATGGGGTAGGCTGGGAATCAATCCCTCATGATGTGCTCCCCGTCATGCTTTCCCCACCACTGGACTAGCCTAATTTTTATATTCAAAACAAATCAACGCCCTAGTTGCACTGTAGTACGTATAGTGTAGTTACATTGGATAATTTTGTCCATACAAACTATCGAATGTGCTATAAATAAATAAAAAATAGAAGAAAAATCCAATAGCCACCTCACCTGTTTATGGCTTAGTAGCAATTTAGAAGAAGGGGATTGGGCTACAAGTACAAACCCCCAATTCTCCCCAAACTTAAGCAACCCTAATTTCACCAACCCTAGATTAGGAAAACCCCAAACATGGGAACGCTGAGACCCTACCGATTCATGGCTGTTTGAGTGGGAAAATTACCACCAACGCCGAGAACCAATCTCTACCTGTTCATACCGAGCAGGCAGTGATTGACGTTTTTTTATTAGTTCTAGCAAGTAAAGTTAATGAACCAATTTAAGCGAGGTTCGCCGTTGTAGTGCCACGTGTGCGGCATCAAGGCACCGCACAAAATCATTAAAAAGATCAGGGTTATCACTGCGGTCCATCATTGCCAGTTCATTGTGATCCGACAGTACATGTTTACACATTGACATGGGATATCACCGAGTATAAGACTATTCTAGCGAGATTGAAATCTCAACGGAAGGTGATTAGGGCTCCTGATGGATTGGCTCTGGAGGTATAGGTTTGTACGTGTTTTTGGATTGTTCTGTCTTAGGTAGGCAGGATAGCTATGCTTATCCTATCTTTCTATAAATTACAATCCACTAAATTCTAAAACTCAACATATAAAAATATCATATCATCTGCTAACAATTATTACATCTTAAACTTCGCAAGCATGCTATATTATCTATAATTTATTAAATTTTAGAGCTTTAAAAATAAACATGTTAAATCATCATCCCACATAATTCACATAATATTTCAATTTATCTCTCCATCATTTTTTTATAATAAACTATATACCTATATATACCTATATAATTAATTCTCACATAGCTAATGTTATTTTTCTTTTCTCTTATTAGGCCATACCAACTTAATAGTTTTTGGCCCTTTGATAAATAATCTATGGTCCAAATTATTTTTTTTTCTCATTAAGCATATCACCTTAATTATTTTTAGCTCTTACACGATTAATCTATGGTCCAAATTATTTTCCTCTTTTTTTCCTCTTGTAAAGCCATATCATCTTACTTTTATATTTAGATTATCATTCTATATACTATTTAAATTATCATAAACCATATTAGTTATGTAAGCTTATGTCGTCTAGCTATTTTATATATTATTTATATTTATTATTATTATACTAAACTCTCACAGCAATGTGCGGGTTTTACCTAGTATAAATGAAGCCTTCACGTACTCAACTAAAACTCATGTTTTTCATATTAGAGATAAGACATAGAAGTCTAAGTTGTACCCTTGACAAGAGTTTAAACCCTTTCAAGATATGATTACCTCTAGTAAGGGTGGACCTAGCCCAAAGCAAAGGCCCGGAGTGGTCTTTGCTGTTTTAACTTGATGTTGGCCCATGGTGAAAATTTATTGTGACCCATAGGCTTTTGAAGCTAGGTCTCGAGCCATGGCCTAGGGTGCCTATGGCCTGAGTTCACCCCTAACCTTCAGCTACTATAAGTCTCTTCCTAAATATGGTTGCATAATACGACATATACGGAGAGAGTTCTTATCTGAGTATATGTATCCCATAGCTTTCTTAACAGCAACATCGAAGAAAAATCAACTGCAGCATAAAGAAAACATTGTGTGCAGTGTACATCAAGTGCAACATGAATCTCATTCAAAAGCATGAAAGAGGAGAATAAAAAAATTGCAACAATGATATAACATTGTCGGAAGAAGAGTTTTACACATATGTATAATACTATTGGAGGTGCATGTAATTTTTTATTGTAGAATTTTCGGTGACAGTTGTCACTTGGCGGGCACGGTGTATTAGTCAAAACTTGCATGCACATATAATACATTCCCATCACATCATGCATTCTTCAGCTAAGGTAACTAAAAAGAAAAAACGGACGACATGCATATAACAAAGCTACAGAAATGTCAGCATATATTAGTACCCTTTTTAACTGCGCATGCACACTCACACTACGATTTTATTTCCATTTAGATCCATGCCACCCCACGGACACACACATTTAGAATGCAAAGACGCCGGCGATAGCGGCCACGACGGCGGCGGCAAGCAGGGTGGACGCAGAAGTAGCGCCGGCATCATCGGAGCCTGGTGGCGCGTTGGGAAGCTCCGGCTCGGGTTCGGTCATGGAGGTGCCGATGGGCGAGCCCAAGGGCGCGGCATCCATGTCCTCCAAGGCGTCGTCGGCGACGGGTCCGTCGGCGCCCTCGTACGAGCCGAGCGGGGTGTCCGCCACGGGAACCAGGATGCTCGGCTTGGACGACGACTCCTCCGACGAGGAGGCGGACACGGCGGCCGCGAGCACGCAGGCGAGGAGGACAAGGAGCAGGAGCGGCGCCTGTGATCTCGCCATGGTGTCTCATGCAGCTTCGAGCGCGCTCGCCCAAGGATGTTCCCGTTCGGCGTGGGAGATGAAATTAGCTAGGAGCACGTGAGACCGAGATAAAATTGGGCAAGACCGATGGAGATATGCACGTAGTTGACTATATATTTGCATGCATGCATGCATGAATACGTGCAGAACATGGTGGGGTTTGAGAGGAAAATGGGTGGTGGCGAGATGACCCTAACCGCCTAACGTGAGTGGTGGAGGTATAAGGAGGCCGAGGTGTTAAACATAGAACTCAATGTGCGTTTGAGGGTGGGTTTACAAGTCGGAGACCCTATCATACTCTACATTGGACTCCTCAATCTTACCAACTATGGACTATGAACCGTTACCTTATTACAATGGTAACGTAACACCCAAGTCATAAGTCGGTTTACATAATCATGAGTCATAACCTATCTCTTATGGTAAGTCGGATAAGCTGGCTGTGAGGGTATCCAGTACCCATAATCTCCACAGTAGCCCCCAAGATCTTCACAGTCGACGAGATAACTTTGCCTCGAACCAGAATAACACATAGCCGAATGACTCCTTAGCCGAGTGCTTCTATCGTCGAGTGCTTCCATCATCTCTGCCTGAGTCTCCCGAGTGCTTTATCATCCAATAGAAAGGCTGTGAAGGGCTGAAAACATCTCAAAAATTTCTTAAGAATAGATATTTAGGTGCATCGACTGATGCATTTAATTAGGTGTAGCCTCCAACTATGTGTTTAGCTAAACAAACTAAGCATATAGTCAAGAATTATAATAATCATACTCTCCTGAGTTAAATAAATGTCTATCCTAAGCCAAAAGGAATCATAAAAAAATTATATAACACATAACCTCATAATCAAGGCATAGTGTATAATGAATTCCAAGTACTCGGCAAGCTCATGCTTATCCGAGTCGTTTTGCCTGAGTCATCTCAGAACAAACAACTCAGCCAACCCTCATGAGTAGAAAATCTGAGTTAATAATTCATTAGTCATCTAAAAAATATGACCAAAATATTAAATAGCTCCAGCTATAATATCGGTCTTAATCATAAAAAAGCACACCAAGGTGGTAGAAAAACATTGACATAATCATAAAATCAAATGTTTTATAAAAAACCAAACAGCTCCTGCAACCTATAAAAAAGTTACTAGGACAATTATAAAAAACTTTACTGTTTGTCACCTTCTAAGTTGCATCGTACCAACCTTCAACAAGTTGTGTAACGGCTGTACAAAAGGATTTTGAAGATATTGAGCAATAAGACACGCGCATATTGCCAGGGCAAATCTGCTTAAGTCCTCAGGGACACATGTCAATCCACACCTGTAATATGGGCCGTAAGTTTCTCATGGGCTCGGCCTAAACACGAGAAAACCCAGCAAAACCCTAAAAATCTTTCTTAAAGCGCCAGCGTCTTCCCCGCCGCTTCATCTTCCTGAAATTTTTCTCCTTTTCGCGCTCCTATTCATCAACCGCTCTGAAGAATCCAAGAACTCGCGCACGTTCAAATCCATCCATCCAGGAACTCAAGTTCCACCGCAATCCATCATACGCATCCAGCCTCCAGCATCTCCTCCAAAAATCCCTATCCCCTATGCTAGATCCACCTCCTCTCAACTCGCATCCATGGTGGAGGAGAGAGAAATCCCTTTCGACCAATGAGTGACCTCGGACGTGAAGGAGTCGACCCTACAGGAGATGGTGAAGAACGGAGTTCTTCCTCCTAAAGAAATCATTGGCTGGCGCTCGGCGTCCGGCCAGGAGTACCCCACCCTAAACATTGGTGAGATCGTGGTCTTCACCTCCTTCTTTTACTGCGCATTTGGCGTACCCACTTCTGATTTCTTTCGTGGTATTCTCGAATACTACGGCCTTCAAATCTACTACTTGAATCCCAACTCTATTCTTCATATTGCAATCTTCATTCATGTATGTGAGGCCTTCTTAGGCATCCTCCCTCATTTCAACCTTTTCCGCCGTATGTTCTATGTCAAGCCACATCCGACTGTTGACGACAGATTTTGGTAATCGACTTGGAAAGGAAAGAGAAAACCAAAGCAGAGAAGAAGGATTGAGTTGGAGTCGGACCAGGCTTCGTATCGGACCCAGTAACCGTATCGGACTTGGGGAGTGTTGCTATAAAGGGCGCATATCGGCCGATGCGGATTTGGTTTGGTCATGGGCCGATACGGGTTGTGAGTTGACAGTGTCAACGTGGGCTTGGTCTGGGCTCAAAGTAAGCTTCAAGGAAGTTGCCAAATAGAGATAAAGCTCGGTTTTAGGTAATTGTATCTTGTAAATTAAGTAGTATAGATCTAATCTGTGGCTTAAGTCTGCCGCAAGGACTTGTTTGTTAGTTGTAGATAAGATCGTGCCCTACAAGGGTTCTGTTGTAACCTCGGGTATAAATATCCCGATAGTTTGTACATGTAAGCTCTCTTGAATCAATCACACAAAAACCAGTTCAATCTACTTTCGGCGCATCGCCAACCCTCGCAAGAGGTCTTCTTCGACGAGTTCTTGCTTCCTCGGAGCAGAGGTAAGAACTCGTCCCCGACGATCTGCATCGTCGGGGCTAATGTGTCGTTTTAGGCACATCAAGCCTCGATGATGTGATCGTCGATTATCATGTCTTGAATAGTTTTGACAGGTATTTTAATTAAGCCTTGCCAGCGGTTTACTCGTTTTAGGGTTTATTGCTGACGATGGTTTAATTCTTATGCTTGGCTAAATTGTTCAATACATTTACCATCCCCAAAAGCGATCGAAGACTTGATTTTCTTTATGTTAATTCTCGATCTACACTTTGAGTTGCTATCGACCTTAGTCGTGTTTCGAGGTTTAACCTAAAGCCTGTTTTTGATCGTAATTAAGGATAGCGCCGGGGTTTCAGCCGGTCTTACCTAATGCATGTGATTATTTTATGTTCTTGCATGTGTTTGCCGCTTATGCAGGCGGATTGGTAAATATAAATACATTGATTACAGGGTATTCTCAGGATCTCTCTGTGGTTGGTATATTTATATTGGCCGATTGGCTTGTATAAGTTTACACTAGAGTATTAGCTAGTGTATTTATCTTCATGCTACCCTCATCGGCCGATTCCAGTAATTTGCTATAAACATGATCACATGGGCCGATGAGATTAGATCTACTTTATTAGTTCTATCTTATTATTACCTCAAGTAAGCCGATATAGGTTTGCCCTATCGGCCAGGCCTTCACGATGCAACATCGGCCTATCGGCCGATTGGCCATCGGTTCTCACATGGTTTACTTGTTTAATCTTGTTGATTGCAGATCAAATCAACTGGCACGCTCTACTTACGACTAGGCAAGCCATTTGGACCTGCACTGGAGTTAAGCAGATCTCCCAGGCCGCCGTGGTAACGCGGAACCCGTTTGGTTGTTGGACGGGTCGAAATTCTGCGCCAACACGCTTTTGGCACGCCCAGTGGGACTTCAAGAACACAAGCTTCTCACCAGCAACAAGAACACCTCGAGATGTCGAAGCAGGCCGAGATCGTCGAGGAGAACGTCATTCCTGTGACCGCCGACCAGCGCAGCGCAGAACAAAAAGCTGAGATGGAGAGTCTGGTCGCGCAGTTCCAGAATATGTACCTGCAAACATATTCTAGGACTCGGCAGGGCACCTTGATTCAAAAGTCCAAGGTGGTCATGCCGAGTTCTGGAGATGGAGCTGCAACGTCGGCGGCGGCGCACGATCACGCTGTAAAAACTGAAGACGCCGCAGCACCGACGTTGCAAGACCGAATCGACTCCGCAGTTCACTCTGCGCTAGTCAACCAGTCGGGGATCCTGGTGAACACGTTGACCAATACGGTCAAGTCGATCCTAGATGGTTCAATCCATCAGTACAAGCCTCAAGGCCCGATTTACCTACCAGAAAATAAGTTCCCTGCCTATCGGACCTTGAGGAACGACCTGAGCACGGCTCAGCCGACAGCGCCGATGCCACCTCCATCGGCGCAACCAACAACGACCCTGCCGCTGGTCCTCACCAAGCAGGCGGGAGAAAGCGCTCAGCACATCACAGAGGAGCAGTACGCTCAATGGACCAAGGGGAAGCAACCGGTGGTTGAGCCGATGCAGCAAGTTCCCGTCCACCAGCCATCGGCCGGACAACCGCAAGCCCCGGCGTTCAATAGTCCTCCACTTCAAGCTGCATACAACGTGCCGCAAGGCTATCAGCAGTACACCGCAGGGCAGTACGGCGCGCAGAACCTGGATCACCACTATCAACCGTACTCCCCCAGGCACTATCAAGCTGAGGGCCTCCAACAATCCTACCAGCAGGACCTCCCGCATCGGCCCGTAGGATACTGGGCTGACATGATAGCCGAAGTGATGCGAGATCAATTCGGCTTGAAGCCCAAAGAGAACTCTACAGTGTATCGGCACCCGTATCCCGAGGAATTTGACAGGGTACCATTGCCGGGCCGATACAAGATCCTGGATTTCTCCAAGTTTTCGAGACAGGACAACGTCTCGACATATGAGCATGTCAGCCGATTCTTAGCGCAGTGCGGGGAGGCATCGGCTATCGAGGCGTTGAGGGTGAGGTTTTTCCCTTTGTCCTTATCAGGGTCTGCATTCACATGGTTCTCTTCCTTGCCCTGCAATTCCATCAGAGGATGGATAGATCTGGAGAAACAGTTTCATAGATATTTCTACAATGGTGTACAAGAGATGAAACTGTCGGATCTGACTGCCATCAGGCAGCAAGTGGATGAATCGGTCCCTGAGTACATACAGAGGTTCAGAGACATACGCAACAGATGTTATAGCCTCACTCTGACCGATTCCCAGTTGGCCGACCTGGCATTTCAGGGATTGCTAGGGCCGATACGCGAGAGGTTCTCTTCGCAGGAATTTGACAGCCTCGCTCAGCTGGCACAACGTGTATCGACCCACGAGCAGCGATTCCAGGAGGCAAAGAAGTTCGCAAAAAAGATTAACACTGTTTATCAGTACGCCTCCGACGATGAAGACGATGAAGACGCTGATGTCGACCTAGCCGGGTGGGCCCGGATGAAGAAATCAACAACTTGCCAGTGGGCCAAGAAAGGAGATAAGGAAGATAAATATGATTTCGATATCAACAAGGCCGATAAGATATTTGACCTGCTGTTGCAAGAAAAGCAGATTCAGCTGCCAGTAGGTCACGTATTGCCATCGGCCGAAGACATCAAGAAAAGGAGATATTGCAAGTGGCACAATTCCTATTCACACCATACGAATGAATGCAAGATCTTCCGGCAACAAATCCAATCGGCCATCGAGCAGGGCAGAATTAAAATCGATGATGCCAAGCGACCGATGAAGATTGAAGGCCACCCGTTCCCAGTCAACATGGTGCGGGCGGACAGGGCCGATGGCGGTGGTCATCGGACTGGCAAGCGGCCTCATCAGACCTCTGAGGGTCTGATCAGAAAATATCAGCGGAGGCGGGAGGAACAAGCTCAAGACCAAGCCGATCAAGACAACTCCTACGACCCACACTGGGAGTGCAAGTTTTTTCGCTTCTGCTGGAATGAAGGGATGAGGCTGCCATCTATCCAGGAGTGCCCTGCATGCAGTGGTACAGAAGATTCTTATCAGGGCAGCTCAAGCAGACAAACGCATCGGCCGGCCAAGCAACGGAAATCTGTACATGAAAGGCTGGGGCCGATGCACCAAGATCAACACGATGAAGATGAGGAGCAAGTCCAGAACCCCCAATGGTGCCCAAGCGACGTATTCACCAAGATACAGAAGCGGCGGGTTCAGAGGTTGAGGAGGAAAGAGCAAATCCAAGAGCAACAAGCTGAAATACCCCATCGGCCAACCAAGACCAGAAAAGAATGGAGAATAAAATCCACGGTGGCCAGGGCCGATGAGGGCACCTCCAATACAGCTCAGGGCTACTCAGCTTCAAAAGGTAAGAAAACGGCATCGGCGCCTGTTAACATGGTGTTTATATTGCCAGCAGAATACAGTGTGCAGGCGGCCGATGAAGCAATGGCTGATGAAGAACAAAGTTCAGCCAGGCTACGGTTGTCACCAGATCAAGCCACCTTCGACAAACCAGTTGACGCCAGCTACAGACACCTACGGCCGTTGTACATTAAAGGATTCATCAACGGGCGGCCGATGACGAAGATGCTGGTCGATGGTGGCGCAGCAGTCAATTTAATGCCATACACAACCTTCAGGAAGCTTGGAAAAGTACCTGAGGATCTTATCAAGACAAATATGGTATTAAAGGACTTCGGTGGCAACGCGTCCGAGGCGAAGGGGGTCCTGAACGTGGAGCTCACCGTGGGCAGCAAAACAATCCCCACCACCTTCTTCGTCTTCGATGGAAAGGGTTCCTACAGCTTGTTGTTGGGACGAGATTGGATCCATGCAAATTGCTGTGTCCCTTCAACAATGCACCAATGCCTCATGCAATGGCAAGGAGACCAAGTCGAGATCGTGCAGGCCGATCGGTCAGTACATGTCGCCAATGCCGATCTCGCAGTTTGGGAGATGGAGGGAATCGACTGCTTGTCCGGGCGAGTCTGGGACGCCGATTTCCTCAAGGTAACCGACTGCGACATCGAGGCAATCGAAGACCAAGACCAGCGGTTACTTTAGCAAAGATGCACCATCCGCCGTTGACAATGACCTCTACACAGATGACGCGGTGGATGAGTTAGACGGCAAGTTGGGCCAAGGTTTTACGTCGGCCGATGAATTGGACGAAATTGATATAGGAATAGGTGATAGGCCTAGGCCGACGTATGTAAGCGCTAATTTGCCAAAGGAATACAAGAATAATTTGATAGATCTTTTGAAAGAATTCAGAGATTGTTTTGCATGGGAGTACCATGAGATGCCAGGATTAAGCCGATCGATTGTAGAACATCGGCTACCAATCAAACAAGGCTATCGGCCTTTTAAGCAAGCTCCTCGGAGGTTTAAGGCCGATATGCACGAAGCCATAAAAGCAGAGATCACAAGACTTTACGACGCCAACTTTATCAGGCCCTGCCGATACGCGGAGTGGGTCTCCAACATAGTTCCGGTGTTGAAAAAGAACGGCAAGCTAAGGGTATGCGTCGATTTCAGAGATCTCAATAAGGCGACGCCCAAAGACGAGTACCCTATGCCGTTGGCCGATCTGCTAGTCGACGCTGCTTCTGGGCATAAGATCATTAGTTTCATGGACGGAAACGCGGGTTACAACCAGATCTTTATGGCTAAAGAGGACATTCATAAGACAGCCTTCAGGTGCCCAGGGGCAATCGGCCTATATGAATGGGTCGTCATGACATTTGGTTTGAAGAATGCTGGAGCTACGTATCAGAGGGCTATGAATTACATTTTTCATGATCTTATTGGCTCTCTGATTGAAGTTTACATAGACGATGTCGTCGTAAAGTCAAGAGAACATGATATGCACTTGGCCGACTTACGCAAGGTACTAGAAAGGGCAAGGAAATATGGTTTGAAGTTGAACCCTAACAAATGTGCCTTAGGCGTATCGACCGGTCAGTTTTTGGGTTTCTTGGTCCATGAGAGGGGGATTGAAATCACGCAGAAGAACATCGATGCCATCAAGAAAATCAAGCCTCCAAAAAACAAGACCAAGTTACAGTCTCTGCTTGGCAAGATCAACTTCGTCCGGCGTTTTATATCAAATTTGTCGGGCCGTATAGAGCCATTCACTCCACTGTTGAAAATAAAGGACGACGAAGAGTTCATATGGGGTGACAAGCAACAGAAAGCGCTAGATGATATCAAAGAATATTTAACTTCTCCGCCGGTCTTAATTCCTCCACAGAAAGGAGTCCCATTCAAATTGTACTTGTCGGCCGATGAGAAATCCATCGGCTCAGTCTTGGTTCAAGATGTTAACGGCAAGGAAAGAGCCATTTTTTATCTCAGCAGGAGAATGTTAGACGCTGAGACAAGGTACACGCCGGTGGAGAAATTATGCCTTTGTTTATATTTTTCGTGTACTAAATTGAGGCATTACCTGCTTTCCAACGAGTGCGTCGTAGTGAGCAAGGCCGATGTGATGAAATACATGTTATCGGCCCCTGTGTTGAAAGGACGAGTTGGGAAGTGGATCTTTGCTTTAACAGAGTTTGATCTTCGATATGAATCGGCCAAAGCGATTAAAGGACAAGCCCTGGCCGATTTCATCGTTCAACATAGAGATGACTCAGTTGCATATGCAGACATTGTACCGTGGACGTTATATTTCGATGGATCCATCTGCAGACACGGTTGCGGTATCGGCCTAGTCATCGTATCCCCTCAGGGGGCAAGTTTTGAGTTCGCCTTCACCATCAAGCCTTACTATACCAACAATCAAGCAGAATATGAAGTGGTGCTTAAAGGCTTGCAGTTATTACAAGAAGTCGAGGCCGATGCCGTGGAAATCATTGGTGATTCACAGCTAGTAATTAGTCAACTTTCTGGGGAGTATGAGTGCAGAGACGATATTCTCAAAGTCTATAATGAGGAGTGCAAAGAGTTATTACACGGTTTCCGGATCGTAATGATGAGGCATATACCCAGGAAGCAGAATTTCGAAGCCAATGATTTAGCTCAGGGGGCATCGGGATACAGGCCGATGGCTAAAAATGTTCCAATTCAGATTGCTCTCGTGCACGCCGATGACTGGAGGTTTGATATCATTGAGTACTTGAGAAACCCTTCCCAGTCAGCGTCATGCAAAATGAAATATAAAGCTTTACACTATGTCTTATTGGACGATAACCTATATTATCGGACGGTTGATGGTGTCCTGCTCAAATGCCTAGGTCCTGAGGAAGCTAAAACCGTTATGAGCGAAGTACATGAAGGGATTTGTGGCACCCATCAATCGGCCCATAAAATGAAATGGCTGATGAAGCGCGTCGGATATTTTTGGCCAACCATGCTGGAAGATTGCTTCAAGTATTATAAAGGATGTCAGGATTGTCAGAAATTTGGAGCAATTCAGAGAGCGCCGGCATCAGTTATCCATCCAATCATAAAGCCGTGGCCGTTTCGAGGATGGGGAATAGATATGATCGGCCAGATTAACCCACCATCAAGTAAAGGGCACAAGTATATATTAGTGGCTACAGATTACTTCACAAAGTGGGTTGAGGCCGTTCCTCTCAAGAAGGTTGATTCCAAAGACACTATTCAGTTTGTCAAGGAGCATATCATATATCGGTTTGGGTTACCTCAGACAATAACTACAGATCAGGGATCGATCTTCGTGTCCGACGAGTTCGTCCAATTTGCTGACAGCATGGGCATCAGATTACTCAATTCTTCTCCTTACTACGCGCAGGCTAATGGGCAGGCAGAGGCTTCCAACAAGTCTTTGATCAAATTAATCAAGAGAAAAATTGACGAACAGCCGAGGCAATGGCATACAACGCTGGCCGATGCTCTTTGGGCGTATCGGATGGCTTGCCATGGTGCAATCCAAGTGCCTCCCTATCAGCTGGTCTACGGGCATGAAGCCGTACTGCCGTGGGAATCCGCCATCGGCTCAAGAAGGATTGCTTTGCAAGACAACTTGACAGCCGATGAGTACCATAATCTTATGGTTGATGAATTGGATGATTTGGCACATGTTCGATTACGGGCCTTAGAGAAAATCAAGCGTGATAAAGATAGAGTAGCCCGTTATTATAATAAAAAGGTCGTTGCCAAATCGTTTGAGGAAGGAGACCTTGTATGGAAATTAATAATGCCGATCGGCTCTAGAGATAATAAATTCGGCAAATGGTCACCTAATTGGGAAGGCCCCTTTCGAATTCATCGATGTGTTCCTCACAATGCCTATCTGCTCACGGGATTAGATGGCGAGATTTATGGACGAGCTCTCAATGGCAAATACTTGAAACAGTATTATCCCAGTATCTGGATTGATTCATGATCGGCCCTCTAGCCGATTTATGATTACAGCCGATGTAGTCAAGCATCGTCTTTAGATGGCCGGTAAATACTATCGCCCTTAGTTCAAAATTTCAAAATATGAGTCCTCATCTTCCAAAATTTGGGGGGCATATATATATATACAGGAATTTTCAAGACAGGAATTTTCAAGGATTTTCAAGGATTCTTCAGTTTGGCGATTGACTTCGGCTCTCTGGCCGATGAGATTGTTCTAATGAGAATTTTCAAGGATTTTTCAGTTTGGCGATTGACTTTGGCTCTCTGGCCGATGAGATTGTTTATAATGAGATTGCTCGTATTGGAGATATATGTGTCTGGAATTTTCAAAACAAATTCGGCTGTACGGCCGATAAGGTGTGAGAGGATTTCGGAAGCAATAAGTCAGGTTGGAATTTTCAAAAAAAATTCGAAACAGATTCGGCTGCATGGCCGATAAGGTGTATGGTTATACATTATAGAAATAACATATGCTACATCACCCTATGAAGTCTGCAATAGCAGCAATGGCTTTACGACGAATCTGCTCAACGTCTTCGATAGCCTGGGCATCATCGGCCATCGTCCCTGGGATTGCTTTCAGTGATTTGCTTAGGGTCGCGAGGTACTTGGCCGATGCCTTGAGCTTTGTCGTCTGATCTTCTATAACCTTGGGTGATGCGGCTATCCCGGCTTCGACTTCCTGAATTTCTTGGCGTGTAGCGGCCAGCTTCGATTCTAGCTCTGCCTCGAGGCGACGGAGTTCTTCAAGCCTATTTTTCAGCACAATCGGCTCCACCGCTAGCTCGTCCAACCTGGTCTTATCAGCATTCACTTGAGCTTTGCTAGCGGACAGGGCCGATTCCAGTTGTTCGCGCTGTCGTCGCTCTGCAAGTCTTTCCTTTGCTCTGAAAAGCTTGAATCGGTATTGTTCCAGGAAGATGGCCGGCGTAAGGATTTCCATCAGGTCTTCGGGCAGTTCGTCTTGGATTTCTTGTACCCTGACTCTGATG
This sequence comes from Oryza officinalis, assembly GCA_008326285.1. Taxonomy (NCBI): domain Eukaryota; kingdom Viridiplantae; phylum Streptophyta; class Magnoliopsida; order Poales; family Poaceae; genus Oryza; species Oryza officinalis. The sequence goes on from BDMV01000007.1 coordinate 25,634,350, forward strand.
GAGGAGCAGTCTTCTACCAAACACTCCAGCGAGGCTTCTAGCCGATTCCCAATATCGGTCAGCCGGTTCTTCAGATCATCGGAGATTGGTGCCCTGGCTGTGCTGGGTAGCTCCTTATCCTCATCATCAAGAAACTGGCCGATATCGAAGGAGAACATATCGGCTAGGTTCTGCAAATATCAACATGGGTCGAGGTTAGCCTTGTTAATCAGGAATCGGCAGAAAGAGGATCAGGGTAATCATGGTTACCTGTGTTGGAGCATTGGTGGTGCTTACATCGGCCTCCCTTTGCTTTGTCGACATAGTAGGCGAGGGGGTTGGCCGATGTGGTGAAGGTGATGGAGCCCTAGGCTGAAAAAGCAGGAAATTGGTGAATAGGGTTATATGATTAGGAAAATAATACGAAAAAATCAACTCTTACCGAGACAGTCGGAGAGGGTGTTGGAGAAGGAGAAGGGGTCCTCAATCATGCCTTGGCTCGTTCGCGCCGTTGCAAAGTTGTTTTCTTGGTTCTTGGCAGAGGGGCCGATTGAGTTCTCTCCTTTAACACAGACGACACCGCAGCCTGAAAAGAATAGGAAGTTAAAGTGTGACAGTGCAAGGAGATTATGCAAACACAAAGAAGAGAGTATATTGACCTTGCGAACTGCGTGCCTGGTCCTTCTTGGTTGTGGGGCATCATCTTGGTCATCGGCCGGTGGGATCTCAGCAGTTTCGGCCGATGGCTCTTGGGTGGTTTCGACCGATGGGTTTTCTTCTTCGTGTGCATCGGCCGCTGCTGCATCGATTTCCTCCTCCATCACTTGTTCTTCGAGGAATTCTTCCAAGGAGGGGTCTAGCTCTTCGGCATCGGCCTGGTTATCTGTTTTAGCCTTCTTGCTGGCTTTCTGCGATTTGCCTTTGGCCGGCGCTTTTCTCTTGGGGTTTTCTTTAGGCATCGGACCTTGGAGAAGCGACGCCACTTTTGGGGCGGTAAGGCCGATGATAGATTCTAAAATGGTTGACCCCGATGGAGCTACGGCTTGAGCGTAGAAGATCTTCCGTCCACTGTTGCTCACAGATGGAATCGGCTCATCCGGGACTTGAGGGCTGATGCCTTGGATAAGTTCTGTCACATAGAACCTGGCCGATTGATGAAAGATGTGAGCGGCCCACTCTTGCCACCAAGTTTGGAAGTTAATGTGCACGAAGGCATTCAGATGCAGCCGATCGCAGTCACCAAGATTGGGGAGCTCGATTTCCATTGCTTTGTTCATGATCAGGGCTGATAGGACTATGCCTCTGCTCTCTAGGAGCTTATGAAGATGCAAGCTGATGGGAAGTTGTCCGAGCCCGCATTGTCTAGCAGCTGTCATTGGGGTGTAAAACTCATAGGACAAGCTGGTGCTCCTTCCCTGAAAGACGCCTACTGGGAGCAGGCATGGAGTAAGGCTGATCATGAATAATTCCCTTGATTCCATGTCATCATTTATTAAGCTCAGTTGCAGATCATCTGGAAGCTCGAAGTCTCGGTCCGATGTATAGACAAACATATCCATCTTGGCTGATGGAGGGCCGGTGAAGAAGCGGATGAACCATGTAGCCATGTCATCGGCCGATTGATCTGCGCCGGGGTAGATGGAGGCTGCTTCCCCGTAGGACATGCATCTTCTGTTCCTGGGGTCTTCGTGATCGGCATATTTTGATGGGAAGCGAGAATCTGATAGAGGTGGCCGATCAACCATGGTGTTGGTGTATATGGTTAGCCAGAGTTGAACGAACCACCATGGTCCTCCATGAGCCACAGTCTGTTTTAGCATCAAGTCTTGTGTGGAAACATGGAGTAGCCGATATACAGCTCCTAGAAGGTATCGGCCCAAGGGGATTTGTCTCTTGTCGACCAAAGCTTGAGCCAAGTGTTGACAGTTTGTAGTGGGGCCGCAGGTCGATCCGCAAAAGACAAATCTCTCCAACCACAATGTCAGGAAAGCTACGTGTTCTCGCTCTGAGACCGATCCCTGTTCCATGTGTTCAGAGATATATCCGGACCAGCCTCCGATTTTCTTGGTCTTCAACTTGTGGCTGCTGTTTACCAGGAGGCTGAAGGGGTTGATCTCGGAGCTGATATCCAATCCTGTGAGTACCTTGATATCTATGAGGGTTGGGGTCATCGGACCTTGCTTGAACATAAAGGCGTTCAAGGTACTTGACCAGAAGTAGCTGGCGGCTGACATTAATGGCTCATTCTTCTTGGTATCGGCCAGGGACAGAGTTATGCATTGGCCGATTCCAATCTCGTCCCAGTGGACTTGTTTGACGGCAGCGATCCTTTTGTGCCAGGTCCTATATCCGTTTAGCTTTGATGGCCATGATCTGAAGGTGTGCTTCCACGCCGAGACAGTGGGTTTGGCTTGCCTGAAAGGAATTCTGTCTGTTTCGGCGTTGATGAGCCAGGTTGGGTCGCAGTCGCCCATGGGGCCCAAGAGGAAGCGATGGGACTTATCGTCGGTGGGAATCAAGATTTGGTTTTTGAAGACCTAAATCATGAGAATGGCGATGAAGATATAAGACCCGGGGGGGGAAGCAGAAAGTAAAAACCTAACTTGGAGAAATCGGCGGAAAAGGTAATGATGCGGACTTCGAAGGAATTTACTTACCGCAGGGACCTCGGAGGCGTAGAACGGGGCAGAGGCCATCGTTGTTGTTGGAGGGGTCGCTGTGAAGGGGGTTGATGTTGACGAGACGCCAAGGGGTCGCCGGAATTGAAGAACACGAGGGGTTTGTCGAATCGGCGGCGAAAGGGCTCGAATCTGGATCTGTGCGGTTTTCAGGTTAGACCTAGCAAAAAGTCGATGAGTTCCCTGGGGCTAATTCCGCCACATTATATAATGAAGCGGAATTGGGGGACATGTGTTGACGACGGATTTTGGTAATCGACTTGGAAAGGAAAGAGGAAACCGAAGCAGAGAAGAAGGATTGAGTTGGAGTCGGACCAGGCTTCGTATCGGACCCAGTAACCGTATCGGACTTGGGGAGTGTTGCTATAAAGGGCGCATATCGGCCGATGCGGATTTGGTTTGGTCATGGGCCGATACGGGTTGTGAGTTGACAGTGTCAACGTGGGCTTGGTCTGGGCTCAAAGTAAGCTTCAAGGAAGTTGCCAAATAGAGATAAAGCTCGGTTTTAGGCAATTGTATCTTGTAAATTAAGTAGTATAGATCTAATCTGTGGCTTAAGTCTGCCGCAAGGACTTGTTTGTTAGTTGTAGATAAGATCGTGCCCTACAAGGGTTCTGTTGTAACCTCGGGTATAAATATCCCGATAGTTTGTACATGTAAGCTCTCTCGAATCAATCACACAAAAACCAGTTCAATCTACTTTCGGCGCATCGCCAACCCTCGCAAGAGGTCTTCTTCGACGAGTTCTTGCTTCCTCGGAGCAGAGGTAAGAACTCGTCCCCGACGATCTGCATCGTCGGGGCTAATGTGTCGTTTTAGGCACATCAAGCCTCGATGATGTGATCGTCGATTATCATGTCTTGAATAGTTTTGACAGGTATTTTAATTAAGCCTTGCCAGCGGTTTACTCGTTTTAGGGTTTATTGCTGACGATGGTTTAATTCTTATGCTTGGCTAAATTGTTCAATACATTTACCATCCCCAAAAGCGATCGAAGACTTGATTTTCTTTATGTTAATTCTCGATCTACACTTTGAGTTGCTATCGACCTTAGTCGTGTTTCGAGGTTTAACCTAAAGCCTGTTTTTGATCGTAATTAAGGATAGCGCCGGGGTTTCAGCCGGTCTTACCTAATGCATGTGATTATTTTATGTTCTTGCATGTGTTTGCCGCTTATGCAGGCGGATTGGTAAATATAAATACATTGATTACAGGGTATTCTCAGGATCTCTCTGTGGTTGGTATATTTATATTGGCCGATTGGCTTGTATAAGTTTACACTAGAGTATTAGCTAGTGTATTTATCTTCATGCTACCCTCATCGGCCGATTCCAGTAATTTGCTATAAACATGATCACATGGGCCGATGAGATTAGATCTACTTTATTAGTTCTATCTTATTATTACCTCAAGTAAGCCGATATAGGTTTGCCCTATCGGCCAGGCCTTCACGATGCAACATCGGCCTATCGGCCGATTGGCCATCGGTTCTCACATGGTTTACTTGTTTAATCTTGTTGATTGCAGATCAAATCAACTGGCACGCTCTACTTATGACTAGGCAAGCCATTTGGACCTGCACTGGAGTTAAGCAGATCTCCCAGGCCGCCGTGGTAACGCGGAACCCGTTTGGTTGCTGGACGGGTCGAAATTCTGCGCCAACACCGACCAAGGATGACCCTTGCATCGTCGGTGGTGCTGGCTTTCAACTCCGCGGGACTCTCCGCAGAGACTACTTCTCCCTCCCCTTGAAATCCTCCAATAAGCGCTAGCACGTAAACTGGTTCTATATCTCGAACCCAGCCCCCGGCTTGCCCGACTTCATCGGCCTCCCTCCTATCCAACGGGCGAACTGGAACACCATGCCAGAAGGGCAAGACTGGATCGATTCAAACAACCTCTTGGCTAAAATCCTCGAGCTGAAAAATAAAGGCCTCCAAGGAGAGCAAATCACTCGGCATTTCATCAAGTGTTGACTGGCTCCTGTCAAGGAAAGGTCTAAGCCAGCTTTTGAGTATGAAGGCCAGAGTGACCACAATCGGGAAGATCGCGAATCTCTGAATTTTCAGGTCCTGTGCGCTCGTATGTACAAGATCTTTTCTTCTGGAATTGACGTGGATTACAGCCATAAGCTCCCGGTTGCTCCCTTCAGCCTTCTTCGACCACCTCCTCCGGTAAGTAGACTCGGCCTCTTAAATTTCTTTTAGTCTTACTCATGTCCTTCAACATGTCTTAAGAACTCTACTTGCAGGCAAATGCTCTTATCATCTCTCGGCCGTACAAGGTGTATCATGATGATATGCCGACTCGGCGTACTACCAAGAAACCAACCGGCGGCCCCAAAATCAAGACCGAACCCCAGAGCAAAAGGGTTGCTGCTGATGAAGATATCAGCAAGCGGACAAGCAAAAGGAGGCTGGTTATAGATGACTCGGATGACGAAGAAATCCAGACGCCACAAACCAACATAGACCCCTCGAAGCCGTCCACCAGATCTACCCCTAAGATCAGGAGATCTAACAGGTATCTCTTATAACCAAAGTCAGCTTTTTGTTGAAAATCTTTTCGTTTCCGTCTCAATTGTCTTCATCTTCTTTCTTGCAGAAAACCTCAGGACATAGATCCCACCGGGCAGACTGAAACCGCAAATCCACCTTCAGCATCAGAAGAACCAAGACCTGCAGAACAAGGGTCTCAAGACCCTCCCGAGTGAGGATGCTCCTGAGGTGGATCCCCCGGGTAAGGATGCTCCCGAAGTAGAGCCCCTGACTGCCAGCCAGGATATCCCGGCCGAAAACCAGTCGGCTGAAGAAGAACCCTTGACTGCTAATCAAGATGCCCCAACTAGAAACCAGCCAGACGAAGATCTACAGGGCTCACGCAGTCGGGAAGCACCAATTGAGGACCCGGCTCCCAGAACAGGTAAGCTTCGATATAGTCTGCAGACTCTTGTCTTCAATATACTTTTTACTTCTATCTTCATTCATTTTCTCTAGATCAATCAGCCGAAGAGGAGGAGATCGCCCGACTGAAGACTTCAGCTGACTCGGTCCCTCCTATCAAGATCGAATGGCGCGATGCCGAAGCAAAAACAAGACGAAGAACGCGACATGCTCGTGGCTAGCCTCAACGAAGCGACCCGGCTAATGAATGTAGGTATAATTCTTCTATGTCTTATCCTCACGGTCTTATATAGTTGACTAGCTCTAAACTCGCGTGCAGAGAATATATTGCCGGTCAATGGCCAAGTCAGACACCCTCGAGAAGCTGGTTCCCCATGTGAACTCTCTGGAGAACGTCCACCAGGACCTCAAGGCCGCCAGAGAAGAGGCTTGTTAACGACCAAATTTGGTAAATCAAGTATTGGATTTGAAGATAGAATTGAAGCGGATTTGGAGGAAGCTGGCGGTTACCAAAACAGAGCAAGAATCGGTTGGTGACCGAATCGGCTTCGGTGTGTATCGGCTGGTGACCGAGTCGGCTATCGTGACCATCGGCTGAGACAGAGTCGGACAAGGATAGCCGATGTAGCCGATTCCGACGAGAGGATAACAGAGTCTTTGTCGGGTTAGGTTGATGAGCTTCATAAGGATTCCCACATACGGATTGGGTCCGAAGAAGGGAATTGTATCTATTAATTAGGATATAATGTTAGTTTCCTAATAGATATTGTCGGTTAGAGTTTGTATTAGGGAATTATCTTCAATATGAGTTGTAATAGAGATAAGAGTCGTGTCCGACAAGGACATAGTGTGTAGTTCTGGGTATAAATTGAACCCAGGTTTGTGTAAAAGACAATAGATCAATACAACTACTTCGGCGCATCGCCACCTTTATTCTTTTACTATTTTCGACGAGTTCTTGCTTTCGAGTTGGGCTGCATCGGCTTCGATCTCCGACAAGAGGTAAAACTTGTTATGGCGGCTTGCGCTCTCGGGATTAGTGCTTCCATCTTTATGACACTCTGATCCTGTTTGTGTGAATCGTCGAGTTATCATATATATNACAAATAGCAATCTTAATTATCAATATCAATCTCATTCACCACAGGTGCAATATCGGCAGAGAACATCTCCTCAATCATATCATCAGCCGCAGTTTTATCAAGATGAGCCGATACAACCACAGCATCAAGATGGAGCTCGGCAGAAACCTTGGGCCGATATGATAGCTGATGTGATGAGAGAACAGTTTGGATTAAAACCAAGGGAGGGTGACAATCTGTATCGGCATCCGTATCCAGAGTATTTTGAAAGAGTGCCATTACCAAGCCGATACAAGGTCCCAGATTTTTCAAAGTTCTCAGGACAAGATAATGTATCAACTTATGAGCATCTTAGCCGATTTTTGGCTCAATGTGGTGAAGCATCGGCTACTGACGCTTTAAGAGTCAGGCTATTCCCTTTGTCTCTGTCTGGATCGGCTTTCACATGGTTTTCATCTTTACCTTATAATTCTGTTCACAGTTGGGCCGATCTAGAAAAACAGTTTCACAAATATTTCTACAGTGGAGTTCATGAGATGAAACTGTCTGATTTGACAAACATTAGGCAAAAACGAGAAGAGTCTGTCCAAGATTATATTCAGAGATTTAGGGAAATCAGAAACAGATGTTACAGCTTGGCGTTGACAGATTCTCAGTTAGCCGATTTAGCCTTCCAAGGTTTATTAACACCAATCAAAGAGAGGTTTTCGGCTCAAGACTTTGATAGTTTGGCTCATTTGGCCCAGAAGATAACAACACACGAACAAAGATTTCAAGAGGCCAATAGATCATTCAAAAAGGTGAACTTCATTAATTCTTATGTTTCTGATTCTGAGGAAGAGGATGTTCCCGAAGTAGTAGCAGCCGAATGGGCGAGGAACAAGAAGGTGATTCCATGTCAATGGGTTAAGAGCTCTGGAAAAGAGGAGAAGTATGATTTTGATGTCAATAAGGCTGATAAAATTTTTGATCTTTTGCTTCAGGAGAAACAACTTCAATTGCCTGCTGGTCATGTGATTCCATCGGCTGAGGAATTAGGGAGGAGGAAATACTGCAAGTGGCACAATACAGGGTCTCATAGTACTAATGAATGTAAAGTATTTCGGCAACAGATCCAGGTGGCCATTGAGCAAGGCAGGATAAAATTTGATGACTCCAAGAAGCCGATGAAGATTGATGGTAATCCTTTTCCTATCAACATGGTCTATACAAGTGGGAGGACAGCCGACAGAAAGGACAATCGGCTCAATAAGTTTGACTCTACGAGTATGATTAATAAATATCAAAAGAGATATGATCGGCGAGAAAGGCAATATTATGAGGACGATGATAGCTTTTATCTACATTTGGAACTGCGAATTTTTCATATTTTGTTGGAATAAAGGCATGAGATTACCATCGATAGAAGACTGCCCAGGTTGTGCTAATGCCGATGAAAACTATAATGGGCGTTTTAGCCGATTTCATTCTAAAGAGGATCAGCTGATGCAAAGGAAGTTGCCTGTTCATCAGAGGTTGGGCCCGATTCATCAAGATTATTTCCAGGAGGAGGATGTTGAAGGTACTTCAAGAGCTCAATGGTGTCCTTCTGGGATTTTTTCTAAAAGTCAGAAGAGAAGGGTTCAGAGGATGAGGAGCAGGGAACAATTTCATGAAGTTGAACAAGAAATCGATCATCGGCTGAAGAGAACAAAAACAAAACAGGAATGGCGTGTTAAGAGTAAAATAGTACCAGCCGATGAGAGTGAAACCGATGAAGCGAGAAAGGTAATTAAAGGAAAGGCCATTGCTTCTTCATCGGTCAACATGGTATTTGTGCTACCCGCGGAGTTCGAGGCTAATCGAGACAATGCAGATATCATGGAAGAATCTTGTGCTAGATTGATATTGTCACCAGAACAGGCTGTTTTTGAGAAACCCGAGGGAACAGAGAATCGGCACCTTAAGCCATTGTATGTCAAAGGATTTGTTAACGGTAAGCCGATATCTAAAATGTTAGTTGATGGTGGGGCTGCAGTGAATTTAATGCCATATGCAACGTTTAAGAAATTGGGAAGGAGTTCAGATGACCTCATCAAGACTAATATGGTTCTTAAAGATTTTGGTGGCAATCTTTCAGAGGCCAAAGGAGTTCTTAATGTGGAATTGACAATCGGCAGCAAGACTGTTCCTACTACATTTTTTGTCATTGATGGGAAAAGTTCATATAGCTTACTGCTTGGAAGGGATTGGATTCATGCTAATTGTTGTATTCCTTCAACCATGCATCAAAGCTTAATCCAATGGCAAGGTGACAAGATAGAGGTTGTTCCAGCCGACAGGTCAGTACATGTTGCTAATGCCGATTTATCTGTTTGGGAGATGGATGGAATTGATTGCTTATCAGGAAAAATCTGGCACGGAGATTATCTAAAAGTGTCTGATTGTGGTATACAGCCAATTGGAGATGGAGAACCCCAGTTGTTACTTTGAGGGTGCTGTGGAGGGTTTCGATTTCTATACTAAAGATGCTGTAGATGATCTTGATGGTAAGCTTGGTCAGGGTTTCATGTCGGCCGATGACTTAGAAGAAGTTGACATTGGGACAGGAGATAAGCCTAGGCCGACATTCATCAGTAAGAATCTATCATCTGAATTCAAACTTACATTATTAAAGCTTTTGAAATAATACAGCGATTGCTTTGCTTGGGAGTATTCTGAGATGCCAGGACTTAGCCGATCGATTGTTGAACATCGGCTTCCTATCAAGCCGGGATATCGGCCATATAAACAACCACCTAGGTGATGTAAAGCCGATATGTATGATGCGATTAAAGCTGAAATTGCTCGTTTATATGATGCTAGTTTTATTCGTCCATGCCGATATGCTGAGTGGGTTTCTAATATAGTTCTGGTGATTAAGAAAAATGGCAAGCTTAGGGTCTGCATCGATTTCAGAGATTTAAATAAGGCTACCCCTAAGGATGAATACCCAATGCCGATTGCTGATCAATTGGTAGATGCTGCTTCAGGGCATAAAATTATAAGTTTTATGGATGGTAATGCTGGATATAATCAGATTTTAATGGCAGAAGAAGACATTCACAAGACTGCTTTTAGGTGTCCTGGTGCAATCGGCTTGTATGAATGGGTTGTCATGACTTTTGGATTGAAAAGTGCTGGAGCTACATATCAGAGAGCCACGAATTATATCTTTCATGATCTGATCGGCTTATTGGTTGAAATTTATATTGATGATGTAGTGGTGAAATCTAAAGAGATTATTGATCATATAGCCGATCTAAGAAAAATATTTGAGAGAACAAGGAAATATGGCTTAAAGATGAATCCTACTAAGTGTGCTTTTGGTGTATCGGCTGGACAATTTTTAGGTTTTCTTGTACATGAGAGGGGTATTGAAGTGCCACAAAGGAGTATTAGTGCAATACAGAAGATCCAACCTCTAGAAGACAAGAAACAGTTGCAATCTTTGATCGGCAAGATAAATTTTATCAGAAGATTTATTTCTAATTTGTCTGGGAGATTAGAGCCTTTCATGCCTTTACTCAGACTTAAAGCCGATCAGGAGTTTACATGGGGGGCAGAGCAACAGAAGGCTTTGGATGGTATTAAGAAGTATTTAAGTTTTCCTCCAGTTTTAGTTTCTCCACAGAAAGGGGTTCCTTTCAAATTATACTTGTCAGCCGATGAGAGGTCAATCGGCTCGATCTTAATCCAGGAGTTCGAAGGTAAAGAGAGGGTAATCTTTTATTTAAGCAGAAGACTTTTGGATGCAGAGACCAGGTATTCTTCGGTGGAGAAGTTGTGCTTATGCTTGTATTTTTCATGTACAAAGTTGAGGCATTATTTGTTATCCAATGAATGTACTATAATTTGCAAAGCCGATGTGGTCAAATATATGCTATCGGCTCCAGTATTGAAGGGAAGGGTTGGAAAGTGGATTTATGCCTTAACAGAATTCGATCTCAAGTATGAGTCACTTAAAGCTATTAAGGGGCAGGCTATAGCCGATTTTATTGTCGAACATCGAGATGACTCGATCGGCTCAGTGGATATTGTACCTTGGACGTTATTTTTCGATGGATCGGTTTGCACTCATGGTTGTGGCATCGGTTTGGTTATCATATCACCAAGAGGGGCGAGTTTTGAATTTGCTTATAATATCAAGCCATATGCTACAAATAATCAAGCTGAGTATGAGGCAGTTCTCAAAGGTTTGCAACTTTTGAAGGAGTTTGAAGCCGATGCTATTGAAGTCATGGGTGATTCATTGTTGGTAATTAGTCAACTGGCCGGGGAATATGAATGCAAGAGTGCTGTATTGATGGCTTATTATGAAAAGTGTCGGGCATTAATAGATGAGTTTCGGCTGGTGACGTTGAGATATGTTCCTCGGGAGCAGAATTTAGAAGCTAATGCTTTGGCTCAGGGGGCATCGGGATACAAGACGATGATGACAGATGTTGAGATGGGGATTGTTACAATTGAAGCCGATGATTGGAGGTATGATGTGTTTCATTATTTGAAGAATCCTTCTCAATCGGTTTCAAGGAAATTTAGGTATAAGGCTTTGAGATATGTCTTGTTAGATGATGAATTGTATTATCGGACGATTGATGGGGTGTTGCTCAAATGTCTAAGTGCTGATCAAGCCAAAGTTGTGATGGGAGAAGTTCATGAAGGTATTTGTGGTACTCATCAATCGGCTCATAAAATGAAGTGGTTGCTTCGAAGAGTTGGGTATTTTTGGCCGACAATGTTGGAGGATTGCTTTAGATATTACAAGGGATGTCAAGATTGCCAGCAATTTGGATCAATTCAGAGAGCACCAGCATCGGCTATGAATCCAATAATCAAGCCATGGCCGTTCAGAGGCTAGGGAATTGATATGATTGGCCAGATCAATCCACCATCGAGTAAAGGACATAAGTATATATTGGTGGCAACCGATTATTTTACAAAGTGGGTGGAAGCAGTTCCATTGAAAAAAGTTGATTCTGGGGATGCAATTCAGTTCGTTAAAGAGCATATTATATACCGATTTGGTCTTCCACAAATAATTACAACTGATCAAGGATCTATTTTTGTGTCAGATGAGTTTGTTCAATCTATGGAGATTGTGGGAATCAGATTGTTGAATTCTTCACCATATTATGTGCAAGCTAATGGGCAGGCAGAAGCATCTAACAAAAGCTTGATTAAGTTGATTAAGAGAAAGATTGCCGATTTTCCAAAGCAGTGGCATAACCGATTGGCTGAGGCATTATGGTCTTATCGGATGGCTTGTCATGGATCAATTCAAGTTCCTCCATATAAGTTAGTTTATGGGCATGAAGCAGTGTTGCCATGGGAGTATGTCATCGGCTCAAGGAGGATTGATTTACAAGATGAATTGACAGCCGATGACTATCATAATCTTATGGTAGATGAGTCAGAAGACTTGGTTCAATCCAGAATGTATGCTTTACAGAAGATAACAAAAGATAAGGAGCGTGTTGCGCGATATTATAATAAGAAGGTTGTACCAAAATCTTTTGAGGAGAGAGAATTGGTTTGGAAATTGATTCTGCCGATTGGAACTCGTGATAATAAGTTCGGCAAGTGGTCACCAAATTGGGAAAGACCTTTTCAGATTTACAAATCTGTCTCTAAAGGAGCTTACATGTTACAAGGACTTGATGGAGAAATATTTAGAAGAGCTCTTAATGGAAAATATTTGAAAAAGTATTACCCAAGTGTTTGGATTAATTCATGATTCGGCTGTATCTTGCCGATACATGGTAGCCGATGTAGTGACATCGCCTTTAGATGGCCGATATAAGTTATATCGCCCTTAGTATAATTTTCTTAGTATAATCGGTTGTTTCATGGTATTTTTCTACGCCGATTGTAATTTTGTGATGTTTTGATCTCCATAACAAAATTAGGGGGCATATATATATATCACATCATTGAGAGTTTCACAGCAAAATTTCAAAGCAAAAATACAAGTATGGAGTTTATATTATCATCGGCGGATTCATGTTACAAGTTTTTGGATAGCCGATATGGCCCTTTGCCTAATTTGTTCTATTTCTTCTATGGCTTGGGCATCGGCTGCATCACTTCCTGGGATGACTTTCATGGATTTGTTTAGATCGGCTAAGTGTCTGATCGAGGACTTCAGCTTGGATTTTTGTTCTTCAATGGCTCTTGGTAAATCGGCAAGCTTCTGTTCTTCCAGTGATAACTCAGCGTTGCAGGCTTCTAATTCAGCCAGTAGTTCAATCTTCTTATTCTTTAGCCGATCTATATTGCTTTGGATAGAACTTGGCCCAGATATCATCTGATCAAGTTTGGCTTTTTCCACGTTTATGGATTGCCGATTGGCATGGATGGTTGTCTCAAGATCTTTTCGCTCTCGCCTATCGGCTATCCTCTGTCTTGCTCTTTCCAGCTTGTGACGATATTGTTCAAGGAAAACTGCTGGAGAGATGATTTCGGCTGCATCGTCTGGGATCTGATCTTGAATGTCTTCAAATCTTGCTCTAATTGATCCACAGTTGACAACCAAAGAATCAAGGGAACCTTCAAGCCGATGAGCAATATCCTTGAGGGTAGCTTTTAAGTCATCAGCTATAGGAGCAATAGCCTTGCTGGATGTTTCTTCCTCTTCATCCATGAATTGCCTAATATCAAAGGAGAACATGTCGGCTAAGGCCTGAAAGAGACAGGATTGTTAGTCAATAGAATATTAATGGCCGATTTATACTTTTGATACAAATATTTACAGGAATAGGAGGAATCGGTTGGTCTTCAATGTGGTGACTGTCTCTAGCTGATGGAGTATGTTCACTTGAATCATGATGAATAGGAGTTGGAGAGCGGATCGGCTGAAATATAAAATGAGTTAATACTTGATGAAATAAGATTTAAACAAAGTTTTGAAGGAAGTGTTACCGATGGAGGTGGTGCAGGTTTCTTTTTGGCAGCCGATTTCTTTTTCTACAAAAGAAGAGTTAACGCTGAGATCAGCAAAGAAAGTTATGAAAAGACTAAGAGTACAAAGTACATACCCGAGGTTGATATGTCTTGTGGATCGGCGTTGGTGGAGTTTGCTGAGGAATAGGGATGTTGATTGTTGGGGTTTCTTCTACTGTTTCACTCTGCTCGGCAGCTGCTTCATCGATGGCTTTTTCTATATCTTCTTCATCTAGATCATAGTTTTTCTGCTTTTTGGTGGCTTTCTTCTTTGTAGCCGGTGGAGCGATAGCCGATGACCTGGTCCTTTTCCTCTTGCCAGCTTCAGAGGGAATCGGCTCACGTGTTTGCCCTTGGAGTAGGGAAGATGTTTTGGGAGCATTGTAGCCGATGATTGAAGGGGCTAATCCACCACCATTGGAGAGAATTCCGGCAGCATAATTAATAATGGCTCCGTTGTTGCTGACATGAGGAGGAGAAGACTCTGTGGTCTGCAAACAAAAGAAGAAAAGGAGTTAAGTTATTTTCTAAAGACAATCGGCTATCGATAAGGATATTGAAAAAAGAAGTATGTTTACCTGTGGAACCATGTCTGGAATGATGTCAGTCAGATACATGGAAGCCGATTGGTGAAAAAGATGTTTTTTCCATTCAACCCACCATTGATCAAAAGTGGAACTCCTTAGCATAGCCAATTCAATGTTTTCCAAACTTCCAAGGGGAGGTCCTTCTATGCTTAATAATCTGTCCATCATCAGAGCCGATGAGATTTCTCCTCTGGCTTGGATTTTTTCTGAGAAGAACAAGCCGATTGGCATCTGCCCCATTCCCATTTGTCTGGCAGCGCTCATAGGGTGGTAGAATTCATAAGATATCTGGATGTTCCTGCCTTGATGGATGCCAACAGGAAGGATACAGGAGGTGATAGCTGTTGTAAAAACTTCTCTGGATTTCTCAAATTTTTCAGAGTTTATTTCATCAAATCTGAAATCAGCTGGCAATTCAAAATCTGCAGAGAATTCATATGCAAACCAATTTCTTGAATCTTTTGGAAATCCATCATAAAAGTTGCCGAACCAGTCGACGAAGAGTTCAGCTGATAATTCTGATCCGGGATATGAAGATGCTGCCTCTCCAAACGACATACATCTTCTGGTTGTGACTTCATCTCCATCGTCATCTTTGGTCGGCTCAACCAAAGGAAAATCATCTTCGGGCAAGGCTGGTCTCTTGGCAACTTTGATTGTTTGGAGGTTAAGCCATAACTGCAATAGCCACCAAGGTCCACCTGTGCCGATTGTTGAGTTGACAGCAAGCTTAGCCGATGCGTTATTCAAAACTTGGTATAGATAACCCAGGAGGTATTTGCCTAGAGGGAATTGCTTTTTGTTGACTAAGGCTTCAGCTATATGTTGCCAGTTGGTGGTTGGACCACAGCTTGAACCACAAAACAGAAACTTTTCCAGCCACATCAAGAGAAAGGCTGCGTGTTCTTTAGGAGTGATTGGGCCAGATCCCATATTTAGAGAGATGAATCCACTCCAGCCTCCAATGCTTCTGGTTTTGAAAATAAATTGGTTTTTGCTGTTCAAGCTGATAGGGTTAGCCGATGAGGTGATGTCTAGCCCAGTTATCATAGTGATGTCCAGAAGAGTTGGGGTCATTGGCCCTTGGTTGAAGAGGAAGGCATTCAAGGTGTTGGACCAAAAATAGCTGGCAGCCGATAGCATGGGTTCATCTTTGGCTAAATCGGCTATGGTTAGGGCTAAGCACTGAGCGATGCCGATTTCTTCCCAGTGAGTTTGTTTGCTAGCTGACATCCTCTTATACCATTCAGACCAAGTCTTGACAGCCGATGGCCAGGATTTAAAAGTGTTGCTCCAATGGTTCAAACTAGGGTTGGTTAACTTAAAGGGGATCCTGTTTGTCTCGGCATTGATGATTTCTATGGGGTCTTTGTTGCCGATTGGGCCCAAGAAGTACCGATTGGGATGAACCAGGCTTGGGATTGCAACTTGGTGGGAGAGATGCTACAGAAAAGAAAGGGGAGAAGAAATAAATTGCGAAGGAAAACTAATCTATGAGTAGAGATGGGATTCGGCTGATGGGGTTACCTCAGGGAACTCGATGACCGGAGCGCTTGAAGGAGCTGCGGAAGATGACATCGTCGGAGATGGAGTTGTTGCTGACGAGAGAATCGCCTATGTGGTCACCGGAGAATCCGATGAGGCTATTGCAAGAGTTGGAGGCGATTACGGTTAAGGCGGTGAAAACGGGAGTAACGGCGTGAAAACCTCCAAGCAGTGGTTGCTATTTAAGAAGGCGTGTGATAACGGTTGAAATGGAAACAGAACCCTAGATCGATTCGGAGAGGATTCGAGCAAATCCGCAACATTCCAAATATCGCGGACTTGGGGGGCATGTGTTAACGACCAAATTTGGTAAATCAAGTATTGGATTTGAAGATAGAATCGAAGCGGATTTGGAGGAAGCTGGCGGTTACCAAAACAGAGCAAGAATCGGTTGGTGACCGAATCGGCTACGGTGTGTATCGGCTGGTGACCGAGTCGGCTATCGTGACCATCGGCTGAGACAGAGTCGGACAAGGATAGCCGATGTAGCCGATTCCGATGAGAGGATAACAGAGTCTTTGTCGGGTTCGGTTGATGAGCTTCATAAGGATTCCCACATACGGATTGGGTCCGAAGAAGGGAATTGTATCTATTAATTAGGATATAATGTTAGTTTCCTAATAGATATTGTCGGTTAGAGTTTGTATTAGGGAATTATCTTCAATATGAGTTGTAATAGAGATAAGAGTCGTGTCCGACAAGGACATAGTGTGTAGTTCTGGGTATAAATTGAACCCAAGTTTGTGTAAAAGACAATAGATCAATACAACTACTTCGGCGCATCGCCACCTTTATTCTTTTACTATTTTCGACGAGTTCTTGCTTTCGAGTTGGGCTGCATCGGCTTCGATCTCCGACAAGAGGTAAAACTTGTTATGGCGGCTTGCGCTCTCGGGATTAGTGCTTCCATCTTTAGGACACTCTGATCCTGTTTGTGTGAATCGTCGAGTTATCATATATATTGTATAATCTGAATTGATATCAATATATAACTCAGATCGGTTGATATCTGTTTCACAGAAAAGCAACCGATAGGGTTATATATCGCTACCGATCTAGATTATATAATATATCTACCATCTCGAAAAGGTTTTCATCGACTTGATCATCTAGACATTACGTTTCTTTACATATTTAGTGCTGCATCAGTTAGGTTTGACCTACTAAATCATGTTTAGAACCATAGTTTCTAGCCTGTCTATGATTGCTAATAGAGATAGCGTCGGGGTCTCAGCCGATCTTACCTGGTTTGATTATCTTGTCATCTTGATATATTAAATCTGCCCTTTATATCGAGATATTAACTTAGTAAAATATATTGAGCTTGTTGTCAAATCTGGTTAGGATCATCTTAACATTAGTTTGACAAGTTGTTTAATATATTTTGTTCATGATAATATCTCTGTATAAAGTAGTATCGGAGTACTAGCCGATACATGTTAGATTTACCCAATCGGCTATGCTATGAATATGTATAATCTATGCTTTATAATATATTTAGACATAAGTGATTTATACTGTCTCGGTGCCCTATCCGATCTATCCCAATCACTTGGTTTAAATATATTCTGAGACTTAGATTATATTTTGTTGATATCTACAGCCGATTGAGTGGATTTAGCTTTATCTTGCTTTATCTGTTATAGCCGATTTAATGCATCTTGCATCGGCTCAATGCTCAATGATATGTCATCGGTAAGTCAGCCGATCGGCTATCATTGGTGGATTTAACTACGTTTTCTTTCTTTGTTTCTTATTGGTTGCAGGATCAAACCAATTGGCACGCCTAGAACCCAAAAGAAATCTTTGGACCTGCACTGGAGTTAAGCAGATCTCCCAGGCCAGTGAAGTCCCAAACACAATTTGATGTCTTCGCCAAGAGAGTTCAAAGGGCTGAAAGTGTAAGGGATGACATCGGCAATGCTGCTGCGTCGATCTTGTCAGCGCTATATAGACATGGACTCAGGACGAGCTCATTAGATGCTGTTGAAGTCTTCGACAAGCTCAGGACGGCACCGGCAAAATACATGGAGAATATCACAGACGCGGTCGTCATGAGTGCAGGCTTTGCTCTTGCGCAAACGAAATCACTCTATCCTCGGATAGATGTGGACTCTGTAGGAGATGGCTTCGCAGATGGCACCACGGATGAGCGAGCCCTGGAACTCGTAAATGAAGCGCAGGAGTCAGCGAAAAAAGTAGCTGCAGATGTAGCCGAAAACTTCCAGAGATAGTTGCCTTGATGTATATGACTTGTTGTAATTTTGACTTGTAAATATTTAGCTTTATTTATGTTAATGCCCTGATCCGAGTCTTCATATATAATTTCTTAAAAATTTTCGTCCGACTGTCACTAAGCCTAGGCTTGATTAAGTCATCAAAAAATTCTCAGTCTTTATCTATTGAACTCAAACCAAAGCACTAAACAATGATAAACTAAATATGAACAAGTTATCAATGATGAAAAGAAAATCATACTTTATTGATATATATATAGCCCCCAACTGACAACTTGAGAAGTCATCTTATTTGAAGTTGGCAGTCGAGAAGAACATAAGGCCAAAAAGGCTTAAGTATAATATCGACGAAGGTGCTCAATATTCCAGGAGTTCTCTACCATGGTCCCATCTTTACGCTTCAAGCGATATGCTCCTGGCCGAGTAACCTCAGCAACTATGTATGGTCCTTCCCATAGCGGAGATAACTTGTGTCTATCTTTTGTAGTCTGAATCTTTCATAGAACCATGCCGCCAACAATGAAAGCTCGTGACCAAAAGTTGTGATTATGATAACGCCGAAGTCCTTGGAGATACTTTGCCGACTGGACCAATGCAGCCTCACGAGCTTCCTCCAGTCGGGTCAAGTCGTCAACTCTATCTTCTTCATAGCGTTCATTGTTGAAACTGCGAACTCGAAGAGACTCATACTCCATCTCGCTTGGCAACATTGCTTCGGCCCCATAAACCAAGAAAAAAGGAGATTGGCCGATGGCCCGACTAGGTGTAGTCTGTAATGACCATAATACTGAAGGTAACTCTTGAACCCATCTTCCAGCATAGCGGCGTAGCCTATCAAACACTCGGGCTTTGATGCCTTGAAGAACCATACCATTGGCGCGTTCGACTTGTCCGTTGCTTCTAGGGTGTGCCACCAATGCATAGCAAATCTTGATTCCGAAATCTTCGCAAAATTCCTTGAAAACGCCTCCAGTAAACTGAGTCCCATTATTGGTTATGATTCTGTTCGGGATGCCAAAACGATGCACAATGTTTAGAATAAAATCTTGCGCCTTATCTGCAGTTATCGTAGCAACCGGCTTAGCCTCAATCCACTTGGAAAAACTTGTCAATCGCGACGAACAGATGTGTAAATCCTCCTGGAGCCTTCTTGAAAGGACCAACCATATCTAAACCCCATACGGCGAAAGGCCATGATAAAGGGATTGTTTGTAGATCTTGGGCTGGAATATGGCTTTGCCGAGCGAAGAACTAACAACCTTCGCACGTGCGGACCACCTTGTCGGCGTCGGAGACCGCCGTGAGCAAGAAAAAACCTTGTCTGTAAGCCTTGCCCACTAGAGTGCGCGCCACAGCATGACTGCCGCATATACCAGAGTGAATATCATGCAACAATTGTCGTCCCTCCTCAGGCGTGACGCATCTCATCAAAACTCCAGAAGGGCTTCTTTTGTATAATTCCGAATCGACCACGACGTAGCCTTGACTGCGACGTCGGACTCACTTCGCATCATCCTGGTCTTTTGGCAGCTCTTGCTGAGTTAAAAACTTGATGAACGGTGTCCTCCAGTCGGCGTCGAGCATGGTAACCTGGTCTGTAGCTTCTCCATTGGGGATTGATTTCTCAGCAACAGTCGGCTCGTAGAGGTGCTCCACGAAAATGTCAGTCAGGGCGGCTTCTCGCTTAGACCCAAACTGCGCCAACTCATCTGCTGCTTCATTGTTGTGTCTCAAGACGTGGGATAACTCAAGTCCATCAAACTTGTTCTCAAGTTTGTGAACTTCTTGTCGATAGGCCTCCATGGTATCATTCAAGCAGGACCAATCTTTCATTACTTAGTTGACCACCAGCTAGGAATCTCCTCATACAATCATCCGTCTTATGCCCAGCGACACAGCAATTCGTTGGCCATGAAGCAAAGCTTCACACTCAGCGACGTTATGTGAAGCTGGGAAGTGAATATGAAGAATATACCGTAGCCTTTCCTAGTCGGGGAAATCAGCACAACTCCCACTCCCAGGCCGGTGACTCTTTTAGATCCATCAAAGTGCATGGTCCAATACTGTAGCTCCTCCCTAGGTACATCTTCCTGTAACTCGGTCCACTCGGCCACGAAATCCGCCAAGACTTAAGACTTTATAGACGTCCTCGCCTTGAAAGTAATGTCCAGCGGCATCAACTCCAGAGCCCACTTCGCAATGCGCCTAGTAACCTCCCGGTTATGAATGACATCGCCGAGTGGAAAGGACGTGACCACGGTGACCGAGTGACCCTGAAAATAATGGGCCAACTTCCTAGCAGTAATTAGAACTCCGTATAACAGTTTTTGTACCTGAGGGTAGCGGGTTTTGGCTCCTGCCAGCACCTCACTAACAAAGTAGATTGGCCTTTGAACCTTCTGAGCTCGTCCTTCCTCCCCACGTTCGACGACCAAAATCGTGCTGACCACCTGGTGAGTTGCGGAAACATAGAGTAATAGAGGTTCTTGAGGGTGAGGCGAAGCCAACATGGGTGGCGTTGTAAGGAACTCCTTGAAGTCTTCAAAAGCTTTCTGGGCCTCGGTGGTCCATTGAAATTCGTCCGTCTTCTTCAACAACCTGAAAAATGGCATACCTCGTTCGCCGAGTCTGGAAACAAATTGGCTTAGCGCCGCCATGCAACCAGTGAGCTTCTGGACGTCCTTCTAGGTACTCGGGGGCTTCATGTTCCGGATAGCGTTGATCTTTTCTGGATTTGCTTCTATGCCACGATGGGACACCATAAAGCCGAGCAGCTTGCCTGACGACACACCAAAGGTGCACTTCTCCGGGTTCAACTTCATTCTGAAGGCCCGAATATTTGCGAAGGTTTCTTCTAAGTCGGCGATCAGGTCTTTCTCCTGATTGGTCTTGATGACGACATCGTCGACGTAGGCTTCCACGTTCCACCCGAGTTTGGTCTGAAGGCATCTCTGAATCATACGTTGATAAGTGGCTCTGGCGTTCTTCAGGCCGAAGGGCATCGTGATGTAGCAATAGGCTCCAAATGGGGTAATGAATGACGTCTTTAGGTAGTCGAACTCCTTCAGGCTGATCTGATGGTAACCCAAGTAACAATCCAAGAAGCTCAGAAGTTCGCAGCCGGCCGTTGAATCGATGACTTGATCAATACGAGGCAATCCAAAGGGTGATATGCCCGAGTGGCATAGATGACAGCCCCAGGATGACTCCATGGAAGGGGGCTGAACTCGGCTTCAGCTCTGTTCTTGGGATATGTATCTCGTCCAGCGTCTTGGCAAAGAGGATGTTGAGGGCGCTGCCGCCGTCGATGAGGACGTGCTTGAGCTTGATGTTGTGAACCACCGGTTCTAGTACCAAGGGATACCGCCCCGGGTGAACCACTCGGTCAGGGTGATCCGAGTGATTGAACGTAATAGCCACCTCCGACCATCGTAGGTAGTGTGGGACTTCGGGTTGTGCCGCGTTGACTTCTCTGTCGGTCAGCTTTTGCTTTCTCTCGGACTCATACGCCAGCGGTCCCCCGAAGATATGGTTTAGCTCACCCACGGGGTCTTGGAAGGGCTTTGAGCTGTCAGCCGGGTCATTCCTCTTGGTTCCCGATGTGCCGGCTTTATCTGCCAGCTTCTAGTGCAGTTGAGCTGCGTACTGCTCAGCGAACTGCTTGTAAATGAAACAATCCTTGGCCGCGTGCTTGTGATTTGGGTGATGCGTGCACTGAGCGTTCATGATCTTGTCGTAGACAGTGACTCAGGGACGCTGTTGTTGGTAGTTTGATGTCGTGGCGACCAGAGCCTCGGGCTTACGCTTGCGATCTTTTTGGCCGTTGTTGTCGTTGTTGCCGTTGTCCTTCTTAGGACGCCAGCTGCTTCCGGATGGCTTGTCGTCCTTCTTGTCGTGCTTGTCTTGCCGTGAGGCCTTGATTGCGTCGTCCGATTTGGCGTAGGAGTTTGCTGTCTCGAACATCTGCTTGACCGTCTTCGGTGGCTTGCGCCCAAATTTGCCGATCAGCAACTCGTCGCAGACGCCTTTCTGGAATGCGGCCATAATGACGTCGTCAGTGATGTTGGGGATCTTGTTGCGCTTTTCCGAGAAGCGCCGGATGTAGTCCTTCAATGACTCGTCTGGCTTCTGGATGACGTTGTAGAGATCGAAGTGGGTCCCGGGCCTTTCGAAATTACCCTGGAAGTTGGCGATGAAGTGGTCCCGAAGCTCACTCCACGAGTCGATCGAGCCTGTTGGCAAACTCGTGAACCAGTTCCTGGCTGAGTCGACGAGAGCAACGGGCAGGTAGTTGGCCATGGCCTTGCTGTCTCCTCCTGTTGCGCGGATGGCGAGGGTGTACATGGTCAACCATGACTCGGGGTCGGTCTTGCCGTCGTACTTGTCGATCCCAGTGGGCTTGAAGCCACTCGGCCAATGCACTCGACGCAGGTCCCGAGTGAACGCGGGTACTCCATCGTCGTCGTAGTCGGGTGATCTCCTTCGGTCTTCATAAGAGCGTCGGTCACGCTCCCGATGGCGCTGGTCAAGGACCTCTCTCAAGTCACTCGGCGGGGGCCTTCGAGAGCCGCTTTGATGGTTGAAGTTGTAGCTGCGACAAATCCGATCGTGGATGGGTGGTCGACCGTGACCTCTCTCATGAGAGTCGGCCGATTATTCTTGATGCTTCCATGCTGCGTTGAGGCGAGGGTCTTTAGACTTAGCGGGTGTCTTGCTCTGTTCGGGCCTCTTGTAGTCTTTGGGTCGTAACGGCGGTAGGTGGCTTTTATCAGGTGTTTCGGCGATGGACTCAGTAGGTCTCCGTGCGGAGCTAGAGGGAGGCCGTTGGCCGTAGCCGCGACGATGGTCTTGATCTTGTTCAAAAGTGGTGTTACCGTAGCGGGTGCCGCTTCGATGACGGTATCGATGAGGGTGAGGGCAACGACGGTGTTTTGTTGAGGCGTCTGGAAGATGTTGGTGTTGTTGACTCGTGTCTGCAATATAGCCTCGCGGGCGGAGCCCCCCGTTGCCCTCAGGTCTCGTTTCTTCTTGTCGGCTTCTTCTTTCTTCCTGAGCTCTTCCTCCTTGCGCTTGTTCTCCTCCTCCACGCGCTTGCGCTCTTGCTCAAGCTTGGCTCGTTCCTCCTCCGTAATCCTCCGAGCCATGGCCGAGTCGGTCTTGGTTACTTCGGCCATGAGGACGTCGAGGAGCGCCGGATCGTAGTAATCTTTATCTAAGTCAGAGCTGTTGATGTCATTCGTGGAGATGTCGTAGAGGTCGTCGAAGTCGGTGGAGCTGAGGTGTTCGTCGAGTTCCGTAGATGAGTACGACCCGAGTCGTTCGAGTATTACCGCAACTTCTCTCGCGCCCAGATCGCAACATGAAGATGATGAGGAAGGTTTTCCCGAGTGGATCGAATCCAACTCGGAAGACAGCAGATTGTGGTAAATCTTAGCGTCATCCGGTAATCCGAACGGCGCTAAGAAATTTTCCCCTCCCGACTGGTTCGAATCCGAGTCGAGAAGAGAAAGCTTACCGAGATTGTTGGTGATGAAGTTGAGGCTGCCGAAGCGGAACGCCTGCCCCGGAGGGAAAGCGATGCCGTCGATGCCTGGTGTAGATCCCATCGCGCTTGTCGGCGAGATGAAGAAGAAAAAACTTGACGCACTACCCCATACCTGGCGCGCCAATTGTCGAAACTTGGTTTCGGCAATAAGAATCTAGGGGTAGCAGTCAAGCGCCAAACACGATGGGTTAGTATACAAAAGAAATTTAGACAGCTTCAGGCCCTCTCTTTGAGAGGTAATACCCTACTCCTGTTTCGGGGATTCGATCCGCCGAGTGGTTTATTGATCTCTTGATCTTTTTCGATATGTGCTCTCGTGAGTTTGTGTATTCGTGTGTGTTTCTCTTATGCCCCTCAAGGAACGCCCTACCCTCCTTATATAGTCCCGGAGGGTGGGTTTACAAGTCGGAGACCCTATCATACTCTACATTGGACTCCTCAATCTTACCAACTATGGACTATGAGCCGTTACCTTATTACAATGGTAACGTAACACCCAAGTCATAAGCCGGTTTACATAATCATGAGTCATAACCTATCCGCTATCCCGGGCATGGCGAGAGGGCGGCCGGCGACCGGCAGCCAGGAGGACATTGCGGGCACAACAGGGATGGCACGATGGGGGTTGGAGATGGCGGGGCACTGGCAAGGAGGGCGTTGTCACCTGGCAAGGAGGGCGTTGGAGATGGCGGGGCAGCAGTGAGGTAGGCTCGAGGTGGGGACTCGTCAATCCTGTCTGTAGGAGCTCAAGCTTGCTCGGGGGATGTCTGCGGAGGCGGTGCCGGCTTGTCGATACGCTCGATGGGGAATGGGCGGGCGTGCTCGAGGCGACGGTGCTTCGACAACCGTGCAAATGCCACTAGCTCATGGAGGGCATCCACCGTCTCCTCCGGATCTGCCCTTCCTTTATTTGTGTCGGTGTGGGGCGAACTCTAGCGGAGAGGTGAGTATGACATGTGGGGTCCACTGACTTTTTTAAAAAATAATTGCTGACTGGATTGTCATGTAGGACCAAAACCACCCCGATTTGAGCCAGGGGTTATTTATCCTGTTTGCATAGTTGAGGGTGTAAAACATCTGGTATTTGAGTTCAGAGGGTAATTCGATCGACCTCGATAGTTTGAGAGGTAATTCGTACCTTTTTCTTTTATATATTATTGTTTTATTACACCAAACAGTTTGTCTTTTATTGCCATGGCACTATTTTGTTGGCACGATGGTGATCGATCTGTACTCCGAGAGACGAGTGGATCTTTCTTTTCTCTCTTCCTTTCCCTCTAGCTACAACCAGCTAGTTCATGGTGACAATTGGGAGCCCATGCACTTGTGATTAATTAGCTATCTAGAGATGGGACGTGACTACATCATGCTCGTAGCGCGTTAGCACTAACCAGGGATCCACTTTATTTCTAAAAAAAGAAACTGTCTTTCCCCCACATGCGTGTTGCCTTTTGAAAAAAGGAACCGTGCGTCTATGTGTCCCCCAAGCGCGACACACCATCATATCGTGCGTCTCCATTCCTAGGCCCAGCCGCAGCCCACAGCAGTGCCTCCATAGCTCCACCTGACTCTTGGACAACGTTTTTATTATAAATCGAATGGAGAAACTCATGGATGGAAGAAGGTGGGAAAAAAGTCTTCGAATAGAGAAGAATTATGTCCTATACCCAAATCCAAAGGAGAAAACGTGACAAAATAAACCCGCTTAGATCCAAATCACAAACTTGGCTAGTAAGTTTACATCCCACAAATTCATAAATTTGTGTCAAATTCGTCCAAAAAAGCATAAATAAGCATCAAAATGGAATTCAAACATTAAGATGCATATTTTTGTCATAGACCCTAAAACTCAATAAGTAACTTTTGAAATATATAAAAGTTACTTCCTAGCTAGTAACAAGTTACTTTTTTTAAAATTTGTTTAACTCACGCTCATTTTGTATCTCCAAACTGGTTAGATCAAAGTGAAGTTCCATCAAAGAGCAGATTCAAATGAAATGTGAATCGGTGAAACAGGTTCACAGAAAGTTACTTCTCAACCATTTAACAATTACTTCCCAATAAAATCTAAGTTACTATTGGCAAAAGTTAAAGTTACTTCTAAACCTCAAAAACTTTGCATCTTGTATATGATTGGTTTTCATTCATTCCATTTATGATGAAAAAAATACATGTATGGATTAAAAACAAAAAAAGGAAAAAGGAATCAGTACTTGAAATAGGTTTATGGGAAAGTTACTTCTTAACCATTGAAAAGTTACTTCCCAATAAAATGTAAGTTACTTTTGACAAAACTTAAAATTATTTCTAAATCCCAGAAACTTTGCATCTTGTACATGGTTGGTTTTCATTAGTTCTCATTCATTTCATTTATAATGAAAAAAATACAACTATGAAATCAAACAAAGTAATTTCCTAATAGTGAATTGAGAAAACCTAAAAGGTGTAAAGAAATTGCTACTTTAAAGTTTAAACAAGCTTACATAAATGTTACTTTCCAGTAAAATGTAAGTTATTTTTGGCAAAAGTTGAAATTACTTCTATATGTAACCATAAAATTTTGTAATCTTTGTGGGATAACCTACTTCAATCATGGTTAAATGTTTGAGAAGGAAAAACATCGGTACTGCTATATCATGTAAAAAGTTACTTTGCAAACATACAAAGTTACTTTTATAGGTGGTAGAACTTACTTCTAAAACACTGAAAAGTTATTTTTCCAATAACACTGAAAAGTCTGAAGCCCCCAAATTTCTTGAAAACAACCAGCATCAGAAGTTTAGAACTCCACAACAGCATCAATCGAAGAGTAGAAGAGACAAATTTAGATTGGATTAGCAAAAAGAAGACAAACCAGAAGAACGCTAGTCTCTCGAAAAGCTTCAATCTAAGGCTCCAAGCAACTAAACAGTTCATCACCAGCAACGTCCTTAAGAAAGCAACCAAACCCAAGGCATATGAGAGAGTAATACCTTCGATTCGAGCCGATGTGGTTTTTCTATGACGGACGAGGAGAGGGATCGACGAGCCAATTGCCCCTCTCCCACCTATCTCCCTCTTTCTTTTCCCCTCAATCTTCGCTTCTCCCAAATCCATATTTCCTTCCTTGGCTACTCTTCTCCCATCTTGCTTTGAACCGGAACAAGACACCACGTAAGCTAGACATTGTCGGAACCATGGAGCAAGTTTGACGGATTACCAGCCACCGATGTGATGGTGTTGCAGTAGTCGCCGACAGCACCATGGAAGCCGCCAAATCGCCCTCAGCGTCACCAGATTTGGGGAGGATTTGGGGGAAAAACACACACTCTCTCTCCCCCTCTCTTTCTCTCTCGAGTATGTGCGTCGTTATCGGGCTCGGAGTCTTCTGGATGTCCCACGATTGAACGGCCACGATACATCGGGCGTGATCGGATGGCCGCGTGATGCGTCGCTAGTTAGTGCCAAACCGAGAGCACTCTCGATTTAGATTTTGCGTTCTATGATATATGTGATGGTGTTGTCGGCGTGTGGTGTGCGTGGCTTTATTTTCAGTTAAGTTTTTCTGTTTTTCTTTTCTTTGATGATTATATATATATTTCTGGACTACAGTCTTGTATTTGTGTTCAGCTCTATTAATTCATATATTTTTTAAGTACATATTTTATTTCAACAGATGCTTTCGGTACTGCTTGCTACATCAAACGTGCTTATATGAAGTGTAGAACTGCACCACCATATGAGCTGTTATAGATGGTTTTAGTCTACCACTACACCATACGGGCTGTTATATATAGTGGACTGTCTATATATATTATATATATTAGTCAATAACTTCTTCACAGAAAATCTGAGAATGCTATGGGTCAGGCGTCTGATCCAGTCCGAAAAATATTGGGCGGCCTCCCCTTTACACTTTTTCTTCACTTTTTCTGTACGGAACTCCTCGCTCTGCATGCATGTTTTTCCGTACAGAACTCCTCCCTCTGCATGCATGTTCGCTATGCATGAATGACGGAATGTTCGCTATGCATGAATGACGGAACTTCTCTGTCTGCATGCACAGGGGAGAGGCACAAGTAACGACCTTATTAAACTATACTTTTAATTCTTTTTTCTTCAAAATTACTAATCTATTTTACAACCCAATTATATAGTTAGATTCATCGTAATTAAATCTTCATAACAAGAACTCACATGATTATATTTCAATAATTTTTTTAAGTTCTTATATTTGCAGTGGATATTTAATGAACGTTACACGTAGTGTTATTTGAATGTTTCAATAAATATTCCCTCGTGTTTTACCAGGTAAATTAATTTGTAAATGTTGCATATGATGTTCTTATCAATGTCTCAACAAGTATTTATGTAGTAATAATTATAATTCGATGCATCATACATGATATAAAAATATTTCAATGTGATCAAGTATTCGCAAATACATTGTATGTTTCATCAGAAATAAACATGTTTCCCTCGTTGAGACGTTAAGTTTCATGTGGTATTTTATATTGTTGCAGTTAATATTTTTTAGTTGTTGCATCTCTCTGAAATATTTTCATAAATTGAGTTGAACATTCGTTCGAGTGATGAAATAATTTTCTATAAAAGATGAAACAATGGTTGATTTTTTAAGGACATAAATATATAGTTTTATCAAAATATAATCATGTGAGATTTTGTTACAAACATTAAAGAATGTAACGGTATAAAAGGAACATAAATTGGATAGATATTTTAGGATAAAAAGTTTTTAAAATTTAGGAAAATATTGAAAGAAAACGGGGGGAGAGAAAGCAGAGAGAGAGAGACAAGGGGTAGAAGGGTTCGTGTAGTACATGCATGGTAGAGCTGACATGCAGTAGCAGTGGCCGAGTGTATGCTGTGCATGGAGTAGGCACAGGAGGGGGCATCCGATTTTTAGCTTGAAATTGGGTGCACGATTACTAGTGTCATGGGTTTTATAAGCAATATATTAGCACATCAAACCATGTCATGGGTTGGAACTCACTCATAAAACAACGCGATTCTAACAAAAAGTCAAATAACTAGTAACCGTTGCGAACATTGAAAAGAACATCAGATATACCTAAATTATTTACAGTCAATTATGCAAAAAATAAACTCTCAAAAGAAAACATACACTATGTAATAATAAAAGTTACATTTGTATATAGGATGTAATTTTGATGCAAAAATACCGTAAAAATGCCTAAAAATCGTACCTCGATTACATTCAATTACAACAAATATTACACTGAAAAAATATGTACATCCTGCAACACTAAAAGTTACATTTGTATATAGGCTATAAGTTTAACACAATGAGACTGTAAAAATTACATGTATAGATCACTCCTTAGAGAGATGAGCTCAAAAAGCAATAAAGTGGTCAGGGACGACAAAGCCACAAGGCCAAATGGCCAAACTCCATGCAACTAGATAAATAACAATTGGTTTTGTTTCCTAGGGGAACATCTAAATCACTTTTAATACGTCTCGATATTATTTTCAGATATTTATATCATTTAGTTTGATATTGGACAAATTTACTGTGCAAGCGTGCCACCTCTGATATAAACATAAGAATCATTCTTAGTCTGTATGGAGGAAAAGTTAAAATATGCGTCCACCTAGCTTCTTTGATAAGATGATTATAGTGTTGACCTACATCCCCAAATTCACGAATGAACTTGGTTAGTTACACTCTTTTGAGAAACCTCCGATTAAGTTGACTTAGTATTTACATACATCTCATGTTCACTTTACCCTTTTTTTAGATCATATATGTACAACCAAAATAACACTCATGAAAATAATAGTCATTGTAACATATAAAGATAAACTTAAAAAATAAAAAAATAAAGAGGCAGTAGTCCGCCCACAGCAAATAAGAGAAGTCAATAATCATAAATGATTAAATAGGTGGTAGTCAGTCCATAGAAAAAGAAAAGGAAATGTGGGAAATAAATAACAAAAATCAGTAAAGAGACTATAGTCCACGCATGAGAAATAAGGGAAACGGGAAAAAAAAAGGTGGTAATCCGCGCATCAAAATAAGAAAAAAGGAAAAAAAATAGCGGTAGTCCGCCCATAAAAAAAGTAAAGGAAATAGGCGGTAGTCCGCCCATAAAAATAAGAGGAACGGGAAAAGAATAGGTGGTGGTCCGCGCATAAAAAAAAAGAGACAGAGAAACGAAAATAGGCGGTAGTCCGCTCATAAAAATAATAGGAATGGAAAAAGAAATAGGCAGTTCTCCGTCCATGAAAAATAAGTGAAACGTAAAAAGAATAGGCGGTAATCCGCGCATGAAAGAAATAAGAGGTAAGAGAAAAAGAAATAAATGCACGGCAGGACCAACCAAGCACTGAAGTAACACATCTAAACAAGAAAAGCTAGCACTCGTGCACTTTCAAGGCAACAATTGTCACATGAAAATATTAATTTCTAACATTTCAATGGGAAATAAAATGAGGGCATCTATTCCATGGTATTGAGATGGACAAATTTAATTGGGTTACATGGTTGCTAAATTTCTCACCCGTCTATTTTTCTTGATAGGATTCCTAGCAGATGGATAAGGATAAGATGGAAACAATTCTGTTCTTCTTTTCTTGTATAACACCAGCTCTCCACCTCTATTCCTCTCTTCTAGCAACAAGAACCATCAAATGTTACCCTCTTCTATGGTGTGAACTAAACAACAGGCTCCAATCCTACCAATGAGTGTGTTTTCTCCAAACTGAACCCTAGCTTTCAATCTTCTAATATGTGTGTTCTCTTCGACCACTGAGCTCCCCTCTCCTTCTTGGCATGGATGCCCTTTTATAGGCATGATGGAGGATGGAAAAATACAATTTTGTGATGGACAATAGGAACAAACAAAGGGGAGACATGGGGCATTTTAGTACAGCTGCTAACACCTCCAATTTGTGCAGACAAGCTGCAAACAAATTCCTGGTTTTGTGCTGACCAAAGGATGCTCATTGTGTAATTAAATCCTCTCTTTTCTCCTAGTCTCCTTGCTGTCAATTGGAGGTAAGCAATCTGCAATTTTCAGTCCTAGATGCTGCACACAATCTCTTTGTTTGTCTTGCATATTTGTCTGCTCTTTGTGTTCTTTCTGTAGGAGACATGGGTCCTCCTCTTCCTCCTCTTTGCTTTATGCAGGTTGAAACATTTTTAACTCTTGCCCAAAGCTGCAGCTGGCTGCTATACTTCTTCTCCTCTTGTCAGCTGGTGGTGAAGAAGGGGATAATTGTTATTAAATTCTGCTCAAAGCTGCAACATGACTCCTCTCCTCTTTACCTTTTGAATCAGTTTAAAATCCCTGCAAAAGCTGTGGTTTCTCTCTTCCTTATGTGGACAAAATGGAAGAAGAATCCCTGCCATCATCTTGACAAAAGATTGCAAATTGTCTGCTCAAATCCTCTCCTTGCTCATTTGTTTTTTCTTGCTGTTATTTAGAGGGACGAAGGCTGCATGTTGGTGCACAAAGGGATCGCCCTTGATGCTGACTTTGATTGAATTGATTAAATATCCTGGTCAAAGTTGCTTGTAAATTAGAGGTAACGCCTGCAAATTTTTTTTACCATGCCAACAGATGCCTCTCGCCAAAGCGTGTGTAGTAGTGTGGCGATACGAATGACTTCGGCGTAATATTACGATTCTCCCTGATGGCAGAACATTTTTTTTGATAGAGCTGGCTTACATCCAGCGCCGGTTGATGTTGATGAAGTTGTGAGCTTTTGATAAAGCCGGCGCTCACCCTAACATTGGTTGAATGATTCCTTGGGATTTTGGTTAAGCTATCTCCCATCCAGCGTCAGGTGATGTTGATGAAGTTGTGAGCTTTTGGTAAAGCTGGCACTCACTCCAGCTTTGGTTGAATGATTCCTTTGGATTTTGGTAAAGCAGGCTCCCATCCAGCGTTAGGTGATGTTGATGAAGTTGTGAGCTTTTGGTAAAGCTGGCGCTCACTCCAGCGTTGGTTGAATGATTCCTGGGGATTTTGGTAAAGCTGGCTCTCATCCAGTGTCAGGTGATGTTGATGAAATTGTGAGCTTTTGGTAAAGCTGACACTCACTCCAGCATTGGTTGAATGATTCCTTGGGATTTTGGTAAAGCTAGCTCCCATCCAACATCAGTTGATGTTGATGAACTTGTGAGCTTTTGGTAAAGCTCGCGCTCACTCTAGCATTATTTTTGTTCAGAAATTCCCTCTATTTTTTCGCTCTGCTTTTTTTATCCTCACATTTTTCCTGTCGCCCCTGTTTTTTACACACACACACTCTCTCTCTCTTTTCACTCTTTTTTTATTTTTTTCTTGGCAACTCCCTCTCCTATCCATAATATTTCTTGAGAAAATGACCATTGATAGGAGGTAGTGGATGCTTACCTTCCCCGTCAACAAGCATGTAAGCTCCACCACTATAAACCTTTTGGATGACATATGGTCCTTCCCATTTTTTCTCAAATTTTCCTTTGGGTCGGCGATTTGCCATGCTACGTCGGCACTGCACCAGAACAAGTTCTCCTTGCTGAAAAACACGTCCTTTGACCAGCCTGTTGTGTGATCTTGTAGCTCTTGAACAGTATAATTCCAAATTTTGTTGTGCTTTGATTCTGTCACCTTCAAGCTATTCTAGTTCACTAAGACGAAGTTTTGCTTGCTCGCTTTCTGTTAATTTGTCATGTATTGCAACTCGAAGAGACGGAACTTGTACTTCAAGGGGTAAAACCGCCTCACCTCCAAACACGAGAGAGTAAGGCATCATCTGTGTTGGTGTCTGATATGTGGTGCGATAGGCCCAAAGTGTTTCATAAAGCTTTTCATGCTAATCTTTCTTATTCTTGGAAACCATCTTTTTTAGTATGTTCCCAAGTGTTTTGTTGAATGCTTCAACTAGGCCATCCCCCTGTGGGTAATATATGCTAGTATACTGCCAATCAATTTGGTACTTAGCTGCAAGCCTGTAAATCTTGTGAGCTCTAAATGCTGGACCATTATCTGAAACAACCTTGTTTGGAATTCCAAACCTATGGATAATATGGCGTTCGAGGAACCAAATGATGTCTTCTGCTTTTACCTCTCTCAGTGGAACTGCTTCTGCCCACTAAGAAAAATAATCAGTTACGGCCAAAATGAATTTGTGACCTTGACTAGATGGCGGCTCGATGGGTCCAACAACATCAGTGCCCAGTGCTGCAAATGGCCATGACAGAATAGTAGGATGAAGCAGTACCGGTGGACGCTGTGGTATGTCACTGTGTATTTGACATTGGTGACATTTTCTCGCAAAGTTTATGGCATCAGTAGCCATGGATGGCCAATAATAACCAGCTCGTTTGAGTTGTAGGTACATTTTTTATCCTGACTGGTGTGCCCCACAAATCCCGTGATGGATTTCTTTGAGTGCTTGCTGCGCTTCCTCATTTGCCAAACAACGAAGCCACAATTGGTCAAAAGACCTCCGATATAAAGTATCATTGTAGAATAAATATAGTGGCAATCGTCTTCTTAATTCAGTGCTTTTTACTATATCCTCGGCTAATCGTCCATGCCTAAAATATTGGATGAAAGTCACCCTCCAATCATCTGATTCAGTATTTTTCTGAAAAATGAACTATATTGACCTCCGCATGTGAATGGGTAGTTTCAATAACTGATGGCAGCAGAAGTCTTGGCTTCACTTGGACATGAATTTCACCATCTCGTGGTAATGATAATGCCGCAGCAAGCTTTGCCAAGGAATCCGCTTTAGCATTTTCTTTTCGAGGGACATGATTAATTTCAATAGAACTGAATTTCTTCATGAGATCACATTCCATTGTGTGATAGGGAACAAGTTCTGGTTTTCTAACTTCATAAATGCCTTGAATTTGTCGAATGACAAGCTGAGAATCACCATAAGCTTGCAAATGAAATGCCCCCAGGTCCAAATCTGTGATTAACCCAAATATTAGAGCCTCATAGTCAGCCTCGTTGTTTGAGCATCCTTCTTTGAGCAAAGAAAATGAGTAGTAGAGAACTCCCTTTTCGGGGGTCACAAGAACAATTCCAGCCCCTGCCTTCCTTCGTGGTGGGGTGTCATCTATGTGAGGTATGCTTCGTGATGCTCCATCGAAGTATAATTGCCAATGAGTGCATGTATCTTCTAGTATCATGACTTCTTCATCCGGAAGATCTGTTACAAGCGGTGAATGGTCTAGTAGTGGATGAGCAGCCATGAAATCAGCTAAAGCTTGTCCTTTGATTGCTTTCTGTGGTACATATGTAATGTCAAACTCCATTAACAGTACTGCCCATTTTCCACGTCTTCCCATGAGAGCAGGACGATTCATAATATACTTGATAGGATCATCTCGGGCTACAAGCAATATCTTTCGTGCTAGCATATAGTGTCGTAATTTTTTGAGCGAGAAAATCAATGCCAGATAGAGCTTTTCAATTGGAGTGTAATTCAATTCAGCACCAACCATCAATCTACTGAGGTAGTAGCAAGCTGTTTCTTTCCCATCCTCATTGTTTTGGCAAGCAAAGCACCTAACGAGGAAGGCAACGCTGTGATGTAAAGGATGAAGGGCCGACCTTGAATAGGGGCTGTAAGGACTGGGGGGCTCAATAAGTATCGCTTAATCCCTTCAAATGCATTTTCACAGGCTTGATCCCACGAAAACTCAACACCTTTCTTCATGACTCTTGAAGATGGTTGGATTCTCCCAGATAAATTAGAGATAAATCTCCTAATATAAGCTAGCTTTCCTTGGAGTGACTTGAGTTGCTTCAGTGTCTTGGGTGGTGGCATGTCACAAATTGATTTAATTCTCTTGGGATTGATCTCAATACCACGATAGCGTACAATAAATCCAAGAAATACTCCTGAGGTAGCGCCAAAAACACATTTGGCAGGATTCATACTTAACTGATACTTTTTGAGACGTTGAAAAACAACTTGAAGGTCATCCAAATGAGTTGCTCTGTCATGGCTTTTTACTACCAAATCATCAACATAGCACTCAACTTTGTCGTGAGATCATCAAAAATATTTGTCATAGCTCGTTGATATGTTGCCCCAGCATTTTTTAGTCTGAAAGGCATTACTTTGTAATAGAAAATACCTTTAGGAGTGCAAAATGCCTTGTGTGGGGCATCTTCTTTTGCCATGAGAATTTGATTATATCCAGAAAATCCATCCATAAACGACATTGCTTCATAACCGGAAGTTGCATCGATCAGGATATCAATGGGTGGCACAGGAAACTCATCCTTTGGGCACGCCTTATTGAGGTCGCGAAAATCAACACTTATCCGAAATTGTCCATTCTTCTTCTCAACAGGTACAATATTTGCCAACCACGTGAGATATTGAATTTCTTTGATAAATCCTGCATTTATCAACTTATCCACCTCAGAAATAATTTGAGTGTATACATTGGGGTGAAAACGCTGAGGTGCTTGTTTGATAGGCCTTGCCATGGGGTCAATTGACAGATGGTGTGCAGCCATATTTGGGTCAAGGCCGGGCATTTCCTTATAATCCCAAGCAAAGCAATCTCTATGATCCATGAGAAAATCTTTATATTGCAACTGTTCTTGTTGGGAAAGCTTTGAACTAATATAAATAGGACGAGGGTCGTCATTTGAACCAAGATTGGTCTCAATTAACTCATCTATAGCAGTTTCCTGAATATCATCTTCAAATTCAAATGGAGCTTGTACTACCTGTATGATGTTGTCCTCCTCTTGAGATATGGATGCATCACTTATATAAGAACTCTGCTCATTGTCATTTGCCATGGTACTTGAGTTTTCTTCTTGCTTAGGAGACACTTTGGTAGTAAAACTAGTATGTGTGCACAACAATCGTAGTTGGACAATTTCAGAATACCCCAAACCATATGTTCTTTGTCATTTAATGCTATCTTCTTCGGTGGGCTTCCATAATTTATCGAATAATTCTGAAGTAGCAAGAAGATGACTGTTGTCTTCCATAGGAATTCCAGCTCATCGCAACAAACCAATCAGACGAGCCTCTTTTACAACCATGCAAGAAAGATTATCTGGTTTGCTTTGTGTAAACACTGAAGTATCCAAAGAGGTATGTTCACATTGGCTCTTGTAAAAGATGATATGCCATTGTCCAGGGTGTGTTGGCCGAACCACCCACACACAAATATCTTCCAGAGTATTGACTTCTAATGCCGGTAGTATCAACATATGCTTACTTGGAGTAGGTGAGACAATACTTGTGAAATCAACCGATGTGGTCATGCAAATGAGATATTCTTCTTCAGAGTCATCCTTACTTGTGGAGATTATGGGATAGGTTATGACTCATGATTATGTAAACCGGTTTATGACTTGGGTGTTACGTTACCATTGTAATAAGGTAACGGCTCATAATCCATAGTTGGTAAGGTTGAGGAGTCCGACATAGAGTATGATAGGGTCTGCGACTTGTAAGCCCACCCTCCGGGACTATATAAGGAGGGTAGGGCGTCCCTTGAGGGGCATAAGAAAAATACACAAACTCACGAGAGCACATATTGAAAGAGATCACGAGATCAATAAACCACTCGGCGGATCGAATCCCTGAAACAGGAGTAGGGTATTACCTCTCGAAGAGAGGGCCTGAACCTGTCTAAATTCCTTTTGCATACTAACCCATCGTGTTTGGCGCTTGACTGCTACCCCCAGATTCTTATTGCCGAAACCAAGTTTCAATAGTTGGCGCGCCAGGTAGGGGTAGTGCGTAAAGTTTTCTTCCTCGTCTCGCTGACAAGCACGATGGGATCTTCATCAGGCTTCGATGAATTCGTCTTCACCCCTGGGCAGGTGTTTCGCTTCGGCAGCCTTGACTTCATCACCGACAAATTCGGTAAGCTTTCTCTCCTCGACTCGGATTTGGACCAGTCGGGAGGAGGAAACCCCTCGGCGCCATTCGGGTTACCGGACGACGCTGAGATCTACCACAACCTTCTGTCTTCCAAGTTGGACTTGATCTGCTCGGGAGAATCTTCTTTATCATCTTCATGCTGCGATCTGGGCGCAAGGGAAATTGCCGTCACGATGCAATCAAGGCCTCACGGCAAGACAGGCACGACAAGAGGGACGACATGCCATCCGGAAGCAGCTAGCGTCCTAAGAAGGACAACGGCAACAATAGCAACAACAACCAAAAAGATCGCAAGCATAAGCCCGAGGATCTGGTCGGCACGTCGTCAAACTACCAACAACAGCGTGCTCGAGTCGCCGTCTATGACAAGATCATGAATGCTCAATGGACGCATCACCCAAATCACAAGCACGCGGCCAAAGATTGTTTCATCTACAAGCAGTTCGCTGAGCAGTACGCAGCTCAACTACGCCAGAAGCCGGCGAATGAAGCCGACACATCGGGAACCAAGAGGAACGACCCGGCTGGCAGCTCAAAGCCCTTCCAAGATCCCATGGGTGAGCTAAACCACATCTTCAGGGGACCGTTGGCATACGAGTCCAAGAGGAAACAAAAGCTAACCGACAGAGAAGTCAACGCGGCACAACCCGAAGTCCCACACTACCTGCGATGGTCGGAGGTGGCTATCACGTTCAACCGCTCGGATCACCCTGACTGAGTGGTTCACCCGGGACGGTATCCCCTGGTACTAGACCCGGTGGTTCACAATATCAAGATCAATCGCGTCCTCATCGACGGTGGCAGCGCCCTCAACATCCTCTTCGCCAAGACACTGGACGAGATGCAGATCCCGAGAGCAGAACTAAAGCCAAGTTCAGCCCCCTTCCATGGAGTCATCCCGGGGCTGTCATCTACGCCACTCGGGCATATCACCCTTCCGGTCACCTTCGTCGTTCGGGAGAACTTCCAGACAGAGAACATTACCTTTGAGGTTGCCGACTTCGAAGCGGCTTACCATGCAATCATCGGAAGACCTGCGCTCGCCAAATTCATGGCGGTACCACACTACATTTATCTCATCATGAAGATGCCCGGTCCCAACGGAGTTATCACCCTGCGCAGCGACATCAGGCAAGCCTTTACCTGCGATAGGGAAAACTGCGACATGGCCCAAACTCGTGAGAGACTATACGGCCAACAAGAAGTCCGACTGGCTGCATCGACATCTGGAGAAGGCGAGATCCCGACGAAGAAGATAGCCAAGTCGGGAGAAGGCGACGCCAAGACAAAGAAAATCCCCCTTGACCCCTCTGATCCTTCTAAAACTGCTGTAATAGGCGCGGAGTTAGATCCCAAATAGGAAAGCGCGCTCGTCACCTTCCTCCAGAATAATAAAGATATTTTTGCTTGGAAACCGTCTGACATGCCGGGTATTCCTAGGCAGGTGATCGAGCACTCATTAAACGTTAAAGATGACGCCAAACCGATAAAACAACGACTCCGCCGCTTCGCCCAAGATCGAGAAGATGCCATCAAGGAGGAACTTGCCAAACTCTTGGCTGCTGGGTTTATCAAAGAGGCTTACCATCCCGACTGGTTAGCCAACCCGGTCCTGGTTCGGAAGAAGACAGGACAATGGCGCATGTGCGTGGACTACACCGACCTCAACAAATCCTGCCGCAAGGATCCTTTCGGATTGCCCCGTATTGATCAAGTCGTCGATTCAACAGCCAGCTGCGAGCTTCTAAGCTTCTTGGATTGTTACTCGGGTTACCATCAGATCAGCCTAAAGGAGTCCGACTGCCTGAAGACATCCTTCATCACCCCGTTTGGAGCCTATTGCTACATCACGATGCCCTTTGGCCTGAAGAACGCCAGAGCCACCTATCAGCGTATGATCCAGAGATGTCTTCAGACCCAGCTCGGGAGGAACGTGGAAGCCTACGTCGATGGGGTCGTCATCAAGACCAAGCAGAAGGAAGACCTTATCGCTGACCTAGAAGAAACCTTCGCAAATATTCGGGCCTTCAGGATGAAGTTGAACCCGGAGAAGTGCACCTTTGGTGTGCCGTCAGGCAAGCTGTTCGGCTTTATGGTGTTTCAGCGCGGCATTGAAGCAAATCTAGAAAAGATCAACGCTATCCGGAACATGAAGCCGCCGAGTAACCAGAAGGACGTCCAGAAGCTCGCTGGTTGCATAGCGACGCTGAGCCGATTTGTTTCCAGACTTGATGAACGAGGTATGCCTTTTTTCAGGTTGTTGAAGAAGACGAACGATTTTCAATGGACCACCGAGGCTCAGAAAGCTTTCGAAGACTTCAAGGAGTTCCTCACAACACCACCTGTGTTGGCTTCACCTCACCCTCAAGAACCTCTGTTGCTCTACGTCTCCGCAACTCACCAGGTCATCAGCACGGTCTTGGTCGTCGAGCGCGAGGAGGAAGGACGAGCTCAGAAGGTTCAAAGGCCGATCTACTTTGTCAGCGAGGTGCTGGCAGGAGCCAAAGCCCGCTACCCTCAGGTACAAAAACTGTTCTATGGAGTTCTAATTACTGCTAGGAAGCTGGCCCATTATTTTCAGGGTCACTCAGTTACCGTGGTCACGTCCTTTCCGATGTCATCCATAACCGGGAGGTTACTGGGCGTATTGCGAAGTGGGCTCTAGAGTTGATGCCGCTAGATAATACTTTCAAGGTGAGGACGTCTATAAAGTCTCAAGTCTTGGCGGATTTTGTGGCCGAGTGGACCGAGCGACAAGAAGATGTACCTAGGGAGAAGCTGCAGTACTAGACCATGCACTTTGATGGATCTAAACGAGTCACCGGCCTGGGAATAGGAGTCATGCTGATTTCCCCGACTAGGGAGAGGCTATGGTATGTCCATCATATTCACTTCCCCACCTCGCATAACGTCACCGAGTACGAAGCTTTACTTCATGGCCTATGACTTGTCGTTTCACTCGGGATACGACGGATGGTTGTACGAGGAGATTCCCAGCTGGTGGTCAACCAGGTAATGAAGGATTGGTCCTGCTTGAATGATACCATGGAGGCCTATCGACAAGAAGTTCTCAAACTTGAGGACAAGTTTGATGGACTGGAGTTATCTCACGTCTTGAGACACAACAATGAAGCGGCAGACGAGTTGGCACAGTTTGGGTCCAAGCGAGAAGCAGCCCCGACTGACGTCTTCATGGAGCACCTCTACAAGCCGACTGTTGCTGAGAAATCAATCCCCAATGAAGAAGCTACAGACCAGGTTGCCATGCTCAACGCCGACTGGAGGACACCGATCATCAAGTTTTTAACACAGCAAGAGCTGCCGGAAGACCGGGATGAGGCGGAGCGAGTCCGACGTCGCAGTCAAGGTTACGTCATGGTCGATTTGGAATTATACAAAAGAAGCCCTTCTGGAGTTTTGATGAGATGCGTCACGCCTGAGGAGGGACGACAAATGTTGCACGACATTCACTCTGGTATATGTGGCAGTCATGCTGCGGCGCGAACTCTGGTGGGCAAGGCTTACAGACAAGGTTTTTTCTGGCTCACAGCAGTCTCCGACACTGACAAGGTGGTCCGCACGTGTGAAGGTTGTCAGTTCTTTGCTCGGCAAAGCCATGTTCCAGTCCAAGATCTACAAACAATCCCCTTATCATGGCCTTTCGCCGTATGGGGCTTAGATATGGTTGGTCCTTTCAAGAAGGCTCCGAGAGGATTTACGCATCTGTTCGTCGCGATTGACAAGTTTTCCAAGTGGATTGAGGCTAAGCCGGTTGCTACGATAACTGTGGATAAGGCGCGAGATTTTATTCTAAGCATTGTGCACCGGTTTGGTGTCCCAAACAGAATCATAACCGATAATGGGACTCAGTTTACTGGAGGTGTTTTCAAGGAGTTCTGCGAAGATTTTGCAATCAAGATTTGCTATGCATCGGTGGCACACCCCAGAAGCAACGGACAAGTCGAATGCGCCAATGGTATGGTTCTTCAAGGCATCAAGGCCCGAGTATTTGATAGGCTACGTCCTTATACTGGAAGATGGGTTCAAGAATTGCCTTTGGTATTGTGGTCACTGCGGACTACACCCAGTCGGGCTACCAGCCAATCTCCCTTTTTCTTGGTTTATGGGGCCGAAGCAATGTTGCCGAGTGAGATGGAGTATGAATCTCTTCGAGTTCGTAGTTTCAACGATGAGTGCTACGACCAAGACAGAGCCGATGACTCGACCCGATTGGAAGAAGCTCGTGAGGCTGCATTGGTTCAATCGGCAAGATATCTTCAAGGACTTCGGCGTTATCATAATAGCAACGTTCGGTCACGAGCTTTTGTTATTGGCGACATGGTCCTACGAAAGACTCAGACTACAAAAGACAGACACAAGTTATCTCCGCTATGGAAAGGCCCTTACATAATCGCTGAGGTCACTCGGCCAGGAGCATATCGCTTAAAGCGTGAAGATGGAACCATGGTGGAGAATTTTTGGAATATTGAGCACCTTCGTCGATATTATACTTAGACTTATTGTATCATGCTCTTCTCGACTGCCGACTT
Source organism: Oryza officinalis (assembly GCA_008326285.1). Classification (NCBI taxonomy): domain Eukaryota; kingdom Viridiplantae; phylum Streptophyta; class Magnoliopsida; order Poales; family Poaceae; genus Oryza; species Oryza officinalis. The sequence continues at coordinate 25,675,298 of BDMV01000007.1, forward strand.
CAAGTAAGATAACTTCTTGAGTTGTCAGTCAGGGGCTACACATATCAATAAAATATTATGTTCTTTTTATCAGTAATGGCTTGTTCATACTTAGTTTATCATTGTTTCTTGTTCTGGTTTGAGTTCAGTAAATAAGGACTAAAAATTTTTTTTGATGGCTTAATCAAGTCTAAGCTTGGTGACAGTCGGACGAAAATTTTCAAGAAATTAAATGTGAAGACTCAGATTAGGGCATGAGCATACATAAATTAAGAGATTACAAGTCATGTTTCAACAATGTTTACATCAGCTAAATCTACCCTTGGAAGTTTTCTACCACATCAGCAGCAATCTTTTTGGCCATCTCTTGTTCTTCATTGATCAGCTCTAAGGCCTGCTCATCGGTGGTACCATCAGCGAAGCCTTCTCCTATGGAATTTATGTCTACCCGAGGATGGAGCGACTTCGTCATGGCCAAGGTTTGACTCGCACTCATGACAACAACATCTGTAATATTTTCCATATATTTCTTTGACGCTGTCCTGAGTTTATCGAAGACTTCAACCGCGTCCAAAGAACTTGTCCCGAGGCCGTTCTCATAAAGTGTCAATAGAATTGGCGTGGCTGCATTGGCGATATCATCTCTAACTCTTTCGGCCCTCCGGACTTTTTCGGTGAAGACTTCGAATTGAGCTTGGGATTTTACTCTATTAGCTGCAGGTTTGATATGATTCAGATTGCATAAATAACCAAGATCAGATCGAGGAATACGAGTCTCAGGAGTTACCTTCAATTTCCTCTAAGGCCTTGTTCTTGTCAGACTCAAGCTTGGCGTTATCAGTTTCAACTTTCTTCAATTGAGCCTTGAGGAAGTCGATCTCGGATGCATTCGCTACAGCATGAAGATTTGGAATCATCAAGATCAAACAGATTATATAAGAGCAAGATAAGTTAATTTCTCTTACCTCCGATTGAACCACTAAGTTCTAGGTTCATATCTCGAAGCTTATTAATTTCCTCCCTCAAGACGACCTCTCGAGCTGCAGCTTCTTCTCTGGTTTTCTTGAGATCTTGTTGAATATTTTCTAGAGAGTTGATGTGAGGCACCAGCCTCTCGAGGGTGTCTGACTTAGCCATTGAGCGACGATGTATTCTCTGCATTACGAAGATAGAGTCAGTCAATCACACAAAGTTATATGGTCAAGATACGAGAAGATTTGTACATACATTCATCAGCCCGGTTGCTTCATTGAGGCTGGCAACGAGCATGTCGCATTCTTCGGCTTCTTTTTCCTTGTTTAACACAATGCCCTGCCTTTTGCATTCAGCATCCCGCCACTCGATTTTTATTGGAGGAACTGAGTCTTCTGAAGACTTTAGTCGGACAATCTCCTCCTCTTCGGTCGCTTGCTCTAAGGATGACAAATGAGAAGGATGTCGGAAAATATACTCAAGACAAGAGTCTGAAGACTATTTGAAGCTTACCTGTCCTTGGAGCAGAGTCCTTGACTGGTGTTTCTTGATCACACAAGCCCTGTGTCTTCATCCGGCTGGTTTCCAGTCGTGACTTCCTGACTAGCAGTTGGGGGCTCTTCTGTAGGGGTGTCCTCACTTGGGAGAGGGTCCTGTGACCCTTGTTCTATAGATTTTGGTTCTTCAGGCACCGCAGATTGGCCTGTTTTTTCTGTCTGCCCGTTGGGATTTATATCCTGGGTTTTCTGCAAGAGGAAATGAAGATAGTGAAGACAAGCATATTTTCGACGAGAAGATAAATTTGAATAAGCAAGAAGATACCTGTTGGACTTCCTGATCTTTAGAGCAGATCGTGTGGATGGCCTCGGAGAAGTTATGTTCGTTTTTGGAGTCTGAATTTGTTCAGTGTCTTCGTTCGAGTCATCTACGACCAGCCTTCTCTTGCTAGCCCGTTTGTTGGTTTCCTCCTCGGCAGCGGTTCTCTTGTTTTTGGTCTGCGGTTTGATTTTTGGACCGCCCGCTGGCTTCTTGGTAGTTGGTTGAGTAGGGGCATCTTCGTAGAAGACTTTGTATGGCCTGGAGATGATCAGAGCGTTTGCCTACAAGCAGTACTATTAAGACACATTGGAAGATGGAAACAAAGTGAAGTGAAGAATGATACGAGTTGCAAAGTCTATTTACCAGAGGAGGTGGTCGAAGAAGACTAAAGGGAGCAACTGGCAGCTTGTTGCTATACTCCACCGCGATTCCAGAAGAGAAGATCTTGTACATGCGAGCGCACAAGACCTGGAAGTTCAGAGATTCGCGGTCCTCCCGGTTGGGATCGCTCTGGCCTTCATACTCGAAAGCTGGCTTAGACCTTTCCTTGATAGGAGCTAGTCGGCACTTTATGAAATGCTGAGTGATCTGCTCTCGTTGGAGGCCTTTGTTCTTCAGCTCAAGGATTTTAGCCAAGAGGTTGTTCGCTTTTATCAAGTCCTGGTTTTCTGGCATGGTGTTCCAGTTGGCCCGTTGGATAGGTGGGAGGCCGATGAAGTCGAGCAAACTAGGGGCTGGGTTCGAGATGTAGAACCAATTTGCATGCCAGCCCTTGTTGGAGGATTTGATAGGAAGAGGGAAGTAATCTTTGCGGAGAGTCCCACGGAGTTGAAAGCCGGCTCCACCCACAACACAGGGGTTGTCTTTGGTTGGGTGAGCCTTCAGAGAAAACATGCGGCGGAAAAGATTGAAATGCGGATGAATACCTAAGAAGGCTTCGCATATGTGGATAAAGATGGCGATATGCAGAATTGAATTTGGGTTCAAGTGATAAATTTGGAGACCATAGTACTCCAGGAGGCCACGGAAGAAATTGCAAGTTGGAAGACCAAACCCGCAGTAAAAAAAGTGGGTGCAGACAACGATCTCACTGGTGTTTGGGGTCGGGAATTCTTCGCCACACGCCGGACGCCAACCGTTGATCTCCTTGGCCGGAAGCACTCTGTCCTTCACCATCTCCCGCAGGGTTGATTCCTTCACGTCAGAAGTAGCCCATTGGTCGAAGGGAATTTCTCTCTCCTCAGCCATGGATGCAAGTTGGGGAAGATGAATCTGACGCCGGGAGTGGGAATTTTTTGAGGGAAATGCCGGGAGTTGGTTGCGCGCGAGGAATCCTGACGGGGTTTGAGCTTTCGGAGGGATGGATTTGGATGCACACGAGTTCTAGGTTTCTACGAAGAGCTTGTGAACAGGAGCGCGAAAGGGGAAATTTTTTGGAAGATGAAGTGGCGGGGAAGACAACGGCACTTTAGAAGTTTTAGGGTATCGCTAGGTTTTCTCGTGACTGGGCCGAGACCCATGAGAAGCTTACGACCCATATTATAGGTGTGGCTTGACACGTGTCTCTAGGGACTTAAGTAGATTTGCTCTGGCAATATGCACGTGTCTCATTGCCCAATACCTTTAAAATCCTTTCATACAGCAATTACACAACTTGTTGAAGGTTGGTATGATGCAACTTGGAAGGTGACAAACAGTAAAGTTTTTATAACTGTCCTGGTAACTTTTTTATAGGTTGCAGGAGCTGTTTGGTTTTCTACAAAGCATTTGATCTTCTATTATATCAATGCTATTTTATCACCTTGGTGTCCTCTTTTTATTAAGACCAATGTTATGGCTGGAGCTATTTAATATTTTGGTTGTATTTTTCAGATGACCGATGAATTTATTATGAGTTTATTGACTCAGATTTTCTATCCATGAGGATTGGCTGAGTTGTTTAAACCGAGATGACTCGGGCAGAACTACTCGGATAAGCATGAGCTTGTCGAGTACTCGGATTCATTATACACTATGCCTTGATTATAAGGTTATGTGTTATATGACTTTTTATGATTGCTTTTGGCTTAGGCTAGGCATTTATTTAACTCAGGAGAGTATGATTATTATAGTTCTTGACTATATGCTTAGTTTGTTTAACTAAACACATAGTCGGGGGCAACACCTAATTAGGTGCATCAGTCGATGCACCTAAATATCTACTTTTGAAATTTTTGAGATGTTTTCAGCCCTTCACAGCCTTTTTTGGGTGATAAAGTACTCGGGAGATTCAGGCAGAGGTGATGGAGGCACTCGGCTGTGTGATATTCTGGTTCGAGGCAAGGTTATTTCGTTGACTGTGAAGGTCCTGGGGGCTACTGTGGAGATTATGGGTGCCGGGTATCATCATGGCTAGCTTATCCGACTTACTATAGGGGATAGGTTATGACTCATGATTATATAAACCGGCTTATGACTTGGGTGTTACATTACCATTGTAATAAGGTAACGGCTCATAGTCCAGAGTTGGTAAGGTTGAGGAGTCCGACATAGAGTATGATAGGGTTTCCGACTTGTAAACCTACCCTCCAGGACTATATAAGGAGGGTAGGGCGTCCCTTGAGGGGCATAAGAAAAATACACAAACTCACGAGAGCACATATTGAAAGAGATCACGAGATCAATAAACCACTCGACGGATCGAATCCCCGAAACAGGAGTTGGGTATTACCTCTCGAAGAGAGGTCCTAAACCTGTCTAATTTTCTTTTGCATACTAACCCATCGTGTTTGGCACTTGACTGCTACCCCCAGATTCTTATTGCCGAAACCAAGTTTCGACATTACTTCTCACTCCATGATCTGATGATGAAGAGGGCTTATCTCGACTATCATACCGATTCTCATAGCTTCTAACTCCTCCACGAAAATTACGAAGAGTGATGTTTATCTTCTCATAGCTTGGGGGTGGTGCAGTATCATACCGTGATGATTTATGAGTTGTTTACACCGCAGTAGAGTTTGTGGATGCATCCATGAAAAATTGAGCATCCGCATAGTGTAACTGTTCCCAAGAGAAAGGATTGAGATTGCCTGAAATCCGTCTCTCATGACCATGTTCATCAACAAACTTCATGCATTAGTGGAAGGTTGATGGGATCAAATGATTTTGATGAATCCAAGGGCGTCCCAATAATGCCATATAGGACGTGTCTGTATCGATAATGTAAAATTTTTCATTGTATGAAGATTTTCTATGTCCAAAGGTAGCTGTATGGATCCCAAGGTGTACTAATCAGATTTACTAAAACCAGAGATAATGACATTCTCCTATTCAAGATCCTCCCTATTATGACCAATCTTCTCAAGAATTCTTAATGGAAGGATGTTCACCACAGACCCAGGATCAACCAACATACGCTCAATATTTTTCCCTTCTATATTACCCTTGATATATAAAGGTCAATTATGATGAACGTCTCGAACCATGATATCATTATCTGAAAATGTTATGTCATCCACCTTAGTAGGAGCTTGATTTACCAAGTGAACCTCCGCCATTGATGCTTCATATAATTCAGGATTCAAAAGAGCTTTTATCAATGCTTCCCTTAATTCTTTGGAAAGCATAAGTGCATCAACTATACTAAGTAGAGCGGGAATTTTCCAAAGGTGAGAGATCACATTGTAATCCACGGAAGTGTTAGTATTTCCTATTGGTAAAGGAGTATCTCGTGGTGGTTGTAACACTGGTACCTCAACTTGTTTCAGTTTCTGTTGTTGAGCTATTAACCCAGGCAACCGTTTGCCTGTACGAAGTTCCATGCTATCAACATCAACTTTCTCCGGCAAACCATACCCTTTAGTTGAGTCAGCAGTTTCTTCATTCGTAGCCTCAACTTCACTTAGAAGCAATAGTAATTCCCCATGAGATTCCTCATTAGAAATTTCATTACTTTTGACCATGCTGCAAGAAAACCATGTTGTAGCTAATAATTTGTGAATATGATCTTTTCTTGAAACAAATGCTTCCTTTGACACGCTGTTCACTTCTTGATTTTTTGGCATGTCAATAGCTTTCGAGTTTAGCCAAAACACCCCTTCTTTAATGGACTTCTCAAGCCAATCTTTGAATGTAAAACAATCCTCGATTTTATGGCCCAAGAATCTGTGATAAGGGCAATACCGAGGGTCATCATTTTTGTCAACTTGGTCAGGTATTGCCGGAGGTGGAAGTACTAGCTTATCAGATTTCAATGCTTGTTTGAACAAGATAGGAACCAACTCTTTTCTGAAAGAGTATGCCTTGTTGACCCTTTCCTCAAAAGTTAATCTTCTAGGAGTTGCAGCGGCTTCTTATTTTTTTCGTTGTTCATAGAATAACCCTTGTAAGCTGCCAATAATTCTGGATTTTTCTGATATTGGGCTTCCAATTCAGCTGCTGATTGCGACAACTCTTGAAATATTCTTGTTAGAGGCGAAATAATCTAAACTGCTAACCATGGATGCATACCACTAATGCACAACGTAATAGCTTCATCTTGTCGAATTTCTTGTGAGCAGCATATGCTAGCATTTTTCCACCGTGTGATATATACCTCAACTCGTTCATTTGCAGCTTGGCATATATCAGTAAGTTCTCGCAAAGTTATATCCCGTCTTGTTGAAATAAAATGAGCCTTGAACTGGGCCTTGATGTTTGGCCAATCCATGACGGACCCAGGTAAGTATCACTGAAATGCATCACCTTTTAATGAGAGTGAAAATTGCTGAAGAAGGAGGGACCCATTTGTGACGCTGTCACCACAAGCAGCTTCAAAATGTGTGAGATGCTCGCGAGGATCAACGGTGCCATCAAACTGCTGGAAATGTGGCTTTGCATAGTTTGGCGGGAATGGCACCATATCATCATACGCCAAGTATGGTTTGTCAGACTCGCCATATGGGTTTCTATCTTGATTTAATTGCTTAACCTTAGCATCAATGACTGAATCAAGATATTGTTGAAGGCCCTCTGGACTTGTAATATTAATGCCAATAGATGCGAGGTTTTGAGATACCCTATTCGGTTGTGGTGGAATATTCCCTTGCGACGCAGCATTATCTACTCGAGGAGACTCTTGCAAATGTATAGGTCATGCATGTTGCTGAACAGCAATACGCCGAATCTCCAATGCAATCGTGTGAATTTTAGACCCGACCTCTGCCATCTCCTCATCTCTTTGTTTCAATCTTCTTAATAAATCTTCTAGAACATTTTCTTGTGCATGTTTGATGATTTAATATTGGGGATGTGTCGATTAACGGGTCTTGATGATGAAGGCATGTCATTTTCTTCAGCAAATGGCAAGCGAGATAATAACTCAGGATTAGCAATACCCAAATGCTCCCATGCTGCATCTTGGTACCGTGTGCTTGCACCAGGCCTGCTAGCAATCCGTTGAATATCTTCAATATTTTCAGGAAGGTCTGCACGACGAGGCACGCTATGAGACCGCTGGTGAGAACCATGGTCTATCCTTCCTTCAATTTGTGCGCCTGTCATGCAGCACATCAGCCTGATGGGCCTCAATAACGACAAAACTTTTGTGTCCAGCAGTGAGGCATCCTTGCTTGGCCAGTTGCCCATACAATGAACCCTTGATTTTTTTTGTTGTGGAGGTTCTTTCGTAGCTTTGCACCTTTTTGTGACCAAAACATTTGATTGCATTGACTTGTGAGGAGTCAACCTTGATCCATTTGATTTGCATGAGGATTTCACACAAAGCTCATAGAAAGTTGATGTATGTGGTGCTGGAGTCTTCGGGGAAAGCATGGAAAAGCGATTGTATGGTGTAAGGACAGGAACTTCTTTCCGACCTCCATGCGATGCCCCCGGCATCATTTCAGCTAGGTGCAAGACAGTACGACCATGAACCAATGTAGCTGGTGGCATGGATCTTTTTCCCATTGGTCTGCCACCAACCATATCTTCCTTGAGATTTTTTGATGATGTTTCCTGGGGACATGCCCCTAGTATGCCCCTCCCAAAAGATTTGAGGGCTGCTTGCCGTTGCCAAAGATGACGCCTCCTTTCGGTCTTAACCAGCCGCTTAGAATATGCAGCGGGCTCCTCCACGAAAGAAACAGTTGTTGTTCCATTCCATGTAATCACCACAGTGGGCAGAAAAGAGCCAAACTGCACAAAGCAATATTTCGATTGGAAAGTCAGAAGATCACCAACGTGAAATACCTCCACCTAGCTGTACCTGCAAAACAACCAAGATCAGCAGCAACATGATAGAGAAAAATGCGAGATGTATATAAATACTAAGCCAACAAAGATGGGAGGAGGAGTGTGTCCCACTGGGCGTGCCAATTTGTTTCCCGGGGAAAACCACTAAATCGCTTGTAATATGTCTTGATGTTGATTTCAGATATTTATGTCATTTAGTTCTATATTGGACAAATTTATTGCACGAGCGTGCCATCGCTGATACAAACATAAGAATCATTCTTAGTTTGTATGGAGGAAAAGTTTAAATATGCGTCCATCTAGTTTCTTTGATGAGATGATTATGGTGTTGACCCACATCCCCAAATTCACGAATGAACTTGGTTAATTACACTCTTTTGAGAAACCTCCGATTAAGTTGGCTTAATATTTATATACATCTCACATTCACTTTACCCTTTTTTTAGATCATATATGTACTACCGAAATAACAAAACAATAGTCATTGTAACAAATAAAGACAAACTTAAAAAATAAAAAAAATGATGAGGCGGTAGTCTGCCCACAACAAATAAGAGGAGTCAATAATCATAAATGATTAAATAGGCGGTAGACCATCCATAGAAAAAGAAAAGGAAATATGGGAAATAAATAACAAAAAGCAGTAAAGAGACTGTAGTCCACGCATGAGAAATAAGGGAAACGGGAAAAGAAAAGGCGGTAATCCGCGCATCAAAATAAGAAAAAAGGAAAAAAAAAGCAGTAGTCTACCCATAAAAAAAAGTAAAGGAAATAGGCGGTAGTCCGCCCATGAAAATAAGAGGAACGGGAAAAGAATAGGTGGTGGCCCGTGCATAAAAAAAAGAGAAACGTAGAAACGAAAATAGGCGGTAGTCCGCTCATAAAAATAATAGGAATGGGAAAAGAAATAGGCGGTTCTCCGTCCATGAAAAATAAGTGAAACGTAAAAAGAATAGGTGGTAATCCGCGCATGAAAGAAATAAGAGGTAAGTGAAAAAGAAATAAGTGCACGGCAGGACCAACCAAGCACTGAAGTAACACATATATACAAGAAAAGCTAGCACACGTGCACTTTCAAGGCAACAATTATCACATGCAAATATTAATTTCTAACATTTCAACGGGAAATAAAATAAGGGCATCTATTCCATGGTATTGAGATGGGCAAATTTAATTGGGTTACATGGTTGCTAAATTTCTCACCCGGCTATTTTCCTTGATAGAATTCCTAGCAGATGGATAAGATGGAAACAATTCTGTTCTTCTTTTCTTGTATAACACCAGCTCTCCACCTCTATTCCTCTCTTCTAGCAACAAGAACCATCAAATGTTACCCTCTTCTATGGTATGAACTAAACAACAGGCTCCAATCCTACCAATGAGTATGTTTTCTTCAAACTGAACACTAGCTTTCAATCTTCTAATATGTGTGTTCTCTTCTTCGACCACTGAGCTCCCCTCTTCTTCTTGGCATGGCTGCCCTTTATTGGCATGATGGAGGATGGAAAAATACAATTTTGTAGTGGACAATAGGAACAAATAAAGGGGAGATATGGGGCATTTCAGTACAGCTGCTAATGCCTCCAATTTGTGCAGACAAGCTGCAAATAAATTTCTTGTTTTGTGCTGACCAAAGGCTGCTCATTGTGTAATTAAATCCTCTCTTTTCTCCTAGTCTCCTTGCTGTAGATTGGAGGTAAGCAATCTGCAATTTTCAGTCCTAGTTGCTGCACACAATCCCTTTGTTTGTCTTGCATATTTGTTTGCTCTTTGTGTTCTTTCTGTAGGAGACATGGGTGCTCCTCTTCCTCATCTTTGCTTTATGCAGGTTGAAACATTTTTAACTCCTGCCCAAAGCTATAGCTGGCTACTGTATTTCTTCTCCTCTTGTCAGCTGGTGGTGAAGAAGGTGATAATTGTTATTAAATTCTTCTCAAAGCTGCAACATGACTCCTCTCCTCTTGACCTTTTGAATCAGTTTAAAATCCCTGCAAAAGCTGTGGTTTGTCTCTTCCTTATGTGGACAAAATGAAAGAAGAATCCCTGCCATCATCTTGACAAAAGATCGCAAATTGTATGCTCAAATCCTCTCATTGCTCATTTGGTTTTATTGGTGTTATTCAGATGGAAGTAGGCTTCATGTTGGTGCACAAAGGGATCGCCCTTGCTGCTGACTTTGATTGAATTGATTAAATATCCCGATCAAAGTTGCTTGCAAAATTTTTTCTACCATGCCAACAGGTTTGTAGAAGTAATCAGCAATAACTATTTTTAGTTGGTACTAAATAAGTTAAAATGAAGATTTACAATAATTAGTAGGAAATAATAATTACACATAACATGAATGGTTGAAATCTTGCATAGGAGAGATCTAACAACTCATCTTATGGCTTCAAACATGTTGAGCTTGTTGGGGGGGGGGGGTCCATGGTAGGGCGCTGCGCTGTTGAAGAGGATTAGGTGAAGGCTTCCTTTGAATAATATGCAAATTAAATACCATTGTTAGCTATAGTGGATGAAGTGGACGAGATCAATGGTTTCGAGGGAAGAAGACGCAGAGGAAGGCAAATTAACTGATACTCCCCAGGTGCCTTTATGGCCCATCCATTTCATCTTCTAGTGGCACCATAGGTGTCATTAATAACATTAGTTGTCGTTTTAAAACTCTTTTATATCTACTAACACATAATAGAAAAATATTATCAAATTTTGGAAAGGATCGAGTTTCCTTCATGGGGTTGGTCTGACCATCGCCTTTGGGTCATTCTGACGGACGGTGTGGGGCCGGTCTGATCAGCAGCTTATGACTGGTCAGACCGCTTGAGTCCGAGTCTGGATCATATTTCATCGGGTCTCGGGTTTCCTTGTTTGAGGAGGTATTTTTCAAGTTCTAATTGGTTTCTACCCTGAGTTAGACGTGGAGGAGGTTTTGTAGGAGGAAAGACCAACCCTTTTATAAGGGTCAAGGCCGGTTCAATTGAGACACTAATCTACTTCCAACACAATTAGACAGTTGAATCGCTTTTTCGATATCTCATCTACTTTTCACCTAGTTCTAGCCTAGTTTTCATCCATCTTCATTGGTTTGCGCTGAAAGCCGTCCATCCTCGCCGTGAGAGTGCGAATTCCCATTGTAGGTTTGTCCCGTAAACCTTCTGCTCACCCACGAGATGGGTGTTTGTCCGTATTTCACCTAAATCGGCTCCGCTAGCTGGATCGGTTTTTACAAAATCCATCTTGGTTTGATTTGGTTCAGATCGAGGTGGTTGTCGACTCTGTATCACCGAAACGCATTAGGTGTTTTGATCATGTTTGGCGGCATGACAAAAAACTTGCCAACACAATTTTTGGCGACTCCGCTAGGGAATGACTATATCGAGATCATGACCAAGCGCGAGGTTGATCCATACAACATCATGCTCATTACCATGGAGGATTTAACTGAGGAGTAGCGCCAAGAACTTGAGAAGCAAAAGAAGTTGGAGGAGGCGGTCCTGGCGAGCTACATGAAGATGTGTCAAGGAGTTTCCCCAAGGACCGGTCCTCTACCCCGAATCATCTCCGATGAGGTAAATCTCGATGACATAGCCCTCCCTATTCAAAAGCTCAAAGCAAATACTATAGATGAGACCATTAATGCTACTTTCAATAATAAACTTGAAGCCACTATGAATTCTTTTTTTTATAAGAGTGTTGAATCTATTATGAGTTCCAAACTCGGTGATCTCATTACCGATTTGCTGCCATCTAGTTCTACTCCTAGATATAGCAAAGCCCCTGTACATCACATATGTAGTCGTGGGAGAGCCATACCCTAACACTAAGCCCACGGCCGGTCTGACCGCGCCTTTGGCTGGTCTGACTGACCCTTAGGCTGGTCTGACCGTGAGTCTGACCACCGGTCAGACCGGGCCCTGGTTCGGCTAGACCAACGTAATTGTCCCGATGGAGGAAATTGATCCCATCACTAATAAATCTGTTTTGCACTACTATCAAGCCCCTAATCCACATGTAGCCCGTGTTACTAATGCTATACCACCTATTCCTCCACCCGTTCATACTGTTTACAATGATCCTAATCATGTTTATGGTGGGAATCCACAAGATGTTAGATATGACCAACATAATCAAATTGCGCCGCCACCCCCTCTTAGGCCACAAAATCCACAATTGAGACCTGGGAATATCGAAGAGCGTGTGAGGAAGTGGGCCAAGGAATCGGGTAGGGTTTACCAAAAATCATATCCTAATTATTTTGACAACATCCCATATCCCTGTGGTTTTAGAGTCTTTGAGCTTACTAAGTTCAATGGTGAAGATAGTAGGACCACGTGGGAACAGATAAACCAATTCTTAGCACAATGTGATGAAGCTAGTAGCATGGATGCTTTTAAATTGCACTTGTTTTCTTTATCTTTGTCTGGTACTGCTTTTACATAGTTTACTTACTTACTGATTACTTGTGCTAAAAATCGGCTGGTATGTTCATATGTAGAAACATTGTCCTGTCCTGAGAATTTTGAGAAGTCTGGAATCTTGTATCGGCTCGGCAATGGCACTTTGTCAAAGTATTCGGGATATGGATACCAATACATTCTCTCACAGTCCTTGGGCTTCAAACCAAATTGCTCTCTGACCACCTCTGCAATCATGCCAGCCCACTGTTGTTGTTGCCCACCAAATTGCGACACTTGATCATAAATGTTAAATTGTGGCTGGTATTGGTACTGTGGGACAGGTTCTGGCTGATACTGTTGAGGCAATATCAGCTGAGACTGAAAACTTGAAGTTTGACCCAAAAAAGGTTGATGAGGTTGGTATTGATAATTCTGATGTACGTCATGTACATATTGTGGTCCAGATGACATTGGCAAAATCGGCTGCTGAGTAGAAATATGATTTCCTTGACTTCCCTTCGGCTGTTGAATAGGGTTTTGGAAAATCATAGCCGATGTTGGTGGTACAATCCTTGGAGCCCGATTTTGTTGATCTTCCCGAGATATCTGTCCCCCAGGCACAAATTGTTGTTGCAACCCTGAAAAACCTGGGATCCCAGTATTGATGGTCCTATATGAAGGAAATACATTGTTTGGAAAGTATACTAGTCCTTTAGTCTTCTCCTCAGTTATAGTCCCATCCATCACCTTTTTGACCACATTGGTCAATGTGTTTACCAACACATTGGACTGATTAATCAAAGCTTGATGTACTGCATAATCCAACCGATCTTGTAATCAAATTTTATCATCTCCTACTGGTTGCTCTTCTTTAGCTTTGATATCTTTTGTTTTAGCCCCATCATCTTGTGTACTAGATTCTGTCTCAAATTTCGGGAAAACAACTTTTCCTTTTTGAACAACCTTTCCTTGTCGAGACAATGTAAAGGAATCCAGATACATCTTGTGAAAGTCTTGTGTAAGTTGTTCCATCTCTGCCTTTTGCTCATTAGACAATTGTTCAACTATCACTGGGGTAATATTTTCCTCGGTGATCTTTGGCTTGATGGATGTCTTGAAAATCGTGGTCTCACTGGGTGTGCCAAAAGCGTGTTGATGCAAAACACGACGGCCTGGGAGATTTGCTTCACTCTAGTGCAGGTCCAAGTCTTAGACAAACGGGTTCAGGGCGTGCCAGTTGGTTTGATCCTGCAACCAACAAGATATACAATAAAACAGTTAGATATATGATAGCTGATCGGCCGATAAGCCGATGACATACTGTATGAACCTAGCCGATGCGATCTGACCGAATCGGCTGTAAGGTGTAAGGTAAACAAAATAAAGCAAACCCTAATCATGCTCCATCGGCTGTGAATATATAATCTATAGACAGAGATTAGATACTAGCCGATGAAATCATAACTAGGTTAAAATAGATAATGTATCGGCTAATACTCCGATACAGCCTCATACAAGAATATCAGTCTAGATAAATATATCGAGGCAAGCTTGATATATTTAACCAAAGTGAGATCCTTGTATAAGTGGTAGATATAACATGAAAAGTATGATTAAAGTAATTTAAATAAATCTAGACAGTCATATCAGATAAAATTGGTTGAAACTCCAATGCTACCCCTATTACAAGCAAGAGACAAGCTAGAGATCATGGTTCTAATTAGGACTAGGACTGATGAAGCACAAAGTGTAAAAAGATACACGATATCTAGACAATCAAGCCTTTGCATGTTTTTCAGGATGGTAAATACCTTACGCGAATCTAGGCTAATAAACTGATTTAGCCGATACCGACAAAACCTTGTGCGAGGTTCGGCTGATACGGCTAAATTAGCCATCGACTTAGATTGGCTAAGTTATATGGTAAATTAACAAGCCATACCTCCAGCTGACAAACTCGAAGCACGAACTCGTCAAAAAGTAAAAGGAAAATTGTGGCGATGCGCCGAGAGTATTGTATTGAACTGTTGTTTTTTACATAGACCTCGGGCTTATATTTATACCCGTGTACAGAGACCTTGTCCTTGCTGGACACTATTGACAACTTGCCTAAACAAACAAGTCCTAGCTGGACTCTTACCACAATATTATAAAAAGAAAACTAACTATTATTCCTAATTAATAGATACAATTGCCTTATCTAGACTCAATTCCTAGTTGGCAATGTCTTCACATCCTTCTCCAAAATTAACATGAACCCAGGCTACTCATATCGGCTCAACCAAGTCCGATTCATAACACCCATATTGGCTACCGAGTCCGATCCCATATCGGCCGATACAGTCCCAGCCGATACGCTGTTTGTATTGAAAAACTCCTTTATTCCTTCAAATCCGCCTCGGATCCAATCTCGATTGCTAGCATATCTTTACCAAATTTTGCTGTTAACAGATACTCTAGGTTTACTCATGGATGAAGTGCTACAGTGGTATCCGTGTGTTTGCGGATTTATCTGTGAACGTAACAAATATCGACAAGCATTTTTGGCGCCGTTGCCGGGGAAGACACTAGTTAAAGATAAATTTATATACATCTATAATCATACTATGATTAATGAAACCTTGGTCCAAACAGGTAGTGTATGACCGGTTTCGATCTGTCGACAAATTTCATTATAATCTAGAGAAGCTTGAGTTTGACCCCACGTAGTTCCTCCTCATATCAAGCTCTAGGCACCCGAACCAGTCTTTTTCGCACCATCAACCTTCAAGCCAAAGGTTCAGAAGACCCTTCATGATTACTTGGCTCCCTCTTCTTTCAATGTGCTCATTGGGCCTGCTATCAACATTGGGGATGCCAACTTTGAAATCAAGACGGGTCAGATCACAATGGTACAGGCGACCCCATTCTGTGGGAAAGCCAATGTGGACGCTAACGCCCATCTCCAACAATTACTTGAGCTCTGCGAAACCATTGTCATGAAAGGAGTAACCCAGGATGCCATCAAGCTCCATCTGTTCTCGTTCTCTCTACTTGGGAGAGCGAAGCAATGGTTCCACTCCAAGTGGGGTTCCATAGACACTTGGGAGAGGTGTTCAACATCGTTCCTAGCAAAGTTTTTCCCGATGGGCAAAACCAACACCTTGTGCGGGAAAATTTCAAGTTTCCAACAACAACCAATGAGTCAATTCCGGAGCCATGGGAGAGACTTCAGGAATCATCCTAGCTTGTCATCACCATGGGATGGACAACTGACTCATTATCCATGACTTCTACAGCGGGCTGACATAGTCGGCTCGTTATCATATTGATGCTGTTGTATGAGAAGCATTTTTCTCTCTCACTATGGCTCGTGCATCAGAACTGATAGAGAACATGGTCTCCAACCAAAGATGGAGCGAAGAACGACTCCAACCCCGTCAGTGGGGCATGCACACCATCAAGAAGATGGACATGCTCACCGCTAAGATGTACCTCCTTGTAAAGCACTTGGACGAACGTGTTCGGGATAAGGCAAAAATGTACGGTACCATCCTAGCCTTAGTCGTCACAATGACGTGTGAGAGTTGTGGAAATATCGGATATTCGGGGAATGATTGTGACGAGACCTGCAAAGACATATTCTTCATGAACAATAACAACAATGGGTACCGTCCACAAGGAGGCCAACTGTGGAACCAACCACGCCCGAACTATCAAGGAGGCAACAACGGTAATTTGAATCCTAACTAGACTTCCTTGAAAGATCTTGTCTTTGATCAAGAAAAAATAAAGGAGACAATGTCCAAGAAATTGCAGTCAATGACAAAACCTTGCAAGGCATCCATGCCAAGATGGAGGGACTTCCCTCGGCCATTAAGAACCAGCTGAGCTTTAACAAGATGCTAAAAACTCAGTTAGCTTAGCTAGCAGCTGACGTACCCTATACCGAGATAGGGAAGATCCCGGGGCAACCCGAACCATCCCTGGAGAATGCCAGTGCGGTGACCACGAGAGGAGACAAGTCCACTCGTGATCCACCATATCAAACTTACGCAGACAAGGGGAAGGACAGCCAGGGTGAGGAACCCCCTTCTGACGACTCCAATAAGGCGCAAGACGGGAGGACAGCTCCGTAGGAGTTCTGTGATACAAACATCCTGCCATTCCGCCATCGCAATAGCAAGCCAACCATGGATGAAAAATTCAGTTGGTTCATAAAGGTAATCCAGAAAATTTACATCAATATTTCATTACTGGATGCGATGCAGGTGCCCACCTACGCTCGCTACCTCAAGGACATCATCAACAATAAACGACCATTGTCCACCACG
Source organism: Oryza officinalis (assembly GCA_008326285.1). Taxonomy (NCBI): domain Eukaryota; kingdom Viridiplantae; phylum Streptophyta; class Magnoliopsida; order Poales; family Poaceae; genus Oryza; species Oryza officinalis. Next base: position 25,691,991 of record BDMV01000007.1, read on the forward strand.
GAGGTAGTCAAGCTGACGGAAGAGTGTAGCACAGCTATACTCAACCGGCTTCCTGAAAAAAATGATCCGGGGTGTCCCACAATCGACTGCACGGTCAGGACACATCATTTCAAACCTACCCTATGTGACCTTGGAGCAAGTATCAACGTCTTGCTCAAGGTAGTCCTTGATCAACTAAACTACACTACTCTCTCGCCTATGCCTATGATACTGCAGCTAGCTGACTCCATGGTCCATTACCTGGCGGGGATTGCCAAAGATATTCCGGTGAGAATCCGGGGCTACTTCGTCCTGTCGACTTCGTGGTGCTGGATATGGATACCGACAAGGATACAACACTTATCCTTGAGCATCCGTTTCTAAGTACTGCGGACACACGCATTGATGTGGGAGCCGGAGAAATCCGACTCGGTGCCAGATCGTCCTCTGGGTCGCTAAGTTGGGCCACGAGATTTTGGAGAAGCCATCGGGAGCTGCTGTCGCCACCGAGCAGGTACCTAGGAGCACGTGTCGCCACCGAGCCAGGAGGAAGTCGCCATCACCGGCCACCTGGCAGGGACCAAGAGCATGCGTTGCCATCGAACCGGGAGGATGCCGAAGCCACCACCGCTGCCTCCTCTCCCGGCTCGAGATCCACAAAACCGGAGAGAAAAAAATGGCTGGGTCATACCTAGACAACATCGGAAGCCCCCACCTTTGTCGCTGCCCAAAATCCATCGCTGCAAATGCCTGGTTTGTATTGCTGCCTCAACCACGATGGGCGCATCCCGAACAGCGGCAACAAAGTGGCGGAGAGAGGGTGGGGATGAGGTCGGCCGGCAGCGGCGGATCTCCATGGGGTGGCATAGAGGACAGCGGTGACCAACGAGTGCCACACACGAAGGATGGCCGGGGCTCCTCACGGTCGCCATTTCCTCGCCAGACATCAAGATGGAGAGCTCATTCTTGCCGACAACGGGAACGGATCTAGGACGCCGCCTCCTTCTCATAGCCCACCGTCGCCTCCGCTCCCTAACGCCATAGGCATCGTGCTCTCGCTCTTGGAAACTGCCGCTCCCTGCCTTTCTTGATCCAAAATAAATCAAAGAAATTGGTTACTGGTTGATTACTGATTGATTTATTACGGTGAAATTTGATACTAGTATTAGTAAAACAATTACTCGAGTTGAGGGGGCAGGGGTGTGTGGGGTGGGGGGGTGGGGGTGGGGGTGGGTTGTGTCGTATCTATGACACACACACACACATATATATATATATTAGATCTACACCCCTAGCATCGTATTTTAGTACTGACATAAGATTTCTAAGCTAATTAATAACTTGCAATAATGTTGTCCTTACTAATACTAATGGGCTGAAAAGTTAATTCCAAAAAAAGAAACCTCTAGGCTAGTACCCAATCTGGGAGGTCTTCATCGTTTCCTTCTTACCTCTCCCCTCACCCCTCTTTTTTTTCTGGATTTTTGAGGAATAGAATAAAAATTTTCAAAGGGAGGAGATGCTTTTACATCCAGGGAAGAAAAATCGCCCTCCCATAGAGCGGTTTATGGTATTTTACAGGCGGCACCACATCTAGAAAATGTGCGTCGTGTAAATTTTGCAAGTGAACCCTTTCGCACCTATGAAATTATCATGGCACATCCCTCTTGTGGTTTGCCACGTCACAAATCCTGTCCTACCTTAGGACGGTTTATATATCCCACCCTATAGTAGGACGATTCATATGCCCCATCTTAAGATAGGACGGGAGTAGTATATTTCTGTAAAATTTTCAAAAAATAATTTATTTTGTAAATATTTAAAAAATTATATACATATAAATAAATAAAATTCGCCAGCTAGCACGTGCAGAACATAATGAGCGACCTCCTCCGTCCTTGCCTCCTTGTAAGTTGTAATCTCTCCAACTAGACCGTTCCGTTCGTTATTTTATAGTACTAACAAATTAAACCAGTGATGATCGATGAACAGAAGATTAAAATGCTTGTCGAAACTTAGTTTCGGCAATAAGAATCTGGGGGTAGCAGTCAAGCGCCAAACACGATGGGTTAGTATGCAAAAGGAATTTAGATAGATTCAGGCCCTCTCTCCGAGAGGTAATACCCTACTCTTGTTTCGGGGAATCGATCCACCGAGTAGTTTATTGATCTCTTGATCTCTTTTAATATGTGCTCTCGTGAGTTTGTGTATTTGTGTGTATTTTTCTTATGCCCCTCAAGGGACGCCCTACCCTCCTTATATAGTCCCGGAGGGTGGGCTTACAAGTCGGAGACCCTACCATACTCTATGTCGGACTCCTCAACCTTACCAACTATGGACTATGAGCCGTTACCTTATTACAATGGTAACGTAACACCCAAGTCATAAGCCGGTTTACATAATCATGAGTCATAACCTATCCCCTATAGTAAGTCGGATAAGCTAGCCGTGATGATACCCGGCACCCATAATCTCCACAGTAGCCCCCGGACCATCACGGTTGACGAAATAACCTTGCCTCGAACCAGAATATCACACAGCCGAGTGACTCCTTAGCCGAGTGCTTCTATCGCCAAGTGCCTCCATCACCTCTGCCTGAGTCTCCCGAGTGCTTTATCACCCAAAAAAGGCTGTGAAGGGCTGAAAACATCTCAAAAATTTCAAAAGTAGATATTTAGGTGCATCGACTGATGCACCTAATTAGGTGTAGCCCCCGACTATGTGTTTAGTTAAACAAAGTAAGCATATAGTCAAGAACTATAATAATCATACTCTCTTGAGTTAAATAAATGCCTAGCCTAAGCCAAAAGCAATCATAAAAAGTCATATAACACATAACCTTATAATCAAGGCATAGTGTATAATGAATCCGAATACTCGGCAAGCTCATGCTTATCCGAGTCGTTCTGCCCGAGTCATCTCGGTTTAAACAACTCAGCCAATCCTCATGGATAGAAAATCTGAGTCAATAAACTCATAATAAATTCATCAGTCATGTGAAAAATACGACCAAAATATTAAATAGCTCCAGCCATAATATTGGTCATAATAAAAAGAGCACACCAAGGTGGCAAAATAGCATTGATATAATAGAAGATCAAATGCTTTCTAGAAAACCAAATAGCTCCTGCAACCTATAATAGAAGATCAAATGCTTTCTAGCGGTACCCTACGGGAGATGGTGAAGGATGGAGTTCTTCCGGCCAAGGAGATCATCGGTTGGCGTTCGGCGTTCGGCGAAGAATTCCCGACCCCAAACACCGGTGAGATCGTTGTCTTCACCCACTTCTTTTACTACGGGTTTGGTCTTCCAACTTGCGATTTCTTCCGTGGCCTCCTGGAGTACTACGGTCTCCAAATTTATCATTTAAATCCAAATTCAATCCTGCATATCGCCATCTTCATCCATGTATGCGAGGCCTTCTTAGGTATCCACCCGCATTTCAATCTCTTCTGTCACATGTTTTCTCTGAAGGCTCACCCAACCAAAGACAACCCCTGTGTTGTGGGTGGAGCTAGCTTTCAACTCCGCGAGACTCTCCGCAAAGATTACTTCCCTCTTCCTTTGAAATCCTCCAACAAGGGCTGGCACGTAAATTGGTTCTACATCTCAAACCCAGCCCCCAGTTTGCCCGACTTCATCAGCCTCCCACCTATCCAACGGGCCAACTGGAACACTATGCCAGAAACCAGGACTGGATAGAAGCGAACAACCTCTTGGCTAAGATCCTCGAGCTGAAGAATAAAGGCCTCCAAGGAGAGCAGATCACTCGGCATTTCATCAAGTGCTGACTGGCCCCTATTAAGGAAAGGTCTAAGCCAGCTTTCGAGTATGAAGGCCAGAGTGATCCCAACTGGGAGGATCATGAATCCCTAAACTTCCAGGTCTTGTGCGCTCGCATGTACAAGATCTTCTCATCTGGAATCGCAATGGAGTACAGCCATAAGCTTCCGGTTGCTCCCTTCAATCTTCTTCGACCACCTCCTCCGATAAGTAGACTCTGCAACTCGTATCATTCTTCACTTTGTTTCCATCTTCCAATGTGTCTTAATAGTACTGCTTGCAGGCAAACGCTCTAATCATCTCTTGGCCATACAAGGTCTTCCACAAAGATGCACCTGCTCAGCCAAATACTAAGAAGCCAGCAGGCGGCCCAAAAATCAAACCGCAAATCAAAAACTAGAGAGCCGTTGCCGAGGAGAAAACCAGCAAACGGGCTAGCAAAAGAAGGCTGGTCGTAGATGACTCGGACGAAGACACTGAAGAAATCCAGACTCCAAAAACAAACATAACTTCTTCGAGGCCATCCACACAATCTGCTCCAAAGATCAGGAAGTCCAACAGGTATCTTCTTGCTGATTCAAATTTATCTTCTCGTCGAAAACATGCTTGTCTTCACTATCTTCATCTCCTCTTGCAGAAAACCCCAGGATATAGATCCCACCGGGCAGACAGAAAAAACAAGCCAATCTACGGTGCCTGAAGAACCAAAATCTGCAGAACAAGGGTCTCAGGACCCTCTCCCGAGTGAGGACACCCCTGTGGAAGAGCCCCTGACTGCCAGTCAGGAAGTCCCGACTGGAAACCAGCCGGATGAAGACACACAGGGCTCGTGTGATCAAGAAACGCCAGTCAAGGACCCTTCTCCAAGGACAGGTAAGCTTCAAATAGTCTTCAGACTCTTGTCTTGAATATATTTCCGGTATCCATCTCATCTGTCATACTTAGAGCAAGCGACCGAAAAGGAGGAGTTTGTCCAACTGAAGTCTTCAGAAGACCCAGTTTCTCCTATAAAGATCGAGTGGCGGGATGCCGAAGGCCAAAGGCAGGGCATCGTGCTGAACAAGGAAAAAGAAGCCGAAGAACGTGACATGCTCGTTGCCAGTCTCAATGAAGCAACCCGGCTGATGAATGTATGTATAGTCTTCTCATATCTCATCCATATAACCTTGTGTAATTGACTGACTCAATCTTTATAATGCAGAGAATCCATCGTCGCTCAATGGCCAAGTCAAACACTCTCGAGAAACTGGTGCCTCACGTTAACTCTCTGGAGAACATCCAGCAAAAACTCAAGGAAGCCAGAGAAGAAGCAGCGGCTCGAGAGGTCGTCCTAAGGGAGGAAATCAATAGTCTTCGAGATATGAACTTAGAACTTTGTGGTTCAATCGGAGGTAAGAGAAATTAACTTTTCTTGCTCTTATATAATCTGTTTGATCCTGATGAATCCAAATCTTCATGCTGTACCCAATGTATCTGAGATCGACTCCCACAAGGCTCAATTGAAGAAGGCTGAAACTGACAACGCCAAGCTTGAATCTGACAAGAACAAGGCCTTAGAGAAAATTGAAGGTAACTCCTGAGACTCATATTCCTCGATCTGATCTTGGTTATTCATGCAATCTAAATTATATCAAACTTGCAGCTAATAGAGTAAAATCCCGAGCTCAATTTGAAGTCTTCGCCGAAAAAGTCCGAAGGGTCGAAAGAGTTAGAGATGATATCGCCAATGCAGCCACACCAATACTGTTGGCACTTTATGAGAACGGCCTCGGGACAAGTTCTTTGGACGCAGTTGAAGTCTTCGATAAACTCAGGACAGCGCCAAAGAAATATATGGAAAATATTACAGATGCTACTGTCATGAGTGCGAATCAAACCTTGGCCATGACGAAGTCGCTCTATCCTCGGGTAGACATAAACTCCATAGGAGAAAGCTTCGCTGATGGTACCACCGATGAACAGGCCTTAGAGGGGATTAATGATGCACAAGAGACGGCCAAAAAGATTGTTGCTGACGTGGTAGAAAACTTCCAAGGGTAGATTTGCCGATGTAAACATTGTTGAGATATGACTTGTAATTTCTTAATTTATTTATGCTTATGCCCTAATCTGAGTCTTCGCATGTAAATTCTTAAAAATTTTCGTCCGACTGTTACCAAGCCTAGGCTCGATTAGGCCATCGAAAAATTTTTAGTCCTTACTTGCTAAACTCAAACTAGAACAATAAATAATGATAAACTAAGTATGAACAAGTCAGTTCTGATAAAAAGAACATCATATTTTATTCATATGTATAGCCCCCGACTGACAACTCAAGAAGTCATCTTACTTAAAGTCGGCAGTCGAGAAGAGCATGATACAATAGGTCTAAGGATAATATCGACGAAGGTGCTCAATATTCCAGGAATTCTCCACCAGGGTTCCATCTTCACGCTTCAAGCGATATGCTCCTGGCCGAGTGACCTCGGCAATGATATAAGGGCCTTCCCATAGCGGAGATAACTTGTGTCTGTCTTTTGTAGTCTGAATTTTGCGTAGAACCATGTCGCCAACAATGAAAGCTCGTGATCGAACGTTGCGATTATGATAACGCCGAAGTCCTTGAAGATACTTTGCCGACTAAACCAATCCAGCTTCACGAGCTTCTTCCAGTCGGGTCAAATCGTTAACTCTGTCTTGATCATAGCATTCATCGTTGAAACTGTGAACTCGAAGAGACTCAAATTCCATCTCACTCGGCAACATTGCTTCGGCCCCATAAACCAAGAAAAAAGGAGATTGGCCGGTAGCCCGACCGGGTGTAGTCCGCAGTGACCACAATACCGAAGGCAACTCTTGAACCCATCTTCCAGTATAAGGACGTAGCCTATCAAACACTAGGGCCTTGATGCCTTAAAGAACCATACCATTGGCGCATTCGACTTGTCCGTTGCTTCTGGGGTGTACCACCGATGGGTAGCAAATCTTGATACAAAAGTCTTCACAAAATTCCTTGAAAACGCCTCCAGTGAACTGAGTCCCATTATCGGTTATAATTTTGTTCAGAACACCAAACTGGTGCACAATGGTTAGAATAAAATCTCGCGCCTTATCCGCAGTTATCGTAGCAACCGGCTTAGCCTCAATCCACTTGGAAAACATGTCAATGGCGACGAATAGAAGTGTAAATCCCCCGGGAGCTTTCTTGAAAGGACCAACCATATCCAAGCCCCATACGGCGAAAGGCCATGATAAAGGGATTGTTTGTAGATCTTGGGCAGGAACATGGCTTTGCCGAGCGAAGAACTGACAACCTTCACACGTGCGGACCACCTTGTCAGCATCGGAGACCGCCGTGAGCCAGAAAAAGCCTTGTCTGTAAGCTTTGCCCACCAGGGTGCGTGCCGCAGCATGACTGCCACATATACCAGAGTGAATGTCGTGCAACAATTGTCGTCCCTCCTCAGGCGTGACGCATCTCATCAAAACTCCAGAAGAGTTTCTTTTGTATAATTCCGAATCGACCATGACATAGCCCTGACTGCGACATCGGACTCACTTCGCATCATCCCGGTCTTCCGGCAGCTCTTGCTGAGTTAAAAACTTGATGAACGGTGTCCTCTAGTCGGCGTCGAGCATGGCAACCTGGGTTGTAGCTTCTTCATAGGGGATTGATTTCTTAGCAATAGTCGGCTCGTAGAGGTGCTCCACGAAGACGTCAGTCGGGGCTGCTTCTCGCTTGGACCTAAACTGTGCCAACTCGTCTACCGCTTCATTGTTGTGTCTCAAGACGTGAGATAACTCCAGTCCATCAAACTTGTCTTCAAGTTTGCGAACTTCTTGTCGGTAGGCCTCCATGGTATCATTCAAGCAGGACCAATCCTTCATTACTTGGTTGACCACCAGCTGGGAATCTCCTCGTACAACCATCCATCGTATCCCGAGTGAAACGGCAAGTCGTAGGCCATGAAGTAAAGCTTCTTACTCGGCGACGTTATACGAGGCGGGGAAGTGAATATGATGGACATACCGTAGCCTCTCCCCAGTCGGGGAAATCAGCACGACTCCAGCTCCCAGGCCGATGACTCGTTTAGATCCATCAAAGTGCATGGTCCAGTACTGTAGCTCCTCCCTAGGTACATCTTCCTGTCGCTCGGTCCACTCGGCCACAAAATCTGCCAAGACTTGAGACTTTATAGACGTCCTCGCCTTGAAAATAATATCCAGCGGCATCAACTCTAGAGCCCACTTCGCAATGCGCCCAGTAACCTCCCGGTAATGGATGACATCATTGAGTGGAAAGGACGTGACCACGGTAACCGAGTGACCCTGAAAATAATGGGCCAGCTTCCTAGCAGTAATTAGAACTCCATATAACAGTTTTTGTACCTGAGGGTAGCGGGTTTCGGCTCCTGCCAGCACCTCGCTGACAAAGTAGATCGACCTTTGAACCTTCTGAGCTCGTCCTTCCTTCTCGCGTTCGATGACCAAGACCGTGCTGACCACCTGGTGATTTGCGGAGACGTAGAGCAACAGAGGTTCTTGAGGGTGAGGTGATGCCAACACGGGTGGTGTTGTGAGGAACTCCTTGAAGTCTTCAAAAGCTTTCTGAGCCTCGGTGGTCCATTGAAAATCGTCCATCTTCTTCAACAACCTGAAAAAAGGCATACCTCGTTCACCAAGTCTGGAAACAAATCAGCTCAGCGCCGTCATGCAACCAGTGAGCTTCTGGACGTCCTTCTGGGTACTCGGGGGCTTCATGTTCCGGATAGCGTTGATCTTTTCTGGATTTGCTTCGATGCCGTGATGTGACACCATAAAGCCGAGCAGCTTGCCTGACGGCACACCAAAGGTCCACTTCTCCGGGTTCAACTTTATTCTGAAGGCCCAAATATTTGGGAAGGTTTCTTCTAAGTCGGCGATCAGGTCTTCCTTCTGCTTGGTCTTGATGATGACATCGTCAACGTAGGCTTCCACGTTCCTCTCGAGCTGGGTCTGAAGGCATCTCTGGATCATACACTGATAGGTAGCTCTGGCGTTCTTCAGGCCGAAGGGCATCGTGATGTAGCAAAAGGCTCCAAACGGGGTGATGAATGATGTCTTCAGGCAGTCGGACTCCTTCAGGCTGATCTGATGGTAACCCGAGTAACAATCCAAGAAGCTCAGAAGCTCGTAGCTGGCAGTTGAATCGACGACTTGATCAATACAGGGCAATTCGAAAGGATCCTTGGGGCAGGATTTGTTCAGGTTGGTGCAGTCCACGCACATGCGCCATTGTCCTGTCTTCTTCCGGACCAGGACTGGGTTGGCTAACCAGTCGGGATGGTAAACCTCTTTGATAGTTTGGCAAGTTCCTCCTTGATGGCATCTTTTCGATCTTGGGTGAAGTGGCGGAGTCGTTGTTTGATAGGTTTCGTGTCATCTTTGACGTTTAATGAGTGCTCGATCACCTCCCTAGGAATACCCGGCATATCAGACGGTTTCCAAGCAAAAATATCTTTATTATTCTGGAGGAAGGTGACGAGCGCGCTTTCCTATTTGGGATCTAACTCCACGCCTATTACAGTAGTTTTGGAAGGATCAGAGGGGTCAAGGGAGATTTTCTTCGTCTTGGCGTCGCCTTCTCCCGACTTGGCTATCTTCTTCGTGGGGATCTTGCCTTCTCCAGATGTCGATGCAGCCAGTTGGACTTCTTGTTGGCCACGTAGTCTCTCACGAGTTTGGGCCATGTCGCAGCTTTCCTTGTTGCAGGTGAAGGCTTGCCTGATGTTGCTGCGCAGGGTGATAACTCCGTTGGGACCGGGCATCTTCATGATGAGATAAGTGTAGTGTGGTACCACCATGAACTTGGCGAGCACAGGTCTTCTGATGATTGCATGGTAAGCCGCTTCGAAGTCGGCAACCTCAAAGGTAATGTTCTCTATCCGAAACTTGGCTTCAGTTCTGCTCTCGGGTTCTGCATCTCGTCCAGTGTCTTGGCGAAGAGGATGTTGAGGGCGCTGCCGCCGTCGATGAGGACGCGCTTGAGCTTGATATTGCGAACCACCGGGTCTAGTACCAGGGGATACCGCCCCGGGTGAACCACTCGGTCAGGGTGATCCGAGCGGTTGAACGTGATAGCCACCTCCGACCATCGAAGGTAATGTGGGACTTTGGGTTGTGCCGCGTTGACTTCTCTGTCGGTTAGCTTTTGCTTCCTCTTGGACTCGTACGCCAGCGGTCCCCCAAAGATGTGGTTTAGCTCACCCATGGGATCTTGGAAAGGCTCTGAGCTACCAGCCGGGTCGTTCCTCTTGGTTCCCAATGTGCCGGCTTCATCCGCCGGCTTCTGGCGTAGTTGAGCTGCGTACTGCTCAGCGAACTGCTTGTAGATGAAACAATCCTTGGCCGCGTGCTTGTGGTTTGGGTGATGCGTGCACTGAGCGTTCATGATCTTGTTGTAGGCGATGACTCGGGAACGCTGTTGTTGGTAGTTATACATTGTGGCGATTAGATCCTCGGGCTTACGCTTGTGATCTTTTTGGCCGTTGTTGCCATTGTCCTTCTTAGGATGCCAGCTGCTTCCAGATGGCTTGTCGTCCTTCTTGTCGTGCCTGTCTTGGCGTGAGGCCTTGATTGCATCGTCGGATTTGGCGTAGGAGTTTGATGTCTTGAACATCTGTTTGACCGTCTTCGGTGGCTTGCGCCCAAACTTGCCGATCAGCAACTCGTCGCGGACGCCTTTCTGGAATGCGGCTATAATGACGTCGTCGGTGATGTTGGGGATCTTGTTCCACTTTTCCGAAAAGTGCCGATGTAGTCCTTCAGCGACTCGTCTGGCTTCTGGATGACATTGTAGAGATCGAAGTGGGTCCCGGGCCTTTCGAAGGTACCCTGGAAGTTGGCGATGAAGTGATCCCGAAGCTCACTCCATGAGTCGATTGAGCCTCTTGGCAAACTCGTGAGCCTGTTCCTGGCTGAGACGGCGAGTGCAACGGACAGGTAGTTTGCCATGGCCTTGCTGTTTCCTCCTACTGCATGGATGGCGAGGGTGTACACGGTCAACCATGACTCGGGGTCGGTCTTGCCGTCGTACTTGTCGATCCCAGTGGGCTTGAAACCACTCGGCCAATCCACTCGACGCAGGTCCCGAGTGAACGCGAGCACTCCATCGTCGTAGTTGTCGGGCGATCTCCTTTGGTCTTCGTGAGAGCGCCTATCGCGCTCCCGGTAGCGTCGGTCGAGTACCTCCGGCAAATCACTCGGCGGGGGTCTTCGCGGGCTACTTTGATAGTTGGAGTTGTAGCTGCGACGAATCCGATCGTCGACGGGTGTTCGACCGTGACCTCTCTCATGAGAGTCGGCCGATTGTTCTTGATGCTTCCATGCTGTGTTGCGGGGAGGGTCCTTGAACTTGACGGGTGTCTTGGTCTACTCAGGCCTCTTGTAGTCTTTGGATCGTAGTGGTGGTAGGCGGCTTCTTTCGGGTGTTTCGGCGATGGACTCAGTAGGTCTCCGTGCGAAGCTAGAGGGAGGGCCGTTGGCTGTAGCTACGACGATGGTCTTGATCTTGTCCAAAAGCGGTGTTACCGCAGCGGGTGCCGCTTCAATGACAGTGTCGATAAGGGTGAGGGTGGCGACGGCGTTTTGTTGAGGCGTCTGGAAGATGTTGATGTTGTCGACTCGTGTCTGCAATATGGCCTCGCAGGTGGAGCGCCCAGTCGCCCTTAGGTCTTGTTTCTTCTTGTCAGCTTCTTCTTTCTTCTTGAGCTCCTCCTTCACACGCTTGCGCTCTTACTCAAGCTTGGTTCGTTTCTCCTCCGCAATCCTCTGGGCCATGGTCGAGTCGGTCTCGGCTACTTCGGCCATGAGGACGTCAAGGAGCACCGGATCGTAGTAATCTTTGTCTAAGTCAGAGCTGTTGATGTCGTCCGTGGAGATGTCGTAGAGGTCGTCGAAGTCGGGGAGAGCTGAGGTGTTCATCGAGGTCTGTAGACGAGTATGACCCGAGTCGTTTGAGTATGACGGCAATTTCCCTTGCGCTCAGATCGCAGCATGAAGATGATAAAGAAGATTCTCCCGAGTGGATCGAATCCAACTCGGAAGACAGAAAATTATGGTAGATCTCAGCGTCGCCTGGTAACCCGAACGGCGCCGAGGGGTTTCCCCCTCCCGACTGGTCCGAATCCAAGTCAAGGAGAGAGAGCTTACCGAATTTGTCGGTGACGAAGTCGAGGCTGCCAAAGCGAAATGCCTGTCCAGGGGCGAAGGCGAAGTCATCGAAGCCTGATGAAGATCCCATCGCGCTTGTCGGCGAGATGAAGAAGAAAACTTGACGCACTTCCCCTATCTGGTGCGCCAACTGTCGAAACTTGGTTTCGGCAATAAGAATCTGGGGGTAGCAGTCAAGTGCCAAACACGATGAGTTAGTATGCAAAAGGAATTTAGACAGGTTCAGGCCCTCTCTTCGAGAGGTAATACCCTACTCCTGTTTCGGGGATTCGATCCGCCGAGTAGTTTATTGATCTCTTGATCTCTTTCAATATGTGCTCTCGTGAGTTTGTGTATTTGTGTATATTTTTCTTATGCCCCTCAAGGAACGCTCTACCCTCCTTACATAGTCCCGGAGGGTGGGCTTACAAGTCGGAGATCCTATCATACTCTATGTCGGACTCCTCAACCTTACCAACTATGGACTATGAGCCGTTACCTTATTACAATGGTAACGTAACACCCAAGTCATAAGCCGATTTACATAATAATGAGTCATAACCTATCTCCTATAGTAAGTTGGATAAGCTAGCCGGGATGATACCGGGCACTCATAATCTCCACAATGCTATTTTAATAGTTTCAAACTTCAAAGCGTGGAATCACAGTACTAGCTTCCGTGTAGAAGTACGTCGATACATGCCTGATTGCTTATATTTTCTTGATATATTTTTTTATTTTAGAAAATCATTTGTGCACCAATGCAAGTTTGCCAATATATATGCGCACAAGATATGCACGCATCGATCGGTCATGCCAATTAATGATCCTTCTGTTTATTTGACTCCAAGCTGGACATATTTCTTTTTGCTAACATATATTTATTCTGATCGTGTGGTTGAAAGCGATTTTTAGTCAAGGACGTTTGGCACATATGTATGTACTGATTTTTCTTCTCAACGCAAGCAACAATAATATAGGGTTGCAAACATGTGCAACACTTGTGTTCTTAATAATATCCACACGTACGTGAACTAATTAATGTCATATAGCTCCATTAAAGAAGCAAGGAATTTAATGGAGCTACTATATAGCTAGTACGTTTTTTTTTAGAACTATATAGCTAGTACTCTAGCTAATCTTTGACTATTCAGAGAGAGAGACATGTATATCCTCCATTTATCCGCTGTAAAGTTTCCTTGGTTCTTTTTAATTGTGTCACTCTAAGGCCCTCATTGTTTTTCTGACTAAGATTTAAACTTTATCTTTATTTTTAAAACTACTAAATAAAACAAAACATTTTGTATGAAAACCTTCTATGCATAAGTTGTTTTAAAATATCAGTTAAATCTATTTTGAAACTTATAATAATTAAAATTAAATTAATCATGTGCTAATGAATTTTTTGTTTTCCGTGCCATAACTTCATCTTTCTTTATGTTGAGTAGAAACGAACGGTGACGATTTTTACTTGCGGGCTACATTCCTGAAAGTGTGTCGCCTAGCTCTCGATCCAATGGTGAGAGCCGAAGAAATGTCACACCTATGGCTGAGATGAAGGGGACTTAACTATTTTCGCAATTAAATTGCAAATTATTTTCATATGATTTTGATGGTATTATAGAGCTAGGCCCAACACTATTACAGAAATTGTTTTTACGTGCAACCAAAAGTGGTTTTTGCATACGACCCACGCAACTGCATGTCCATGAAAATCGGATTTTCGCATGCGGCCAGCATAACCGCATGCAAAAATCCCATACCAATTGCATGCAAAAATAATTTTGGCAAAAAAATAAAAATTAAAAACCCAAATCGGCCAAACCCTAGCCCGCCGCCGTCATCGGCCGGATCCGCATGGGGGCGGCACTGCTGCTGCCACTCGAGCCTGTCGTCCTCTGCGCTGGATCTGCAGCCCACCATCGTCATCGTCATTGGATCCACCGGCCCCATCTCCTGTCGTCGTTGTCACCGGCGCCGGATCCATGCTGGGCAGCGCTGCTACCGCCGCCCGAGCCCTCCATCCTCTGCGCCAGATCCGTCGCTCGTCATCATCGTCGCTGTCGGATCCGCCACCCTCACCACCCGTTGTTGTTGCTGGCGTTGGATCCGCGTGAGGGAGGGCTGCCGCCACCGGATCCACGCAGGGACGGGCCGTTGCCGCCGGATCCACGTGGGGCGGTGCCTTTCCCAGCTGCCTCGTCGGCGTCACCCGCTCCCACTCGGTGAGGAGAGGAAGAGAGGAGAGAAAGAGAGAGGAGAGGGAAGGAAAGGAAGAGACATCAGGAGAGGAGAGGAAGAGAGGAAAAAGGAGGAGAAAAATTTTGAAGTGGTGAGAGAGAAAAGAAAGAGGAGGAGAAAAATATCTGCGGAGAAGAGGGGGTATTTTCACATGCGGATCACTTAAGAGGCCCGTATGAGAAAATCTATTTTTACATGAGGCCCCTTAAGAGTACCACATGGGAGATTAGGCTCATTTTTGCATGCGGCCTCTTAGGTGGTCTGCCTACAAAAATATTTTTTTGCATATGGGTCTTTTAAGGAACCGTATGTGAAAATGGTGATCGATTTTTAGAAGCGTGATTAGTTACTGTTTGCCTACAACCTATAGGGTCCTCGTACAGAAAATCGTTTCTGTAGAAGTGTAAGAGATCAAGCTTGGCCTGATTCCGCGCCCTTGGTGAGAATGGCAATTGTTTTGGTTTCCATTTCCATTGTTTCTTGATATTATATTTAGTCGTTATTCTACAAATAATGTAGAACTTGGGCCCAATCTTTTTCAAGTCCTCCACAAATATTTTCTCTCTCTCTTTTCCCTCTCACCATTTCAAATTATTTTCACCTCCTCTCCCCTCTCTCTCTTCCTCTCCTCTCCTGATGTCTCTCCATTTCCTCTCCTCTCTTCTCTTCCTCTCCTCACCGAGTGAGAGTAGGCGGCGCCACCGCCGACGACAAGGAGGCGGCCAGCAGCGGCGCCGCCCCGCGTGGATCCAACGGCGGCGACCCATCCCCGCGCGGATCCGGCGCCGGGGGCCCTCCCTCGCGTGGATCCGGCACCGGCAACGACGATGGCGGGCGGCAGATCCGGCGCGGAGGACGGCGGGCTCGGGCGGTGGTAACGGCGCTGCCCTGCGCAAATCCGGTACCGACGATGACGACAGAGGGCGGTGGGGCGACAAATCCGGCCGACGACGACGGCGGGCTAGGGTTCAGCCGAGTTGGTTTTTTTATTTTTATTTATTTTCACCAAAATTATTTTCGCATGCGGCCGGTATAGGTGATCGCTTCGCATGTGGTTGCGCTGGCCGCATGCAAAAATCCGATTTTTACAGACTTTTTGGCACATGTGGTTGCACTGGTCGCAAGCAAAAATCACTTTTGGCCGCATGTAAAAACACTTTTGGCCGCATGTAAAAACGATTTCTGTAGAGGCTTAATGTGACTTATTTAATTAATTTGCGCTTCTATATTTCGAACAGTCCTTAATGTGATGTTGGGATGGAAACTTTCGCAGTTATTACTTGAAAACTACCAGTCAAACCTATATCTAGCAGATTTCTAACAGTCCTTAATGTAATGTTGACATGCATGCCACAATTAACCAAACCTCACCTTTTCCATACAACATCATTTCTATAGCAATGGAGAGCCGTCAGATCAGCCCTTGTCCTTCGCCCTGCCTCTATTGGTCATGGTTCGGCTACTTCGCTCCCTCGTCCCTCCTAAACACCACCAAACTACTTGCCCTAGGTTATTCACTAAATTTGCTGGCTAAGCCAGCTTGCTGGCTATCTGATCCAAAAATAACAGTTAAATACATATAGATGCTTGGGGAAATAAAATCAATTATTTTTGGCCAGGCTGGAACTATGTGAGTCAGCTCTCTGCCAAGCGAAGACGAAGCTAGGGGAGTAAGTGTGTCAACCCAAGAACTCACTTATAAGCTATAACTAATTAAGTGGGTTGACCAATGTTATTTGATCTATAAATGAATTGGCGGGTCAGTCCACTTACACCCCTAAGCGAAGCGGTCATTAATTGCTTATCGAGTTTCCATGAGAAAACTTATTAAAGTGTCTCCTTTCTATCAAGATTGACGGTATATTAATAGGGAACATATGCTCTGCACACAAGTTTCACGTGCACACGAACTAACAAATATCACCGAAAAATATAAAAAATTTTATGCATATACTTTCAATACTATTACACCTACGTGTAAAATCTTAACCTCAAATTTATTATATTTTAGCAGTAACAAAAAAAATTCTTACAGTGTTAAGACTATAACTCCGTCAGAATTTTGTCTTTTTTCTGTTGCTTTTTATGTATGATAAATTTGAAGATGAGATTTTACACATAGATTAATACTATTTAATTAAAGTATATGGATAATTTTTTCTAAAATTTTTAATAATATTTGTTAGTTGGTGTGCACGATATATACACTTAAATATTTGTATGCATAGGATACATTTCCATGTTAATAAGATATGATTTTTTTAAACATCTGTGTAAGCATTATATTATAATCAATTATGCAGGGGCCACTATAATCCCTCTCTAACCTCACTAACCACCATATACCAACCGAACATCAAATAGGTGCCGGCACTATAGGTGTCGAAATCAGTAAAACCGACACCTATAGCGTTTTTCCCGCCCACGCACCAGCCAACCTGCCAAAACGCCAAGAACCGGCACAACTCTCTCCTAATAGGTGCTGGTTTTTAAATAGAACCGACACCTATTACCCTTGTCAGAGAAAGGTGCCGGTTTTGTTCTAAAATCCGGTACCTTTTCTTTATCATCCCGTCGAAGTAGTTGGCGTGGGGCCCATGGTACAACCGGCGCCTTTGTGGTGTAATAGATAGGTGCCAGTTCTTAGTTAAAAATCAGCACCTTTGACCCTCCACCCCCTGTAGTAGCCATTAGGGGACACCTTAACAACCGACACCTTTATACATGTCAGACATAGGTGTCGGTTTTAGGTCTAGAACCGGCACCTATGATCCAACTATATATATACCTCATCCGCACTCATGCTGATCGTGCAAAGAACAGAACGGCACCTCTCATTCTTACTCGATTAGCTCTAGGAGGGGGGAGATTTTGCTCCATTTTTTTTGATTTAGTTAAAGATTGTAGCCTCCAAGGTAAATATTTATTATTTTTCACTCTGTTTCACTCTTACTTGGTGAATTGAATTACCGTTTGCTACGTATATGCATATAAAATGTGCAACCGATACAATTATGTGTTGTGTTTTCTAGGGATAATTCTTTTTATCTTTTTTGTGTTCATTTCATTAGATCTATTCTCGAATGACCACATGCTAAAATTGAATTAAAGTTTTCTTCCATCTATGTCATCGCCGTTAGTCAATTGTTAGTCAAACATCCGTTAAGGACAAGAAAATGTCCATTTTACCCCTAGGGTAAAATGTGTACTCATGGCAGGATCCGATATTTTTTCTCATTGATGAAAAATAGAAATTGTTTGTATTTTTGTTAGCCATGAATATTTAATGCGACATGGCATTGCGTAAAAAAACTCAATTTTATCTTAAGGGTAAAATGGTCATTCCTCTTTATATTTTATTCCAATATGTTTGTAAATTATAAAATCCTCATTGTATTTTTTCTGCACGGTTTTTAATAAATGATAAATTATTATTCCCTCCATTTCATATTATAAATCGTTTGGCTCTAAATCAAATTTTTTAAAGTTTGACCAAGTTTATAGGAAAATATAATAACATTTTCAATACAAAATACATATATTATCAAAATATATTCAATGTTAGATTTAATGAAACTAATTTGGTGTTGTAGATTGCTTATCGTTTCCTGTTTATTTATAACATCTATCAGTTTTGTTATTCATATGGGTAAATTGACTTTGTATAATTCAGAGTAATTGACATTTAGTAATATTCGTATGTACCCATCCATTGTAATGGATCTACGATGGGTGTATGAAGCGGATCGTGACTCTATGGAGTATATCAGGGGAGTAATGGCTCTCGTTGCCTCGGCGATGAGCACAAACTCAGTTGATGCGTCGGATTATCTGTGGTGTCCATGCTTTGATTACAAGAAAGACAATCAATTTTTGGTGCAATGGGTCCATGCACATCATCTTACAAGGGGGTTTATGGAAAAGTTCCATGGCAAAGAGGAGCAAGGCGAGGTATACCCTTAGATATGGGAAGGTTATCTTAATGTTATGGAATTCGGCTAGTGGGTAGGGAAGTTGTATCCCGAATAGAAGGTGTTAGGGTTATATTCGGGGAAGATACAATCTCTGTGATCTCGTAAGCCGAGAGTACTCTCTGAGTTCTACTTGAAAGCCAAGGCAGTCTGCGGTATAAATACAAAGCTTCCCAGGGGTACGGAATCATCGAATCATAGTACAAGCCGCCACCATAGCAAAGGCAATCCGGAGGACTTGAAGACAACACGTTGCCTAGATCTCGTCGAGTCGTTCTCCATAGGGATCTCGTCGGTACTCTATATTTCCTATTTTTCTCTATTCTAATCTCTATGGCTTTTGTCATAATCCCATATAAACTGGAGTAGGGTTATTATTTTACGAGGGGCCTGAACCAGTATAATCATTGCCTTCTGTCTGCTTGATGTCGTTTCGTTGAGATCCTTGTACCAACGTACCCCACTACCCTCAGAATACGGTCTACGGATACAACCCGTCTATAGTGGCGTGCCAGGTAGGGGGACTTGGTGCTCAAGGTTTCGTCGAGATGGCTTTAAGCTGAAGGCTTTCCGACAACAATGCCCACATTCGTCCTGGCCTGGGAGATCCTACTCAGCCAACGTTCGTTTGGACTCAGGTCGGATCCATCGTCTTCCCTGTCTTCGCCGCAACTCCAATCTTGCCTCCCCTAATACCAAATGGGATCGAGAACGAAGCCGTGAGGACAACAGAAAACAATTTTTCGTTAGCTATTTCTCCAGTCCAAACAAAAAAGCAGAATACGATGACTTCAACTCCCCGAAGAATTCCTAAAGCGGCCAAACCCCGGACATCTGTTGGGGGCCAAGTGCCAACAAGGAAGTCTCCTCCAAACTACGATACCTGGTGTTCGGTCCACAAGACACCTCAACACTCTTTGGTCGAATGTTGGATAATACTTCAAGTAAAGGCTGAATTCAATGCTTGCAAAGATCGAGATATCTAGCGCACATCTCCATACAAGGCATGGTGCCCGATCCACAAATCAAAAAGTCACCCCATTACAGATTGTAAAATCTTCTTGAAATCACCAGATCTATGGTTCGTGTTCCCTGCTATCCGATTCATCAACATCGAGATCAATCTCAGGATGCATCGGTGGATAATAGCGAGATGGAAGCCCCAGATCATCTAGTCGGATTCATCGACATCGATCCTCGTGAGCCCTCTGTTCTTCATAGCTTGGAATCTTTATGATCCAACTCTCCACGGGAAATAAACGTCGTCGAGGACGTGCGTGAAGAGGATGAAGTCCGTTCGGAGGAAGAGCCGCTTGCTCCCACTGCGTCACATCAACCTGAAGAGTTTGTTCGAACTCCTGCCGAGTACTTCACCGTGGTCAACTCGTTGCTAAAACAAACTCCATTTGACCTAGTTACCTTGCCAAAAGCAAATGTCTAGGTCAAACGGCTACAGTCAATGGTAGCCAACCTCAACTTTGCCTTCTTGGCCGCGACTAGATCAAACCCACATGGTCCGTCTCGAGATCCTCGTCCTCGATGTACAAACTGAGTACCAAAGAACAACGCTACCGAGGACGCTCTCAGTCCACACCCCAGCCGGGATCCAAGCCGCAATCCCCAAAAGCATCGCCAAGAAGACAGAACAATTAGCCCCCTACTCATCAAGATGACTGTGATCTTCGCAATAACTTGAATGGGCGTAGGCGGAAGCAACAAGATTAGAATGATGTCGACCACCGCCAACCACGCGTACCTCACGGAGGAAACAGAAGACAGTACGACAATGACAACCAGGGAGATTGCAACAACGATCGAGATCGTTGGGACTACCAAAGTCAACAGGGCAAGAACGATCAAGATCGACAACAATGTGATGAGAATCGACGATGATGGAACTCGCGATCCCTGAATTCTAGGAGGGACCGAGGACAAGACCATAGGTCAAGGAGTCGCACCCCCGACTACGGTGATCCTCATCGTCATCATCATCCACTAGAGGCAGTTCTTGCAGGCCACGAGGACGTCGTCCGCCCTTTATACCAGGAGGCGGATGTCGGGCTTTCACACCCGCTCTACAAGATGTTCGATGGCCAAACAAGTTCCACCCCGCAGCAGTATAAAAGTATGACGGTAGCACTGATCCAAAGGAGTTCCTGCACGTCTACTCAACAGTCCTCAACGTGGCCGGCGCAGATGACAACACGTTGGCAAACTATTTGCCGGCAGCGCTGAAGGGATCTGCTCGGTCATGGCTAGTACATCTCCCACCTCACTCGATTTCTTCCTAGGAAGACTTATGGCAGCAATTCGTTGCCAATTTTCAAAGAACATACAAGCAGCATGCCGTCGAGGACGATTTGCATGCCCTTAGGTAGAACCCGGGTGAATACTTAAGAGACTATATACGATGCTTTAACAAATGCCGGAATACGATCCCCGAGATCACCGATACTTCTGTCATATGCGCGTTCAAGTCAGGTGTCTAAGATTGATACACCATCCAAGAGTTGGCGATGAGGCGAATCACCTCTGCCATGAAGTTGTTCGAGATCATCGACAGATGCATTTACGTAGATGACGCCCTCATGAAGAAAGATGGAAAAAGCAAGGCAGTCGAGAAGAAGCCACCAGACAACAAGGAAGCATCGACGTCTACCAAGAAGAAGAAACAAAATCGCAAAAAGGAAGGGAAACGCAAGGCGAAAAAAGAAGTCCTTGTCGCAGAACAAGCTAACCCACCCCCAAAGCGCCCGGCCCTTCAAGGTGATGAACTGGTACGACAATGGTGCCCTATCCACAAGACTAGTACACATACTCTAAAAGAGTGTCAGGTCTTCCAAAAAGCATTGGCAAAATAGCTGGCCCTCGAAAAAAGAAAGCGAGTTCATGTGGTCGAGAGGAGCACTGATGATCTCTCGTCCAACAACGAACTCGTGTTCCCATATTTTGACCTGCATGTAGCCCATATCTTTGGCGGTTTTATGACGTACACCTCTAAAAGGGAGTATAAGAAGGTAGAACGCGAAGTCTGCTCTATGTCACAAGGAGTCATAGCCAAGATGAAGTGGTCTTACCAGAAGATCGAGTTCTCAGAACACGACCACCCGATAACAACGATCGTGCCAAGCCGGTATCCGATAGTAGTCAAGCCTACCATCCGGAATATCAAAGTAGCACGTGTCCTCATCGACGGCGGTAGCTCCGTCAACCTCCTCTTCGCCAGCACACTCAATGCAATGGGCATCCCTAGAAGTGAGCTTGTTGCTTCCGACCAACCCTTCCATGGGATCACTCCAGAATCATCGTCCAAACTGCTGGGAAAGATCACGCTAGCAATGACATTCGGCCAGGCTAATAACTTCCATATAGAGCAGATCACCTTTGACGTAGCTGAGTTCGACACGGCTTACAATGCTATCCTCAGAAGGACTACACTGGCGAAATTCATGGTAGCATCCCACTACGCATACTAGATTCTAAAGATGTCAAGCCCAAAAGGGACAATCACAATCCCCGGGAACACGAAAGTAGCAGTACTCCATACCACCCGCCACCTCAGAACCTCCTCGGGAAGTGAGCAAACCCAACAAGGCACCCAAGCCCGACAGCGCAATCAAGATCATCCCGTTCGCCAGCAGCAACCCTGATAAGATAGTCAAGATGGGGGCAACGCTCAACAACAAATAGGAACTCGAGCTCATCACCTTCCTCCACGAAAATGCAGACGTGTTCGCTTGGCAACCGTCCGTCATACCCAGAGTCCCTAGGGAGGTGAACGAGCATAAATTAATGGTGCACCCCGAAGCCAAGCCAGTCAAACAGAAACTGCGGTGGTTTGCAGAAGACAGGAAAGAAACTATTCGAGAAGAGCTGGACAAACTCAAAGCAGGCTTCATCAAAGAGGTTCTCAGTTTGCAAGGCCAACAGCAAGTGGAGGATGTGTGTAGACTTCACCGATCTCAACAAGCCGTGTCCTAAGGACCACTTTCCTATTCCTTGCATTGACCAACTGGTGGATTCAACCGCTGGTTGTGAGTTGTTGAGTTTCCTCGATGGTTACTCTGGCTACCACCAGATTAGTATGGAGAAAAAGGACGAGGAGAAAACCACGTTCATCACGCCCTTCGGTGTTTTTCACTATACAGCCAATTCAATGTCAACTTCGTCCCACGTACAGCCATCAAGTCACAGGTTCTCGCGGAATTCATTGCCGATTGCACTATTCCCGAGAACACCTCAACCGGTCAGACAAATGACGAGATATGGACAATGGCCTTCGACGGGGCTTTCAACAGCCAGGGAGCAGGGGCAGGATTCATTCTGATATCTCCAGCTGGAGACCAGTTCAGAGAAGAAAAGAGACTTTAGGCAAGTGGTTCTGGTAGCTTAGCTGGTTAGAGCATATGCAATAAACCTCAACTTTAGAGCTACAAACAACACTGCAGAGTAGGAGGAAATACTCGTCGGGTTACGAGCAGCGGCAGCACTTGGAGTAAAGTGATTAATTGTGAAAGGGGACTCAGAGTTAGTCGCCAACCAAGTGCACAAAGACTACAAATGCTCAAACCCAGAGTTGACCAAGTACTTCGCCAAAGTCAGGAAACTAGAGAGAAAGTTTGATGGCTTGGAAGTACGTCATGTCTATCGCAAAGACAACACCAACGCCGACACCTTAGCACGGCGCGCGTCCAGAAGATAACCTATTGAACCAAGGACTTTTCTGAACATCCTGACAAAACCCTCAGTTAAAAACACGGATGACGAAAGCACATTAGCCAACGCTGAGAACAGCTCAGGGGCTACTGCAGAGGTCACTCACATCGTCGTCGACATCGAGACCACGGAAGACTGACGTACTCCGCTCATCAATTTCTTGGATGCTGATAAACTTTCGGACAAAGACACCACGGCAGAAAAACTTTCACGCCAGGCAAAAGCTTATTGTATGATCGGCAACGACCTATACAAAAAAGCGCCAAATAGAGAGTTCTGCTCAAGTGTGTCTCTCCCGAGGACGTTAAAAATCTACTGCTCGACATCCATGAAGGAATACGCGGCTCTCACATTGGTGAGCGAACTCTGGTCAGAAAAGCCTTTCGACAAGAATTTTTCTAGCCAACAGCCCTTCAAGAAACTTGCGACTTGGTAAAACAAGGTAAAACTTGCCAATTTCACAGTAAACACACCAAGAAGCTAGCCTAAGCACTCCAAACTATCCCTCTAACCTGGCTGTTCTCATGCTGGGGGCTTGACATCCTCGGACCGTTTCCTCGAGGACAAGGCAGCTACAAGTTCTTGTACGTGGCTATCGACAAATTCACTAAGTGGATTGACGCAGAGCCAACAAGAGAAATCAAAGCCGAACACACCATCAAGTTTATGAAAGGAATATTTTGCAGATATGGACTACCACATCGAATCCTGACAGACAACGGCTCCCAATTCACTAGCGGTGCCTTTCAGGACTACTACATCGAATTTGGAGTAAAAATCTGCTTCGCATCAGTCTCCCATCCTCAGAGTAACGGGCAGGTCGAGCGGGCAAACGGTATTGTGCTCCACGGGATCAAAACACGTGTGTACGATAGGCTCTTGGCTTACGACACATGCTGGGTTGATGAACTCCCTTCTGTCTTATGGGTCGTCCGCACTACCCCGACAACCTCCACCAAAGAGACTCCCTTCTTCCTCGTGTATGGTTCCGAGGCCATGTTTCCATCGGAGCTACGACATCGGTCTACATGAGTCGAATAGTATTCAGATAAGGACCAGGAGGAGCAGTGAGCAGATGATGTCAACCTTCCAGAGGAACATCGAGAACGTGTTGCTATTCGAGCAGCCATGTACTAACAAACCCTACGTCGCTATCATGAGAAGCGTGTTCATGCCCGCACACTCACCATTAGCGATTATGTCCTCCGATGAGTTAAGAATCAAGCAGGGCGAAACAAGCTCTCACCTAAGTGGGAGGGACCGTACACGATGGTCAAAGTCTTAAGGCCAGACACGTTCAAGATCACAAATGACGAAGGCCGTGAGTTGGCAAACTCTTGGAACATTGACCAACTACGTAAATTTTATGTATAACATCGATGTACCAAAGTCTGTAAGTTTTACTTACTAATATACAGTATTCCAATTTCCTTTCATTCAAAGTGTTTTACCCAGTGACCCCCTTTTCTTATATCGCCTTGTCTCGAAGTCGATCCTACTGTCCACTTACGCTAGTCTGGCAAACTTCAGGGTCCCATGGACGCCTAGCACTATGAAAGTTTGTCCGGCCATGCAGGGTCAAACGACCAAGTTAGATCTGGTCATGTTAGAGTACCCACTTGAGCGTATTAACCAAGCCGTGTAACCGAGAATTGGTTTTCCTAACTTCACTGCTAGGGGCTAGGACTTCGCAGATTTAGCTTGGTTTGTTATAATATTTAAGTTGTCCTCATGGAAAACGACTTTTCCACCAAAACAACTGGGGGCTAGGGAGAGTATCGTACTCTGTCGGCTAAGGGTAGCCCTTGTGAGAGTACTCATACACTATGTTCCTTTCTGTTCCTTTCAGATACTTATACAATAGATTTCAATTCTTACTTAAATTCTGATATATATGAAAAATGCTAACATGTACATTAAGTGTTCCCTAGGTACATGAACTACCAGGACGACCACTACCAGTCCATTGTGGAGAAGACATTCTTGGCCAGCAGAACAAAAGATTGCGCAACGCGGTCGATCTCGTCAGTCTTCATGCGAGAACGCGAGAAACCCTCTCGGAGAAAATTTAGTCTCATCTGTGGACGTACATCTCAGATACAGGCGAGAACATGGCCACCAGCATACCGGCTGGCACGACGACACTCCTGCTTCAGGCTGTTGTCGATCCGCTTCCCGATTCTTGCGAGGTGGTCACACGTACTCCACATCCAGGACAAATGACCGTTTATAGACTTCTCGAGAGAAGGATGGACCACCCTCAGCTCTTCAAAGAGGCGTTGTAGTGCCAGACAACAACCCTCGAGATAGGCGTCGATCCAGACTTTCCTAACTCGAAGGGCCTCTACAGCTTGATCCTTCCGGATAGCGCTGGCCATCTTCTGGAGGTCTGCCTTCTCAAACTCTGTCTTCCAGTACTCGATGGCATTCCCTCTCCTCTAATTCATTCTCGAGGCCTACGCAGGACGTGTGATCTCAATTAGCTTCCTCCACATGCACACGAGAAAGGACTATAAAGGTCAGGTTCTCGTACCTTGATTTCACTCAAGTAGAGAGTTAAGCTGGAGTCCTTGTGGGTCCAGCGCGCTGTCAGCATTAACGACGACCAAGGCTTGGTTGTCACCGCTCAAGGTTGAGGAAGTGCAAGGAGGAGGTGCAATGTCAAAGTTGCGAGGACATCCTCCTTGCAGGATGACCTCGTCTTTGATACATCTAAAGATCAACATAATCACACGAAAAATTCAAAGACAGTAAAGAAGGATATCGTTCTCGGGACGAGACAAGCCTAATAAGCTATTCTTAAAATTTACAAGTGACAATTACTGTTCAAAAAAGGAAATGGCGCTCTCCACCAAGTTGACGAGCTCCGGCATCACGTCCTCGCGTGTATCATTGGCCTGCCCTTTTCTAGCGCCTCCTCCAGGTTCACCTCAACGTGCATGAGCTTGAGGCATGCGAGGACATGACATGCACCGGTCCGGAGACCACGCATCTCCTCGGCGACTTGCTCGGCATGCCTCGTGGATGTGCCCTCCAGCCGGCCGATAAGAGAACCCAAAGAACCCCAGATGGTTGTCTCGTCAGGGAAATTGGGGCCTTTCTCGTGTTTGCCCAAGTTTCGAGCCACCATGTCAAGCCGTCCATAATTTTCCTAGAGGCCTTGCCGGAGTGATGCTAGGATCTCTTGGGTCTCCTCTAGCCGTTTCTCCCATCCTTGCCGTTGTCTCTCGTGGTCTGTAACCAGGTCCTTGAACTTCTTCAAGTCCCTCTGCGCCTCAGCCAGTTGGGTCTCCAGCTCGGTGGCCCGTTTGTTCGAGGTCGAGGACGCTATTCGGAGCTGCTTAATTTCGATGACGATATCCCACGCGCCCGATTGCAGTAAGCGGCTAGCTTCCGCCAGTTTGGGCCATGGTAAGTAGTACGACGGAAGTGGAGGCGCCAGGCGGAGGGAAAGGAGTGGATGCGGCAACGATGACTGGGGGAGGTGCGGAGATTGTGCCCCTATGACCGGTACTCTAAGCCGAGGTCGTGGGGGAAGGGCTATGACAGGAAGAAACACGCGCCTTAGAAGACATTGCGAAAACACCAAACACAAAAATTGATGAAGACACTCACTTACCTGGGCTTGGGCCGCTTCAAGAACATCTTATTCCCCAATGAGGAAGATTTGGTGCCAGAAATGGTCTGCAAGGTATGTAAGTCAGGACCAAAGATTCCTCCTCAAGTTAGTTTATGGACTACGGGCAGTGAGATTTACCATCGAGCCGCTCCTTGGCACCAGTGTTCCTGCTCCAGACGGCTTGGTTAAAGCCACCCATTTCCTCTTGGAGGGTTTTGTTCCACTACCGCTGGGAGCGTTCCCAGCAGTGGCTTGCTCCGAGATCACCTTCTCTTTTAGAGAAGACAATACCTAGTGTTCAGCGAGCGGTCCAATAACGTCCGTCAGAGGCAAGACCTTTAAGGTTTAGAATACTACTCTCTCAGGTGACAATAGTCAAAAGGAAAACAGCGATCTAAGTCACTTACGTTGATGGCGGCATTCCTGTCTGAGGGCCGGAGGTCGTTGAGTGGGGTGACGGAGTTGTCTAGGTTAGACAGAGCGTTTGTGACCAGATGACCGACCCGGGAGACCAAGGTTGTGTCATCAAGTTCTGCAAACAAAACATTGATATCAGTATTCAAGATCCCGTCATCACACGAATTAAGGTCAGGAGGGTTGCGAGGACGTATACCCCGAACCGAGATCTGTGTTTCATCTTACGCCCCTGTGTATTCATATGCAGGGTGGGCGCGGGCTCACAGAGGTTGGATCCGACGACGTATAAAGTCTTCAGCAACTTCATACCCTAACAACCCTTGTTCTCGGAGGTCGTGGATCTTATCTATGAAGCTCTTGAGAGAAGGGATTAAGGATGGCCTAGAGGTCCATGATGGGGAGCATGTGGGCTTCTCATTCGGGACGGCGAGAGAGGCTGGGCATTCTTCGACGTGAAGGTAGAACCATTTCGACCTTCACGATCCTCGAGAGGATGGGCAGTTAAAGGGAATGTATTCCGCTTTCATCCTGTCTCGAAGGCGAAAGCGACAACAACCGGAGATTCTATGCGCCTCCATCCATCAAAGCTCGTAAAGGTATCTAAACTAATCCAGGAAAGGAGGTATCCCATGGTATGCCTCACAAAGATGTGTAAAGATGCTTAGGTAAGCTATGGAGTTTGGGTTTAGGTGGAGGAGATGGAGGCCGTAGTAATCCAAAAGGAGAAAAAGGAATTTGGAAGGAGGAGGAAGGAAACCACATTGCACAAAATCCCCAAGATAAACTATATGCATATGAATCTCAAGGACTGGTACCTACTTCCGTTCAATTTAAGGAACTTTTCCCAGGAAGGGAACCTTCAATCTACAACTGCTTCAGATCCTCCGTGTCGACACTGAATTTCCCAAATACATTGGATTGACTTGAGGGTGAGGGAGATGTGCGCAGCTAGGGTTCTTTTGGCTGGTGGAGATTGTGAGAGTGGGGTGCATAGGAAACTGGGAAGTCACTTGCACAAATGGAACCCAAAATGAATCTCAAGATAGGAATTTATACGTTGAGGCCGATGGTTCGTATTTCAAGGAAGAAAAAGAGACGACCGTTGTGATTTTCTCGGATTGTTTATGGTAGTTTTTAGACTTTAATTCAAATTCATGGTGGACCATTGCTTTTTGATGGTGTTGTCGAATGCGTCATATCTTCTCGATAATTCGAGGACGGTTAGGCATACACGATATAATTTATTCAAAGACTTCGGCTCGAGAACACTGTGAATTTAATTGATTTGAAGTCATGGGCTACTGTCAGGGTTACAGATAAGGCATACCTCCTATCCTTGAGATTGTGAAGTATCTGGATACGGTATACCCTTAGAATACGGGAAGGTTATCTTAACATTATGGAATTCGGCTAGTGGGCTAGTAAGTTGTATCCTAAATAGAAGGTGTTAGAGTCCTATTCGGGGAATATACAATCTTTGTGATCTCATGGGCCGAGAGTACTCTCCGAGTTCTACTTGGAAGCCAAGGCAGTCTGCGATATAAATACAAAGCCTCCTAGGGGGTACGGGATCATCGAATCATCGCATAAGCCGCTACCATAGCAGATGCAATCCGGAGGACTTGAAGACAACTTGCCGCCTGGATCTCGTCGAGTCATTCTCGATAGGGATCTCGTCAGTACTCTATATTTTCTGTTATTCTCTATTGTAATCTCTGTGGCTTTCGTCATAATCTCATATAAACTGGAGTAGGGTTATTACCTTACGAGGGGCCTGAACCAATATAATCCTTGCCTTCTGTGTGCTTGATGTCGTTTCGTGTAGATCTTTGTACCAACATACCTCAATACCCTCAGAATACAGTCTACGGATACAACCCGTCGACATTTTCCAATCATCCCTTGTTTGGAACATATGTATGCAAACAAGAACCATGCCAAGCTGATGCGATGGCATCATGAAGAACGTAAAAAGAGATGGAATCATACGACACTCAGCTAATGGGTCCCAATGGAGAAAGATAAACAGGAAATACAAAGAGCAATTTTTGTACGACATGAGAAATGTGAGGATTGCGCTCAGGACAGATGGCATGAATCGTTTTGGTGACATGAGCAGTCATCATAGCACATGCCTAGCGCCTATTATTATCTACAACCTCCCTTCCTGACTCTGTTTGAAGTGTAAGTACATCATGAAGCTGCTTCTAATTCAAGGACTTGAACAACCTGGCAACGATATCGATATGTACTTCAAGCCGCCGGTAGAGGATCTTATGACCCTATGGACGAATGGTGTAAAGATGTGGGATGCATACAAACGAGAGTACTTCACATGTCAAGCTATTTTGTTGATGACAATACAAGACTACCCAACACTTGGTAACACGTCGGCCCAGACGGTGAAGGGCATGAAAGCATATGTAAGGTGCATGGCCCGAACAGAAGGCAAGTGGCTAAATCACTGCCGGAAAATCGTGTACATGCGCCATCAAAGATTCCTCAGGCAGAATCACCCGTACCGCCGAAATACAAGAGATTTCGACAGGACCCTTAAAGAGGAAGCACGTACAAAGTTCATAACCGGCAGTGACATCTGGGAGGAGGTGAAGGATCTCAATGTTGTATTCGGTAAAGGGAGTGAAAGTACACGTGCATCCACATCAAGCGGTGAGACCCCTCTTTGGAAAAAGAAGTATGTCTAATGGGGCCTGACGTACTGGAAAGACTTGGATATCCGTCATGCGATTGATGTGATGCACGTGGAGAAGAATGTGTGTGAAAGCATGCTCGGGGTATTGTTGAACACACCGGGCAAGACGAAGGACACTTTGCAAGCATGGAGAGATCTTGAAGACATGAATATCAGGAAATAGTTGCATCCTCAGGACAAAGGAAACTACTACCTCCCTCCAGCATGCTACACTCTTAGTGCTGCAGGAAAAATGAGTATGTTGAAATGTCTGCAGGGTGTCAAAGTCCTTGCAGGTTACTGTGCAAACATTAAGAAACTGGTTAACATGAAAGATAAGAGGTTGATTGGAATGAAGTCACATGACTGCCATGTGCTTATGACGCAGCTGCTACCAGTCTCAATCAGAGGTATCCTTCCAAATAAGGTCCGAGACCCAATCATCAAGTTTTGTTAGTTCTTCAAAGCGATGAACCAAAAGGTTATCAAGCCAGCTTCATTGGACAAGCTTCAGGAAGATGTGATTCTAACTCTTTGCCAACTCGAGATGTTGTTCCCTTTCTCATTTTTTAATATCATGGTGCATCTCATTGCTCATCTTGTAGAACAAGTAAAGATCCTAGGTCCAATGTATTTGCATAGCATGTGAGCTTTCGAGAGGTTTATGGGCATCGTAAAGAAATATGTCTGGAACAGATCGAGTCCCGAAGGCAGCATCGTCGAGGGTTATGGAACAGAGGAGGTGGTCGAATTCTGTATAGATTACATGAATCCGAAACCTATCGGTGTGCTTGTGCCCTGTCATGAGGGTAGGATGTTTGAAAAAGGAACATTAGGTCACAAGAGAATTGTCGCCCCGAATCGACAAACCATAAGACAAGCCCATTTGCAGTGTTACGGCAATCGGCTTTGGTGGCTCCGTATGTGGACATGCACTTAGATGAAATCCGCAGAGACAATCCTAGGAAATCCGAGGCATGGCTTGCGAAGAAGCATAAACTTCAATTTGGGGAATGGTTGATGCAGTACCTGACAACTGCAGACATTGATAGTGACCAACTGTTTTCTTTCTCTCGGGGGCCATCCAACACAATCCACACGTACGAAGGCTATGATATGAACGGGTATACTTTTACACCAAGGCTCAAGACAACAAGAGTACAGATCAAAATAGTGGCATACGCATAGATGCCTATGATGACGGCGGCAACAAGCAGACTTATTACGGTTTCATAGAGTCAATCTGGGAGCTAGACGGAGCCCTCAAAGTCCCTCTATTCCGATGCAAGAGGGTTGAAGGTTGACAAGCACGGAATGATCATCGTTGACCTGAATGATGTTGGCTACGAAGATGAGCCATTCATGCTCACGAAATCCGTTAAGTAGGTATTCTATGTCAAGGACCCATCACTCGCGAAATCCGCTAGGCCACGTCATGTTGTTTTCGAAGGCAAGCCAAGTATTGTTGGAATGGAGAATATCGTCGATGAAAATGACTACGATCAACCCGACGAACAACCGCCACCCACAACTGATGTCGAATCGGAAAACAAGGAAACAGATGAAGAACATGAAGAAGCCTTGTATGTACGGACCGATCACCAAGAAGGAATACTATTTAGGGTTTAAATTAATTTGTAAATTAATGTACTGATTTGTGCAATTAATGTTTAATTTAAATCAGCAAAATTTGGATCATATTATGTGCGCTCTAATTTTCCTATAATTTTAAGTGAATGTAGGTATAATGGAAATTTATTTTACAAAATAAAGTGTACAGGAGAAGATATGTAAAATTTTTCACACCTTTTAAGACCAAATATTAATTTAAGATAGAAAAATTATTTAAAAGAGAAGATATATAAAATAGTAGGCTTAGAAATTATTTTTTTTGGAGGGGGGAAGATAGGTGCCGGTTCTTAAATAGAACCGGTACCTATAGGGGGTTATAGATACCGGTTCTATTAAATAACTGACACCTATTAATGTCAATGGTGCCCGAGTTTTTATTAGAACCGGCACCTATCTCCCTTTATTTAAATACCTGGTCGACCATCTACCCAATCACCCACTCACTCTCTCTCTCCTGGCGGCGACGACGCGGTGCGGTGTGGTGTGGAGGAGAGGCGAGGCAGTGGTGCTCGGCTACGGCATGGTGCAGCGTGGAGGCGGCAGCGCTCCCCACTCCCGACAGCGGCGTGGTGTGGTGCGGAGGCGGCAGCGCTCTCCCCACCTCCGCAACGGCACTGTGCGAAGGCGAGGCGACGGAGGCGGAGGCAGTGCAACATCTAGGTGAGCACATCCCCTCTCATCCATCCCTCTTTTTTTTTCTCAAGTTTTCTTGCATTAACCCTAACTTCTCTTCTAGATCCAGAAGCTCGGCGCTCAACAGCGAGGAGGAGGAGGCGGTCAACAGCGAGGAGGAGGTGAGGCGGCAACGGCGGCTCGACCCAGAGGTGAAGCGGCAGCGACGACGACCCCATCCTGATCGTAAACCCCCCTCCTCCACTCTCTTCTTCTTCTCCCCTCCTTCCCATACCGACAGCTTGTTGATCTAGATTGAGTAATTTTGTGGCCTCAAATTTCTGATTGCATCGATAGTTTGGATGATTGTCACTAGATGGGATAAATGTTGGGGATATATTGTTGCCTTCCATCGCTTGTCGCCACTAGTACAGATCCTTCCATCTGTGACGGCCTCTAACATGCCTGAAAATAGCGGGCCGTCACAAGGAAGTCAGCTCAATCGGGCCGAAAAAGTGCCCGATTGAGCTATGGTCGCACAGAAATGTTAGATGGACATAAAACTTAGGTCCGTCACGGATGACACTATCCATGACGGGCACCAATTTGAGGCCCGATTGAGATAACATTCCATATCTCAAACGGGCCTCAAGTTGGGGCCCGTCACAGATGACAATTATCCATGACGGGCACCAATTTGAGACCCGTTTGAGATAACAACTAGGCCTGTCACGGATGACCCTTATCTGTGACGGGCCTAAACTATAGCCCTTCACGGATGACCCTTATCTGTGACGGGCCTACGTCACAGATGACCCTTATCTGTAACGGGCCTAAACTATAGCCCGTCACAGATAAGGGTCATTTGTGACGGGCCTAAACTTGCCTACGTCACAGATGACCCTTATCTGTAACGGGCCTAAACTATAGCCCGTCATAGATGACACTTATCTGTGACGGGCTATAGTTTAGGCCCGTCACAGATAAGGGTCATCCGTGACGGACACCAACTTAAGGTTCGATTGAGATAACATCTAAGCCCGTCACAGATGACTCATCAGTGACGGCCTATATACTAATGCTCGATTGAGATGACTTAATCTCTATCGGGCATTAACTAAAGCCCATCACCGATGAGTATTTTTTCCATTTTTCATATAAAATGTTTATATTTGTAAGTTGAACTATCGCAAAATAATTAACTGCAGTATAATAATTTATTTTATGAGTCAAAATAATTTTACGGGTAGTAAATGATTTCAAATGGAAAAATTATCAACAACAAAGTTGTATAACTCATCAAGATCTATAACTTTTAGTTTGGTCATTTTTCTATATAATATTTTTTGAACAGTTTGAATTTGAATTTGAAAATATAACAACTTCAAACAACATTTTCAAATACTAAATGATTTCAATTGAAAAAGTCATCAACAACAAAATTGTATAACTCATCAAGATCTAAAACTTTTATTTTTGTCATTTCTTCATCCGACAAAGTGTTAGTAACATTGTTCACAAATTTTACATATATGTGTTATAGTTTATAAAACCAGATAAGAGATACGTCAATTTTGTGAACAATGTTACTATCACTTTGTCGGATAAAAAAATGATCAAAGTAAAAGTTTTAGATCTTAATGAGTTATACAATTTTGTTGTTGATGACTTTTTCAATTGAAATCATTTAGTATTTGAAAATGTTGTTTGAAGTTGTCATATTTTCAAATTCAAATTCAAACTGTTCAAAAAATGTTATATAGAAAAATGACCAAAATAAAAGTTATAGATCTTGATGAGTTATGCAACTTTGTTGTTGATGACTTTTTTAGTTGAAGTCGTTCACTAACAAAAAAATTCTATTTGAATTTATCAAACTTTGAATTTCAAATTTCAAATTGTTCAAATAGAGTCGGATGGAGAAATGACCAAAATAAAAATTTTTCACCTCAATGAGTTCTACAACTTTGGTTTTGGTGACTTTTTCATTTGAAATCATTTATTAACCCCAATTTTTGTTCGAAGTTGTCAAATTTTGAAAATTCAAATTTTGAATTGTTCAAATGAACTTATTTGTACAAAGAACCAATACAATAGTTGTAGATATCGATGAGATATACAATTCTATCAATCCAATTTTGTTGTTTGGATTGCCAAGGATTTTGTTGTGTGTGACATTCTGGCCTAAGGCTTAATAGGATTAATAGAATACTCATACCAAAAAGTTACAACTACTTTTCTGGAAGTCAATCTCCAAAGAACTTTGATGTTAAGCGTGCTTGGCCTGGAGCAATTTTGAGATGGGTGACCGACTAGGAAGTTCTTCTCGGGTGCACACGAGTGAGGACAAAAAAGACCCATCTGAGAGAGGCGGGATTGCATGACATGGCTCAAAGGCCTGAGACTAGCCAAAAAATAAAATTTATTTTTTTTGGGATTATACTCATCTGTGACGGGCCTAAACTAGCCCGTCACAGATAAGGGTCATCCGTGACGGGCCTAAACTATAGCCCGTCACAGATAAGGGTCATCTGTGACGGGCTATAGTTTAGGCCCGATTGAGATGAGTGTCATCCGTGACGTGCTCTAGTTGTAGTCCGATTGAGATAGGTCATTCGTGACGGGCTCTGTTTGACTGGTCGTCTGGGTCAAAGCTATCGGTGACGGGCATTAGTTGAGGCCCGATTGAGATAGCTTCATCCGTGATGGACTTATGCCCGTTTGAGATGATTCCTCACATCACTGACCTTTGCACTGTGTCGGGCGCCATACCCAACACAGATGTGGGTTGCAGCCCGACACAGATGAGGGTTACCGTTGTAGTGCGCGCTGCTGCCGCTGGGGCTATGATAGATTTGTGATGAAATTTGAGATTATGTGATTAATTTTGTGAGTAAATTTGTGATGGATTTGTGATAAGATTGAATGGGATCTGAAATATAATGTTGGGGATGAATTTTTCCATGTGCTTGCTACCGCTGCTGCTGAACTACTTGTATCCTAGCTGCTGCTGAAGTACATGCTGCCATTTTTTTTAATATGTAGCTGCTACTGCTACTTGTTGTTGCTGCTGCTGCCTGTTGCTGCTTGTTGCTGCTGTTCCTGCTTGTTGCTGCTGGTGCTACTTCTTGTTGCTGCTGTTGCATGTAATTTGTCGCCGCCGCTGCTGCCATTTGAAACAGTGGCTGTAGGAAATTAATTTGGGGATATATTTGGAATCTGGGACTTGCTGCTCGATAATGAAATTCATATGCTCTAAAATTTTGTGTGTGGTAGTATTTGATTTATTTTTTGTCTCACGGGCATTTGTGCTATGGGCGTAGAATGTGAATGTGATTTATGAATGTTCCCGCTGCCCTTGCTATACTTGTTGCATTATTAATAGTTTTTTGGTCACTACCCTTAAATTTGTGAATTGCTATGATTCTTATATCTGTTTATACTGTCACATGTAATCAATGATGACTAGTACACCGTGGCATGGAGGCCATGTAATTGGCAGCCTGCCATATTTTGGCGAGGAGGCCATTACGTTGGTAGGCCGCCATTTGAGAGCAAATTTTATTCCTATTTAGTGTTGCTTCTAGCAGTTAAGTCATGCTCGATGATGAACAGATGGCTTTCGTTGGACATTGCCAAATCCAACCACCGTTCGTACCTATTTAGGCATGTTGTAGGCCTGGTAGGAAGAGAAGGACTCTCGCGTCAATCCTTGCTGCAAAGGTCGTGGTGAGAGCCTTTTTCTTCCTACCAACCCTACCACAACGCCTCCTGGTAGTATAGATATAGTTTTCCACATGTCCAACGAAGGCAAAATCATGCAACACATATTCATGGATATAGT
Source organism: Oryza officinalis (assembly GCA_008326285.1). Classification (NCBI taxonomy): domain Eukaryota; kingdom Viridiplantae; phylum Streptophyta; class Magnoliopsida; order Poales; family Poaceae; genus Oryza; species Oryza officinalis. Next base: position 25,727,667 of record BDMV01000007.1, read on the forward strand.
TTTGAGAGCACAGAGATATGAACTTTACAAATTTGTAATATATGTTTTAGGACTATAATTATATGGTGCTAAAATATCTTAGACCTTTCAATGGAAGCACGTCAATAGAATCATGAAGTTCTTTTTTCTAAAAAAACTAGCTTACCATTGTAGACAAGATGCAGCACGAAGAATTTGCCTGCTCTGGATCAGAGTGTGAACATCATGCCAGTCCTAGTGCGTTCTTAAATTTAAATCAAGAGCATTCTGAAGGCAGTGAGGTAATTCCGACGTTTATTTCATGCAATAGTGCATTACAAAACTCCAACTCTAATGGACCGTTCAAACTAATCAAATTTCATATTTCTAAGGAGACTGACACTTCCGCTGGCGGATCGGCCCAGAAATCAACCGTCACATGTGCGAGGAAACCTAGGGGTCCTAACTTGATGCTTGATGGTCACTACGTCATGACAGAGCTCAGTGTAAATGGGCTGCCTAAGGCACCAGTGTCGGCAGTGACCCCCTAGGGTCGGACGTGTGGATGTATCGTCAAGGATTTCATTTCCATCAAATACAGACATTGGAAATCAAAAAACGTAACATAGATCGAGTGGACAGTACCACATAACCTGAAGGAAGAGTGCTAACAAATGTTGAACCTGTCATTCACCTTTTCTCAAGGCCAAGAAGAGCTAGCAAAGCATGGGGCACTGTCGAAGATGGGCACTACCTTCAAAAATTGGAAGACTGGCTTGAACACGGACTTCGTCCAACGCAACCAAACCACGGATTTTAACAAACCCATGTATCATAATTTGGCCGATTACTGGGATGGGTTTGTGACTATAAAACATCTGAGGAGGCAAGAGAAACGAGCGAACGAAACAAGACCAACTCTGCAAAGAACAAGTATCCTCACCAACTCGGCTCGAGCGGATATGCTAAGGATATCCCCAAATGGGATGAGAAGGAGGAACAACTGCGTCAAGTAGGTGTAATACCTGTCAAGCACTACATATACACTAGGAAGGATGAACTATCGGATTCAGGGGAGTTAGTCGCTGCAGGTCCTCGACAGCAAAAGCTGAAACAAAAGATCACCGAGGCCATTTCATAGTCGAGAAAGGGTAATTTTGCCAATAAGAGAGAAAGATGAGCTCATAGTGGCATTGGGGACTTTCAAGCACCCTGGACGCGCGAGAGGCGTTGGTCTCATTCTATGGAAGGAAGGGTTCCCGAAGGATAAACATATGTATTGGGCTCGTCAGAGAAGACACACGAAACAAGAGAAGGCTGATTGTATCGCAGCACGGGTATCCTATCAGATAAAGGAACAACTTGCACAGATGTTTCCTGGTGGGATACCAGAACGCCAGGGGCAAGCCGGTAACCAAGTGGTTAGCCTGGGTAGGAGACAGAATAGTTGCGCGTCCGCGGAAGTCGTCCCTCCACAACAGGACACAGCGCGTTACGTTGTGGACAGCATAACGACACATACTCTGTGCGCGCTCCATGTCCCCCTTTAGAACAACATCACTTAGGAGATTGCACGCGGCGTGGCACATCCAATATGTGCAGGGCAAACAATACATGGTGTTTCGTTGCCTACAGACTACTCAAGGGTTAGAGTCGACGACATGCCAAGCTAGTACAGAGGTTATGTGCTAGAGTTTCCTCCGGAGGAAGGGGTTGACACTCTGGGCACTGCTCTTCACAACATGATCGTATGGCTCAAATGCTACATCGTTATCATGTCGAACGATGGGGTAGATGATCCACACGACGGTGGTTCCAGCCCTTCAAGTGGACGAGATCTAGTTCTAACTCCTTCGCCTCGACAGAGGACCCCCAGTCCACCTCCTCATCAAAACACACCGAATCAAACACAACCTCCTGAGAAGTCCCCGAGTCCACCCCCACTCAGAAAAAAGACCCCAACACCAAGTTCGTTGCAAAGGTCTGGTTCATCGAGCAAGGAGCGACTCCCACATTCCAAGTTGGACTCAGTGTCAAAGCTGACAACGTCGCCGCCTAAGCAGACAGTGAGTGCCAGCATCACTTCGTTTTTTGGTCCTAAAAAGCTCGAGGAACCAAAGATTGCAATTCCTAAGAAAGTGATCGAACATTTCATCAAGTGAGTACAACCGAAGCCACCTAAGAAACCTGTATCAGACTTTCGGAGAATTGTTGGGAAAAAAGATCTGCAGACTCAGTCTAGAGAGTTGTTTCTTGCATAGAAAGCATCCGATGAAGCTGCTTTCTGCAAGTCAGCCGGTTTGAAAAGCCTGGACAATTTAGATAAACTTGAAGAGGCCGAGATTGTACTGCAGTTCCAACTTGGTCAACCCATGGTGCTTGACTCAGAAATTGATAAGTTAGGAACTCAAGCGCATTGGCTACATCAAGGGTATTTGGAGAAGGCCGCAAAGAGTGAAGAAATGATCGGTGCCTATTACACCGATATGGATTTTCATCACGCCGGTAATACATGCTTTGTAGAATTTAAGGATCTCTTCAACTTGTACCAAAGAAGAGAACTCGATATCAGCCTCCTCCAAATGTGGTCATTGTGAGTCCTTTGATATCTTGTCCTTAATCCGGCATCTTGGACGTACTCTCAGTAATTCTCAATTATGTTCTCCTTTCGCAGGCATTGCTCTTATCAATGTAGAACCATGAACCATAAGTTTGCTTTCCTAGACCCAGCGATTGTGAACTTCGACAGGCAATTCACCAAAGAAGCTGAAATCGATGACTATCTCTTCAACACCCTCGTCAAGCTAAATGGATGTGACCACATTCTCCTGCCTTACCTTTCTTAGTAAGTCACTATCATCGATTTCCAGTTTCGTTTGCTCTCCACGCGTATCAAGTTATTGATACATTGTCCTATGTGCAGCCATCATTGGATCCTCCTCGTAATCAATATCGACGATAGTGAGATTTGCATATATGATAGCTTGAGGAAAGGGAGAGACGATTACGGATGAAAGGCATAGAAATTTACTTAGTACTTCAATAGAATTGCTTAATTTATGACTTAGGTCCCTAAAACATGTCATACCTCAGCATTAGAGTGATTGTGCCCATCCTCTACAAAATATAGCATGTACCGCATGACGTAGAACCCGCAAAGGTCATTGGCCTCTAGTTGTTTATGGATATATTGATGTTCGAATATCCAAAATTGAGTTGCATCGATTGTCGTATGATCTTTCGCACCTACGGTACCTCACATATGCCCTACGTGTGGTAGCATTTCGCTTGTTTATGCAAATTTCTGCATAGCACGTGCGAAATGCTACCACACGTCTTCACAGTTCTCACCGACGAGCTTTGTGGGTTCATCCGTAATCGTGTCATAGACCCAACTGGCGATTACAACATCAACAAGAACCCACCACGAGTGCAATCCTCTACCCCTCCCCCTCAGAACCAAAAGGCGAAGAAATCAGCTCCTAAGAAGAGAAAAACCAAGTAGCTAGATTTGTGTGAAAAAATATATTTAATTAGTGTTTATGCATGAATTATGGAAGTATTACTTAAGTGTACTTTATGTGTAATGCATTTGAATAGTTACTATTATTATGTATTCTATTTTATGTTTTCTATTACAGGCTCAATGACTTGAGGATGGGAAACTCAATCGAACTCTCAAAATCATACTCACCCGATATTGTAGGTAAAAAGCAATCACATTTATATTTTGGACTTATGAATTCTTAGATATTTTAGACTTAGGAATTTTTCACTTTGTATATATATGCAAATGTTTAGGATTTAGACTTAGGATATATATGCAAATGTTTAGAATTTAGTATATCATTGCTTAAGACAAAAGTGTGGGACTAGTCCTTATCCTGGGAACAAGTTCAACACGAGTACAGGTTTAGAGCATTTGAGATGTTATAGAGCTCTGGTGATTTAATCAAGTCTCCTGGGATGTGTAACACATCCGGTCGCCGTCTTCGTATGGTTTGACAGGCACGTCTCAGGCTAAAAGTTTACTAGCACGCTGAGTTCTAGCAATATCTTCTTTGCTCTCTACTCGAGGCTATGGATGTGAATGAATGTGTGAATATGAATGAATGTGCAGTGGATTTGGGGCTATATGGTATTGAATGAATTTGTATGTGTTGTTGTATGGATTTGTATGTGATTTTGCACTTAGAAATTTTTGACATAGGATATATATGCAAATGTTTAGAATTTAGACTTAGAAATTTTTGACTTTATATATATATATATATATATATATATATATATATATATATATATATATATATATATATATATATATGCAAATGTTTAGAATTTAGACTTAGGAATTTTTGGACTTATAGACTTAGAATCTTTAAACTTAGGAATTTTAGACTTAGCAATTTTTGAGTTAGGATATATATGCAAACATTTAGAATTTAAACATAGGAATTTTTGGACTTAGGAATTTTTAGACTTGGGACTTTAGACTTAGGAATTTTGACTTAGGCATTTTGGTTTTTATTTGATTTCTATGTGTTCATATATATGTGAATGTGGATGTGGTTGGGGAATTGATGTAAATTTGGATGTGGATATGAATGTGAATGAATTTGTGTGAATGTGAATGAATGTGTAGGTGAATTTGGGGCTGTATGGATGTGAATGAATTTGGGACTTTATGGATTTGGGGCTATATGGATGTGATGCTGAACAAATTCCTGCTATTTTTTTTGACCCAACATATAGGTGCTAGTTTTTTATTACAAATCGACACCTATAGTGCGTGCCACATATTAGTTTTGATCAAAAACCGGCACCTATATGATACTAATAGGTGTCGGTTGTTCTACAAAACCAGCACCTATTATGGCAGCCACGTGGCTCTTTAGGCCGGAACCGGCACCTATACTATCAAATAGGTGCCGGTTCTAAACTAAAAATCGACATCTATTACATATATAGATGTCGGTTCTGAAACCGGCATCAATAACCGAAGTCATCAGTGCCGCTATCTGGGTGCCGATTGGGAAAACCGACACCTAAGGAGGTTTTTCAATCGGCACCAATTAGGTTTTCTGTAGTAATGCAACTGTCCATCGGTATAGACTAATCTTTCCCGTCTGAAGTCGGATGGGAATGTTTAGACATGGTGTAGTGCCTTTACGGTCGAACAACCACATGAAACCAAACCATATCTAGCTTCTCTAAAAAAGAATAATGCTACTCCATCCGTTTTATATAATAAGTCATTTTAACTTTTTTTTAAAACTTTTTAAGTTTGACCATATTTATAAAAAAACATAGCGTCTTTTCAATACAAAACAAACGTATTATCAAAACTATCTGGGTGGCTCACACAAATGCATGGGTAGCACCTATATAAAATTGTCTATTTTTTATATATCATTTTACCTAAAATTTGTTAAAATAGCTATCTCGTTGTCTTATGACTTTGAAAGACCAAATCTTATCATCTCTATTCTTTAGATTTTATATTTTTAAAAGTCACACCAATCGCTATCTCTTACTCCTTTGTCACCCCTTTATTTACTTACTCCATCTACCACAACTTTTATTCATCCTCTTTGGAACCTTTAACAATTAAAGCTTATAATTTTTAAAGTTCATTATCTCGTTGGGTTTCGTTTTTATAATTTTTAAAAGTCTCATCAAATTGTCACTGTACTCCGAGATTTTAAAAATCGAACATAATTATATTTTGGGTTTATTTTTTTACTTTATAGAAGTCCCGCCAAACCATCAACGACTTCGCCACTGTATTCCTCTAGGCCCGCCCAGCGTCTCTCCTTTTTATTGTTATTGAGATTTTAAAAATCGAATATGATTATCATTGGGGTTTATTTTTTACTTTCTAGAAGTCCCACCAACCATCGTGGTAGTGCCGCTTAACGGTCTACCCGTCGTCTCTCCTCTTAATCGTCATTGGTATTCTATTTGGGGTTTTGTTTATAGTTTTTAGATGTCCTATTAACCGCCACCACCATATACCTTTATGGGCCTATTGCTTCTCTACTATTTATTGTCATTTCTCATTGTTGTGTTCTACATAGACTATTTTTTTGAAAATTCTATATTTTTCATTCCGATATTTTTTAATTTATAAATTGTATTCCTACGTAAACTCTTATAATTATTTTTCTATTGTCTGAATTTATTTTATTTTTTATTCTGAAACTTAATTAAGCTCATGCTACGTTTTCGATGGTCTCTTTAGTCTTTATTTTTTATTACGAATTTTAGTTATTTATAAATTGTATTCCTAGTGAAATTTTTTTTCTAATTTCAGATTTTATTTTATTTTTTATTTATAATTTTAGTTAATCTCGTATTATGTTATATATGGACTATTCTTTCAATAGTCTTTATTTTTTATTTCCAATTTTATTTGTTTCAAAATTGTATTTCTACTTGAACTCTCTTTTTATTTTTCTAATTTCAGAATTATTTTATTTTTTATTGCAAATTTTAATTAATCTTGTATTGGGCTTTTATATGAACTCTTCTTTCATTGTTGCTTATTTTTAATTCCGAATTTAAGTTATTTTCAAATTGTATTCCTGTTTGGACTCTTTTTTTCTTAACCTTCACAACAAACGTGGTGTCTCCTTTTAAAACTATCTTAATAATATAATAGATAGATATATTTAATGTTATATTTAATAAAATTAATTTAGTGTTATAGATGTTGCTAATTTTTTTTATAAATTTGATCAAACCTAATGATATTTGATTAGAAAAAAGTCAAAATGACTTATAATATGAAATAGAGGAAGTAGTAATGAGATAGTTGTAGCTAGATCAGAAATATTGATAATGATATCATAATAATCCATTGTACTACCCTTGATCTCTACCTCGAAGCAGTCCATTTGACTTGTATAGAGTTGGCTTCCGGTTGCAGAATAACTAACCTCCATTTAAAATATATATTTCTTTAGATCAGGACGCGTACGAACATTTATAATAAAAGTGGATCATCAACACAGAAACTGTGCTATTCCAAACAGGATGTCAACGGGAGAGAATTAAAGCAAAGTACGACGGCATCCTAATTAACATGACACTATCAACACCCACCCTCATCTTCGGGTAGCTATGGCACAGCAGCTAGCCACAGTTTGCGTTGCATTGCTTCCTCCATCAGTTTCGCACACCCTCCCACCGCCCGCGCCGCGCTCGATCGTCGTCATCACACCACGTGCAGCAAGCACGCACGAACGCACGAACGCACGCACGCACGCGAGTGTTAGATGATTATATTTTGGACCTCGCGCACCAGCTAGCAGCAATCGGATCGGGCGACATCATCCATATCCTTGTAGGTCGTGGTCGTCGCGGTAGAGCACACGTCGATCCGTCGGGGTCGCGGGACGGGACGCGTCCGCCGTGGAGGCACTCGCCGTCACGCAACCCAACACATCAGCTCAGCTCAGCTCAGCTCAGCCGCCTCTCGATCGCATTTAACTCCTCCCGCAGCCAGCGAGCAGCGAGAGCGCTCCGAACCGACACGCACGCCGCTGGTTGAGTGGTTGTTGGCGGGCGTGCGAGCGAGAGAAAGGGAGGAGGGGAGAGGAGACGAGCAAGACGACGAGGAGGAGGAGATGATGACGACGAAGAAGAAGGTGGTTGCGCCGGTGGAGCGGGTGGTGTTCGCGCTGAACGGTGAGCGGCAGGAGGTGGCGGCGGCGGACGTGGACCCGTCGACGACGCTGCTGGAGTTCATCCGCACCAGGACGCCATTCAAGGGCCCCAAGCTCGGCTGCGGAGAAGGTACTATATCCTAGTATTATTACCACCTCCACCTGTGTTATACGTTGTTAACACGTACGTACTGGTAATATACGTGTTTAGTTGCATGCTTCATTATTTGCAGTTAGCTCGATCGATCGATCGATCTCTACGTGCTCTAGCTATCTCTGCTGCTATATATATACACTGCTTTTTCTTCACCGATCAAGATGCACCTGCAAGGCTGCTAACGCCTCGTTTAACAGATGGAGCCGAGAGACAAATTTGGTGAACTTAATTTCATTAAGAGTTAAATTGGTGAAAGTGCATATATCTGCATGTGCGTAGCTAGCTTTACCGCTGTATCAATATAATATATATATATATATATATATATATATATATATATATATATATATATATATATATATATATATATATATATATATATCGCTGATCTAAAGTTGATTGTATTTTGTCGCACGAGGGGCAAACAAAAGCAAATTCGATCAATGGGACAGCTTGAGATTGGTCATCAAATGCAATTTTTCTTTGCAAACCGATCGAGAGGTAACGTAGCAGATGTGATGCTGCATGACACTCATGCGCCGTGTGTAGATGGTGATGGTCTTTTTTCGTTGTTCTTCCAGTGCATGTCAGTCACATAGATCGATCAGCGGGTGTTCAGCTTCCTCGTAACACATACTTGGCTGATCCTTGGTCGCATATGTCGCCGTTAATATATGTAGGTCCCTTTCAAAGGCTGCAACTTTAACCCGTTTGTCTTGCGTCCATATGTCTCCCAGTGATAGTTACCGAATTGGGCACACGTTTTTCCTCTTGCGCAAAAGCGAACTACACTCATACTAAGATCTATTTCTATTTCAGGTACTGTTTTTTAAAGCTTATTTACCAGATTAATAAAACGGATTGCTCCACACTTTAAAAAATATGTTTTCTATTAAAAAATACTTTTGCATTGATTAGACCCACTTATTTTAAATAATTTGTTGTTGTCGGTGTGTCCATGTGTACAAGCTATCGAGGTATGGTGATGTGTTAATTTATTTTTTTATCTTTTTTCTAATTATAGTCTCTTATGATTGTAGTCTTGTAATTCATCTTTATAATCAAATAGCCTGCAACAATAATTCTTCACTCCACAATCTAAAATCAAACTAAAATCAAAGCAGGCCATATGTAATGGCCATTAAATAAGTATATATCGGACGCACCTGCACACTCACAGCACCGTACGTAATTAACCTTAGAAAAAGTATCACAGATCTAAAGTTGATTAATTCGGCAATTTACCATATATATACATGAGGGTTATACATCACACTGAAAGGGGAATCTAGCTAGCTACGTTCTGATGCGATTCTTTGGACAACCACAAACACAAAAAGTCGTTGTAAACACAGAGGTATACTTCTATATTCTCTGTTCGTCTCATAATATAAAAATTTTTGGATGGATAGAACACAAGTGTTCAGATTCGTAGTACTAAAATGTGTCGTATTCATTCAAAATATCTTATATTATATTATAGAACGAAGGGAGTAGCAAGCAGATGTTACAGGCTCCTATGTGTGTGTGTGGTGCGTGGTAGGCTCCTATATTTTTGTGTGTAGTGGTCGGTCTGATCCTTAAGTTTCAACTTTGTATTCCTATATATGTACGTAGATCAGCCTCCTTTCTTGATTACACACGATTCTGTCGGTTACAAGTCGCTGTTAATAATTACTAATCAGGTTCATATATCTAATCACGTACTTTTTGTGCAGAAGCTTTTCACTTTAGCTAGCTAGCTGATCCCTATGCATATCTTTTCTCCGTATGCAACATGCCCTCTTTTTCAGAAAAGCAAAACTGCAATATTCTTTCTTGTCTGTAGATTTTATGTTGCGTCGTGTACTAGCGTTAGTTGGATTAGTTCACCAGTAAGCACAGGTAAATCAGTAGATGTGTGTCTTTTTGATTTATTAGATGCGTTCATTCGGGTCATCTGAAACGTGCCTGCCTAATGTGTCATCTGTCAGTCAGAGAGAAAATTACGAATATAATGATGCGAGAACTGTCGAAAATTTGAAATAGACATAATAATGACCTGGCTCGTCTCTTCTCGGACAAAGTCACATTCACATTCATGAGAACCGGCGAAGATTTTTTATTATTTTTTGTTTTTAGCGCGGGAAGATTAACTATCAAGTTAGCAGGGCGGGTGGCATGTCCTTTCTCTTCAATAAAACGGGAGTACCATGTACTATATATGGATATATCTCTTGATTTGCACATCACCTAATTGTGTGCTAAACAGCTGAAGTACCTGTTCATATAGAAAAGATAAACAAATACTAGTATATATAGTTATCAAACTGTTTTGTTTGAAGCGTACACAAACTGTAGCTTGAGAGAGAGATATCAAGATGTTCTGAAATTATACATATTAGTACTTCGGTCATAAATATTTGATAGTTAGCACAAGATTTAGTTAAAGTTTTTGACTCGTAGTTTCAAACCATCAATTTTATATTAGAATAAGTTTATGAAATATATATAAATTTATGATATCAGAACAAGTTTATAAAATATAATAAGTTTGCGATATTATGCACAAACTTTCAAGCAACAAATCTACACATGTCATTTTTTTGATTTAAACTAAACGTTATGTGAACTACTGACGATCAAAGTTTAAAAAATTCAACCAAAATTTTGTCCTTAACGTCAAAGTGGTGGGGTTTTATGCACCAAAGTGCATGTGCAATTCAAATAGACTAACAAAAATGTTAAACCCAAGTCCGGCTGCTTCCCTTAAGTAACAGGGCCATATTGGCCTAGCATGGCAAAAGGCCCAGCAAAAATGTCCGAGTCCAACTCCGGCGACTTCCCCTTCTCCCGAGCCGGCGGGGCGGCGGACGTGCCGCCGGTGAAGGCGCCCTCGGGCGGCGCCTTCCGCTGCCGTCTGCCGCTCCACTCCACCTTCCCCCTTCCCAACATTCACGAGTTTAGGGAGGTAATCAACGAGACCATTTCTAGTCAGTAGTCAGCCGGAATTCTAGATGCAAGTTTGGGGGGCGGCTGTTTTGCTTGAATGGGGGAGTTGCTTAGAGGGATAGAAAATAGGGTATATCAGAATAGAAATTGCTGTTTGCAGCCTTATCAGATTTTGGATTATTGATATCTTAGTTTGCTGCTTTAACAGCTTTTAGGCCAGTGTTAAATCTGGGTTGTTCAAAACATGTGCTTAGTTTGTTGCCTTGCCAAACTTTGATAGTGCCAAAATTTAGTAAGGTTACACATGAGATGTAATGTTTGTTTGGTGGAAAATGTCAGTTTGAGGGGCCTATTTTAATAGCCAGGGATAGGATTGAGGCTTGAGAGGGCGCTCCCTGTGTAGAGAAAATGTCAGTTTTTATTTATTCTATCAGGAAATTTGCTGTTGTTCATCATTACTTAAAAAAAAAGTCTGTTCATATGTTCCCATGTTTCCATTTTCTCCTGCTAAATAGGGGATTGGTAACAACAATTAATTTCCAAGATTAATCCCATGGTCACCGCAGAATTCGATGTGAGAATACATCCATGGTTTGTGAGATGCTAATGGCCGTGACTATTGTTTTCTTTTGTACAATTATTTTATTCTTTTATGAGTATTTCTTTTGGTTATTTGGTTGATTGAAGTATTCAAATAGAAACGAAAACAATAAGTGTTATTGCTCTAGTTCAGTGTTCTTTTGATTAATTTCTGCAATTTCCTGGACACCTGAGATAAATGGCAGTTTATAACATGTCATGGATTATTCATAGTTTCATAGTTGTGCCTTATTGCAGGTGGATGTGGGGCTTGTGTAATCCTTATAGCCAAGTATAATCCAAAGACAGATGAAGTGACTGAATTCAATGCAAGCTCATGCCTAACACTTCTTTACAGTATACATTTCTGTTCAATTATCACCACTGAGGGTCTGGGGAATACCAAAGATGGCTTCCATGCTATTCAGAAAAGAATGTCCGGGTTTCATGCATCCCAGTGTGGTTTTTGCACCCCTGGCATGTGCATGTCTATTTTCTCCTCTCTTGTCAATGCTGACAAATCCAAGAAGCCTGAACCACCAAAAGGGTTCTCAAAGCTATCTGTATCAGAAGCAGAAAGGTCTTTCTCAGGCAACATGTGTCGATGCACCGGTTACCGACCTATTGTTGATGCCTGCAAAAGTTTTGCATCAGATGTTGACCTAGAGGATTTGGGCCTTAATATATTCTGGAAAAAGGGTGACAAACACCCAGATCCTACCAAATTGCCAAGCTACACTCTTGGTGGTGGGATCTGTATCTTCCCTGACTTCCTTAAATCTGAGATCAAATCTTCGCAAGACTTGAATGATTCTAGTGTTTCAAGACCCAGGGAGGGATGGTACTGTCCCAAAAGTGTCAAACAGTACTATAAATTAATAAATTCTGGCTTATTTAGTGAAAGCTCTGTGAAAGTGGTGGTTGGGAACACAAGTACTGGTGTTTATAAGGATCAGGACCTTTATGACAAGTATATTGACATTGCAGGCATTCCAGAACTTTCTGCTATTGTAAGGAAAGATAAGGGCATTGAAATTGGAGCAGCTACATCAATTTCCAGGACCATCGAGATACTTAACCAAGAAAGTGAATCAACATCCTCTCCAAATGGGAGTGTGGTTTTCAGAAAACTTGCTGAGCACATGAGCAAAGTGGCTTCACCATTTGTCCGTAACACAGCAAGCATTGGAGGAAACATAATTTTGGCACACAAATACCCTTTTCGCTCAGACATTGCAACCATACTTCTTGGTGCTGCTGCAACTGTCAATCTTCAGGTTTCTTCGAAAACACTACATGTTACTTTGGAACAGTTCCTTGAGCAACCTCCTCTGGATCACAGTACTTTACTTCTGAGCATATTTATTCCACATTGGGCTTCAGACTGTAAGAAAGAGCATACTTTGATATTTGAAACTTTTAGAGCGGCTCCTCGTCCTCTTGGCAACGCTGTTTCATATGTTAATTCTGCTTTCCTAGGACATGTTTCCTTGGATAAATCATCAGGTGACAATATATTGAGTAACCTGCACTTGGCTTTTGGTGCCTATGGAACTGAACATGCTACTAGAGCAAGGAAGGTTGAGGAATACCTGACAGGAAAAGTACTTTCTGCATCTGTTGTGCTTCAAGCAGTTCGATTGCTTAGAGAGACAATTGTACCGGTGGAAGGAACAACTCATCCCGAATACAGAGTCAGTGTGGCTGTTGGATTTCTCTTCAGTTTCTTATCTCCACTTTGTAAAGGTGTGATAGAGCCTGGAAAAACTCTAAGTATTTCTGAAGATTTGGTAGATACTGATGTTGTCCATAACATGGCATTGTCTTCACGACGAGAAACACTTTCCGATGATGAATATAAACCTGTTGGAGATCCAATCAAGAAGTATAAAGTTGAGCTTCAAGCATCTGGTATGTGGTAATGTAATTATGTGGCATCATCACAACTACAAAAATAATCAAGGTGATATTTCCCAATGAATCGTTATTGGAGAATTACATATATACTCTTCTCTTGTCTAATGCAGGGGAGGCAATATATGTAGATGATATTCCTGCTCCAAAGAATTGCCTATATGGAGAATTTATTTACAGCACACAACCTCTTGCTAATGTGAAGAGTATTAAATTCAAACCTTCTTTGGCATCAAAGAAGATCATTACAGTTGTTTCTGCCAAGGATATTCCAACTGGGGGGCGAAATATTGGATCAACATTCTTGTTTGGGGATGAAGAACCACTATTTGGTGATCCAATTGCTGAGTTTGCTGGACAAGCTCTCGGTGTTGTGGTACTTATCTTCTCATGTTTTTAATATTTTATACAAGGTTTCAAGTGCCTTAACAGAAGACTGTTCTATAATGAGTCAATTTTATGATTTTTTTTCTGAAACAATTTTATGAAATTTATTTATGGGTTTGTTGTTCTTCCATAATCCATATTCACGTAAGTAAAACATGATCTTTACCTCAGATTGCAGAAACACAGCGATATGCTGACATGGCAGCAAAACAGGCAGTTGTTGAATATACCACAGATGGTTTAAAGGCACCAATCTTAACAGTGGAACAAGCCGTGCAAAACAATAGCTATTTCCAGGTTCCCCCTGATAGGGCTCCCAAGCAAGTTGGTGATTTTTCCAAGGGAATGGCAGAAGCTGATCACAAGATCATGTCGGAAGAAGTATGTTTTTTACATTCTATGTGATTCGTCAAAATATCATCTCAGTTGCTTTATTAAAAGATGAGTGGGAGTTATACTCTTCTACTTCTACCAATTACCTGCTTAGTTTTGATTTTTGTTGGTTGAAACTATGACATTCATATTATTCAACAAAGAAAAATTGTTAGACCAGTGAACAAACAGCAACTACAACATTCTCCTTGTGACATTGTTGGAGTTCATGATACTTTTGCTTTTCAGATATAACTATATTGTCATAATGATTTTCTTAAGAGATTATGAACTGTTAACTATATACCCATAATAGTTCTCTTAAAATTTATGAATGTTACCATGTTGTACTTAACTTGATCCTTGAAATTATTTTTGATCGGTACCAGTTAATTTGCAAACTGTAATTGCCATTATATACTGGCAAATGGAATGTTATTGTTACAGTTTGTAATTGGAGTGACCAATTTTCCTTAAGCTATATAGTAAGGCTCATCTAAGCCAACATAGGATAACATCTTCTCTTGTAATAATGCGTGATATTGATTATTACAGGTCAAACTTGCTTCTCAGTACTACTTCTACATGGAAACACAGACAGCACTAGCAATTCCAGATGAAGATAACACCATGACAGTATACAGTTCATCACAATTCCCTGAACTTGCACAGAATGTCATTTCCAAGTGCCTTGGCATTCCATTCAACAATGTACGAGTCATTACAAGAAGGGCTGGAGGTGGCTTTGGTGGAAAGGCAGTTAGATCACTCCATGTGAGAATCTAATTTATTATCACACTAGTCTAGTAATTGCTATGCTTTACTATGAAGGGAAATTTATACTGTTTTTACTTTTTCAATGTGGTTCACATTCATGAACAATTGCCTAGTCCCTCCACCCCCCCCCCACCCCCCCAGTGTTGAATTAAGAAACATTAGAATTTTACTGTGCTGTGTACAGTTTTGATGACCCTATTTTGTATTGTTATATATATAGGGATGTATTGATGTTCTTACCATAAAACTAACTCCATGAAAGAAAAAAATAACTAACAGTTACAGTGTCACCTGTTGGTTCTGACTGATCCATGTGCTTTTGTAGATTGCAACAGCAGCTGCACTCTGTGCACACACGCTACGTCGTCCCGTGCGCATGTATCTCAATCGAAATACTGACATGATCATGGTTGGGGGTCGGCACCCGATGAAAGCTCGTTACTCTGTTGGTTTCAAGTCTGATGGGAAAATTACAGCCTTGCACCTGGATTTACTAATAAATGCTGGGATATCTGCTGATGCAAGCCCTGTAATGCCTGGCACTATTATATCAGGTCTGAAGAAGTACAACTGGGGTGCTCTTTCATTTGACGTCAAGCTCTGCAAAACAAACAACACATCCAAATCAGTGATGCGAGCTCCTGGAGATACACAAGGGTCTTTCATTGCTGAAGCCATCATTGAACATGTTGCTGCAGTACTCTCCCTTGACGCCAACACTGTCAGGCAAAAGAATTTCCACACCTATGATAGCCTTGTTTTGTTCTACCCAGATAGTGCAGGCGAATCTTCTACATACACGCTTCATTCCATTTTCGATAGATTAGCTTCGACTTCAAGATACCTGCAACGTGTTGAATCGATCAAGAAGTTTAACAGTAGCAATAAGTGGCGAAAGCGGGGCATTTCTTCTGTGCCCCTCATTTTTAAGGTAGAACCGAGACCGGCACCTGGAAGAGTTTCTGTGCTCAATGATGGCTCCGTTGTTGTTGAGGTTGGAGGAGTCGAACTTGGGCAAGGACTGTGGACGAAAGTACAGCAGATGACAGCTTTTGCTTTGGGACAGTTGTGGCCTAAAGCGTGTGAAGGTCTTCTTGACAGAATCCGTGTTCTTCAATCTGATACATTGAACTTAATTCAAGGTGGCCTTACTGCTGGCAGCACTACATCTGAATCTAGTTGTGCAGCAACCCTTCAGGCGTGCAACATGCTGATTGAGAGATTAAAGCCAGTCATGGAGAGGCTGCAATTACAGTCAGACACAGTCTCGTGGGATACATTGATTTCCCAGGTGAATTTAGTTTTCTACAATTTCTATTTTATGCAGAGTAAAGTACCTGGTGTGTTCATGTAAGTGAACGATGTCCCCACTAGTAAATTCACCATGTTGCAATGTTAGAACCCCAGAAAAATGAATCATTGATTGCAGTACACAGTTGTGAATTCCTGCTAACTATTCAAATGTAAATTTATTCCCGTTTGAAGAAAAGAGAAAATGAGACCTACTCATCGTCTGATAGCACTATCACTGGTCTTTCTCCTATCATGAGATCACAGAAGAATTTGAATTGATTTTCTGTGGATTTAGATAAACTTTTTATTTGCTACATTTGTGATTATCTTTGGAATTTTTTAAATCATGTGATATTATGTATTTTGCTAATAGATAAGGTAGTTCACCTGGGCAGCAATTTTCTGTCTATTAATATGCTACACTTGACCATTATGTAATTACAACTTCATACGCAGGCCTCTCAGGAAAATGTTAATTTGTCAGCGAGCGCATACTGGGTACCTGACCAAGACTCAAACTTTTATTTGAACTATGGAGCTGGTACAAGTGAGGTGCGTAAATTTACATACTGAATGTCAGCAAAGCTCAGCTCAGTTATGGTATAATTTCTATATGCAGTCCTCTTTTATGTTGAAAATCTCCTGGAATGCAGGTTGAGGTTGATCTTCTTACTGGAGCAATTACCATACTAAGGAGTGATCTTATATACGACTGTGGCAAAAGCTTGAATCCTGCTGTAGACTTGGGCCAGGTTTGCCATATTTCCCATTCAAATTATCTTTCCTGTGCTTGAGTATAAACAGAAGAGTTTTGGTTACATAAATGTTCAAGTATCATATGGCTATGCTCCCTGTTCATAAATTCTCTGTTCTACTCTGTGATGACAAATAGACCACGCATTTCCCTCAAAAGCCTTTCACTGGCATATATATAGAATTAATCACCAAAATTACAAGCAGGCATAACCACGGTTTGTTACATTGTTAGTTACATAGTTTGCAATTTAGCCTAATATCAAACCTTAATTTGAACCAAACATCCATTTGATTACAGACCGTTCTTTGATTCCACACAATTATTTTTTCTGTCCAACAAGTAGTTCTAGTTTAATGCATGTCACGTGTCATATATGATCTGTACTCTCTATGTTGCAGATTGAAGGCTCCTTTATACAAGGAATTGGTTTCTTCATCTATGAAGAACACCAGACAAACAGTGATGGCCTGGTTATTAGCAACAGCACCTGGGACTACAAGATCCCAAGCGTGGACACCATCCCGAAGCAATTCAACGCAGAGGTGCTCAACACTGGATATCATAAGCACCGTGTGCTTTCTTCAAAAGGTAACGATGTGGTCTCATCAATTTAATATGATTCTTTTGCGGCATGAATTTAACATTAAGTAATTTACCTATTGCTTGTCCTAGCTTCTGGGGAACCTGCCGTGGTTCTTGGAGCATCCGTCCATTGTGCCGTGAGAGAAGCAATCCGAGCAGCAAGGATAGAGTTTGCAGGCAACAATGGATCTGGAAGTTCATTGCTCACATTTCAGCTTGATGTCCCTGCACCAATGACGGTGGTGAAGGAACTGTGTGGCTTGGATATTGTAGAGAAGTACTTGGAAGATCTATCTAACCGTGGAGCTGCAAGTAGCAACTAGAGCAAAATCTGCAAATCGGCGGTTCAGTAACTTTCAGTTATTGAAAGTAGTGGTATGATCCTACCTTGTGTTTCTCCAGTGGGTCTAGGTAAAACAGTAAAATTCAAATGTTGGCCATATTTAATGTTTTTCTTCAAAACATTTTGAATAATGAGTTGTGCTGATAAATCCTTATTGAACCTCAATGGAGATGTGTATACCTGTGGTACAAAGGACGTTCAAGTTTATTGAGTATTTGATGGAACTGAACCACCAACTTTTTGTGACATGACAACTATTGATGATATAAAAGTTTTTCCTTGATTGATAGTTTGATCAAGCCTAATATGTGCCAACATTATGAAATATGTATGTTCCTTTCATTCAGAATTATATGACAGTTGTCGGTAACTTGCGCATTTGCTGGGGCTTATTTTAACTCATTTCTAAATCACCACAATGCTTGTATTCATCAGTTGACATGAAACAAAAACAACTGAATTAGCCTCCAACCAAAAATGCAGTTCATTTGCTATATTTATCTTTCTTACATCGAACAATTTTGCTAATTTTAGAATAAAGAGTGTAATGGTGTGCTGTAAAAGTAATGCATGATAAACACACACTAATTTTAAACTTAGTGCGAAAGCGTAAAGCCGAAGCAGTTTGGATATTCCTGTTATTTGGGTAGGATATTCCAGTTACTCTGAGATATTCCGATACGACTGAACGCAAACAAACGGTCAGGGAGTCACACAATCATAGTAGATATGCTCAAACAGACAACTTGCTACAAGTTCAATACCAGAACACAAGCGTTTTGTTAGTTTATATACTAATTTGCGTCGATATCACAAGTTCATGTATCACTAGTGTAATATTTACTATTACAGAAATTGGAATTGTTTCCATTCGCACTACATCGTGCGTGTTTGTTGGTGGCTCTTATGCCAAATATAAATTAATCTGAAGGAGTGTGGATACCGTTATGGATTTTACTTGGGAGTTTTCTATAGTGTCAAATCCACGAGGGACGGAGGTAATACCTTGTCCTAGTTGTCTATTTAGTTTTGAAAATACGAGTGAGATGGAGGTAAGATGAGAAGAGATCAGGGATGAGATATGTCTTCTTGACCTGGATGTCACGTGACTGCTTTCTCTTTCCGGAGTAAATCCAATTCAGTCCATACTTCTCCTGCTAGCTTAGGGTATGATCGCATCAACTCTGCCCTTCTAGGGTCTAGAGATGGTCTTGCCATTACACACCGACATAATAAGTTTAATGCGGCTGACTTTAGAGGACAAATGGGGCTTGTAACGCCCGTTTTGTCGCGGCGTTAGCGGGAAAACCTAATTGCTAAGAACCCTATTTGCGAAAGTTTTGCTCTTCGGTTGAGTCTTGTGGTGTGCCAAGGTCTCGTGTTTCCCTTCTCGTCTCAATCCCGGAGAAAACCGCAAAATCGGATTTCGAATCCGAACCCTAAAACTCCTCCTCTCTCTCTCTCGGGAAAAGTCTACTTTACCTCCCTTTCCACTCGGGCCGTTTTCCCCTCGGCCTGCTTCCCTTCCTCCTCGGGCCGCCCCCGGCCCAGTCCTCCCCCCCTCACCCTCTCGGCCAGCTCCCTTCTCCTTTCCTCCCTTCTCGGGCCATCGCTCGGCCCAGCCGCTCGCTCGGCTCGTTCCTCCTTCCTTCCCTTCTCCCCGCTAGGCCGCGCTCGCCGGTCCGGTCCGCTCGGCCCGAGCGTGTCGGGCACGTGCGTCGCACGTGCGCCACGCGCACCCGAGCCGAGCGAGAGAGCATCGCTCTCTCTCTCTTTCTCTCTCTCCCCCGCTCCCTCGCCGTTCTCTCCTTCTCTCCTCCGTCCCGTCCCATTTCTGCCGGCTTCCGCCGTCCGCCCGGCCCCGCTGCGCTACACACGCATGCCGCCAAGGAGAGCCGCGATCCTCTCCCCGTGCCTTTTCCCGTCTCGGCAAGGACCGGCTCCCCTTTCCTCCCTCCCTTTTTCTTTTTCCCCGGTCGCCGACCACCGCCAACGTCACCCGCTGCCGCCGCTCGGCCGCTAGTGCGGAGAGCGCCAGCGCGGTCCCCTCCCCGCGCTCCACCGCCTCCGCGAACCGCCTCTTCGCCCCCCCCGAACCGACCTTGCTTCCTCTTTAAATTCCCCTCCGCCGGCCGCCATCGCCGCCTACTCCTGAGCTCCTTTTCCCCCCGCTGCCACCGCCGCCTCGTCGACCGCCGCCACAATTGAGGACGCCGAGGAGCACCCCGACGCCCTCCTTCCCTTCTCCCTCGGCGCGGAGCCGTGCCGCACCACCGCCCCGCGCCGTCGTCTTCCTCCCCGGCAGCCGCCTCCCCGCCGCGGTAATCCCCTCTCCCCTCCGTCTCCCTCTCCCTCTCACGACCTAGGGCGCTAGCTAGCTCCGTAGGACTCCCTCTTCGGGCGCCGCCGTGGCCGCCGCCCCTCTCCACCGCTCCCTCCCCGCGCCGCCGCTGCCGCCACCGCCTCGTGCCGTCGCCAGCCGCCGTCGGTTTTCCCCACGTGAATCCGAGCCGGTGGCTCCCCTTCCCTCTCTCCCCTCTCTGCACCGGTGTGCCCCCCCTTCGCCGGGCTCGCGCTGCGCCGCCCGAGCCCCCTCCGCCGTTGCCGCCGTCGATCCGGCGCTCTCCCCTTCCCCCCTCCCGCCGGCCTCCGTGGCAGCCACGTAGGCACCACGTGAGCACCGACGGCCCCTTCCCCCTCCGTGCACTCGGTCCGCGTGGACCGCGCCGCAGACGGGCGGGCCCTACCCTAACGCCACGTGGTGGACCTCGGTCCACCGGTCCGGCCGTCCGCGTGGGCCGCGGCTCGCCCCGATCCACTCGGCCTTCTCTTCTTCCTGGCCCATCGGTCTCCGGCCCGTCGGCCTCCCTCTCCTCCTCGGCCCACACGGCCTCGTGCCCTTGATATATCGGCCTCGGCCTCTGGCCGCTCGGCCCATCGGCCTCCCTCACTCGGCCTTGGGCCACTCTCCCGTGCGCCGGCCCGAGTAGCTCAGCCGCGTCCAATTCGGCCTTGGACCGATTCCCTCGCAATAAAAGTCCAATTCAAGTCCCTCTTCTCTTTTTCTTTTTCAAGGGAATTAATAATTCCTTTTCCTTTAGACAGGAAATCATTTAAACTTAGGAAATTCATATCTCCTCAACCGTTCGTCCGATTGACTCCGTTCAACTTCCAAAATTCCTCAAAAATCGAGATCTATCCAATGGCACGCTTAGTGGTCATGAATAGGGCTTCTTTTTATCGTTGTGTTGAGTCGTCTCGCTTCGCGTGTAGTTTCGGAGCCAGAAGACCCGCAGTGCGTGGATTTCGAGGAAGAAGCTCAAGATCTCGAGCAAGGCAAGTCACCTTTGATCAATTGAACCTATAATTTAAAATTAAGTATTTTGATTCCGCAAACTATGCATTATTTAGGTTACACTTGACACTTGGCCTCGGTTTGCAATACAACCGACAAGCCCTACCTACTTGTTGCATTTACCTTCCTTGACTATTGAACACCCTATCATCCCTTGTCACCCCTCAGGTCAGATCTCGGTATTCGCACCTCGCGTACGAATAACGAGACTCCCCTCCAAATTTAAAATGATCACCTGGGTAAAATTTGAGTTTACAAAATGCTTGGAAAACCCGACACTTGGGTCGGTGCTTTGAAAAGAAAGTGAGTTTCCAAAACTCACGGTACGGGAGACGTACTGGAGGTACGGTCTGCCCGTTCTCGCTCTAAGGACCGATTCCTTGGGAATTACATCTGAGCATATGTCAAGTACGACCGCATGGGTGATATGGGACACCCTTGGCTGAGTAACTAGCTAGGCCAGGGAAATCTTGATGCCAAGGGACAAGTGGATTCGCCGGGGTGGTGTCGGGGAAGACCCCTGGGCTTCCTGGCACAGTATGGTCTGGGACCTAATCTGGTGTTGGTTCGTGGGACCCCTCCCGTTGGCATAAGATGACCCAGAGTCGGCTTTCGAAATGTCTTGTTGTGAAAGCCTCAAGGTTGCCAGACGTGGCTGATAGTCACGGGCTGGGTGGCTCGGGGTTAGTAACGTCGTGTGGGTAAAGTGTACCCCCTCTGCAGAGGTTAATAACTGTTCGAACAGCTGTGCCCACGGTCATGGGCGGATGTGAGGTGATTCCTTAGCGTAGGTTTGTAAACTACTCTGTGAACTGCTGTTGGTGTGAGATTTCCCCTTCTATGCTTGGTTTGAGGCTGTTGGAGCAGCCGGTGCCGGTGAACGATTGGCAGGGAGCCTTTCGTGCCGACAAGAATCAATCGATACAATTTCACTGCTCCGGCTGGATGGGACGCACTTTCTCGTCCGTGCCGTTGAGAAGCACTCACTTAGTTGTTTCCAAAAGTCTTAAACAAAAATCGAATGTGAAAAATAACTGGCTCTCTTTTGAAGCTTGCATCAAACACTTAATTCCCTTGACTTGCTGAGTACTCCCGTACTCACCCTTACTCTATATAATTAAACCCCCCCAGTTCTCTAAGACGAAGAAGTGGACCCTGCTGAAGAGGAGTTCTTCCAGGAAAAGCAGTCTACGAGCAGTAGTAGGGTTTTGGCCTTTCCCCAAGGCTTTGCTTGTGGCTTAGGGCCAGTCTCCGCCTTTTTCCGCTTCCGCCTTTTTGTACTGTTGTTGTGAACTCGGGTTCTGTCCGCAGTTCCAACCCTGGTTGTAATTATACTCTTAATAAAGAGACCGCTGTTGTTTTGATATTCTATCTTCCTGTTGTACCAGCGCTATTTCCTTTGACTGGTACAGGCATACAGGTTAATTTGGATCGCCTTAATCTGGCCTCCGTTCGGGGCTAGTTTTGGGGCGTGACAGAAGATGGTATCAGAGCGCAGCTTTGGCCTTAGGACGAAACCCGACGTTAGATGACCGTAAGGATGCTAAGTTCTTAAAAGCTATTTGCGAAAAGCTCGGTTCCTTTCTTCTTCTCTTACTCTGTTTACAAAACTGGTTACTGACTTCTCTTTCTTTTTCAAAATTGTAGATGGCAGTCAACGCCACCCACAGTTCCCACGGCGTTGGTGAGGGTCACCACGTCGACCAGCTGAGAGACCTCGCTGGCATCCTTGGCTTCTCCTGTCCCGAATATGCTGGGTACTCCGTGGACCGCTTCCCTCCCCGCTGTGAGCTGTCCGTGTACCTTTACCCCCGCGGAGGTACACACGGCGCTGGCCTTCGCCCTCACCACTTCAACTTGGCTCGCCCCACACTCCAGCTCGCGTACCAGGACCTCTCCTGGACCGCTCTGTGTCGCTTGGCCTACGACTACCATCGTCGCCTTGCAGGTTCGGCCTTCCGGCTGATCCCGCAGCTCCCTCCCGGCCGTGCAGACAGCCGCTACCCTTGCCCTTACCGCGAGTCGCACCCTGCGCTGACGCGCATGGTGGAGCTTTCTAGCGCGTAGGCCACTCGGCACGACCTACTCCTTGAGGCTTACCGCTCCTTGGCTTGCCGCTACGCCGCGCTGGAGGCCCGCCTTGCTGAGGAGGGTGTCACCTCCATGGACACTACCTCCTGGGACTCTGGCCGCCTCTACCACTCCAGCCACTTGTCCTTCTACAGTTCTCGTGGCTCTGCTCGCACTCCCAGCGGCCCACGCTCCTCCAGCCCGCGTGTGCCGTACTCGCCAGTTTACTCTCCCTACCCACACCGTGCCAGCCCCACCTACACCCCAGGCCACACCCCAGTCGTCAGCCGTCGTGGGCTCCGACTGATCCGCACCGCGCGGAAGCGTGTTGTGGGCTCCTCCACCGTGTTACGTTTCGACTACCCAGCTCCTACCCCGCCAGCAGGTCGTCCTGCTGCCGGCCCTCGACAGGTTCCGCCGGTCCCTTCGCGTGCGCCGATCGACGTGTCCTCTTCAGACGAGCCGACCACCGGAGCCAGCCAGGCAGGAGAGCAGTAGAGTTCGTCTGCTGCAGGTGGAGTTCGTGTGCTAGACCTTTTGTACCACCGCCAACTCTTTTGGAGTCGTGGCGAGGTAGTGTGTGAGTGTGTTGTTGTGGGTGTTGTCTGGTAGTCTGGATCTCTGAGGTGATGTGCGTACAGTCAAGCTCAGCGCAGCTCTGTGACTTGTCCACACCCGTTGTATTAGGTGCTTTCCGAGTTGAGAAAAGCTTTATGACTAGTGTGTGCTTTCTGTGCTCGTTTACTTTACTCCTTCCCTTTTTAAGTTCTGTTCTATCTTCTTACCCCGCCCCTTTCCGGGAGATTAGATGGCTGGCCGTCCTCGTCGTGTGGCTCGTGCTCCAGCTCGTTTGGGTTACGAAACCCACAGGAAAGAACCAGAATTGGAAAATGAGTCAGGAAATGAACCGGTTGATGCTCCAGCTCGGGCAGATCCTACAGCAGATCTATCCAATGGTACACTTAGTGGTCATTAATTGGGCTTTTTTTATCGTTGTGTTGAGTCGTCTCGTTTCGCGTGTAGTTTCGGAGCCAGAAGACCCGCAGTGCACGGATTTCGAGGAAGAAGCTCAAGATTTCGAGCAAGGCAAGTCACCTTTGATCAATGGAACCTATAATTTAAAATTAAGTATTTTGATTCCGCAAACTATGCATTATTTAGGTTACACTTGACACTTGGCCTCGGTTTGCAATACAACTGACAGGCCCTACCTACTTGTTGCATTTACCTTCCTTGACTATTGAACACCCTATCATCCCTTGTCACCCCTCAGGTGAGATCTCGGTATTTGCACCTCGCATACGAATAACGAGACTCCCCTCCAAATTTAAAATGATCACCTGGGTAAAATTTGAGTTTACAAAATGCTTGGAAAACCCGACACTTGGGTCAGTGCTTTGAAAAGAAAGTGAGTTTCCAAAACTCGCGGTACGGGAGACGTACTGGAGGTACGGTCTGCCCGTTCTCGCTCTAAGGACCGATTCCTTGGGAATTACATCCGAGCATATGTCAAGTACGACCACATAGGTGATATGGGACACCCCTGGCTAAGTAACTAGCTAGACCAGGGAAATCTTGATGCCAAGGGACAAGTGGATTCGCCGGGGTGGTGTCAGGGAAGACCCCTGGGCTTCCTGGCACAGTATGGTCTGGGACCTAATCTGGTGTTGGTTCGTGGGACCCCTCCCGTTGGCATAAGATGACCCTGAGTCGGCTTTCGAAATGCCTTGTCGTGAAAGCCTCAAGGTCGCCAGTTGTGGCTGAGAGTCACGGGCTGGGTGGCTCGGGGTTAGTAACGTCGTGTGGGTAAAGTGTACCCCCTCTGCAGAGGTTAATAACTGTTCGAACAGCTGTGCCCACAATCATGGGCGGATGTGAGGTGATTCCTTAGCGTAGGTTTGTAAACTACTCTGTGAACTGCTGTTGGTGTGAAAAATAGCTGGCTCTCTTTTGAAGCTTGCATCAAACACTTAATTGCCTTGACTTGCTGAGTACTCCCGTACTCACCCTTGCTCTATATAATTAAACCCCCCAGTTCTCGAAGACGAAGAAGTGGACCCTGCTGAAGAGGAGTTCTTCCAGGAACAAGCAGTGTACGAGCAGTAGTAGGGTTTCGGCCTTTCCCCAAGGCTTTGCTTGTGGCTTAGGGC
Source organism: Oryza officinalis (assembly GCA_008326285.1). Lineage (NCBI taxonomy): Eukaryota > Viridiplantae > Streptophyta > Magnoliopsida > Poales > Poaceae > Oryza > Oryza officinalis. The sequence goes on from BDMV01000007.1 coordinate 25,752,959, forward strand.
CAGTCTCCGCCTTTTTCCGCTTCCGCCTTTTTGTACTGTTGTTGTGAACTCGGGTTCTGTCCGCAGTTCCAACCCTGGTTGTAATTCTACTCTTAATAAAGAGACCGCTGTTGTTGTGATATTCTATCTTCCTGTTGTACTAGCGCTATTTCCTAGGACTGGTACAGACATACAGGTTAATTTGGATCGCCTTAATCTGGCCTCCGTTCGGGGCTAGTTTTGGGGCGTGACAGGGCTATCACCACTCGCTCACCTACAGATGTCCATTCCGTTAGCTAACCTTCCTAGATAAAGCTATGCCCAAGCACCATGCCTACACACAAAATCATTACTTCATTCAACATGTCACTCAAGCAAAGCATCCTAACCATCCAAGGTTTAAATGGCATAAATTAAGACTAAGAAACCTACTAACATAAAGCATGGATGACCTACAACTTAAATACTTCGAAAATAAAACAAAAGTCTACATGTCACTTGATCAGGAAGACTCAAATGATCACTCCCGATGGAGTGCCATCACCGAGGATTCCTCTGTGCGAGAAGTCGACATCCTCAGCTTTCTCTTGGATTCTCCCTCGACTCACTAGCCTACACTACTATTTTCTGTTGCATGGCGTCTTCTTCTTCAGCTTCTCTCGCTTGGCTCTCCTTGAAAGTGGAATGGAAGGAAGCATTTATAAGGTGAATAAGTAGGAAGTGGCCAGTCGGCTAGGAGGTCGATGCTGGTCGGCAAGGAGGCACCGACCGACTCCCTCCATTAGGCAAACTAGTACTACTAGGAGGAGGTCGAGCCAAACCAGTGCAGGCCGAGCTAAACTATTACTCTCCCTTATTGATATCTCTAACTCCTTGGCTCCCTTGTCGACTCTCTCCGTCTCTTCCTCTCCCCTCATTCTCTCCATTTCTCTTGCCTTTTCTCTCGCTTGACCTCACCCTCTCCCCACTAATGACAATGCCCTCTCCCTACTGGAGAGCAGCAGTGGCACTCTCTACTCTGCGAGCGGCGACGACGCCCTCTCCCCACCCTTTCCTCCGCGAATAGCGATAGCCTTTTCCTCTGCTGCAGTGCCTCCCAGTGCTGGCCCCTGTCGTCGAGCTCAGGCCACCAAATTCGACAGCCATGAGCTCAGGGCTGGCAATCCAGCCGCCACAAGCTCGAGGGCAACCAAATCCACACACGGTGGGCCTGCCCGGTGGCAGTGGACAGGTGGGCGGCGGCAGCAGCGGCAATGGTAGCCTTGATCTTTCGCAACAAGCAGTCAACTCTTGATTCTGTGATGTCTAGGTTGATTATGTATATGTGGATACTGATGTTGATTCTTTTTGTAGGTGTCTTGTTCTCCGTTCTTGATATGTTCTTGATCAAAGTTGATCTTGGATGTGGATGTAGATATGCATGTGAATGGACTCTTGGGGGTGAGGAAAGGGAATAATGGAGCCGATGCATCGAACTGGCTGCTTTTTTTTTTTTACTTTATAACATCAACAGTGCTGGGTCTCAAATCTGGAAACAATGGACTCTCCTCATTAGTGCCAGATTTCTAGTGTCAGTTAGTACCCGGCATAGCTCTTCTCAACCGACACTAATGGCCCTGCTTGTAGTAGTGTTTGTAAGTTGTGCTCATATAATTTTTTTATTTTTATATTTATTTTTTAAAAGATTTTAAAAATAAATTACCGTTTCAAAATTTTACAAAAATATATTCCTCCCACCCTATCATAGGGCGGGACATATAAATCGACATACGGTAAGACAATCTATGTGACGTGTCATCCTGCGAGAGAGACGTGTCGTGACAATTTTGCAAGTGGCTCCTTTTGACAACAAATTGCCCCCCACGGGAGGAACGTGACATGACAATTTTACAGGTGACCTTCTCCCGGCGATAAATCGCCCTCGCCTTCCCTAGGGGATTTATCGCCGGGAGGAGGCCAATGGCAATTTTGCAGGGGAGGGCGATTTATTGCCGGGAGGAGACCACTTGCAAAATTGCCACGTCATAAAGTTTGGTGATGCATGGGACACGCATGGTAATTTGCAGGAGGACGATTTATCCTCGGGAGGAGGCCGTCTGTAAAATTGCCACAACACATCTTCCACAGGATGTCACATTCACATAGGTTGTCCTATCGTAGGACTATTTATATGTCCCGTCCTATGATAAACCGGGAGAAGTATATTTCTGTAAAACTTTGAAATAGAAAATTATTTTTGTAAAACTTTTAAAAAATAAATAAATAAATTCTTGCGCCGTCTATTGCCCGTGTGTGGGCTGTGCAAGCCGCATGCAGCCCGTGAGCCCACCACATTTTGCACGGTGCGGTGGTATTTTGTGTTGTCCAAGAGCTGAGTTCCCAGCGTTCCTATTGCCTCTAGTCAATCTAAAAAAGTGTCTCCGATCCGATTGTATTTTTCGTGGCGTTACAGCACAACTGCATTTCTAGGTCGTTTTGGATTATGTTTGCATGGGAGACTGCACACATGTTTTACATGACGACACATGATCCAATTGCTAATCCGGATGAATTGGGTCGGGAACTGCAAATCCGCTAGCACCTCACGCTATTTTAATTTTTTTTTCGTGTAGACTAATCACCACTAATCAAGTGGTACTTGGCAAATTAATCTCCAACACAAGATGATACCCGCGCTTCACGGCGGGAATTTGTAGTGACATATGCTTTGAAGATCTGTTTTTATACACTGCTACATAACTCGTCATCGTGAATGCCCTATTCGTGTCGAGGGATCGTCAACCGTCACACCGACAAAGATGTACACTTACAGACAATTTTCATAGGCCTTTAGGCCGAACCCGTCATCGATGACACTCATTGGTAATGAGCTTATTTTGCGGCCCGACAAATATAATCTTTGTCGGGCCGCAACCTAACCTCGTCACCGATGAATGGTGACACTCATCGGTGACGAGCTGCTTAGATGATTATCTTTGTCGGGTCGTTATATGAGCCCATTACTAATGAGTGTCATTGGTGACGGCTCGACCTTAAGGCCCGACAAAGATAACAATAAAACACGTCACCGTTATTTATTTATTGACCATTACTGATATTTATTGCTCACTATAAGTACTCCAATTGTCCACAAGAATTGTTATCCCACTATTCACATTTATGGTGAAAGTTGTTGCGGACGAATTTTGTCTTTTTATTAAAAAAAGAAAATTCAGAAAAAATCTATTTAGGTACATGGAAAATAATAACTCCCTACAAATTTGGTAATACTTATCTTGCAAAAAAATTATCTACTATTTGTTCACTTTTGCAGCGATCGATCGAAGTTGATGGATATACAAAACTGATCAACATGGCAAAGAGAATAGAAGTGGCGTTTCAAATTTTATAAATGTCGCAGAGGAGGAGGGGAAAAGAAGAAACAACGATTACATGACTTATCCAAGTGCAGATTGTAGAAATGAGAAGATATTTGATAGCAGAGTAGATGTACACGCTCATCTGATACGTCGAGGGTTCATGAAGGGCTACATATGTTGGACGAAGCATGGAGAGTAAGAATCAGTAGATATTACAGATGCTGCGAGTAGTGGCGCACAAAATCAAGAATATGAAGATGAACCTGACATGTTTGTTCCTTCTCCATTAGGGCGGTGAAATGGTTGATGTCGATTACGATCTACTGCAAAACATGCTGCGTGATGTTGAGGAACCAGCTTACAATGAGAGCGATTTCATGAAGTTCACTAGGTTGGTCAACGATTCAGAGACACCTCTATACATCGGATGCAAATCAAAGCACACCAAATTGTCAGCAACCCTGGACCTAATGAAGCTAAATAGTGGATGAACAAACAAGAGTTTGATAGAACTTTTGGGTATATTGAAAGGCATATGCTTCCTGAGGAGAACACATTGCCTAAGACGACATATGAAGCAAAGCAGGTTTTGTGTCCTTTGGGGTTAAAGGTTCATAGAAATCATGCTTGTCCAAATGACTACATATTGTACCACAAGCAATATGCAGACTTAGAGGCTTGTCCTGTCTGTAAGGCTTCTCGATACAAGTGAAAGAAAAATTGTGATGAATGAAAAAAGTCAAAGAGAGGTGGTCCGACGAAGGTTGTATGGTATCTACCTATCGTTGATCGTTTCAAGAGAATCTTTGCCAATCCCAAGGAAGCAGAGTTAGTATGTTAACATGCTACAGAGAGAAGAAACGATGGTATGTGCATCCTGTAGATTCGATTTAATGAAAGAATATCAATCAAAAATACCCAAAATTCGTAGCAGACCCGAGAAACATGAGGATATGTTTGTGTACGGATGGCATTAATCTTTTCGGAGATATGAGCAGTTCTCACAGTATCTAACTAATTCTTATCGCAAACTATAACCTACCACCATGGTTATGCTTCAAAAGAAAATACATTATGCTGTGCTTATTAATCCAAGGACCGAAACAGCCCGGTAGTGATATTGATGTGTTCTTGGAGCCTATTATCGAGAATCTAGAAACACTCTAGAAAGAAGGTGTGCAAACTTAGGATGCGTATGGTCAGAAGGTGTGCAAACTTAGGATGCGTATGGTCAGAAGAACTTCAATCTTCACGTTCTACTGTTCTGCATCATTAACGACTATCCCGCACTTGGTAATCTTTCTGGACAAACTGTCAAAGGAAATAAGGCTTGCTCCGACTGTATGAAAAATACATGCAGTAAGTGGCTGAAGAAATCATGAAAGATAATTTACATGGGTCATAAGAGATGGCTCCCGTTACGTCACGCATTTAGAAGAAAGAAGGAAATTTTCAATGATAAGAGAGAGCTTCAACCTGCTCTCATGGACTTTACTGGAGATGACGTGCACAATATGGTTAAGGACATAACTAATGAGTTTGGAAAGAAAAGGAAACGTAGTAAGGCAAAAGACAAGAGTATGTGAAAGAAAAAATTCATATTTTGGCGATTACCTTACTGGAAAGATAGTGAGGTCCGTCATTGCATTGATCTCATGCACGTAGAAAAGAAGGTGTGCGAGAGTTTGGTCGGACTACTGCTGAATATTCCTGGAAAGACTAAGGATGGATTGAACGCGGGCTTAGATCTATAGGATATGAATATTCAAAGTGAATTCGTGCCAGTAACTAATCCGGACACAAGAAGAGTGTTACTCCCTCCAGCTTGCCACACCTTGTCGAAGGATAAGAAGATGCAAATGTTATCCTGTTTGAAAGATATAAAAGTTCCATCGGGCTATTCAACAAGGATAAGTACGTATGTTTCATCGGAAGATTTCAAACTGGTTGGAATGAAGTCTCACGATTGTCATGTGCTAATCATACAGCTCTTACCAGTTGTTGTAAGAAATATTCTTTCACTCAAATTCCGCCACACGATCATGCGGTTGTGCGCCTTCTTTAATGCAATCAGCTAGAAAGTTATAGATCTAGAAGAACTTGATGGGTTGCAGGCAGATATTGTCAAAACTCTCTGTCACTTGGAGATATATTTTTCACTGTCTTTCTTTGATATCATGGTTCATCTCCCTGTTCATCTTATGAAACAAATAAAATTATGTGGCCTAGCTTTTCTAAGAGAAATGTACCCGTTCGAGAGGTACATGGGAATTCTGAAGTCGTACGTCCGAAATAGAGCAAAATCACAGGGGAACATCATGAAAGGGTACACAACTGAGAAGGTTATTGAGTTCTACGTCGAATACATGAATGAGACCGATCCTATCAGAGTTCCAATATCTCGTCATGAAGGAAGGTTGTTAGGTGTTGGCATAATAGGCAGAAAACAAATTGTCCCAGATCAAGATGCCTATGCCCAGGCCCATTTCTTTATGCAATATGGTAGAAGTTGCCCTATATTTTGAGGAGCATTTAGCGAAGGTCCGATAAGAGAACATGGGTCGATCAGATATGTGAATCAACATAGAGTATAATTCTCATTTCAACGAATGGTTCAAGAATCATATTACAATGTCGACAAATGGTCCAAATGAAACAATAAGGAGGTTGGCGCCGGGTCCTTGTTGGGATTTTGATACATGGCAAGAATACGATATTAATGGATACACATCTTACACCGTCAAACAAGATGACAAAAACACAGTACAAAATAGTAGTGTTCGTATAGATGCATTTCAGGATCAACTTGGGTCTAACACATACTATGGCCGCAGAGAGCAGATTTGGGAGCTGAACTACATGAAGTTCAAAGTCCCATTGTTTTGTTGTCGATGGGTGAATTTACACACTGGTGTCAAAGTCGACAAAAAAGTTTCATGATTATAGATCTAACCAAGGTTGGATACGTCGATGAACCATTTGTACTTGTGAAACAGGTCGAGCAGATTTTCTACATAAAAGACTCGGCAAACAAGAAGCTACACGTCATTAGGGATGACAAGAGAACAATTGTTGGGGTTGACAACGTTGTCGACAAAGACGAATGCAACCAAAATCTTCATGTAAAACCCCACATAGACCTTGACGATGATCTTGAAGAGGATGTGGCATGTGCTCGTTCAGATCACATGAAAGGCATATCCTTGTGATTTGAACGAATCCATTTATTGCGTTGCAGCTAGGATATGTGATTGACACATTTCTGTATGTGTTTTGTAGGGATCGATGAAGAAAAACAGCAAGAAGGCTATGATGGATCGTGGCATGGCAAAGAGGACGAGGTCGGTGAAGAAGGATGTGCTATCCTTGTAATGGAAGCGTTTGTATTAATTTGATTTGCTATGGAAGCCTTTCTTGCAGTGAAAGAAGTATTAATTTGATTTGCTATTTCTTGCAATGAAAGAAGTATGTTGGTTCAACGCTTCAAAAATCGGGCTTGCTATGTTATACCCTGAAAATCGGGCTTGCATCTAACGTTTCAAAATTTTCTAATTGAAAAGGCATGAAGCATATGCCGCACTCCCACTTAATATTGGCATGGCTTCCTTACAACAATCTAAACCCTTACAAAGAAGAAGGAAAAAGTCAACAATGGTCAACCCTGAAAGAAGCATAAATAATAAAATAGTAATATGTCTATCATAAAAAAAAAGTTTAAAATACTATCAGTGACGAGCAGCCAGTAACAACCGATTGAGATGTTATCTTAATCAGGCCTTAATTGAAGTCCATCACGAATGTTGTTATCTCAATCGGGCTTTAATTGAAACTCGTCACGGATGTTATTATCTCAATCGGGCTTTAATTGATGCCTGTAATGGATGACTCCATAACGGTCCTTCACTGACGACCGTCACCGATGACTACCATCCATAATGGCGGGAAATTGAAGCCCGTCATGAATGTGGTTTGACCACAAGAAGACTAGGGTTCTTCAGTTTTCACTTCACTCTCACTTCACTCCACCGAGCCCTCATCGCCGCCACGTCGTTCTCCACCGAGCCAGGCCACTGCCCTTGCCACCGCCGCACCAACCTCCTCCGAGGCCGGCTATCGCCGCCTCATTCTCCACTCAGCTTGGCCGCCGCCCTCGTCGGCGCCGCATCGACCTCCTCTGAGCCTAGCTGTCGGCGCCTTGTTCTCCACTGAGCTAGGCCGCCGTCCTCGCCGGCGTCGCATCGCCCTTCTTCGAGCCCGGCCGTCGCCGCCTCGTTCTCCACCGAGCCTGGCCGCCGCCCTCGCCGCCGCCACATCGACCTTCTCCGACCCCAGCCGTCGCCGCCTCATTCTCCACCCAGCCAGGCCGTTGCCCACCGATTGGTGATTTTTTATTCATTGCTAGGATAATTAGTGAATTCTTTGGTGAAAGAATTTGGTGAGCTTTTTATGCACGTGTGATGAATGGATGTGATAGATTCTTTTTAGGGCATGTATGATGAATGGATGTGATAGTGACATTAAGTGACTTGGGGAATTTTTATGCATGTACTGTGACTTAGATTATTTTAAGAATTTTTATGCATGTATGGTGATTTAGGGCATAGTGAATTATTTTTATGTATTTAGGATAACTAGTGTATAGTGAATTTTTTTTATGCATTTAGGATAATTAGTGTATAGTGAATTATTTTTTATGTGTTCCGGATAACTATTGTATAGTGATAATTTAGGATATTTTATTGAATTTAGTGTAATTTAGTGAATTTTAGGGATAATTTCTTAGTGAATTTTTTATATGTCACTAAGTGCAATTTATGGTAATCTCTTATGTATGTATGGTATTTTGCGATATTTAAGTTTGTAGGAAATGTCTAATCAAGCCCCAGCCACATCGGCGACAACTGGTGCAACCACGTCTGAACGTAACCTTAGAACTGCAAATAGGCTACCTAGGGAACGGTTAATGATAATGGATGTTGACGTCAAAGGATTCCCGGTGGCTTCAGCATTAGTAGTGAAGTTTGCAAGTAAATGTGGAGTCTTAGGAAAATGACACTTTAGCATCCTAGTGAACCATGTCAAGGAAATGCCAAATGAGGATAAGCACACTTCTTGAACGAACTTCAAGGAGTGCTTCGAGTACCCTCAAGACGATGAGAACATTCTGAAGTGTCGTGCATTCCAAAAGATGGGTTTGGCTTGGAAAAATTTCAAGACAAAGCTTGTTAACGAGCTCGTACTCAACAACAACCAACCAACACTATTTGGCACATATCCGTGGATTACAGAAACCGTTTGGGGCGAGTTTGTGGCTGCAAAAACAACTCCTAAGTTCCTGTCAAAAAACGCGGCCGCTCGGGAACTCCAGGCTAGAAACAAGCACCCACATCGGCTTGGCACTTGAGGATATAGCAGGAAGTAAGAGCAATGGCGGATGGAGGATGAGACTGCAGCACAATCTAACACCCTGCCGCCATTTGCTGACATCCCAGATGAACGAGAAAGGAATTGGGCAAGGGCACGAATAGTTAAGAACAGCGATGGAACACTTACGTTCCCAAATGTAGATGATGACCGAGTGTACTAGGAAATGGTGAGTTCTCGATATTGGATGTTTAATCTGAATGTCTCTTTGTATAGTAGGCATGATTTAATCTGACTTCACTGTACTATAGGTGGGATATGCTGCCAAGAGACAGTCCTTGCAAGAGGTGAGCTCACAAAGACACGAGGACGACATCCTCACAAAAGCGTTGGGCAAGCCAGAACATCTTGGATGGACAAGAGGCATTGGCTCTAACATTCCATGGAAGATTGGGTTGTCCTAGTACTTATGACAGTACGGGAGGTGAAAGCTGACTAAGGCATAGAAAGAGGAGCGCCTGAAAGAAAAGATTAGAGCCGAACTTAGCTCGAAATTTGATCAAAAACTTATTCAGGTGGAGGCACGCATCAGGGGAGAGATCCAGTAGCAGAACCTCAACCCCTCCCCCACTCCTAGAGTACAAGCGAGCCCCACGCAATGGCGAACCAATCTTAACTAACCTATCTATTATATCATATAACAGTAAAACCATGATACCATGCACATGTTGTCTTAACTAACCTATCTATTATATCATATTCTAAGAACATGAGTGAATCTATCGTAGGGACCCACATAGTGCATCCTAGAAGTTAGGGTGACATAGATGTTTTCGTCCACCGCCACCGAGGGAGTCGCTTTCAAGCCTACCCTAGAAACCAAAGTGCACGGGGCGGATTTGGTGGTTGGGCATACTAAAGTCCAGGTGAACATGGTCATGGACAACTGGGTCAATTGGCCTCTAGAGATCCCACCATACAACGAAATTTTGACCATGGGAGATGCACGTGGGACCTTTATCCAATGGCCCAATGATCAAATTATCATAAAGATGGTTCCTAGATTAAATGCCCAAGGACCAAGTTGTCCGTCGCCAAGACCCACTCCAGCTCCTTTAGCCCCTCCTGTCATTGAAGACCCACACAGTGATATCACTTTACAATATGATACCGATTTTGGGTTAGATCCTATGGAGGACGACATCATGGCTAACATTCCCTCTCCTATCAAAAAGAGCAAGGCACATTCTTCTCCACCAATGGTATACAACAAAAAAGCTCATGGAAGGGGGAAAGGGAAAGGAAAGTTGCACACCTCGCTCTTGGTTCCCAAGCAGCTAGATCTAGGCAAGGAGGTATCAGTTCCTACTAAAAGAGCCTAGCTCCAACAACCTTCCAATTAGGCATGCCATTTGTTGGAGACCACGAGCTAGCCAAGATGGGTCCTGCTTGCCGAGAGTTGCATGGATACTACATAGAAAGATCGAACTCAAGGAGAAAGAACAGAGAGATGGATATAATGGGGCATCACGGTGCAGAGCCATTTCTTGGGCCAGCTACCTATATTGTGGTAGACTTTAAGGATCTCTTTAACCTCTTTAGGCTGCGAGCAGTGGACACTAATCTTCTTAAGTGTTACACGCTATAAGTATTGATGAGTACAAAATATGCTAATAACAATCCATATAGAATGCTTATAAGGGTTATTGTTTTGCTTGTAGGTTAAGTTTGACAGAGGGCACAAAGAAACAGAATCCAAGTTGGTTTTCTAGATACAACCCAAGTAACGAGACAGCTATGCAGCACAATCTAGAATCGGTGACAACTTATGTCAAGGACAGCTTGCGGGGCCGCCAGGACAAAGACTTCATTCTATTAGCCCATAATTAATAGTAAGAGTATTACCTAATTAGATGGAATCCACGACGCATATAACTTTAGTATTTAACTTACAATATATTAATGCCACAAGTTTCATTGGATTCTCCTGGTCATAGTGTCAAAGTAGAGTAAGGTCTACTACCTTAACTCCCGAATTAATGAGAAATACATTTTTTTGGCGCTTGAAGCTGCATTAAATGACACGTGGGTCTAATATATGCAAAAAGGCGACAAGCATAAGGAAGGACATCTCGACCTCTATCACCACATAGACTTCCCATGCCATCAACAAGTTGGTGATACTTGTGGTTTTCACGTGTGCCATAACATGAGTACTTTGCTAGATAAGGTGACATTGCTAGATCTTGAGGTTTATTCTTACGTACACTAAATCACAAAAAAGCTAATGGTTCAATTGTGTACATATATATATACATATATATGTATGTATATATACTAACTTGGTGCCTCACTTATAGAAAAAAAATTAGCAAAATTCCATCGCACAACTTTGAATATATTAGAGAGGAACTAGTTGCCTTAATACTTGCAGAACTCGTATCTCCAAAAGAAAGCTTTAGAATAAAGTAGTCAGCCAAAATTTGTTAAACATTTTTAATGCTTGTCAAAAACATATGATTATGTAACATTTATGTATATATTATATGTAATACAATCTTTGATGTTAATGTATACATTTGCAATGCTAATTACATAATTTGTTTCAAATTATACTGGTAGATTTTGATGCTTAACTCTTGAAGATATGCATGTGGATGTGAATGTATGGATTGATGGCATGTGGATGAACGTGTGAATAGGGTTACTGGGAATGGGAATGTATATATCTATTTTTGTTATTTTGCAGCGGGCATGACTAGCAAAGACCTGAGACTAGTCAAAAAATAAAATTTATTTTTTTTGGTAAATTACTCATCAGTGACGGGTTAGATAAAATACCCGATGCCGATATACATAACAGACATCGGGTCTAACATAGAGCCCATCACCGATGAGTCATCCGTGACGGTCTTCAAACCATACCGACAAAGGTGACCTAGTCATCTTTATCGGTTCATAGTAGGGGCCCGTCAGGGATGACTCATCAGTGATGGGCCCTAGTTTGACTTCTCTGCTATGTCAAACCTATCGGTGACGGGGTTTAATATAGGCCCGACAAAGATAACTATCATCGGTGACGGTGGCTGGCCCGACAAAGATAACTTTTCACATCATTAACTTTTAGTTTGTGACGAAACCTCTCGCCAACGCAAATGAGGGTTTCCGGCCGACACAAATTAGTTGTTCCGTGCTAGTGATACTTATGAGAGAATCACAAATAAGAAATGAATGTAAACAATGACAAAATAAAAGACGTAACGAATTTCTGGTCTTATAGCTACTTTTGAAAGGACCGAATACAATAATGATAACATTCATGATGGGCACTTTGAAAGCATGGAGATAAGGTTGTTACATATAAAACACTGCGTTATAAAAAATAAGTTGCTTATTCGGGCAGAATGAACCAATAAGATGAAGAGCAATGTTACTGAAGAGGCAACAAATCATATAGTATATTTTCATGGAACTATTGTAGATTAGCTATTACCTAACTGAGCACACTTTGTTGATCAAAAGGCAAGTTACAAATGTGAAATAAGGAAATGAGAAAAGATAGCTAAACCCTATAAGTAATTGATACAATCGTTTACCTGATAGGTCATTATAAGAACTGGTGAAGCCAGATGGAGCGAGCACAAAATTCTGTATAGATCACCTTTCTCAGCAGATGTAAAAAATATTTCCATATGATGGAATGACAAAATATTGTGTCAAATCACAGGCTGCCGAAAGGATAGTTTCTGATGTTTTTTCGTCAAGGAATAATGAAGCTGCAGTTATTTTTTACATCATTGTTTACCTCATGTCACAACATGTTTACAACAGGAGTTGCATATGGAATATTGATTACTGATGTTCTTATCTGCAGCGAGTCAAGTTCGCCGCATAGAGTTCTCTGTGTGTGTGTATATATATAATAAAGAATATTAATCTACTGTCACAGATACTGCAAAGAAATCGAAGGGAGTAACCTGTTAAAAATAGAATTACAAACAAATTAGTTTGAATGCTATAATCAGTGCACTCAATTGATACTGATTACCAAGAGAGGTTTAGCTAGATTAATGATGAACCTGAAAACGGCATGAATTAGGGCATCATCCTCATTATTAGCTGAGTAATGGATCCAAGAATATGTGTATTTCGAGGAGCAAAAGCAGGAGCAGACATCTATATATAAAGAAACTAAAAAGAAGAAGAGATGACAAAATATTGCACGAAACAATTTATTAGAAGATGAACAGACGAAAGTGGGAAGCCGGCTAGGCGTGTCTCACTGTCTCCCTCATGTTTACTCCCACTGCAGGAGAGGAGACCCTTGCGCTCCCTCACACTGATGCGGAAGGGGAGGACAGCGAGAAGGGACACGGCAGCGTTTTGCGTCGGTCCTGACTGAGCGTGGCGCTTTTCCTACTTCGGTACCGAGCGCACAACAGGAGTGCGTGGGGCTCCCAACTGACGTGTCACCATCGTCCTGGTTTTGGAGTGAGCGATCTTTTTTTTTTGTCTGAGAGAAGCGGATAGGGTTTACGGGGATATGTGCTTGGGCCAACGAAAAAAGAGGTGAAGTTCAATGAAGAGGCCAATAAGCAGGCTGATCCATTACGACGGCACCGTCGATCTGGAGACCTGTAGAAAAATCTAACAGCTCAGAAAAAAAGATGACATGGCTTAACGCGGTGTAAACTTTATAGTAATAGTTGCTATAGTGAATATTAACTTATATAGTAATAAGAAAGGATAACCGCTGCTCGCAGGAAGAGGGAAGAATATAGACTATGAGCATTTCCGGGCTCCATTGAAAAAAGGAAAGATACGGTCGAAGAATCAAAAGAGAAATTTGATGGCTGAGAAGGTGAAGGCGAAGACGTAACTATTCCAACTCCTGTCTGACCTTGTACAGCAGGTACAAGCGCCTCCGCCACCTCAATTTGTTTATTCATTTCCGACGATTAGGGACAACTCTGATTTCATCGGCACGATTCCTCAATTTGTTCGTTCGTCCGAATATTCTTCTTAATTATTACAGATTTCAGACGAGGCAAAGGAATGAGCAAAGAAAAGTCTAGCAGCTCTCTTTCCTTCACTACTTAAAAAAGATTTTTCATGACACTTCTATTTTATGTTTTTTGGACAAACTAAAAATAATATCGTCAGTGAAAATCACATTTATTTTTACTAGCGAGTGACATAAGCATTCATGGGTAAAAATCGCTTTTCAATGACGGGTGCTTAAGACGTCCGCAAGTGAAAATCAATTTTACAAAAATATATATTTATATCTAACATTTTCATAAAAAATCAGATGAAAATAAAATTTATATCAAACTTATAGATCTCAATGAGATCTACAACCTTTTAGTTGAAAACTTTTTCCTTTGAGATCATTTAGGGTTCAAAATATTCGTTATAAGATTCAAAATCTATTTTACAAATTTCATATATATGGTTCAAATAACCTCCAACGGACACATTGATGTGACCATGACAACTATTGATACAACCGTTTGCTCACATCATAGGTCAATTGGAAGACATCAAGATCAAGCTATCCATGCTTTGAAATCCAATTCGGCCACCTGTTATATTGCTGACTTCAAACGATCGTCAAATATGCATACGAGTTTCGTTTTGGGCCCATGACTATTTGATGAAACGATCTCGGAGTTCTCTTTCCAATGGAACCAGTTTCATCTCCAAATTCCTAATGAGTCATCGGCAATAAAAGAATCAAGGTGTTGCGCCACCTGTCATGCGCCTTTGGGCTTGTAATTTTGTCTAGGACCACGGTCCAAGTGGAGTCCATGTGGGGCTCATGTGGGGTGCGCCCTAACTTGGTGGAGCACGACCCTAGAAACCCCTTGGTCGTCCTCCAACCTCATTAAATAGCTATGTATCACTTCAAGGTTTCTCGGGTTTTGTTAGATTAAAGTTTTAGCCATTGCTACTTTACCTTATAGTTACGTGTGTCGGCTAGACCACCTAATTACTTGTCTTCGGAACCTCACCTTATCGTGAGCTTTAATTTGTATTTGCAATTCAGATTGCTTTTATCTTGTTCTTACTTGTTTTTTCGATTTGCTTGGAAGAATACGGTTGATCTGCACCGGCAAGATCAACAACTCACGGAAAGCTGTATCGATCGTTAAGACGCAACATAACAACATCTTGTACGGTCGTAGTCGGATCGTCAACGTTTCTCCTAAATCGTAGTTATCTAAACTGACCGAAAGATCGGACCAATCAGAGCCGTGAGCATATCAATTGTAGCTCAGGGTTTATCACAAATGATATGTGTCAAAGTTGTAGAGCTTTGCGAGATCTACAACTTTGTAGTTTATGACTTTTTTATTTGAAATCATTTAGACAACCAAATAAGTATTTTATGTTTTGAATAATGTAAATCAAAACAAAAGCATTCTGAATATAGACAACAAGTGCTTTACATTCAGATGGTAATGTAATACATGTGTGGAGAGAGATCTTATGTTCGAATCCTACAAATCACTTACTTATGAATTTAATCCAAAAAATTGCCTAAATTGTCAATTAGGATGTATAATTGTGTTATATAGATGCTTGGTAAAAATCAAAATATTTTTTTTGAATAAATTGTTGTTTGGCCCACCTTTTATTACCAAAGTTTTACTTTGGACCACCTCTAAACCAATTTTTTCACTTCGAACCGGGTAACTTTGCCATATTTTTGGTTTGGATCATCCAACTCTCTTTACTATTCATGTCTATTCAACATTATGATGAAGATATAGCCTGCATATAGACGGGGAAGTTCATCGATGTGTCGAAACCGATTTGATTCAGATTGTTGATAGGTATTGAAGAAATTGTTTGAGGTGGTTCAAACCAAAAAATGGTGAACATACCCGGTTCAAAGTAAAAAGATTGGCTTAAGGATGGTTTAAAGTAAAACTTAGGTAATAAAATATGATCTAAATTGCAATTCACTCTATTTTTTATTTTATTTTCGCAACAAAAAAAATCAAAATGAAAATGTGGAAATCAATTTTCACTGACGGCTGCGTTATGTCACCCATCAGCAAAATTCGATTTTGATTGGCGGTCGAATGCCGCCAACGAATATCGTTGCTTTTTAGTTACCTTTAATTGCCAGCGGAACATCTGTCTGCCTGAAAAAATATGGTTTAGCCACTAGAAAAATGTGTTTTTCTCTATGCTCCCATGCACAAATGCGGACGCTATTATAGAGGGAGAAAAAACTAATTTCCCTATGGCTTAGTCAATTGTAACGGACGAACATCTTTTTTATTTCACATAAAAAATAAAAAAGCAAATTTCATAAAAGCATAACCTATTGTGATTCAAGTTGCACAAATCCATGGAGATTTTTATACGTGACATATAACCTCAGGTATTTTTAGTACTAAAATTTAACAAAATCAAACTGTTAACCAATTTAACATGCTCATATATCAAAATTAAAAAGAACTTTACTTATATTAATGTAACATGATGGGTAAAGAATCAAAAAAATTTAACACCTAATTATAGAACTAAAAAGTGTGGTAGATTAGAGCCAAAATAATTAATAGTGTGGTCTTGTGAAATTTTATAGCCATAATACATGTGATGATGTGCCACATGTCAAATTAAACACCCATGGTTCTGTGTAACTTAGACCATATTAGATGACATTAGGTAAATTTACTCAAAATAAAAATTAATGGTACAGTGGTATACACTTTGTACCAGAACTACAAAACCCCTAATAAAGGACGGCCTTAAATGTGTCGGTTCATCTAAAACCGACACATATGAGGCTTTTTTTGTCCTCCCAATCCCTCAAGCAGGTTTAAAATTAAAAATCAGTACCTACAATATTTTATAAAAAAATCGACACCAATAATAAGAGTGTCAGTTTTTTTAAATAAACAGGCATCTATACTTAGAGATAAAAGTGCCGGTTTAAAAAAACCGACACTTTTAGTGGGAGCCAAGCCAAGCAGATGCCGATGGCAAGCGTGCATGGAGTGGGCGTCCTTAAACTGTCAGCGTCCTTTTCCTTCCATAGTGTCCTTATTCGCTCCTTCACTCCATCCCCTTCTCTCCCCATCTCCCAACTCCCTCTACCCGGCTGGCATGGAGTTGCATGGTGGCGACCGCCTCTTCCTCTTCCCGACGCGATGGCAGTGGCCTCTTCCTCTCCTTTGCGCAGCGCAGCAGCAGCCGCCTCTTCCTCTTCCTGGCCTGACATGACAGCCACCAGATCTGGCCAGCACAAGCTCAAGGGTTGCTAGATCCAACCACCACGAGCTCAGGGCGGCTAGATCCACACGCGGCCGCCTCTTCCTCTCCCCTGTGTGCCGCAGTGGCGGTGGCCTCTTCCTCTCCTGGGTGTGGCGGCGGTGACCTCTTCCTCTTCTCTATGTGGCGTGATGGCAGCGGAGACAGTTGCCTCTTCCTCTCCCCAACCCAGCACAGTGGCCACAAGATCCAACCTGCACAATGGTGCGTGCAGGTTACTCCACGGCTGAGAGCGGGGGACTTCTAATTGGAGTCTAATTGAAGTGATGGAATTATTCATTCGTGTCAAAATTGTGAATCAATTTTGTGATTTGTGCTATGTGATTTGTGCAAGGGATATTGTTGTTGGATGGATCGATGGTGGTATGTGGATGAATCATGAAGGTGCTCTTGGATGTGGGATGGTCTAGGGGTGATGGGGAGTTGCTCGATGTATCGGCTCGAATCGAGCTGGCTTTTTTTCATTCGTGGAACTCCAAAGGTGTTGGTTTATGAACCGACGCCTCTGATTCCTCCTCATTAGTGTCGCCTGAAGAGTGCCGGTTAGAAAATCCGACACCTATATGGGTTGCCAATTGCTACGTGTTACCATTTACATAGTATTGTACACACTTCATAGAGTGGTCATTAAAGTCATATAATTTAAAAAATCTATTCTATGCCATTGAGTTTATACTAGTTCAACGATTTACCATTGACATTGTCTCTTTCTATAATGTATAGATAACTTTATCAATTATTTTACAGTATGTCATTGGGCTGACTTTTTTAAAAAAAATACACAAAACACTCTTAGAGACATACAAGGTTAACAATTGATTTAGCTCATTTGAAGTTTCAAAAACATATGAAAATTTTATGTGGCCTTCTTACATATTATAAGTTTCGAGTTTTTTCTGGTATATTTATTTTTTAGAAAGATTTTGTTGTGTGGTATATGAGAGAGAATTTGCTTACACAAAAGATATAATAGCGCAAAAATATTTTACGTAGCGTATGAAAGATGATTTACATTAAAAAGAACACAAAAGAGTATTCTATATAGCATATATCAGATAAATTATACTTAAAAAAATAGAAATGCAAAAAATTTGAAACTTATATATGAACTTTTATGTTGTGTAAGAAGACCATATAAAAATTTTTACATTTTTTTAAACTTCTAATAAGATAAATCAATTGTTAACCTTGTATGCACGTAAGGGTATTTTGGGTATTTTGAAAAGAAAGTCCAATTGGATTGTAAAATAATTGATAAAGTTACCAGTATATTATAGAATGAGACAATATAATTGGTAAAAAAGAAGAGAGATAGCTGGAGAAGAAAATGAAATGGATAATAACATCGTAACAATCCATTACTATCGATCCCTGAACTAGTTATCTCGAAACAGTCTATTTGACTAATCGATCTAGTAGCATTTAACTCCCCCTGCGCTGCCCAACCGATCAGCCACAGCGCGCGCCTACGCATCACCACATCACGCATGCGCGGGCACGCCACGCCGCTGCTAGGTGCACATCAGATCGATGGAGGGGAGAAGACGACGAGGGTGGTGGCGCCCACTACTACAGAAACGGTCTTTCTGGACGAGGCCCTCAATAATTTTCAGACGGACCGTAAGTGGCCGCGCCTGGAAAAACCGGTCTCGAGGGGGCCGGTTGTTGGCCCGCACGGGATAATGCGTTATCCCGTGCGGTCAGTTTAAGCGACCGCACGGGATATTATCGCGTGCGGTCCACATAACGGACCGCACGGGATAACGCATTATCCCGTGCGGGCCGCTTAATCGGACCACACGGGATAATATCCCGTGTGGTCCGATTAAGCGGCCCGCACGGGATAATGCGTTATCCCGTGCGGTCCGTTAGGTGGACCGCACGCGATGATGCACCATAAAGCAGCTTCCAGCCCCGACAGCGCCACTTTGAACCTGATGTTTCTCTCTCCAAAAAAAGGCAATTATAGGGGGGAAGGTTTTCAACTTGAATTTTTCAATTGGAATCAATACAAAAGGTACCAAGCTTGTACTTCTCTTCCATTTGCTTCCATTTTTAAAAATTTTTATTGGTTTAATGTGAAGATATTTGAAGTTTTTTTAACTCGGTTTCTCTCTCCAAAAATAAACATTTTCTTTTGGTGGAAGGTTTTAGAGTTGAAATCTTCGATTGAAATCAATATAAAAGGTAATGTGCTTGATCGTCTCCTTCATTTGCTTTCGTTTTTGTAAGATTTCATTGGTTGAATGCGAAGATATGTAAAGTTGTGTAAATTGGTATTTTGTGCTATGTTTGTAATTTGTAGGTCAAATATTTTGTTTTTTTGATTGTACCAATTTTTGGTAGCTAATATTGTCTTAGTATTATTATTTGCTGTGAATGAGATTATAGTACAAAAGTAGGATTTAAGTATAATTTGTTTATTTAGGAAACACCGACAATATAATATTAATTAATGATGTGAATTTTTTTAGATGGATCGGACATGGATGTATGAAACACGTAGAACTCATCCGAAGTTCATAAGAGAAGCATCAACATTTATTGATAAGGCTAAGGCACACGCTTTGAGGGAGAATAGGAAGGATATTTTTTGTCCTTGCGTGGATTGTAAGAATCAGAAGATGTGGAAAGATCTGAATGTAATTTTGGGACACATAATTCAGCGTGGATTTGTGGAGAAATACACAGTTTGGACTTATCATGGGGAAGTCGCCCCCCTCCTGTAGAGATTTCTGATATTTGGTTCGATCAGGCAGAGGATTTTATAATTGAGGACATGTCCCGTCAAATGACTGGTGATTTTGGCGGCTCTGGTTTTGACGCCGCAGAGGTTGATATTGAACTTGATCTTGAGGATATGTTGCGGCACGCTGGACCAGAGGTCCTAACAGGGAAAGCAAGAGATTTAAACAATTGGGAGGCGTTGCAGAAATCAGCGAAAGATCTTTTGTACGATCAATCAAAGGGATGTGACATGGAGTATACAGTGTTGCGGTCGGTGCTAGAACTTCTTAGATTGAAGGCCAGGCACGGATGGTCTGATACTAGTTTCAACAACTTGATGGGTCTCCTGAGAGCTATGCTTCCTAAGCCTAACTTGTTGCCAGCTAACACCTACGAAGCCAAGAAACTGATATGTCCATTATCACTTGGTGTGGAAAAGATCCATGCATGTATTAATCACTGTGTACTTTATCGTAATGAATACGCTGACCTGGACAAGTGTCCAACTTGTGGGGCGAGTAGGTACAAAAAGGATAACAGTGTCACCGATAGTGATGTTGCCGAACCAAATGCATTGGTCGAGCCAGGAAAGAAGATTCCGGCCATGGTGATGTGGTACTTGCCAGTGAAAGATCGCATGAAGCGATTGTTCTCGAACCCCGCCGACGCCGAGTTGATGAGATGGCATCAAGAGGGTCGAAAAACAGATGGTATGATTCGACACCCCGCCGATGCTCGACAATGGAGAAACTTTGATTCGAAGCACCCAGAATTTGCAAATGATCCGAGAAATGTAAGGTTTGCGTTGAGCACGGATGGAATGAATCCGTTTGATGACCTAAGCAGCTCGCACAGCACTTGGCCTGTTCTGCTCACCATGTATAACCTTCCGACATGGTTATGTCAGAAGCGAAAGTATATTTTGTTGACTATCCTTATACAAGGGCCAAAACAGCCTGGCATCGATCTAGATGTGTTTCTTGAACCTTTGATGGAGGATATGTAAGAAATGTGGGAAGAGGGTTTACGATTGTTTGATGCGTACCGACAGGAGTATTTTACTCTGCGTGCTATCATATTCGTTACTATAAACGATCTATCAGCAAATTTTTCCCTCTCAGGACAGATTAAAGGAAAGACCGGATGTCTTATATGTCTGGACAACACATCATACATATACCTGACCTCGTCAAAAAAGTTAGTTTACATGCGTCATTGTCGTTTCTTACCACAGAAGCATAGGTATCGTACGATGGCTACCTTTTTTGACAAAACTGTTGAAGAAGGTACTGCCCCCGAAGCAAAGAATGGTTCCATGGTGTTCAAGCTGACAAAGAACATAAAGGTCGTGTTCGGCAAGGGAAAGATAGCTTTAGGCAAGAGGAAGAAAGAAGTGGTAGAAAACACACTGCCCTTCAAGAAACATTGAATCTTTTTCAAGTACCTGATGTACTGGAAAGACCTGGAGATTCGCCATGCCATCGATGTCATGCACCTCGAGAAAAACGTGTTTGACAGCACCATCGGGACTTTACTTGACATCCCAAGTAAAACAAAGGATGGGTTGAAGTCACGTAACGACCTGGTCAATTTGGGCATAAGAAAAGATCTCCACCCGATAGAGCTAACGAATGGTAAGATTGAGATTCCACCGGCATGCTACTCAATGTCACTACAAGAGAAAAAAACTTTCTGTAAATGTCTTCGTGGATTGAAAGTGCCGACTGGATTCTCATCGAATATCCGGAAACTAGTATCAATGAAAAATTTGTCGATTTCTGGATACAACGCTCACGACTGTCATAAGATGCTTACGGTATTCCTCCCTATCGCTATAAGGGCGGTGAAACCAGTGCACACCAAGGTAGTGATAACAAAGCTATGCTATTTTTTTAATCGAGTTTCACAGAAAGTTTTTGATCCAGAAGAATTAGGACCCCTTCAGAAATTCGTAGTCGAGACAGCTTGCCAGCTAGAGATGTTTTTTCCTCCATCGTACTGGGACATGATGGAACATCTCATTGTTCACATTGTCCCTCAAATCATTGAACTTGGTCCTCTATACCTACATCAAATGTGGGCGTACGAGCGATACATGGCCGTTCTGAAAGGATATGTCCGTAATCGTGCTCATCCGGAGGGCTCAATGATAGAGGGTTACACAACTGAGTAGGCTGTCGAGTGCTGCGTAGATTATGTGAGAGATGTCAACCCCATTGGGATACCGATGCCTCGACATGATGGAAGGTTATCTGGGAAGGGTACTGTGGGAAAAAAATGCTTCTACGACAACGATTACAAAGCGGTATCAGATGCACACAGCAGTGTTCTTCAACAACTCGCCATCGTTGCGCCCTACATTGAGCAACACACTTCCGAGATCAGAGCATGCAATCCTGGGTGATTCGACGATTGGGTTTCGAAAGAACAGAAGCACACTTTTCCCCAGTAGCTGAAGGATCAAAAGCTAACGTGTGGAGAATCAATCGAGGAGAAAACGATAGAAAGACTTGCAGCTGGCCCAACAAGCCTTGTGACCTTATGGCAAGGGTATGACATCGGCGGATATTCTTTTTACATAAACAGCAAAGATAGGAAAAGCTCAGCGCAGAACAGTGGGGTTCGTGTCGAAGCGTTGGACCCAACAGGGCAGAACAAGTCTTACTACGGGATCATACAAGAAATATGAGAACTTGACTACGGTTTAAACATTCAGATCCCTGTTCTCAGATGCCAATGGGTGAAAGACAACATGGTAGATAAATTTGGATTTACGTGTGCTGAACGGAGTAAAATTGGACATAAGGATGATCCATGGGTCCTTGCTGAGCGTGTTGCACAGGTTTTTTATTTGAAGGATCCTTCCGATGAAAAGATGGACATTATTGTATCGGGCAACCAACACATCATTGGTATTGACAACATTCAAGACGCACGCGATTATAATCAATACGACGCCATTGAGTTATTCACAGATCTTCCTACGCGGATGAAACGCATTGAGAGTGTCCTCGACGAATCAAAGTTTGCATTCGTGCGGAAGGATGTTAATTTAAAAATTGTGAAATGCTAGTTTGTTTTTTGTGTATATTATATGTTTTTGCGAGTGAATGTATACATATCAAACTTATGGTGTTACCAGTGAATGTGTGGTTTTATATCGAAGTTATGGTATTTGTGTGGATGATTAATATATTATACATATTATTTATATTATAGGTATATATGAATAATATATGTATATAATATATACATATTATACATATATTTATAATATATGTATATATTTATATTATATGTATATAATATACATATAATATACATATATTATACATATAATATATGTACAATTTTTCAAATAAATTATACATAAATTATACATATATTCAAAAATATGTTTTTTATTATTTTATGTGCATTCATATTATTTTTAGTTTTATAGTCTTAATATAAGGGCGGCGATTATCCCGTGCGGGCGGCTTAAGAGCCCGCACGCAAAATCCTCTTTCCGTCCGGGCGGCTTAAAAGGACCGCACAGAAATATAGTATTTCCGTGCGGGCGGATTACACGGCCCGCACGGAAAGACTATATTTCCGTGCGGGCGCTTAAGCCGCCCGCACGCGATGGTCTCCGCCTATAAATGGTACGCGCGGGTGCCGAAAATTTCTAAGTCCAGGCGAAACCCTACACCCGTGCCGCCAGGCTGCCCAAATCTCGCGCCGACCGCCGAGCGCCGCCGCTTCCCGACGCCGCCGGCCTCACCGACGCCTCCTCCCACCGCCCCGCGTGTCGCCCTCGACCCGGACGCCGCCGTCCTCACCGACCGACCCCGACCGCCGAGCGCCGACCGCCGCCGCTCCCCGACGCCGCCTCCCACCGCCCCGCGCGCCGCCCTCGACCCCGACGCCTCCTCCCACCGCCCTCGACCCGGCCGCCGCCGTCCCCACCGACCGAGCCCGACGCCGAGCGCCGACCGCCGCCGCGCTCCCCGACGCCGCGCCGACGCACGTAGGCTCTTCTTCTCTAGGTCATCTTTCTTTCTCCTTCTCAATTTAGATATTGTTTCTCTATGGTGCTGCCTCCTGCAGATACATGCATGTATGGACCGATCGATGCCGACGGCTCTCCAATTTTTACAGCTCCTGCTAAGTCAAATTCGTACAATTTGCGTGCTTACTCCCATATTTTATATCCTAGAGTAGTTTTTGCCATTCTGCTAGTTTGGTGATAGTGTTAATATGAAAAGTTCTGGAAGAGTTGCCTTCATGAATTCTATGTTGTCTTCCTATGTATAAAGTGCGGTTACCATTCCTTTTTCCTTTTCTAAAAACAAAAGGAAAAGGAAACTTGTTAGCTTTAAAGAAAAACATAAAAGTTGCGATGATCATGAATTCAACACTTCCATTAGTTGATGTGAATTTTTTTGATGAATTTTAGATTTTAGGTTTACTGATTAATGGAAATATGTTGAGATTTATTTCTGAAATATGAAAAACTTAATTATGTTGCAAAATTTCTTTTATTGAGAATTAATAACTGTGAACGTATTATTATGTATAATATTTGTATTATACATATGTATAATATATGTGATGTTTGTAAATTAGATGTTTATTTATGTATATATGTATAATATACTTTAAACATAATAATATATATATTTAGCATTTTTACATATATACATAAATAAACATCTAATTTACAAACATCACATATATTATACATATGTATAATACAAATATTATACATAATAATACGTTCACAGTTATTAATTCTCAATAAAAGAAATTTTGCAACATAATTAAGTTTTTCATATTTCAGAAATAAATCTCAACATATTTCCATTAATTAGTAAACCTAAAATCTAAAATTCATCAAAAAAATTCACATCAACTAATGGAAGTGCTGAATTCATGATCATCGCAACTTTTATGTTTTCCTTTAAAGCTAACAAGTTTCCTTTTCCTTCTGTTTTTAGAAAAGGAAAAAGGAATGGTAACCGCACTTTATACATAGAAAGACAACATAGAATTCATGAAGGCAACTCTTCAAGAACTTTTCATATTAACACTATCACCAAACTAGCAGAATGGCAAAAACTACTCCAGGATATAAAATATGGGAGTAAGCACGCAAATTGTAAGATTGTCATTTCGACATACATCCTTTGTATTCTCTATACAC
Organism: Oryza officinalis; assembly: GCA_008326285.1. Classification (NCBI taxonomy): domain Eukaryota; kingdom Viridiplantae; phylum Streptophyta; class Magnoliopsida; order Poales; family Poaceae; genus Oryza; species Oryza officinalis. The sequence continues at coordinate 25,777,862 of BDMV01000007.1, forward strand.
ATCCCCTAATTAACATTTCAGGCAGAACATTGTATTCTATATATACACCCAAAAAAACAATTCAGGCCATCTGATGTTATTGGCCAAGAAGGTTGGTGTCCAAATTGACCTACAGCTGTGCCTGGAGGACCTTCTACTTTCTTTGAAGAATACAAGCTTGCAAGCTACACTGTTTAACCTGTTTTCCAACAAAATCATGAAGACTGTAACATATGTTCTACTACATCACATGCAACTTTCAGATTTTCGTTCACATATACGATCAACTTGACTTAGCAGGAGCTGTAAAAATTGGAGAGCCGTCGGCATCGATCGGTCCATACATGCATGTATCTGCAGGAGGCAGCACCACAGAGAAACAATATCTAAATTGAGAAGGAGAAAGAAAGATGACCTAGAGAAGAACAGCCTACGTGCGTCGGGGAGCGCGGCGGCGGTCGGTGCTCGGCGTCGGGCTCGGTCGGTGGGGACGGCGGCGGCCGGGTCGAGGGCGGCGCGTGGGGCGGTGGGAGGAGGCGTCGGGGTCGAGGGCGGCGCGCGGGGCGGTGGGAGGCGGCGTCGGTGAGGCCGGCGGCGTCGGGGAGCGGCGGCGGTCGGCGCTCGGCGGCGGGGTCGGTCGGTGAGGACGGCGGCGGCCGGGTCGAGGGCGGGCGCGGGCGGTGGGAGGAGGCGTCGGTGAGGCCGGCGGCGTCGGGAAGCGGCAGCGCTCGGCGGTCGGCGGTCGGCGCGAGATTTGGGCAGCCTGGCGGCACGGGTGTAGGGTTTCGCTTGGACTTAGAAATTTTCGGCACCCGCGCGTACCATTTATAGGCGGAGACCATCGCGTGCGGGCGGCTTAAGCGCCCGCACGGAAATATAGTCTTTCCCTGCGGGCCGTGTAATCCGCCCGCATGGAAATACTATATTTCCGTGCGGTCCTTTTAAGCCGCCCGCACGGAAAGAGGATTTTGCGTGCGGGCTCTTAAGCCGCCCGCACAGGATAATCGCCGCCCTTATATTAAGACTATAAAACTAAAAATAATATGAATGCACATAAAATAATAAAAAAACATATTTTTGAATTTATGTATAATTTATGTATAATTTATTTGAAAAATTGTACATATATTATATGTATAATATAAATATATGTATAATATATGTATATTATATGTATATTATATACATATAATATAAATATATACATGTATTATAAATATATGTATAATATGTATATATTATATACATATATTATTCATATATACCTATAATATAAATAATATGTATAATATATTAATCATCCACACAAATACCATAACTTCGATATAAAACCACACATTCACTGGTAACACCATAAGTTTGATATGTATACATTCACTCGCAAAAACATATAATATACACAAAAAAACAAACTAGCGTTTCACAATTTTTGAATTAACATCCTTCCGCACGGATGCAAACTTTGATTCGTCGAGGACACTCTCAATGCGTTTCATCCGCGTAGGAAGATCTGTGAATAACTCAATGGCGTCGTATTGATTATAATCGCGTGCATCTTGAATGTTGTCAATACCAATGATGTGTTGGTTGCCCGATACAATAATGTCCATCTTTTCATCGGAAGGATCCTTCACATAAAAAACCTGTGCAACACGCTCGGCAAGGACCCATGGATCATCCTTATGTCCAATTTTACTCCGTTCAGCACACGTAAATCCAAATTTATCTACCATGTTGTCTTTCACCCATTGGCATCTGAGAACAGGGATCTGAATGTTTAAACCGTAGTCAAGTTCTCATATTTCTTGTATGATCCCGTAGTAAGACTTGTTCTGCCCTGTTGGGTCCAACGCTTCGACACGAACCCCACTGTTCTGCGCTGAGCTTTTCCTATCTTTGCTGTTTGTGTAAAAAGAATATCCGCCGATGTCATACCCTTGCCATGAGGTCACAAGGCTTGTTGGGCCAGCTGCAAGTCTTTCTATTGTTTTCTCCTCGATTGATTCTCCACACGTTAGCTTTTGATCCTTCAGCTACTGGGGAAAAGTGTGCTTCTGTTCTTTCGAAACCCAATCGTCGAATCACCCAGGATTGCATGCTCTGATCTCGGAAGTGTGTTGCTCAATGTAGGGCGCAACGATGGCGAGTTGTTGAAGAACACTGCTGTGTGCATCTGATACCGCTTTGTAATCGTTGTCGTAGAAGCATTTTTTTCCCACAGTACCCTTCCCAGATAACCTTCCATCATGTCGAGGCATCGGTATCCCAATAGGGTTGACATCTCTCACATAATCTACGCAGCACTCGACAGCCTACTCAGTTGTGTAACCCTCTATCATTGAGCCCTCCGGATGAGCACGATTACGGACATATCCTTTCAGAACGGCCATGTATCGCTCGTACGCCCACATTTGATGTAGGTATAGAGGACCAAGTTCAATAATTTGAGGGACAATGTGAACAATGAGATGTTCCATCATGTCCCAGTACGATGGAGGAAAAAACATCTCTAGCTGGCAAGCTGTCTCGACTACGAATTTCTGAAGGGGTCCTAATTCTTCTGGATCAAAAACTTTCTGTGAAACTCGATTAAAAAAATAGCATAGCTTTGTTATCACTACCTTGGTGTGCACTGGTTTCACCGCCCTTATAGCGATAGGGAGGAATACCGTAAGCATCTTATGACAGTCGTGAGCGTTGTATCCAGAAATTGACAAATCTTTCATTGATACTAGTTTCCGGATATTCGATGAGAATCCAGTCGGCACTTTCAATCCACGAAGACATTTACAGAAAGCTTTTTTCTCTTCTAGTGACATTGAGTAGCATGCCGGTGGAATCTCAATCTTACCATTCGTTAGCTCTATCGGGTGGAGATCTTTCCTTATGCCCAAATTGACCAGGTCGTTACGTGACTTCAACCCATCCTTTGTTTTACTTGGGATGTCAAGTAAAGTCCCGATGGTGCTGTCAAACACGTTTTTCTCGAGGTGCATGACATCGATGGCATGGCGAATCTCCAGGTCTTTCCAGTACATCAGGTACTTGAAAAAGATTCAATGTTTCTTGAAGGGCAGTGTGTTTTCTACCACTTCTTTCTTCCTCTTGCCTAAAGCTATCTTTCCCTTGCCGAACACGACCTTTATGTTCTTTGTCAGCTTGAACACCATGGAACCATTCTTTGCTTCGGGGGCAGTACCTTTCTCAACAGTTTTGTCAAAAAAGGTAGCCATCGCACGATACCTATGCTTCTGTGGTAAGAAACGACAATGACGCATGTAAACTAACTTTTTTGACGAGGTCAGGTATATGTATGATGTGTTGTCCAGACATATAAGACATCCGGTCTTTCCTTTAATCTGTCCTGAGAGGGAAAAATTTGCTGGTAGATCGTTTATAGTAACGAATATGATAGCACGCAGAGTAAAATACTCCTGTCGGTACGCATCAAACAATCGTAGACCCTCTTCCCACATTTCTTACATATCCTCCATCAAAGGTTCAAGAAACACATCTAGATCGATGCCAGGCTGTTTTGGCCCTTGTATAAGGATAGTCAACAAAATATACTTTCGCTTCTAACATAACCATGTCGGAAGGATATACATGGTGAGCAGAACAGGCCAAGTGCTGTGCGAGCTGCTTAGGTCACCAAATGGATTCATTCCATCCGTGCTCAATGCAAACCTTACATTTCTCGGATCATTTGCAAATTCTGGGTGCTTCGAATCAATGTTTCTCCATTGTCGAGCATCGGCGGGGTGTCGAATCATACCATCTGTTTTCCGACCCTCTTGATGCCATCTCATCAACTCGGCGTCGGCGGGGTTCGAGAACAATCGCTTCATGCGATCTTTCACTGGCAAGTACCACATCACCATGGCCGGAATCTTCTTTCCTGGCTCGACCAATGCATTTGGTTCGGCAACATCACTATCGGTGACACTGTTATCCTTTTTGTACCTACTCGCCCCACAAGTTGGACACTTGTCCAGGTCAGCGTATTCATTGCGATAAAGTACACAGTGATTAATACATGCATGGATCTTTTCCACACCAAATGATAATGGACATATCAGTTTCTTGGCTGCGTAGGTGTTAGCTGGCAACAAGTTAGGCTTAGGAAGCATATCTCTCAGGAGACCCATCAAGTCGTTGAAACTAGTATCAGACCATCCGTGCCTGGCCTTCAATTTAAGAAGTTCTAGCACCGACCGCAACACTGTATACTCCATGTCACATCCCTTTGATTGATCGTACAAAAGATCTTTCGCTGATTTCTGCAACGCCTCCCAATTGTTTAAATCTCTTGCTTTCCCTATTATGACCTCTGGTTCAGCGTGCCGCAACATATCCTCAAGATCAAGTTCAATATCAACCTCTGCGACGTCAAAACCAGAGCCGCCAAAATCACCAGTCATTTGACGGGACATGTCCTCAATTATAAAATCCTCTGCCTGATCGAACCAAATATCAGGAATCTTTACAGGAGGGGCGACTTTCCCGTGATAAGTCCAAACTGTGTATTTCTCCACAAATCCACGCTGAATTATGTGTCCCAGAATTACATTCAGATCTTTCCACATCTTCTGATTCTTACAATCCACGCAAGGACAAAAAATATCCTTCCTATTCTCCCTCAAAGCGTGTGCCTTAGCCTTATCAATAAATGTTGATGCTTCTCTTATGAACACCAGATGAGTTCTACGTGTTTCATACATCCATGTCCGATCCATCTAAAAAAATTCACATCATTAATTAATATTATATTGCTGGTGTTTCCTAAATAAACAAATTATACTTAAATCCTACTTTTGTACTAAAACCTCATTCACAGCAAATAATAATACTAAGACAATATTAGCTACCAAAAATTGGTACAATCAAAAAAACAAAATATTTGACCTACAAATTACAAACATAGCACAAAATAACAATTCACACAACTTTACATATCTTCGCATTCAACCAATGAAATTTTACAAAAACGGAAGCAAATGAAGGAGACGATCAAGCACATTACTTTTTATATTGATTTCAATCGAAGATTTCAACTCTAAAACCTCCCACCAAAAGAAAATGTCTATTTTTGAAGAGAGAAACCGAGTTAAAAAAACTTCAAATATCTTCACATTAAACCAATAAAAATTTTTAAAAATCGAAGCAAATGGAAGAGAAGTACAAGCATGGTACCTTTTGTATTGATTCCAATTGGAAAATTCAAGTTGAAAACCTTCCCCCCTATAATTGCCTTTTTTTTGGAGAGAGAAACACCAGGTTCAAAGTGGCACTGTCGGGGCTGGAAGCTGCTTTATGGTGCATCATCGCGTGCGGTCCACCTAACGGACCGCACGGGATAACACATTATCCCATGCGGGTTCTTAAGAGGACCCGTGCGGTCCGATTAAGCGGCCCACACGGGATAATGCGTTATCCCGTGCGGTCCGTTATGTGGACCGCACGCGATAATATCCCGTGCGGTCGCTTAAGCCGACCGCACGGGATAACGCATTATCCCGTGCGGGCCAACAACCGGCCCCCTCGGGACCGGTTTTTCCAGGCGCGGCCACTTACGGCCTGCCTGGAAATTATTGGGGGCCTCGTCCAGAAAGACCGTTTCTGTAGTAGTGTCAGTACCGGTTCATAACATTTTTGGAAAAGATAGTGATAAGGAATAGCCCAAGATATCTCCTTCTCAAACCCAAGACCTCTTCCTTGAGTACTCACTTACATATCAATTCTACTAAAATATCAATTCTACTAGAATATAGATATTTTTCTTTTTTATCCTACCTACCCAAAATTTGAATATAGATTTAGACATTTAAATAACTTAAAATTAAAAAGATTATCAACTAAAAAGTTGATCCCATGCATCGATAGCTATAATTTTCATATAAATTAAAGTTTGCATTAAATTGATTTCATATGAAAAAAGTTGTGTGTTTATATTATTAGAAACCGACACAAATATGATCAGAATGATAAATACGATTCATAGCTTGAATGTCACTGATAACCCCGGTCCATATAATTTATTCTTTCTACAAACATGCATCGATATCAGTGGTGGCTTTTGCCACAAACCAGCATTAATAAAACCTATCGTACTAGTTTTGTTTTATTTCTTACTTTTGATTTGACATTGATATTTGTTATCGGTGCTCAATAGCGAAACATCATGATTTTTTTTATTTCAAGATATTTTAATCTAGCTTTTAAAAATGTTCATAAAAATATGATTTGCGGCTATACATTTAATTTATGATGATGAGTGTGCACATGTACGTGGGTATACATGTGATACATCGTTAAAAAATAGCTGGTGACGAAAAACACCCATCATAATTAGTTAATTAGCGGTTGCTTTTTGTCTTCATAAGACGTCACGTTTCACGGGTTCCGTGGTAGTGTGAGCTTGAGAAATGTCTCTAAATAATAATTTTTCTTTGCAAAAACGACAGAGCGAGATCAGTGTACGACAAGCTGCACCATATGACTCCCTTGTTAAGATGATGGTCTTTTTTGGTTAAGACTTTCAGCGCATGTCAGTGACACAGAGAGCTGTTCATCTTCCTTTTTACACTTGACTCCCTTGCTCACATGCATGTCTCCGTTGTTTTGACAGATTAATTTGCAAGTCCCTTTTCAAAAGCTTCACCTCTAACTTGTTCTCATGTTGCGTCGATGTGTGCCTCCACGTCACACTTACCGAATTTGGAGGATACAAATTAAGACTCACCGATCTTAGAGAAATTAAGACACTCACCGATCTGATGTTCATATATTCAAAGGGGACAGCTAGCTAGCTTCTTTCATCCGTTTCATATTATATAAATTGTTTTTCTCCATTTTGTATTATATAAATCATTTTGACTTTTTTAGTTAAACTTATTTAAGTTTATCAAATTTATAAAAAAAATACAGTAGTATTTTAAACATAAAATAAATATATTATCAAAATATATTTTAATTCAATGTTATAGATGTTGCTATTTTTTATAAAATTAGTTAAATTTATAAAAAGTTTAACTATAAAAAAATTAAAATAATTTATAATATAAAATGAAGGAGTAGCTAGCTAGGATCTGAACTTCCGATCGATGCGATTTTTTTTTTTTGACAAACTGCAGATACAAAGTCGCTGTAAACAGAGGTAGATGTGACAGGAATACGTATTGATTCATCTCCCGCTCTTAATTATACACATGATTCCGTCGCTATAAATCGCTGTTATTGATTAATTACTTAATCTATATCTAATCATGTCTTTCTTTAGCAGTATAGCTTTGTTCCGAGACTTCTGACCATACGCATTTTCTTCATCATATGTCACTAGCTTAGCTTTGCCCCCTTTTTCCCTCCTGCAGAAAAGCAAGTTGCAAATCATTCTTGTTTGTAGCGGATGTTGCGTCCCGTTCGTTGGATTCACCATTAAACACAAGTATATGTCGCTCTAAGTCGCGTTCGTTTTAGATTGTCCCTTTGGATTATGCAAAACGCGTGCTTAATTTGTCATCTATCTGCTAGTTAGAACTCAGAAGAATACGTCTATCCCACCCAACTCTACTACCGGAGGATAAAAGAGACCATCAACTCTTCAAACAAATAAATTAAATTAATTATCCCTTTAACCCAATCGATAGTGGTACTAGTTTCATGTAACATGTTGTAGAGTTGTACTCCCTCCGTGTAAAAAAATACAGTTTTAATATTTAAATTTTATGTAAAAAAATAACTTTTATGTACTACTTTTTTCTCCAACCATCTTTTGTTCAAATTTCTTTTCATCTTACCCCTAATCACATTATTTAATAAGGTACTCTCTGTTTCAGTTTATTTAAAGGTCTAGCAAATTTTACACTAAATTAAGAGGTGTGGAAAATTGCTACCCTCGTTAATTGTATCCTAATCATCTTTTTTCTGAGCAAGCATTAAAATTCCTAGTAAGGAGTATAGGAAGAAAAGAAAACACCTCTAAAGATATTTTGGAAAACGAAGACAACAAGTATTTTGGTAAAAAATTTGACTTATAGAACAACGTGTAAATTGAAACTGAGGGAATAGCTCATTTCTCTTTCATACTAGTTTATTGAATGCCATAATTTTTTTAGACTGAGGGACTAGTAACTCGAATGATTGGAAAATTATTACTGAATCAAGATTTCATGTTGACACAACGATCTTGGGTGTCTTTTCAGATAAAGTCATGTTGAGTTTAAATATTAAGGGTTTTTTTGGAAAAGATTAGTTACTAAGTTAGGCTGTGTTCTTTCTCCTCCTTTCCCAACTCACCTCACTCATTTTTCATGTGCACGTCTTCCAAACTACTAAACGGTATGTTTTTAAAAAACTTTTTTTACAAAAATTGTTTTAAAAAATTATATTAATTTATTTTTCAAAAAAATAAACTAATACTTAATTAATCCTACGTTAATGAGTCATGCCGTTTTACATGCTGAAAGAATTAGTTTTTATCTTAAACCAACTAACACAACCTTAATACCCCTTCCCATAAAAAAAAAAAAGGTGAGTACGTGGCAGTGTGGCATATCCATTTCTTTGATAAAAAATGAGTACTATGTACTATATATATACATATTGATGCACAGTAGTACATGTGCTTAGGTATATATATAAATAAACAAATATTTATATGTGCTAAGGTACCCATCATATAAAAATAAAAAAATATTTATAGTTATCTAGCTAGCTGTTTGTTTCAACTCTACACAAACTGTGGTTTGAGAGAGATGTTCTGAATACGTGGCAGTGTGGCATATCCATTTCTTTGATAAAAAAAAATGAGTACTGTATACTATATACATATGGATGCACAGTACTACATGTGCTTAGGTATATATATATAAATAAACAAATATTGATATGTGCTAAGGTACCCATCATATAAAAATAAAAAATATTTATAATTATCTGTAGGTACCCAAACAGCTAGCTGTTTGTTTCAACTCTACACAAACTGTAGTTTCAAAGAGATGTTCTGAAATTATCCAATAATACTACTCCCTCTGGTCTTTTTTTTTTGGCGCGCGGGGGTTGAAGGGGGAGAGATTAATTTTTAAGTTAGTAGTTGGCATATCCACTTTTAAAAAACAGAGTACTATGTACAGTATATATCACTTGATTTAAAAAAACAGTCTGTGCCGTTTTTTCAACCGTACTCTCTACACGTCATAATAGTGCAAATCAACCGGCACATATATGGTTTCAAAAAGAAATGCTTTCGAGCGGATGCTTTGAGCTAGAGGCATTCTGCATTTGGAATGATTCCAAATACATTTCCGTTGTTTCCCATAATTTTAAACCACAAATCCAACAAAAATGGAATGGAATTCAATTGTTCATCCACAAACTAACACATCACAAAATCAATTTCTAAAAAGTCACAAAATTACATTGAAGAAGGCATACATACAAAAATCCTGTTGCCCCAGACCTGGATATGCAATCTTCATCATTGCTGCTCCTACTTGTTGTCGTCACATCTGAGCTCGAGAAGGGTGGAGAGAAGGGAAGGGACCCGCCTCAGGGGAGAGGCCGAGAGGGAGCTGTTGCCATCTAGTGGGCTCGACTGGCCAATTCCACCCGTTCCCGTGCTGTCATGGCGGCGAGATCTCACATTCCCCGAGCTCTAGGCAGTCGGATCTTATGGTCTCCAATCTTGAGGTGGCTAGATCTGGTGGTCCCAAAGCTCTAGCGGCCACAGAGCTATGAGAGAGGATGGGAGCCGCCGTTGCTTTGCCGGTCAAGCCGCCGTAGTCGATCTCGCCATCCTTGTCAAGCCACTTGTGGAGATTGTGGGTACCCCATACCCACACGGCCAGCTCATTCGACTGAAGATAGGAGGTAGGCCGGATCCATGTATTATGTAATATATTAGGACTTAGGAATTGTGTTTTCTTGTTTCCTATGGCATAGTCCATAGTCTTGGTCAGGTACGATTATGTAAATAGATAAGGAAACTTATGTCGTATCCGGTTAGATTTTTCTTTTTGTAACCCTGCCCCCGAACCTATATAAGGTGGGCAGGAAGCCCTCCAAGGACATAACCACAACTTGATCGTATAATCAATATAACACCCGACGAATACAATCCCAAAACAAGAATAAGGTATTACTTCTCGTCGAGAAGGTCTAAACCTGTCACGCCCCAAACTAGCCCTGAACGGAGGCCAGTATAAGGCGATCCAAATTAACCTGTATGCCTGTACCAGTCCCAGGAAATAGCGCTGGTACAACAGGAAGATAGATTATCACAACAACAGCGGTCTCTTTATTAAGAGTAGGATTATAACCAGGGTTGAAATTGCGGACAGAACCCGAGTTTGCAACAACAGTACAAAAAGGCGGAAGCGGAAAAAGGCGGAGGCTGGCCCTAAGCCACAAGCAAAGCCTTGGGGAAAGGCCGAAACCCCATTACTGCTCGTAGACTGCTTGCTCCTGGAAGAACTCTTCATCAGCAGGGTCCACCTCTTCGTCTTCGAGAACTGGGGGGGTTTATTTTTATAGAGCAAGGGTGAGTACGGGAGTACTCAGCAAGTCAGGGGAAATTAAGTGTTTAATGCAAGCTTCAAAGGAAAGCCAGTTGTTTTTCACAAATGATTTTAGTTTAAGGCTTTCAGAAACATCTAAGTGAGTGCTTCTCAACGACACGGACGAGAAAGTGTGTCTCGTCCGGCCAGAGCAGTGAAATTGTATCGATTGATTCTTGTCGGCACGAGGGGCTCCCTGCCAATCGTTTACCGACTCCGGCTGCACCAACAGCCACAATTCAAACACGTCGGCACGAGAGGCTCCCTACCAATCGTTCACTGACACCGGCTGCTCCAACAGCCACAAATCAAGCATGTCGGAACGAGAGGCTCCCTGCCAATCGTTCACCGACACCGGCTGCTCCAACAGCCACACTTAAGCACAGAAAGGATTTCTCATACCAACAGCAGTTTACAAGGTAACCATTAAAACTACGCTAAGGAATCACCTCACATCCGCCCATGACCGTGGGCACGGCTGTTCGAACAGTTATTAACCTCTGCAGAGAGGGTACACTTTACCCACACGACGTTACTAACCCCGAGTCACCCAGCCCGTGACTCTCAGCCACGTCTGGCGACCTTGAGGCTTTCACGACAAGGCATTTCGAAAACCGATTCACGGTCATCTTATGCCAACGGGAGGGGTCCCACGGACCAACACCAGGTTAGGTCCCAGACCATACTGTGCCAGGAAGCCCAGGGGTCCTCCCCGACACCACCCCGGCGAATCCACTTGTCCCTTGGCATCAAGATTTCCTTGGCCTAGCTAATTACTCAGCCAGGGACGTCCCATATCACCCATGTGGTCGTACTTGACATATGCTCGGATGTAATTCCCAAGGAATCGGTCCTTAGAGCGAGAACGGGCAGACCGTACCTCCAGTACGTCTCCCGTACCACGAGTTTTAGAAACTCACTTTATTTTTCAAGGCACCGACCCAAGTGTCGGGTTTTCCAAGCATTTTGTAAACTCAAGTTTTACCCAGTTGACCATTTTAAGTTTTGGAGGGATGTCTCGATATTCGTACGCGGGGTGCGAATACCGAGGCCTCACCTGAAGGGGTGACAAGGGTGTCAGGGTATTCAACATTCAAGGAGGGTGATGCAGCAAATGGGTCGGGCCTGACGATTATATTGCAAACCGAGGCCAAGTGTCAAGTGTAACCTAAGCATGCATAGTTTGCGGGAACAAAATACTTAATTTTAAATTATAGGTTCAATTGATCAAAGGAGACTTGCCTTGCTCGAGATCTTGAGCTTCTTTCTTCAAATCCGCGCACTGCGAGTCTTCGGGCTCCGACACTACACGCGAAACGAGACGACTCAACAAAATGATAAAAAGAAGCCCTATTAAAGACCACTAAGTGTGCCATTGGATAGATCACAATTTTTGAGAAATTTTGGAAGTTGAACGGAGTCAAATGGACGAACGGTTGAGGAGATATGAATTTCCGAAGATTAAAGGATTTTCTGTCTAAAGGAAAAAGGAATTATTAATTCCCTGGAAAAAGAAAAAGAAAAGACGGACTTGAATTGGACTTTATTTTGGGCGGCTGAGAACGGCCCAATGGAATAGTATGGGCACGGCTGAATTAATGGGCCGACGGCCCGAAGGGATCGGCCCATGGCCGATCGGTGCGCGAGGGGGGGAGAAAGGCCGATGGGCCTAGCGGCTGATGGGCCGGAGGCCGATAGCGGGAGGCTGATGGGCCAGAGGGGGAAAGTGGCCGAGTGGGCCAAGCAGAGAGAGGGGGCCAATGGGCCAAGGCAGGCCACGGCCTACGCGAGCGGCCGGTCCGATGGACCGTGTCCACCGCGCGGGCGCTAGGGCGGGGCCCGCCCGGTAGCGGCGTGGTCTACGTGGACCAAGCGCACGGAGGGGGAAGAGGCCGTCGGCGCTCACGTGGCGCCTACGCGGCTGCCACGGAGGCCGGCGGGAAGAGGGAGCGCACCGGCTGTTGCTCGCGTGGCACCTACATGGCTGCCACGGAGGCCGGCCGGGTGGAGGAGAGGAGGAGGCGCCGGGCGACGGTAGCGATGGCGGAGGGGCTCGGGCGGCGCGGTGCGAGGCCGGAGAGGGGAGGGAAACACACCAGGACGGAGAGGAGAGAGAGAGGGAGTGAGCCGTTGGCTCGGTTTCGCCGGGGGGAGGCCGACGGTGGCTGGCGACGACGCGCGACGGCGGCGGCTACGGCGGCGTGGAGAGGGAGCGGAGGGGGAAACGGCGGCCACGGCGGCCAGCTGGAGAGGGGTCCTACGCGCTACCTAGCTCCTAGGCCGGGGAAGGAAAAAGAGGAGGCGAAAGGGGGGAAAAAGAATTACCGCGGCGGGAGGAGCTCGCCGGGAAGGAGGCCGACGGCGCGGGGCGGCGGTGCGGCGCGACTCCGGGCCGGGGAACAGGAAGAGGGCGCCGGGGTCCTCCTCGGCGTCCTCAGCTGCGGCGGGGAGCGGTGAGGGCGTCGCTGGCAGTGGGGGAGAGGAGCTCGAGAGGGCGGTAATGGCGGCCGGGAGCGAGGGGGTTTTAAAGGGGGAGCGGAAGGCGGTTTGGGGGAGGACGCGGAGGTTGGTTCGGCCGGGGAGAGGCGGTGGAGTGCGCGGAAGGGGACTGGCGCTCGCGCTAGCGGACAAAGAGGCGCTCCGGTGACGTCGGCGGCGGTCGGCAGCCGGGAAAAAAGAAAAAGGGGGAGAAGGAAAAGGGAGGCGGCCTCCTTGCCGCTTCGGGCAGGGGCGCGCGGGGGAGAAACGGGAGAGCGCGCGCTCTCCCTTGGCAGCACACACGCAGGCGGTAGGGCCGGGAGGGGACAGCGTCGGCGGGACGAAACGGAGGAGGGGTGATAGAGAGAGGCGGAGAGGGAGTGCTGGCGCTCTCGGCTCGGGCGCGTGCGGCGCGCGCGCGGCCCAGCGGGAAGGGAGCGAGGCCAAAGGCCTGGGCCGGACGGCGGCCCGAGAGGGAAGGGGAGGAAAAGGCCGGGGAAGGGAGAGGGCGTCTGGGCCGGCGGCGGCCCAACGAGGAGAGGGAGAGGGAAGTAGGCCGGGAAGGGAGACAGCCCGCGGCAGAGGAAGGTAAAGTGGACTTTACCTAAGAAAGAAAGAGAGGGAGCTTTAGGGCTCGGAATTGAAATCCGATTTCGCGGTTTTCTCCGGGATTGAGACGGGAGGGAAACACGAGACCAAGCACACGACAAGACTTAACTGAAGAGCAAAACTTTCGCAAATAGGGTTTTTAGAGAACTAGTTTTCCCGCTAACGCCGCGACAAAATGGGCGTTACAAAACCTGTCTAAACCTTGCTCCCTTTACTCGTCCACTTTAGATCTTGTGCGCTACCCATTTTCTCATTGCTGATTTCTAGAATCGATACCGCTCGATCTCCCTCGTTGGCGTCCCACTCCTCTGGTTTGCTCGATCTGGACTAGGAGAATGGGAGGGAGACGAAGAGAGCGAGAGAGGAGGGATCAAGATGATTGAGTGAGAGAGAGACCGGACCTATAAAATTTCAATAGATCGTTCTTCTTGAACTCTATCCGTTTTAATACATTAAAAAATTGGCATTTGTTGAGGTGTTATTTGTGCCGTTTCTAATTTGAGTCCCGTGTGGGTGCTCGGAATGACAGGAAATGCCCCATCCGTTGGTTTTAGATGAACCGGTGCATATGAGCTGTCATGTATTTGGTATTATGTACTTGTGACCTATTCATATATGAAAAACAAACAAACAAATATTTACCGAGCTGCGTCCACAAACTGTGGTTTGAGAGAGAGACATGTTCTGAAATTATTCAATATTAGTCATCCCTCCAGTCACAAATATAGAATAAGATCCAGTCAAAAAATTTTATCAGTTATATATTATAATAAGTTTATGATATTATGATCTTTTCAAGGAAAATCCACACATACAATTTTTCTGTTTCAAATTTAACATTTGATAAAGTATTAATAAACAAATTAGTTTCAAAAGTTCAACCAAATTTTATGACAAGAGGCAGTAGTAAACTAGCATATGCAATACAAGCATTAAATTGGCCCACAAAAAAATATCTAAGCGCAACTCTGCGTGCTTCCTAAGTAACAAGCTAATACAAGCCTAGCAAGGAAAAAGGCCCAGCAAAACTATCCTTTGCCCAAACTCCGGCCGCTTCCCTTCCAGTAGGACCATGAGCCGACAAGAAGCGACTGGCGAGATCCAGCAGCCCCTTGCACATCCGGTCCACTGCCACTATGTGGGCCGCCTCGGTTTTGAGGCTATGAACACCATGTGCTTAACCGTATCAATACCTAATACATAGTTGGATAGTTATCGCTTTCATAACTTAAATAGTCTTATATTATCTTCTATTACATGGGTAGCAAGAGTTGGACCTTAAATAGACCAGTCTGGTCAAGTACAGTACTCCCAACAACGTAACAATTACTTGTCACTTTAGTTTTATCCTAAGCCAAACGTTGCTATTTTTGACCATGAATTTCTAGAAATTTGTATAATTTAACAAATGTGAATTATACATTATGAAAGTTTCCTTGTGGTGAATCTAAAAAATGAACTTTATGATGTTAAACTACATGAATTTAAATATAGTATGCAATTTATTTGTAATTAAAACATTTTACAATTAGGACCAACATTTTCAAAGGAAGTAGAATGTGGTGGCTTGCCTAGCTCGTCATGTGAATCTTAACACCTTCAGGTTCTAGTCTAGTACTCACTTCGTCCCATATTAAGTTCATTTTTGGCTTATCCCATTTGTCCCGAAACAAGTTTATTTTTAAATTATAATTGCATCGGAGTTTGTGAAAGTATAGAATAATTGTATCGGGCGCCGCTAGCCTCCTCTGCAGCAGCCCTCTCACTCGCGGCACCCTTTTTGTCTCGTCCTCAAGCCATAGCCACCTCGTGGACACCTCGCCGGATCGGGATCAAAGAGGAGGCGGTGATGAATGGGAGACTCGGGACCACGCTGGGAGACGATGGGAGTCCTCAGATCTGGCCCGGCACATGCCCACGTCGTGGAGGGAGAAGGCACGACAAGGCCAGAACAAACTGCCCGTCGCTCCACTGTCGCCGTCGCCAAATCCCGGGATGGGGAACGCTTAGATCATAAAAATAAACAAAAAGAGGACAGGTGAGGGTGAGAAATTGTGAGGAGCTGTTAAAAGAGCCTATAAATAGGCAGAACACAAATAATAGTAAACAAATTATTCGGAGAGAAGTGAAGATGGTAGGTGCGTGGAATTAGGATAAAAATCTACTACTGGTTGGTGGGGTGGTGTTGGGTTGTGAGGGGATATTACGTAGATACATAGCACCCTATATGGCATGTTATGTAGTAGTTATATCTATATCTATATCTATATCTAATTAAAAAATAGATAAAGCTTCCGGTTAATTTTTTCGTCCGTCATTAATGTATGGGTCCACGCCATATTTTGTCGCTGATACGTGAATTCGGACGCGTTACAGCGATATGTGACGTCCCGCAAATAAAAGAGAAAAGAAAAAAAAGGAGAAAGCTAGCAAGCAGCCTAGCCAAAGCAGCAGCAGGCCACCCCAGCAAAAAGCAGCTGCAGCCTAGCAGCCAACCCACTAAGCAAAGGAGTAGCAGCCCGGCATAGTACCACGTGACAATGTAGCAACCGAGCACTGTAACGTCACGGTACTGTGGCACGAATTATACCACCCCGCTTTCCAAGCTTGAGCAGCACGAGCTTAAATAGGAGGCTTGCCCAAAGGTACTGTGGCACGAATTCCTCCTCAATTTGACTCTTTACAGCATGGAAAAAAAGAAAAATAACCATTGGAATACTTTTTAAAGTTTTAAACTTTAGTATGTAATACATAATTTCATTTTAAAGTGATATTAATAGTTTTCTTATAATTATCCATGTTAGCGTGCTTCTTGCACTGGGAAGATTCGATTTGTCTATAAAGACCTCAATTAACCTGATGGCTTTATGCTCCTACACACTCGCTACTATTTTTTTGTTTTACCCAGTGTAATGCACGAGTATTTTGCTAGTATATATATATAATCTCAAAAAGTCGCCTATAGTATTACTGACATGTGGGGCCCACAACATAAGTGAAGGGGCTGAAAAATCTAGATCCCTTGGTCAGATCCGGCCACCGCCGCATGGATCCACTGCGATCATTGCTCAAAGCCATCGTTGTCGATGTCGTCATGCCAAAGCCGCCATTGCCGTCGTTGTCATCGTGTCGAAGCCGCCACCGTAGAGGTGGCGGGATCCGCACGAGGGGGAGAGCCTGTCAGATCCGTCTCTCCCGTCATCGCCATCGATGGATCCACGCGCATCGGTGGCTGAGAGACGACGGGATCTGTGCGGGAGGGGGAGAGGCCACCGGATCCGCGTGCGTGGGGACGGCCTGCTTGGAGATGGCAACGACTTTTTGGCGCGGAAGCCGAGAGACGGCAGGATCCGCGCGAGAGGAGGAGAGGCCGCCAGATCCGCCCCTCCCGTCGGAGTCGTCGCCGGATCCGCGCGCGTGGGGGCGGCTTGCTTAGGGATGGCGACGGCCTTGTGGCGTGGAAACCTGACACGGTTGAGGCGGAGCAGCGTGGTGAAGGACGGGATGCAGTGGCGCATGGAGCAGTCCCGCCGTGGATGCGATGGCGCAGCGTGGAGGACGGGAGCACGCGGCGTGCTACGGAGTCGTTGACGGCGACGACGGCCAGGAGCGAGCAACAGCTTGGGGCAGTGCGGTGGTAGCAGCTACTTGGGGTGGCAAACAGAGAGAGAGACAGAGAGGCGGCGGCGGGGATGTGGAACACGGCGGGCGAGCAGCTTGGGGCGGCTTTGCCTCCTTCGCGGGGGAGGAGCGGCAACGACGGCTTTGGGTGGTGCTGCGGGGAGGCGAAGAGTGTAGGGTAAACTAGGAATTTTTTGCATTTTTAATTTTATTTATTTAAATATTTGCAAAAATAATTTTTCGTTTCGAAATATTGCAGAAATAATCTCCTCTCGCCCTCTGGGAGGGCGAGTTCTAAAAATCGCCCTCCCAGAGGGCGATTTTTCCGACGTGGCAGACGGCCGTTGGGCGCCGTCTGCCGCGTCGTTGCAATTTTGCAAAAAAGACCCTTGCCGCCCTTGGCAAGGGCGTTTTTTGACTGCTCCCCAGGGGGCCGCCTGCAAAAGGGCGGTCGTCGTGGCAATTTTGCAGGCGGCCCCCTTGCCGCCCTTACAGAGGGCGATTTTTGCCTGCGCAGGGGGCCACCTTTAAAAAGGATGATTTTTGATTCTTTATAAAGTTAAACTATTTTCACTTTATTTAAGTAAGGTTATACAAATATAACAACATTTGTAACATTAAAAACTATCAAAATATATGTAACGTTAAATATAATAAAACTAAGTTGATAATATAAATGTTGCCATTTTTTTTTATAAACTTGATTAAACTTTTAAAAAGATTGATTTGAAAAAATCGAAACAACTTGTAATATGAAACATGTAACAGATAAATTGTAGTATTTTTTTGTAAGAAAACAAATTTCCTTGTAATTTGCTACTGAAACACATCAAAGTTGATCAGTTTTGTGTTCTCGATGAGAATATGGAAAAAGTGCAACTAGAACTATAGAGAGGTGCGGCAAATTTGCAGGTAGCCCCCTCGCCGCCCTTGCAGAGGGCGACTTTTGGCGTAATCTCGCCCTCTGCAAGGGCAATTTTTGGTCGGCATCCCATAAAGCCCCAATGGCCCGAGGAGGTACTCATTTCAACTGGTCACAATTGAAGGAAAAAAAAGAGAGAGGTGAGGAAGAAGGAGAAGAGCCGTGAAGCGTTGTTGCTGTGCTTATTCGATCGCAGGTTAGTACAATATCCCGACGTATGGTTATATTTTGTGTCGCATACTAGTGTAATTACCATGTATTTGAAATTTGTGAGTAGATCTATAGCACTTAGATGTGGACCCTAAATTTTTTGCGAGTAGATCTGTAGCACTGTGAGTAGATATGTTGAAATTTGTGAGTAGATCTGTAGCACTTAGAAGTGTGAATAATTTTAGGCTAGATTTGTTGTGCACACGTTTGGTTTGTAGTAGTATTATATTTGACTGTATGAAGGGCGTTTACAATATTTGATAGTTGTTTTTTTAAACTGTAGGATGCCAAGGCGTGGAAAAGCTACCAACTCAAGGTAACGTAAATCGTTTCTGTGATATTTTGTGTTATTCGTTGTGCGTGAAATGAGGAATCCTAGATTAACGGGTTAGGGTGTTTCATTTATTATTGACTTGTAGTTATCGCCCGAAGACAGGAAATGCCTTCAACCCATTGCCTTTGCCTAGCGGTGTTCCAGTGCCCATGTGCTGGTGCAGTGATCCTTGCAAGGTAGCCAAGTCCGATGAAGAGGAGACGTACATGCAGAGATACTGGATGTGTGCCAATTTTGAGTTTGAGCCAACACCTGAGATACACCGCATTAACTTAATGGTGAAGAACTGATGTTTTGTAATAATTATTTGGTGTATTAAGTAGTGTTGAACAACTTATTTGATTAGTAAACATTGCATTTGTGGCAGACCCCTCCACCGCTATGTGATTTTGAGCAGTGGATTGACACCGACATCAAGCCGCAAAACAAGGAGCGGTTGGAGTACATGCGGCAATGGGATGCAGAGCGCAAGGAGAAGATAGAGCAGAGACGCAAGGAAGAGGCCGCAGAAAAAGAGCACAAGGCTGAGGCGGAAAGGAGGCATGTTGCTACGTACAGGGAGGAGCTGGAGCGGAAGCTTGAGCGTGCGCGGCGAGCGAAGGCAGCAATGGAGGAGAATCCCGATGCACAGAGGAAGGGAAAGTGGCCTCGTTGCACTCAGTAGTATGCACGAGTTGGTAGTTGTATGGTGTATCCATGAATAATGTTGCGTAACCTCGCAACGTGTAGCGAACTAACGAACTTGAAATGTTATTTCGCGTGTCTTCCATTTTCCCTTCCCTTCTCGCCGTTGTACTCCGTTTGTGTTTCTCATTCACTTACTTTGATAACGACCAATCGTAGCCCTCTGTTACGCGCCGAAAGTTTTTCGTCGTTTCGTTTGGTCCTCCAGGTCGTTGAAGTCGTCGCCCTCACCAGACCCGCCTGCACCAGGCCCGCCCGCCTGCGACGAAGAGTCGCCCGAACGAAAAATCCCCGCCGGGTAGTATCCTCCTGTAGATGACAAAAGTTAAGCAACATTCCACCCAAATAGTACATTTGATGTACTCATCGCAAGACGCTTGCTGACCTGGCGACTGAGTGAAGGGTGGAGGGACGAACGAACCGCTCGCTCGAACAAAGGCCGACGTGCTGGGCGGAGTCGCGAACGGCCGAGGGATCGACGATCCACTCGCTCCAGCAGAGTGTCCTGTCAGCAGCGTCGGACCTAATAGACATTCAGTTTGTAATAACATGGCGAAGGTTTCGCATAGTGAGAAGGTACGGAACTAACCTGTGGACGCACCAGCACGTGGAACAGCAGCTGCCGGTGGAGGTACCGCGTCTACGGCCGAACGACAAGAGAGGACGCGCATGATCAAACACATCTTCGTCTGCATCCGCTCGAACGTCAACCTCTGCTCAACATCGTTTAGGTGCAGTCCAGCGTCCAACCTCAGCATCACCGCGTTGATGTCGGCGTTCATGGCGCGTGCAGCGTCGACCTGCGGAAATCATTATTAATTAGGTTTGTCAGTCTCATATGTACCAACCGCGTAGTACGAAAACAAGAAGTACGAGAAACATGGATGTACCCCCAGGAAGTACTCCTGGTCACGGTGCACGGGGTAGGTGTCCCTGACGCCTGCCTGGTGTAGCTGTGGAGCGGCCGCGGTGAAGGTGACGCGGGCACATGTGCGCGGCAAGTACCACCGAAGGTAGGCAGTGTAGTTCTCCTCCGAGTGCGGGTGGACCTCGGCAATCACCTCCTCGGTGGCTACCAACCAGTCCTCGACGTACGGCAAGATCCGAGGTGCCCACAGTGTCCCTGCGTGCTGTCCCCGTCGAGTCAACCTGCAAAGAACATAATGGTCATCGAACGTTCCGCGCGTAGTCGACATAACAATGGTAGAGGTGAAAGAGAAATACTCACTAGTGGTCCTGGGGCGCGACGGGTATCGGTACGTTCACTGGGAAGCCCTGCCTCAGTCCGAACTGCCTCATAACACGGTAAGGGCAGTGAGGCTCGACGAAGATGTCGAAAACCAACGGCACCACCGTCAACCAGTATGCCGCGTCACGCGTGCACAAGGCAGACAGACCTAGAGGTGCTCTCTCCGCGACCACGTGGTGCGTGTAGGGCTCCCAGACGACGTCCGAAGGCTACAGACGGTCGAACTCGAAGACAAACTCCGGGTAGCTCCGTCTGAACTGGACGTGGGCGTAACAGCGCTGCAACACAAGGAGAACCAACTCGTCAGAACATCAGTCGCACACAATCTGAAATTTGAAATGAAAACAATTTGTACTTACGTTGCGGCGGCACCAGTACGTGCCCATTGTCGGCCCGTCGGCTGGGTGGTCCGGTACCGGTCCTGAAGCGTACGCAGCGGTGTCGACGATCGGTTGGCCGATCGCGAACCGCTCAGCTGCCCAGAGCTGAATAAGGAGAGGGCAGCCTGCGAAAATCGCTCCAGGATCCGTCTTGCAGCAGGCCTCGCACAGCGCACGGTACGTGGCTGCGAGGACTGCAGAACCCTAGCTCCACTGCGGCACGACCCCTAGCTCCGCATCCGCGATCGCCGGGCGTAGTGGATCAGGCCCCTGTCTACTGCGTGCCCGGTGGTGCTGGTGAACATCACCCAGCCAAACATCCACAGTAGGTACGCCTCTAAGGACCGTCTGAGCGAGTACTCATCGGCGTCGGGGTGGAGCTGGTCGGTCTACAACAAAAAGCAAACGATGTTAAAACTCGTAAGATTTCTAGGAAAGTAACAAAGTGTAATTAGTTAAGCATTATTAGTTTTTAATCAATTAAAACCGATGCAAAGGGTTTGAAAATTTGCAGTTAGGCCCCAAGTCACCCTCTGGGAGGGCGATTGGGGATTAGTTTTGCAAATTTTTGAAACCTACAATTATTTTTGCAAATCTTTAAAAAATAAAAATTAAAAATGCTAAAAATTGTATAAGTTAACTTACTGTGAACTGCAGGAGCCAAGCCTTCGTAGGCCCGGCGGTGGTGTACATGTTCGGGGGAGCAACTCCAGGGAGCCCAGGTAGCCTCATCACGGGAGCGAATCGCTCCATGATATCCTCCCTCCAGCCACCTGCACCGTCCACTGGGCTGACTGCCTCCCCGGCCAGTGGAAGCCCAAGCAGGTACACGACGTCCTGCAGCGTAGGTGCCATCTCCCCACAGGGGAGATGGAACGTGTGCGTCTCCGGCCGCCACCGATCTACCAAAGCAGCCAGCAGCGACCGGTCCGCATCCCAGCGCTTGGCCGGGTCGTTCTCGTCCGCCCGCGCCTCAACAAGCCTGCATATCGCTATCAGGCCTGCCTCACGCAACCTGCGTACCGTGGAGTTCAACATTAGTACCACATTCCAAATAGCCAAAAAAAGCCATCAAGTAATTAAGCTCTATCGTACCACGGAACGTGTCGCGGATCGGCCCGCAACAACTCGCGCGACGGGCGTGGACGAAAGGTGGTAAGCTGCGCACCCTGCACCGCCGACAAGTACGAACGGTGGCTCCTGTCCAGTGCCCTACTGAGGAGAGCCGGTGTCTCGTCCGCCATACCTGCATACGTAAGAGTGATTACAAATAAGCAATTGATAACGAAGAAAACATTACACAAATTGTTCATTACAATGGTAATTCGTAACGCTAAAGGTACACTACACAAATGATAGCAACATTACAATAGTTAATGTCTCAGAAGGATAAATATTACACACATGACAAATGACAACAGCATTACAATAGTTCATGTCTCACAAGGATAAATATTACACACATTACAAATGACAACAACATTACAATAGTTCATGTCTCACAAGGATAAATATTACACACATGACAAATGACAACAACATTATAAATACTACATCAATTGGATCACCGCTAGACGTGGAATTTAGGCTGCATTCGTTTGAATGATAGGAGAGAAAGTCTCTCGTTTTTTATGTGTATGCTTCTCAAACTATTAAACAAAATGTTTTATATAAAAATTTTCTATAGAAAAGTTACTTTAAAAAATCACATTAATCCATTCTTTAAGTTTAAAATAATTAATGTTCAATAAATCATGCACTAATGACTCATCTCATTTTGTGTATTTCTCCTTCTTCTCTTTCCCCTTCTCTTAAACGGAGCGGTCAACAATTTTTAATTGGTTTTGATTTGTTTAAACGTGTACTAGGGGAAAAAACCCATTGTATCTTGGTAGAGCATTGGGTTTAAAGTTTTCTTTGAGCACGTAGGAGGGGTTTCGCTGAATGCAGGTAGGACCACACTAGGATTCTCTATATTTGAAGTCACGTGAGTTTGTCACTGTCATGTGAGCTTGATAGATCATGCACCCATTAAATAAATTTGCCCGAGTGAAATAAAGCAGAAGTTCAATGTTTGCCATTGAAAGTACTAGAAAGTCTAGTAATAACTTCCTCACAAATATTTTAAACCACATTGTTTCACCACAAACTGCTGAAAGTAGCATTTGTTTGGCTTTGTTTCTATAACTATAACTTCTTATAATCTGGACGAAAAGCAAAATTATTTGGGAGCTCTTAACTATGAAAGAACGTGCAGAATTACCAAAAATCTCCCAAACAGGTCCATATACACATACATACAGGGTTCTAGGTGGTCTAAGGCTATGTTCTTTTTTTATATGTAGATTCTACCTCGGTTTCTGTCGGTACGTTTTTTAAACTACTAAACAAACTGTATGTTTCGTACGAAAACTTTTAATACAGAGTTTACTCTAAGATATCAAATAAATTCAATTTTAAATTTTATAATAATTAAAATTCAACTAATTATATGGCTTTCTCATTTTACGTGGCCTTAGTTAATCTCATTTTCATAAGTTACAAAACAAGGACTAAGAACATCTGTTCTATATATATGCGTTCAAGAGGAGTTAAGAGCTTTTTTCCTTGCCGCACGGAAAACGAGATGGCTCATTAGCTCATGATCAATTAAGAATTAGCTAAAAACTTAAAAAATGATTAATTTGATTTTTTAAAGCAACTTTCATATATAATTTTTTTTGTTAAAAACGCATCGTTGAACTATTCAAAAAGCTGCACGCAAAAAACGAGAGAGCAGAAGTTAGGAATTGAAGAGGAAAAAAGAACACACCCTAGGCTAAGTTCATTTCTCTCCTTTTCTAACTCCTACACCCTCGCCTTTTATGCACATGCTTCCTAAACGGTGTATTTTTTAAAAAAATTTTTATAGAAAAGTTGCTTGAAAAATTATATCAATTTATTTTTTAAGTTTTTAAGTTAATACTCAATTAATCATGCTCTAGTGAGTCATCCTGTTTTCTGTGCAAGAGTAAGAAGTTCTCAACGAGTGCAGTCGAACACTACTCCCCCTGTTCATAATACTTATCGTTTTGGACCAGGACACGGTCGCCAAAAAACAACTTTGACCACTATTTTATTTTTTGTTATAATGTATATAGAAATATTAACAAATATATTATTTTATTGAAGATTATTTTAATATTAACCTATACATATGGTCTCTATATTTATAAGACAAATATTTCAAAAGTTATTCATAGCTAAGAATTTTAAAGTTTCACCTCACTCTTGTTCAAAACGACAAGTATTATTAGGCCATCCGGGCCATGGGCGATGTGGGTCAAAAGTGGGAAAAAGTACACCTGAGGTCCCTCATCTTGTTGCTGAATTACAAAATCATCCTTGAACTGTAAAACTAGATACAACGATCCCCTAACTTACAAAACCAGTGCAAATAAGGTCCCTCGGGATATTGTCTTCGATTTTGGTTGACGTGGCGCCTACGTGGCTTCTTTGACTAGATCTTCGTCCCATGTGTGTAACACCCCGGCCCAAGGCATAATAGGATTGATAGGATACTCATGCCAACAAGTTGCAACTTCTTTTCCGGAAGCCCATCTCCAAAGAACTCTAAAGTTAAGCGTGCTTGGCCTGGAGAAATCTAGGGATGGGTGACCGACCGGGAAGTCCTTCCCGGGTGCGCACGAGTGAAATCTAGGGATGGGTGACCGACCGGGAAGTCCTTCCCGGGTGCGCACGAGTGAGGACAAAATGCGCAGAAAAGACTGGTGTTGGTTTGTGAGGGCAGTCTATGTCCTATTTAAGGTGCTAGATGTAAGCGGGCCCGGCCTCGTGGAGGCGGGACGTTACAATGTAGCATTGACGTGACGCTTACATAGCAATTTGATCCAAAAAAATAAAAACATAGGGCCCACGTGTCAGATTGAATTATCACGTAAGCGTCACGTCAATGCCACATAGAACGAAGATCTAGTCAAAGGAGCCACATAGGCGCCACGTCAGTCAAAATTGGGGACAATACCGTCGAGGGACCTTATTTACACTAGTTTTGTAAGTTGGGAGATACATTGTATCCGGTTTTGCGGTTCAAAGATGATTTTGTAATTCAGCGACAAGACGAGAGACCTCAGGTATACTTTTTCCACAAAAAGTACATCAGCCTGATGACTTAAAAGAGAGGATCATCATGGGCTGCGTGCGAATACGGCCCATACAAGTTAGAAAAGTTTCAGCCCATGGGCTGTAAAAAAAAAGTCTATTGTACCTCTCTCATCACTTACTTTTGGTTAAATCACATCCCTCAACCGTAAAATCGGGTATAAAGTCTCCCCCAACTTTAAAAACCGGTGTAAATCATCTCCTTCGATGGTTTAAAAACCGATTTTTACTGACATGACAGATTGACCATGATTGGACTCACTGAGTTGGCGCATGGGTCTCACATGTAAGTGAAATGTGGCAAAAATGTGTGGCGATCCCATATGTTGGTCGCTTTCATTTTCTCCTTCCCTCAAGTCTTCCTCCCTCCTCCTTTCCTCTCTCTCCTCCCTCGCAGCAGCAGTGGAGGCGAGTTGTTGGGAGCTGGATTGCCGAGTTTCAGGGTGCCGAAGCGGTCGGGAGTGGCAACGGTGCGCGGGACAGGAAGGCCACCACCCACGCCGCCATCCCACTGCGTGTCACCACCACCACCATGCACGCCCGCGCCGGCTCCACCAGATGATGCACGACGACCGCGGGGCCTGCCAGTCCTCCTCCGCCGTCGACAACGACGGCGGCCGTGGAGGTCGTCGACTGCGCCAAGCGTGGCTACACGCTCGTGACATGCGGTACCATGACCGGCCGAAGTTGCTATTCGTCTTCCACGGTGGCACCGTCGTCGCTGAGGGCTTCGGTCATCACTTTTGGTTCGCACGCTCACATTTGACCAGTACGTACTAGAGACACAAAGTTGCTTGCTTGCTGCTGCTACATAGATACTGCTACTATGAGCTCGAACAAAACAAACTGTCGAACTGCACTGCATGTGTATGTTCTGTTTTGGTGTTGTCATCTGTACAAAGAGAAACGCACGTGTGCTGATACACTGTCGTCATCATCGTCGTCATCTTGCTGTCCGGTCGGCAAAATTGTTGCGTTCCTGTCAGCGTGTAGCCACTCCTGGTTGGTGGCGGAGGACCGGAGGATCTTCACCGAGATGGCGCCGGTCCACGGCGTGGATCCCCGGGAGGACCAGTACGGCAGCATGGTCGACCTCCTGACCTCCTCTGTCGTGCTGGCCTCCTCGGTGACGCCATGCGCGTCATGCGGGCGATGCCCATTAGACCGAACGTCAAGATTCTCGGGTGTCTTCTGCTTCACTCCCGTCGCTCGGAGGAGGAGGACGGCGTCAGGGTGGGCGAGTGGGCGGCGGAATGGATAGCGAAGCTAGACCTCCACGACGGCGTTGCCTATGGTCTGTCCAACATGTACGCCTCGTTACACAAGGAGGATGAGGAGGCCTTCGCGTCGTCGTCGAGGAGGATGACGGGGAGGCGGAGCCTGGCAATATTGGGCACCAGGGTGGAGAGCCAGAGATGGTGATGACGAGCTTGGTGCGCGCGTTGGAAACCTGGTTGGCGATCTCCCACGGGGTGTAGTCTGTTGGCTCAGCTCCAGGATCACACATACGATGAAGCAAGAAACAAACACACGTGAGAATTAACTTTGGCTGCACATCAGCCCACCACTGAACACACTTGTATTCACCATATGCTTGGCCACACGCACAAACAAATGCTGCTTACACCCACTAAACTCAGCCACGTTTTGCCGCACTAACCAGTCAAACACCACATGACTTAGCCACTACTTAATTAATCACCTCTCTCCATGCATGCAGCCCTCATCTCCTTGCATGTAAAGCATCACTAGGTAACTAATACATGCATGAGTTATCTAATCCACTCTTCTTGCCATGACTCTTACTTCACTTGACTTGGCCGCACCTCCAAGGCAACGTTCAACTGGTTGCATGTAATCACTTGCATGCAGGTCATAGCTATCACCGATCCAACTAACTCACACATACACCTG
The DNA here is from genome assembly GCA_008326285.1 of Oryza officinalis. Classification (NCBI taxonomy): domain Eukaryota; kingdom Viridiplantae; phylum Streptophyta; class Magnoliopsida; order Poales; family Poaceae; genus Oryza; species Oryza officinalis. Next base: position 25,804,956 of record BDMV01000007.1, read on the forward strand.
TCGACTCACTCTCTCTCACACACACATGATTGAGTACAGGTCTACTACCTGCACTCACATGACAAGAACACTTAATTAATCAACAAGATTAAACCTAACATAGTCCGGATTGGCGGTGGTGCCAATTGCGTCGAGGACGGTGACGACGAAGAAGCAGACCGCGTCTGTGAGGAAGAGACCTAGGTTGGACGCGATGTGCGCAGGCGGGTGCAACGAGCAGTACCCTTCGTCCGCATAGCCGGTGGCCGGCACCGCGACACTCGCCATGGTTTCCTCTTCTCTATGGTGGCGAGTGGCGACTGCTGCCTCTTGGGCTTGGATGCTTTGGCTTGGTTGGTGCGGGAGATTGGGAGAGGGCTTTGTGCCTCGTTGGCGCAGCACAGAGAGGCGTGATAAGGGCGGCCTGTGCCACGACGTGTTGAGGAAGGAGATGATGATGAGATAGTCGCCGTCGGCGGCACCGTGAGCTTGCCGGAGTCACTGGCTCGGACTGTCAGGGACTCAAGGGTGTGGATGAAAGGGAGAGAGGAGGATGCTTCACCCACATATGGGACCTAATGTTACTATTATTATTTTTTCTATCTAGAATGTCACCTAAGCGTCACCGTCACGTAGGACAAAACCAGCTATAAAACCACCCGAGGAGTCGATTTGCACTGGTTTTCGAAGATGAGGAAGACGTTATAACCGGTTTTATGGTTGAGAAATGCGATTCTACAAAGGCAGGAGAGGGAGGACAAATAGACTTATTCCCACAAAAAATGACTTCTCATTGGGAATCCCTTGCACGGGCACACGGCTCGGGTCAGTCGGCTGCACGCGACGCAAGCACGGGAAGGGGAAACTCACAAGCGACCAAGCACACGGCGGCGACGGCTGGAGGATTGGCGGCCGCAGCCGCGGTGGCGGCGGCAGCGGCAGCGGCAGCGACAGTGACGGCGGGAGCGTTGGCGGCCGCAGCCGCGGCGGCAGTGGCAGCGGCAATCGCTGATTGGTGAGCACATCTGTCTCCCTCCCCTACCCCCTCTCCCTTCCTCTCCAGTCCAGTGCACGTGTGTACAGGCTCTAATGGCGATGATGGTGTTGCCAAAGAAGTCTGCATATTGGATTGGAAAATGTGAAAACAGAATACAGTCCAGCAGTCCACATTTTGCTGCTTTAATTTGTTACTGTCAACATGGAACTTGGATGGGCCTAGAATTTTTCCCAAGATTGGTTATCGTTTCATCGTTCAACTTGCATATCAGTGGAAGCATGAGATCAACGGTTTCGTTATCGTCTCATCTTGATTTCTTATGAAGAACTAGCTAACTTCAATAATGCAACAGCAATGGGGGAGAGTTCTGGATGGAACCGTTATCCATGGGTAACAAAGGATTAATAGGCAATTAGGCATCACTCTTGTCTCTTTTCTGCAGTTCTATATACCTTCACTTTGCACTGTATATTAGGCTCAACTTTACGATGTTATGAATGGTATTTTAAGCAAATTAATTGTTACATTGTTCAACACTTCCACTCAAATAAGTTATGTGAAGGAATTTAGATATACATATTAATGGAGATTTCTTTTCCAATGAGTACATCTGAGTGTGATCTTTGTTTTTGGTTGTCTTCTTATGTGACTAGCAAACAACGGCTACTTTGATTCTTTCTTTCCTATGATTTGGCTTAAATGGCTATTTATTTTTCGTGCCCAGCATACCATTTTACCTTTTTGTGTGACTTAGTGATTCACATTTGGCCCAAATGAATCACATTTGGCCCAAATATCCTTGGAGAATTGGGTATTTGAGATATCACATTTTATAACTGTGCAACATTTGTGTGGCATAACTTATTATGGATGTAGCACTCCTTAGGCTGCTTTTGTTCTTTTAGATTGGAAACTAATCTTTCGAGCACGTAAAACAAAACAACTTATTAGCGCATGATTAATTAAGTATTAGCTAATTTTTTTGAAAAATGGATTAATATGATTTTTTAAAGCAACTTTGGTATATATAAATTTTTTACAAAAAATATACCGTTTAGTAGTTTGGGAAGCGTGCAAAATGAGAGGGGTGAGTTGGAAACTTTAACCAAAGAACACAGCTTTAATTGGCTTAGCATGTATGGTAATGCAAATATTCTTTTTGTACACCTGTGTTTCAGATTATTTCCGGATTAGAAATGAACTTATTTTTTTTCCTACAGTGGATAGAACTATTTCCAAGTCAGAGATTTCAGTTGTTCCAGTTGATCTTTCAAATCGCACACAAAAGAAAAGGTCTAGGGTTTGGGAGCATGTTGAACCAGAAATTATTGATGGAAAAAAGAAAAGGCGATCTGCAAATGTTGCAAACTGAATTGTCATCTGAACCCTGGCCATGGAACAAATAATCTAAATAGGCATATTGGGATGTATTGTCCCAATATTATTCCAAGTGAAGAGAGGGAACGATTCTTAATACATTGGAAATATCATTCATTCTTCAGATAGTGACAACCTACATTTGACCCTCAGGTGTGCCGTGTTCTAATCACCAAGCTCTTTATTAGTGCTGAAAATTGCATTTCAGAAAACAGATGATCCAAAACTGGAAGAAATTGTTAAATTACATCCACCCATCTTTTCGGATAGTTAGACAGCAAACTGTTTGATCAAATTGTCTTGCATTAATGAGGACACTAAGAAACAATTTGCACCATAATTTTGAAAAGTAGGTGGTCCAATGTTAATTTGACTGTAGACCTCTGGACTAATTATTAGAAGTTCAGAATTTGGCGGTGCATGTGTGTCACTGCATACGACATCAATGCTAAATCTGAGTTGCTTAAGTTCATAAAATAACATTTAAGCATATTAATTATTCTCAAACATCTTATGATGTGCAAGATGGACTTACCTCTTGTGGGGTGAGTGGGATCTAATTGATAGATTGTTTACCTCGACATTGGATAATGCAACTGTTAATGCCAAAGGGTTTATTACGAGCCTGGGTCAGATTAGGATTGAGGTGTTTAAGGAGCAGGATGGTGTTAGGCCAAAAATTCATCTAGTGGGCTGGAATGGGCCGGGGTTCGAACCACACTCCAAAGCATTAGTGCTGGGGTGGGGCTTGGGGTGGGCTGTGCCCATTTGCAGGCTATTAGCATATTACTCCTATGGTATGATGCACATATATCCTGTGTGTTGTTTCTCCTTACATTCTTTTGGGAGTGTATATTTCTCCTTCTTTTGCAGTGAATTTTTTATAGGTTTTTTTGCAGGGATTTAGCAGTGTATTTGTAAAAATGATGGTCATCTATAATCTGTTTTGGGAGCCACACCAATAAAAAGCAAAGGTACATGAACAAATTGTTAGTCATTAGTTTGATTCAAAAACAATCATCTCTATCGCATACAATTCAGCCTCTTAGTACTTTAGGAGCAAGCTACGGAAATTAAACTGTTTCTTTCACGAGTCAGTTAGCACAAGTAAATCTGCTGCCTCTGCTACACCCATCCTCCTAGCCTGTCATGTATTATTAAGGTCTTGGATCTTTACTTCACGATTCACGAATCTTTGGATCTTTCAATGTTTATTTTCACTTAAGTTTCTATAGTATCCCACTGTCACTTTAATATGCAAATACATATATGCTTCCAACCATTTATAAACCTAAAATCTTGATTAGTATAACAAATTGTTTTTATCTTATAAGAGCATGCATCTTTGCATATATTTCAGTTCTCCAGAGATCTATTCAGTACAATGAAGTGAGGCAGCTTTCTAGCCTATCTTGACAAAAACAAACAGTATATACACTTCGTTTTTTCATAAGAGGGTCTAGAAAAAGAAAGTGAAAACATTTTACATAGCGTTTGTTGCTATTTTTATGTCCCGACTTATGTACAAACTGTTCTCCTGTTTACAGATTTCAGGTTAAGAAAAATGTACATGTATATCCTAATATGATTTTCTGATGTTCTTAGTTGTGCATAGCTACTAGTATATCATCTTCCCCCTGACAGTTCAGAGAATGTGCCAATACTCGTAAACTGTGGGCATAACATGTCTGGTGATTCAAATCCTTTGCTCTGCATCAAAGCCTGCATAGTAAAGCTAAAATGCCTTGATGAAATCTCTGGTATTGGTGTATCGCCTTCAAGGTACTTCATGACTTGCTGCATGCTAGGTCTTGCATTAGTAAATGGGTGTGAACATAGAAGACCTAGCTTTAGGACAAGACAAGCCTCATCAATATTAAAAGCACCTTGGAGTCTAGTGTCCATGGTCTCGATTAGTGAGCTATTATGCAGATGCTGAAGAACCCAATCGAACAAACTATGTTGGTTTCCCTGTGAGTCTTTCTTAATAGGTCTTTGCCCACAGGTGACCTCAAGAAGAAATATGCCAAATGCAAAGACATCTGTAGAAGTGGATGCTCTCCCTGTGCGTACCAATTCTGGAGCTAAGTACCCCATGGTTCCAACCATATGTGTGGTTTGTGGATCAGTGCCATGGTCATATAACCTTGAAAGACCAAAGTCACCTAATCTTCCATTCATTTCACTATCTAGAAGAATAATACTTGGTTTAATATCTCGGTGTATGATAACCTTCTCCCACTTCTCATGGAGATAGAGCAAGCCAAATGCGACACCCTTGATGACATGAAACCTCTCGGCCCAATTCAATGATGATTTTCCATCTTCAGGATACAAATATTTATTAAGACTGCCATTTGACATATAGTCATATACTAGAAAGAGTTCACCTTTTCACCGGCAATAACTAAGTAGAGGCACTAGGTTGCGGTGTCTGAGCCGACCAATACTGACAACCTCAGCAATGAACTCTTTCATCCCTTGTGTAGACTCATGGGACACCCTCTTAACAGCTACTGGAACTTTAGACTTCCGAAGTACGCCTTTATAAACTTTGCCAAACCCACCTACTCCTAGTAGGTTCTTTTTCTTAAATCCTTCTGTAGCACAGTACATGTCTTTGAAGGAGAATCGATGTGGCCCAAAATCAACCTCCCAATCTTCCCGTAGCTCCATATATCTCAATCTTCTACGAACAAGTAAAACAACAACGATACCAGCAGCAAGGACAAATATTGCTGTGGCTATAGGCAGGGTGATATCTAAGGTCTTGGAACGAGGCTTTGGGCCAAGACGCGGTAGCTTTGGGAGTCTGGAGATGTCAATGGCTGGAGCAGGACTATTCATAGCAAAGCTCCAGCCAAGTACGCAATGTCTTGTGCTAATTGCACCGGTTGTGGCTGAGAAACCGATGTATGATTGATCTCTAAGAACATCTGAGAGGTTATAGGAAGATGAAAGCAGTGGTCTTACAGATTTGGGTGCTCCAAGAGGAGCCAAGGTTACGTTGATTTGTGCAGACTCTCCATCATAGTCATCCCATACCTGCATGGCCTTGCCACTGATCAGAGTCAAGTTGTTGAAGAAATCACTCTTGTCATCATAGTATCCAGTGTGGTGAGCTTGCAAAGAGGTGAGGCTGTTGATGTTGATTCCGACATGGTGGTTGTCGATGTCTTTGAACTCATCATTTTGGGTAGTATCAAGCTCGACCGCGAACATGTGGTTGCTTCTGTTGCCATCGTTCCTACTATGGAGGAGACCTATATACTGTGCCCATGTATTGGAGAGGTTCTTGCTTGGAGCAACAAAGAAGGCCATGCCATCTGCACTTATGTCATCATGCACTGAGAGGATGGCAAACACAAAGCTGAGTGAGAATGATTGCACTGTACTATTGGATAACTTGCGGAAGTTTTGTGGAGTTGGATAAAATGCGTGTCCTAGATTAATTGTGTCGTTGGTGAGCTCAAGGAGACCATCTGGTGTGACCATGGCATTGCCATCTAGGGTGAGGTTAACACCAGAAAAGCCATGGTAGACGAACTCGCCATCGCTGGTTGTGAAAGCTTCAAGAATAAGAACAAGGGAGAGGATGGTGCCTAGGAGGGAGGACATGGGCTTTGTCCAAGACATGTCTGAACCTCATGGAGTGGACAAAGTTTAAGACATAGAAGCCATGGATACTTTGGGTCCTTTCTCTTCCCCTCACTACTACACAAATACTCATTGGTGCCGGTTCCAAAGGGCTCATAGGTGCCGGTTTCGAAGCCGGTACCAATTGGTCGGCACCAATGATCAAAGCTATTGGTACCGGTTTCTCAACCGGCACCTATAACACTATAGGTGCCGGTTGTAAATGTCTAACCGGCACCTATATGGTATTATAGGTGCCGGTTCCTATAAATAACCGACACCTATAGTGTAAGGACCTGGCACCTTTGAAGCCTCATAGGTGCCGGTTCTTTACAAGAACCGACACCTATAGTCCTGATGCACAAAAAAAATAATTTTGGGGTCACATACATATAATATTTCCTGAAACACAGAATTCACAGAATATTACAATATTACATTCACATCGTTCACATTCACAGGAAGATTCATTTTAGGTGAACTCCTATCTATTTTCATGAAAATCAATACATGGTATAAACCAATAGATGAAAATCAATAGATGGTATAAAATTATTTCTGCCACTATTCAACCATGTGTTTCAAACTCATGAACTTTGTTTTTACTATTTCTTCTGTTTGTAATCAAGCAAGGGACGATTTCTATTACGTGGTACAAACCGGTGTTACCCGGTGAAGGAGAAGAAAAGACTCTATTATTTCAATCTAAAACGGTATATAAATGACAACTTCAGTAACCACATTTTCAGTTGCAAGTTTTTTTTTCAATTTGTGTCTTAACTCATATATTGCTGTAGGTAAAAGTTATCCAGGATTCAAGACCGATACATGATAAGATGATCGATTCTTTCTTGAACAAATTTTTTCCATCAGGTTATCCATACAGGTATAAGTTTCGTGGAAGTGTATTCTCGATGCATCTGGTTGACATTTTTTGATAAGTTTTGGCTACCAATCTGTGCAGTGTAAATGAGGGTTAACTAACTTACACCAAATTTCGAGCGCTCCAGCATTTTTCTAGTGCTATGCTGCATGTGCTATCAACCCAGGTCAGTAACTCCGACTGCTATTGTATTTCGTTCAGCAACATAAAGCATCAATAGATAAGTAAACAGAACTGTTGATTCCATGAGTTTTTAGCCAATTTTCTGTTACTGGTTGAAACTAACTGGGCTCTTTTACCTCCACATGTTTAATTGAACAAAAGTATGTTTCATTCTAAACTAGGTTATCTCCGTTCATTTCATATTTCATTATTTCTATATGACAGATCGAATTGGCTTTTTTACAAAATTTGTTGCTAAATTAATTTGTTTAGGTACAAATATTTTTAATCTTTCTGTATTATGGAATTAAATTTGTTTAGAAATATACTAGTGAAGTAATTTTATTTTATTTTAACTCTGTTTTAATTCTTCTGGATATATTAGACCTAACTAATAGTAATATATGTATAAACTGATATATGTATATGCATATACTATGAAGTCAAGTAGCAATCATAATATAAAACCTGAAGCCTCGAGTAGAGAGCATAGAAGATATTGCTGGGACTCAGCGTGCCAGTCAACTTCAGCCTGAGACGTGCCCGTCAAACCACACGAAGGCAGTGACCAGATGTGTTACACATCTCAGGAGACTTGACAAAAATTCGCTTGAGCTCTACAACATCTCAAATGCTCTAAACTCGTACTCATATGAAAATTTTAGTTACACATGCTCACCTGTTGCTTACAGAGACAACAATGATGATGCCTCCCTCATCCATGCCACATCCAGTCAGTGAGATCACCTGTTGCTGTTAGGGATAAAAATATGAAATAGAGAAAATTGAATACATGGTTAGATATATATGTGAAAAAATAATAGATAAACATTAACAAATAGAGAAACTTAATGCATGTTGAAGACATTAAGAAAACCACATCAATCTAAATAACTAATCTACAAGATACTTAGAAAATGTTTGAAAGGTATGGCCCACTAATTCTAGGTCTTTGTATGCTTTGGCGTTGATCGGCTATCTAAAGTGTCACTAGGGCCGCCAGTCTCAATGAAACCCACTAGCCCAGCAGGAGCCTTCGAAATGTTGTATGCGCCGTTTGACGAGATGATATGGTCGAAGATGAATCCACATAGCTGTTCAGCGAGGCCCAAGCAAACATGTGGCAGCAATTTACTTGTCGGGAGCTTTAATTTCTGCAAATGGAAGGATTAAAGATGTGGAAAGATACTATGTGTTTAGTAAATTGGATTTATGTCTTAGGAGACAGGGCGAACCTCAGCATCCGTAATGTTCTAGTTGCCGTCCTCCATGAAAACCCACATAAATCTCATCACGTAGAACCCACATGTGCTCGTGCCCGGATCCTGACGTGAGCAATAAGGGTGGCACCAAACTCGGAATTTATTTACACATGGAGCGTGTCGAATACACTTCTTCTTGTACTTCACAAGTGCCTTATCTAGGATGTCAATGAGGGATTGGTAGTTGGGTTGCGGTTTCCTCATTGAATCTATGACGACAATCTTGGAATCGTTTAAATGGATGGCAATAAGAATCCAGTGAGGCCTACATACAAGGGAAGAGAACAATTAACATCTTAAAGTACAACGATGGGAGGTACAACGATAATGCCACACTTACTTAAAGTGGTAGGGCAGAAGGATGGTATTCATGTCCTGCAGCTTGATAAAGGATGTGTAAAGGTAGTTCAGCACTTCTTGGGAGGACCATTCGCCTGCGTCAATATTACAGGAATTGACTATTTGTGGGTCGAGGAATCCTAGCTTGTTATGGGTTGCTCTATATTCAAGAGCCCCCATTCTGCATAAGGAAAATAATTAGACACGCAACGAGGATATTTACTTAGAAAAATGGCGAGAGGTCGAGTATACTTACAATGCCCATAACTGAATTACCGATAAGTCTAGCTCCCTCAGATTGTATAGATGAAATAGTTCTCTAAATGGGACCCAAACTATACCATCACAGTGATGAAAGTCCTCGTCCCTATAAAAGACGGGGAACATCTCTTTACCATCCTTGGCCATCTGTAAGTACCACTCTTCTACCCTTCTCATTTGAGTACATTTGCCAACGACGTGGCGATATTCGTCGGTAGTCAAAGAATGACCAAGCTTGAACTGAGCTGCCAATGGGGCCATCTCAATATTATCCACATCATCCAAACTTTTCAACCCTGCCTCTTTTAGAAAGTCTTGCGTAGTCTTGCTGGCCTCATCTTTCTCGAATTCTTTCTTCGAAAATTCTTGCAAACCCTTTTTGCTGATCGTGCGTCGGAAGTCCGTAATAGGTTGCTTTCGGGCAGGTGGCCTTGCCATGCGAATGAAGTGATCCTGTACTTCGACTGGCACTTTGAAAGATGGCTCCGACCTGGTAGGCAATGGCGTCTTCTTGGTCTTCTTCAGAGATGGTGGTTCAGACATTTGGGAAGTTTTACAGAGGCGCCCCCTCTTTTTCGACCGGTCTGATGAAGCTAGGCTCTGATGTGCTGCCTCTGGAGAAGATGGGCTCTTACGTTGCGCCGATGGAGGAGACGGGCTCTTATGTGGCAATGGTGGTGGAGTTGGCATCCTTTGAGGGGAGGGAGGAAGTCCTTCAGAGCTAGACCCGCCATCGCTTGGCTCGTTATCACCATCGCCTGAAGGAAAGATAATGAAACGTTTGCGCCACAGGATTATGTTGTGGATGGCTTCACCAAGAGTGTTCACCCCCTCCTCTGGAGCAAAATCAAGCTGCACTGCCCTGTACCTCCTCGGCACGTCCTCCACTTCGACCCTTGAGTAGCCACTTGGTATCGGCTTACCGTGTATCATCCCTCCCTCCATTACGGGATGTGCCATCGCGCGTGCCACCTCTTGACTGATGTTTTGAAGTGGCACATGCAGCCTGCATGCAGTACGTATAGTGATGTGGTCCACGGGGTAATGAACCGTGTCCGGTTCTTGAGGAACCTCAGTTGAAGCGCAGCTGCTTTTCTTCCCACCTGGACTGGTTAAGTGGCCAGCATTGCCTCCTTGCTGACCTTCAAGCCTTGCCATTACCAGTGCCATTTGTTCTTTCAATAGCCTTATCTCTTCCGATTGGTCTCTGGAATTTTTATTGCTCCGAGACCGGTACCTATGTCTGTCTTCAGGAAAACCTTCTCTCCATGGAACTAGGCCAATTCCTCTTGTGCGTCCCGGATGCTCAGGGTTCTGCAATGCAAGTGTAAGCTCATCTCTCTCCCTGCTCGCAACAAAAGAACCTTATGAGGACTTTAGATGGGCCTCGTGGATCCTCTGGGACACTTATTGCTCTCGAGGACCCTTGTGTACCAACTCGCCTGTATCCGAGAGTGTTGAACCTCGGGCGTATTGGTAATTCTTTCCCCGTTGGCACCAGTCCTTCGTCTCGATCTCGATTCCCTTTTGCAGCAGCTCATCTTCCCGGAGTTGCCATTTGGCTATGTTCTTAGCATATCCGCTAGGGCCGAGACGGTGAGGGTATCGGTTTTTGGCCGCATTGGCCTGGTTCCTTTCGCTAATCTTCTTTGCCTCATCTGATGTTCTATAGGCCACAAAGTCATCCCAGAAAAGACGACACCTTCGATAGTTGGCATCTTCAAAATTTGGTGTCAGGCCCTTCTTGACAAACTTCCTGTTCAGATCCGTCTTCCACTTCTTGAAGCTGATGGACATCTTCTTAAGAGCCCTGGACTTTGCGAGTTCTTCTTGTCCCTCGGGAAATTGGAATGTCCGCTTTAACTTTTCCCAAGCAAGATCCTTGTCTCTGTCTGGTACCGTCCACTCCAATTCGTCTGTATCACTGCTCTTCCAGTGCCGGTACTTGATGGGGATGTCATCCTTCACGATGACACCTATAGCTTTGCCGTATGGGGTGAGTGCCGATTCTGGAGCTATAGGGGTCCCATCTGCAGCTAACTCCGTGATAGTGTATAGACCTGAGGGCATCCTAGTTGGACCTCTAGCCTTTCTTCTTGCCGATGAGGTTGAAGTATTCGCGGAGTGCGTAGTGGCCGAAGGATCAACCTCCTTCAAACATCAGTATAAATTAGTCATTCATATCTGACGATATATGTAGTTTTAAGGTATTATTTGTTCCAGATGGGTTAATTTACCTCTGTATTGTGCGGGTTAACATCGGGCTGATTCAAGTTTAGAAAGCCACTTGGGCTACCATTACCACTATCGCTTTCTCCAGAATTTGCAGGCCTACTGTTATCTTGTTCGCCTGACATTTCCGAATTTGTAGACCTAGGCTACAACTATTGCTAGATAGATACAAGAAATTAGTGTTAGAACTTATTGTCCTCTTGATGATATTCTTATAAATCTAGCAAAAGTTAAGTAATGCCATCTAATTCCATACGTAACTTGACTGGACCAGTACGATCTAATTAAATAATTGCACGAGGTAGTAGCTAACCCAGCAGCGTGCATACATCAATTAAACTTCAAAATAAGCAGGAATTATATGTAACCAATAACACCTAGAGCTATGATAAAAAAAGGTCACACCTATATGTGTAGTGACTATCCGACTAAGTACAAGATGAACCCTTGAACAATTCAGTTTTTTTAAATAAATGAAAAAGAAGAATCTTTATTTGATGCAATCATGATTACGATCGAATACTTACTGAATCTTTATTTGATGCAATCATGATTAGTAAAAATAAAGTATATTTATCTTCCATGGCATCCTAGGGCAGAAACTAAAATGCATCTATTAAAACACATATGCTCATGAATCAATGGAAACACATCACAGACTCCACTGCCAAGGAACAGAAAAACAAATTTGATCTATTCAAAACAGTTATGGAAACATCATGTTAGTCAAGTGCATATCAAACAATTTTCACCAAAGTGCTTCTGTCAAGTACAAATGAACAAATCCCCCAAATAGCACAAGAATAGCACAAGAACATTTAGTACTGAAATTTTGATGAAACAGCATGGTCTGAAAAAGAAATGCACATACAAGCCAGAAGCTTAATTTCTAACCTAAAATTCACAAAGATGTTGGTTATATTTCAAATTGTTCACCATAATTTCTAACCATCATATTCTTTTATTACTGGAAGAGTATCAGTATTATGGAATCCTTTTCAAGTTCCAACAGTGAAAACATTTTACTGAATTAATTCATCAATTCTCAAATGGTCAGTCCATATGCCAATTTGACCTCCAGCATTGCCAGAATATTTTGCATTGTTAACTATCTGTGCCACAAGTCCACATCCCTCTAGTTGAACTCAGCAAGAATGCAAATACAAAAGCACGCTGTTGAAATCACATTAATCAGTCTAACTTAATATTCACAATGTACACAACTAATTGACATTATTGCACACCTTTCACCACGAAGAATGGACGACGCCGGCGAAGAATGGAGCCACCACCTCCCGCAGCAGCAGCAGCAGCACCAGCTCGAGGAGACGGCGGAGGAGGGTGATGGCGACGATGGAGGACGGGGATGGTGATGAAGGGCGTAGGCGGGCGGGCGAGGGGACCGCGGATCCGGAAGGAGGACGACGGTGATGGAGGAGAGCAGAGGTGACGAGGGAGGACGTCGACACTGGAGGAGGGCAGGGGCGGCGCTGGAGGAGGACGGGGATGGAGGGTGCAGGTGGCCAGGCGAGGGGCCCGCGGATCCGGAAGGAGGACAACGGTGGACGGCGACGGCGGTAGATCCAGGCAGGGGGAGGACCGACGGTGGTGCAGGAGGGGGATGGCGGTGGACGGCGACGGCGCGCGGCGGGCGGCGGCCGGTAGAGCGATGGCGTCGGCAGGCTGGTTTGGGGAAAATGGCGTCGGCAGTGGCTTGGGAAATGGCGATGGCCTAGCATATATACAAGCCACATAGGTACCGGTTCGTATTTACAACCGGTACCTATTATGGTAAAAGGTACCGGTTGTAAATTGGAACCGGTACCTATTTATGGTAAAAGGTGTCGGTTGTAAATTGGAACCGGTACCTTTTCTACCATATAGGTACCGGTTCTTATGAACAACCGGCACCTTTTACCACATAGGTGCCGGTTGTTAATACGAATCGGTACCTATGGACAATTCTGGGGGGTTATACAGGTACCTTTAACACAATCACAAATACATGTTTGCAAATGTAGTACTTCACAGCCAGTATTCACAGCCAGGATATGTGTGGAAATCTTACAGTATTCACAGCAAAGACTCTGACTACAGAGATCCATGCTAGTGAGCTGTTGTTTGGGGCATCATTCATATATATATATATCAAAATTATAAGAATTTCAAATCTAAAATAAATAAAGAGCCACAATTTTGATTTAGTAAAACCCATATTTTCTTTTTTGTTGTGTAATTGTCCTATTCTAATTAATTGATTCGGTTCAACTCTTGTCCTCATATTCAAATGAATCGAGATTGATAAAGAGTTAGTTAATGATGTTTGAACATGTACTTTTTTTAGTGCCTATTTATTTTTGATTGGTATCTATGGTTTGATCACAACCCATAACATGCTTAGAGCTCTAATATGCCTTAAACTTATACTGAATTCAATTAATCTAAATCTCGTTATATATATATATATATATATATATATATATATAGCAAGATAGATAGATAGGTAGAGACACACACCAATAGCCTCTACTAAGGCTGGACCAATTACACAATTACATATTTGTTACAATAAAATTCAAACATGCAGGTCGATCACAATTACTCCTTCTTCATGGTCGCTGCGAACATATGGTGCTTCTTCCTCGTCTTCGTCTTCCTGACTTTCATCACCTCCTTCTACATCTGTTGCAAACGTTGGTAGCTCATCGATTTGATCATAGCCTTCCTCATCAACGATATTCTCAACTCCGACAATGCTTCGCTTTCCATGGAGAACCACGTGGCGATCGGTCAACGAAGAAGGGTCTTTGACATAGAAAACTTGTGTTAAGGATTTTGCGAGCACAAATGGTTCATCTTGATAACCCACATTGTTTAAGTCCATGATGAACATTCCGTACTTGTCAATCCTCAAACCACTTGAAATTTTGACCCATTGACACTGGAAAAGAGGTACCTTCAGCGGTCCGTATTCAAGCTCCCAGATTGCCTCTATATAACCATGGTACGTTTGTTCTACACCATTACTGTCGAAGGCGTCTATGCGGACACCACTATTTTGATACGAGCTCTTGGCATCCTGGGTTCTCGTGTAAAATGTATATCCATTAATGTCATACCCTTGGAATGAATGAATTGTGCTTGCTGGTCCCCGAGACAAAACATACAGCTGGTCACTATCAGTATTCATAGCAATGATATGCTTCCGTAACCAATCGCCAAAATTCAACCTATGCTGCTTAGCTATCCATGCCTCTGATTTGCTTGGGTTCTCGCTGCGGAGTGTGTTATAATGCATGTCGACAAATGGAGCCACCAAGGCCGACTGCTGGAGCACTGCGAAATGTGCTTGTCGTAATGTTTCTAGGCTAGGAGCGAAAATTGCCTTATGCCCTAGTGTCCCTTTCCCTAGTAGCCTGCTCTCGTGTCGAGACATCGGCACACCAATGGGATGCAAATCCATATAGTCGATACAGAACTCAACCACCTCCTCTGTTGCATGACCCTCTACGATACTGCCTTCTGGTCGAGCTCTATTACGCACATACTTCTTTATGATCCCCATGAACCTCTCGAAAGCTCACATGTTATGCAGATACACTGGGCCGAGAATCTTTATCTCTTTCACGATATGTGACACGAGGTGAACCATTATATCAAAAAAAAGATAGTGGAAAACACATCTCGAGCTGGCAAAGGGTAATGATTACATCTGCTTGGAGCTTGTCTAGCGTGCTTGGATCGATCACCTTCTGATATATAGCATTGAAGAACGAGCACAACTTTATGATTGGGTTTCAAACCTTATCTGGCAAAATGCCTCTAATAGCAACAGGAAGAAGTTGTGTCATCAGCACGTGGCAATCATGTGACTTCATGCCCACTAATTTCTTCTCCTTCATGTTCGCAGAGTAACCAGAGGGGACTCGGACACCCTGCAGGCACTCCAACAGGCTTATTTTCTCTGCGGCACTAAGGGTGTAGCACGCGGGAGGGAGGTACTGGCGACCATTGGGCCATTCTAGAGGATGTAGCTCGGGCCTGATGTTCATGTCTGCAAGGTCTCTCCGGGCTTTCAACGTGTCCTTTGTCTTGCCGGGTATGTTTAGCAGGAGTCCCATCAAACTCTCGCACACATTCTTCTCAACATGCATCACGTCAATCGCGTGACGGACATCCAAATCTTTCCAATATGGTAGTTCCCAAAAGATAGATTTCTTCTTTCAAAGAGGTTTCTCACCACCCTTGCTTGTTGTGCCTCGATTGCCTTGCCCCTTACCAAATATACATTCAATATCTTGTACCTCTTCAAAAATCTCTCTGCCGGTACGATGTGTTGGAGCTGTACCCTCCTCCACCATGCCATCAAAATCTCTTGTATTGCTACGGTACTGGTGGCCGGTTGGAAGAAACCTCCGATGGCGCATGTACACAGTCTTTCCGGAGTACTTCAGCCACCTGCTCGCTGTATCCCGCATGCACTGCACACATGCACAACCACCTTTCACTGTTTGCTCGGATGTGTTACCAGCTGCAGGGTAATCTTGGATGGTAACGAACAACATTGCCCTTAAGGTGAAGTACTCTCTTTTGTACGCATCCCACATCTGCACACCCCGGTCCCATAGAAACTTAAGATCATCCACTAATGGCTTGAAGTAGACATCGATATCGTTGCCAGGTTGCTTGGGCCCTTGGATTAGAAGTGGCATCATAATATACTTACGCTTCATGCACAACCATGAAGGAAGGTTGTAGATAACAAGTGCCACTGGCCACGTGCTATGCCGACTGCTCATGTCACCAAATGGATTCATCCCGTCCGTGCTCAGCCCAAACCTTATATTCCTAATCTCCTGCGCAAAATGCTTTTTATACTTTCTATCTATCTTTCTCCATTGAGATCCATCGGCAGGGTGTCTTATCATTCCATCCTTCTTACGCTCTTCGTGGTGCCAACGCATCATCTTTGCATGTTTTTTGTTTGCATACATGCGTTCAACCCGAGGGATTATAGGAAAATACCATGCAACTTTAACGGGCACTTTCCTCTTCTTCAGGACTGGGCCACCACTGTCATCATCAACATCATCATCATCGTTAACTCCACCCTTATACCGCGGTGCTCCACAAACTGGACATGTATCCAAGTCTGCATAGTCATCTCAATATAAGATACAGTCATTTCGACATGCGTGAATTTTCTGCACTTCCAGTCCGAGTGGGCAGACAACCTTCTTCGCTCAGTATGTTGTTTCTGGTAGCACATGACCCGCTGGAAGGAGGTCTCCAATCAGTTGTAGAAGCTCTGTAAAACTCTTGTCACTCCAACCGTTGGTTGATTTCATCTGCAGCAACGAGAGGACGACGTGTAACTTGGTGTGCTGCTCATTGCATCCTGGATAAAGCGGGGTTTTTGAGTCCTCCACCATGCCCTTGAACTTCTCATATTGCCTGTCATCGTCGTAGGCTGTCTCCCCGTCGCGTAACATCTGATCTAAACCATCTGATTCGTCACTATCATATCCACCTCCGTCAGCAGGCAACTCCACATTGCCTCCGTCCATTACATCCGGATTCTCATCTTCACCATGATTGTCCTGACATGTGTAATTAGGCATAAAACCCCTTGTTAGGAGATGCTCATGAACTTGTTTTGCAGAAAACTGTCTCTCATTCCTGCAATCAGCGCATGGACAACGCAAGTGTTCCGTCGTGTTCAATGATCTGGATCTCGTGGCTGCGATCACGAAGTTGGTTACTCTCCTGGCATATTCCAAGGTACCGCGCTGCGGAATGTTCATCCCTCCTTCATCCATCGCTCCTACGAAAATTCTTAAATTAACCACTAACATACGTATATCATTCTCTATATCTATTGAAATTCTGATATATGTTAATAACAGTTACATTACTCATTGATGATTAATCTCTAAATTACTCCAATATAATAAGTCATCATACTTTCTCATGCTTCTCATTCAACAAAATAAATTGCAAAAAATAATTAACTTGACAAATATTACTGCGAATTACATATCAAATCAACACATACTAACCTTTACGCATGCAAACACATAGACCTCTTGATATTTGTTAAATTTTTGGGCAAAACCTCCTCCCCCGTTTGGATGAGCTGAAGAGAAGCCTCAAAATCATGAGAATGCAGTGAACAAGGGGTATATATAGACTGGGGGGATATAGGTGTCGGTTAATGTTATGAACCGGCACCTATTTAGTTTCCTTCCGAAGGAAGCCACTACATAGGTGCCGGTTTTTAATAAGAACCGGCACCTATGTGATAGGTGCCGGTTTATTAGGTTAAAGCGGCACCTATGTTGCCGTAACATAGGTGCCGGTTCTTATTACGAACCGGCACCTATGTGATAGGTGTCGGTTCGTAAATAAAACCGGCATCTTTTTTGGGCTCATAGGTACCGGTTTTTCTTACAAACCGGCACCTATGAGTTTCTCCCATCCAACCGGCACCTATAAGACCTTATAGGTGCCGGTTCGTGGAAAAATTGGGTCTATTTGTCTTTTAGGTACCGGTTCTAGCAAATCCGGCACCTATGTGACCGGTACCTATGGAGGTTTTTGTAGTAGTGCCTCTATGCCGCCGCTCTGATTATATATCTATCTGCATCCTAGGGGGTTGGTTTTTTTTCTTTTGTGCAAAACATGACTTGACATTTTTTTTTGAAAGAAACATGACCTGACATCAGTCTGTGCTGCAAATAGTTTTCTACCCCATACATCATAATATGGTTTTGATAAGCTGCTGGTTTACACTCTCTCGTTACTATGTTTTTTATGGTCACCACCTTAGTGCACAAATTTATACTAAAAAGGGTGGTAACTCTTAAAAAACACTCTTAATTATTAGAATATATTGCATTTATTCAAAAAAATTATACAATCAATTTTCTGTTAAAAGAAATCAAATTTAATAAAACATTGACCACAAAACTATTCCAGGGGTTTAAGGTACAATTATAGAAGATGTTGACTTCATGTAACAAATTATTCCATAGAAATTAATTGTGAGAATCGAATACCACAAAATGACCATCAGATGATAGTGCTGCCCAACTTTTGAAACTTTCGTCTGGTACCTTCAATTCTAAGCGACAGGTTTTGTCTGTGTGGAAATTGATTTCTTGATTTGAACAGCTCGATTGTAAGGGAGATTGTAAGGGAGAAAGAAGGGAGAGAGAGGGGGAGGGTTTTTATATTTGTTTTCTAGATTTTAGTGTGTTCAGTGCAAATTTTGTATCTTCACATAAATTGAAAAAAAAATAAGAACTGAAACAAAAAATATCAAGGGTTGAAATATAAAATTAAAGGCACTTCTAAAGCCACTTGCACTATGAAGAACTTAGATTTTAAACCCATGACCTTAGTCCTATATGACACTTTTCGTTAGACTAGAATGCACTGTGAATGGCCTTAACAACATGTCCAGGTGCTGCAAGACAAACCGCGCGGCAACAAACGGTGATAGCTCTGAGTCCAAATACAGTGAAGTGACATGACAAGGTGATGGTGCGATCGACGAGTCAAGCTAGCTTACGCCTTACGACCAGGGGCAATTCTATTGCCTTACGCCGAGGGGCTATTATTGGCTGTTATGTTGCCACTTGCCATCTGGTAAGATTCGAATGGCTAGCTACGTTCGAGTCAGGAGCAGGAGATGAATTCTAATAATCTCTCGGACGGACATCAATCTTTTTTTTTCGCATTCATAATAAATGATTATGAAATTTTTTTTAAAAAATTGATAAAATAGATTAATATGTAATATATCAGTTCACAAACATGTAATAACAAAAACAACAAATTAAATTCTTACTAGTATACGTATATTTATAGTTAAATTTGTTATTTTTGTTATAACTTATAGAAGTTGAATTTAAATTTGTATGTTTGTAAAATGATATATTATATATTAGTCTATCTTATCAATTTTTTTAAAATTTTTTCATAACCATTTAATTAACATGTAAGAAACAGGTTAACGTTCACGTTCACCCAGCGTTTAAAAAAGTTTTCCGTCATCAGCAGTGTTGTAAAGGATAGAAAACATAATTCGAACGGATGGAATACCATCAAACGATTAATCGGAATCAAACAATTAGTCGAAAATCAAACAATTAGTTGAAATTATACGGATATATGACGTCCACATTAATATTAATATCTTAATAATTTGTTATGATTCTAGAGATATTTAACACACTCTATTATCAAAATAATAAAATATACTTGTATTATCATTGTGATTATACTCGCAGAACTATAATTTGTTAGTAACTTATATGCTGGAAGGTGGATTGTCATACTGTAAGCAACTAACCATTTGAATCAACGCCTAATAAGGTTTAATTACAACAAGTAATCGGTTAAATTGAACAACTACATGATAAACAATTAAGGCTGTGTTTGTGTGTTTGGGAGGTGGGGTTGAGTCGCACACGCAAAACAAAACGATATTTTCTTATGATTAATCAAGTATTTGCTAATTTTTTTTTAAAAAATGGATTAATATAATTTTTTAAAACAACTTTTGTATAAATTTTTTTAAAAAAAATACACTGTTTAGCAGTTTGAAAAACGTCCGCACGGTCCGCACGGAAAAAGAGATGGATGAGTTAGGAAAATGGATGACCGAACACAGGCTAAGTGTACTAGACAGCCAATTTAGCTTTGTATATGATAATCCCGTTCCGATAGACTGAGTCTTGACGTTCTTGCTGCAGTTTCCAACTTGACTCGGCCAAGTTTACTACACTGGTCATGAGGGCATGAACAGTGTGAAGAAGACTGCTATTCGAGTAAAGCAAGAGTAAACGTTAAGCTTTATATTTAAATAGTGTAAATTATACCATCGGTATCGGTATACGAATTTGTTAGGTAGATGTAATTTAATACATGAATTTATAAATTGTTTGTTTTGATGCACAAACTTGTCTAGTGCTTGCAAACTAAAACCAAAAAGCATATGTTATAACTAATTTAACTAAGTTGTACGGTTTGTGTTTTCGGCTGTTGCCTTCCATTTCTCTTAGGAGATTAGCTCCTTATATTTCTTTCATGGCTGCTGCCTTGGCGCATGGTAATACTATGTACTTTTGAATTTTTCTCTCCTTATATCAATTAAAATACCTTAAAATACCAGAGCTCCTGGTTGTTTAGAAAAAAACATATACTCAATCATAGAGTAAGTCATGTTGAGCGTACAGAGAAAAAGTATATAAAATATAAAAGGAATATGCAATAGATACAAGTAATGATAGAACAAAATAAATAAATAAATAAATATATAAATGTTATTTACACATAAGACATGTCTCATGTCCTCATTTATGCGCGTGACATCCTAATTAAACTAACTCAACATGATTAGGCACAATTAATCTTTTCAGACTTGGTTCTCATGGACTAGACAAGTTCATGCACCATAACGAGCATTTACAAGTTTGTGTACTAAATTACACACACTCACCCACCCCACCTGATATCAGTTCAGGTACTACCAACACAATATACCCATTTAAATACTATGTCCCCTATGAAATAAGTGTTGTTTTAGGCAGCTACACGGAACTAATGCATTTGGTTTATTAGTACAAATTTTGTATAATGTATGGCAAAGAGTATAAATTTTGTAGAATGTATGGCAAAGAGTATAAGATACTGGAACAATTTTGGAGGTAAATCTAACAAAATAAATTTTCAAAATTGGATCGAAATATTTAAAGTAAAAGTGATTGTCAAAGTTTAAACATATTGACTGCACGTATTTCAAAACATAACTAAACTTGTGACCGGAGGCAACCTAGATCATCTGGGATGTAAATGGACAAAACCTTAATCATGTTGAGATCTCCATCCAAGCATTTGTCCCCATGCTTGACAATCCAGGTAAAAATTCAGAATTTCATAGAACCATGTTTTTGCATAACCTGTGAAAACAGCATGCTATGCTGGCTGCTTTCCGAAGTCGGAATTCAATTGAGGTAGAATGTGTACATGGGCAAGGGGTAAGCATGTTCATTTTACACATGGGTTACAAATCCATAGGAAAAAAGGAGGTCCAACTGAATGAATGCAATAATCATTACTAGAGGATGGAGAAGGGATTTTCTTTTTGGGTGGCAATCGAGTGAACTGCGTTGCAAACATGAATATACATCTATAGGGAGTTGCAGCGACGAACAACAGCACTACTAATGTCAATGGAGGATCACAGATTCACAGGCAAAATTTGAAGGTCGGAATACCCAAAGCTATCTGTGGTTGAAGCCTTAAAAAAGTGGATGGAAACCACAAGTTTGAGATGTGCAACAGTAAGCATTTCCGCATGTTATAGCTGCAGAATAAGAGGGCAAATTAGCAGCATAGTGTAAATGAAATGAGTAGACAAACTGGTTTGGAGATGTAAAACTTCGAGTTTTACTACAACATTCAAGGCTTCTCTGTTGTTCTTTTTTCCTCCCCATGACTGAAACCCAACATATGGAAGTGGATACTAATTCAATTTCAAACAGCATAGCAAGCAACTCAATTTTTTGAAGCCAAGATCTTAGTGTTACTGTATACCACAACCTCATTCAAAACATAGTAGCTTGATATCATACTCAATAAAACACAAGGTTTTCGGTGCAACTTACCCCAGTTTAATGCTTTTAGCTTGGAAGTGCAGAAACTGGCAACTGGTTGTGAAATGATCCATTTGATAGTTCATGTGCCTCCAAAGGACTTTTCTTCGAGCGCTCCAAGGATGTTGCTTCAAAAATGCCTACAAAAGAACAACATTTATCATTAAGCAATTTGCACTGAAACAAAAGAACGATGGTATATCATCAAATTTCTGGGGAGGCAACTACCAGTTAAAGAAATATAATATTTAGATTAGGAACAACCAAATGTTATACAACTGACACAGTATAGTTTGTGAGAATTTACATATCGCATATGAATATAGAAAGGATGAAACCTCAAAACTCACCAAATCCTAAAATCACTGAACAAAGCAGAAAGCCCAAAAGGGAGAAATCCATTTTGTACAGTATCTCCAAAACAATGATGCAACCTGTTGAAACCATCAGATGTCTTGGAGAAGAGAAGACCAGATGCAATCTGCCCCAGAGAATGAAAAAACAATCAACAAATTAGAGACATTATATCATGAACAAAATGGGAGTTAGCTAAACAAGTTGTTATATCTTTGTGTTTAGTAAGAACAACAGATATTAAGAGATATTAAGTTTTATGTGGAACACATGAAGAATTTAAGAGATATTAAGTTAAAGTTTATAATTTGCTCAGATTCTGATCAGTTAGATTAGTGATAAACAAAATAATTAAGCCTGGTCAATTACATTAACAGAAGACAACTGATGGAAGGATTTGAGCAATTTTTACATTTCCCTTTTAATAGAAGTTGAGATTTCCCATCTGTAAGAAAAATCTTACTTTTCCTCGGCAACATTGTCAACATAGAATATAAGCACCATTCCGAACAAAACATTACTCAAGTACGCCCAGCTTGGAAACTGCAGTTTAACTATGCTGTCAGATGCCGAGCCCTGTGATCAACAGAACATTTATCACTATAAATCAAAAAGAAAAAAAATGCCAATCTTCGCAGCAAACAGATATTACATGCTAGGGCATAGACGAGGTATACTCACCAGGATTGTATCCCACATTGCAAAAGGAAAAAGAAAACAAGTAGCAGAAGCAACATTAATTGCATGAAGTCGCCTTTTAAGTTGATTCTGTGGAATAACAAAATAGGCAACTGTCAATTCCACAAAATACTTCTCAGCATAAATTAAGGATAGCAGTGGTATATATATCTAAATAAGCGGCAGTCACAGCACATGATCAGGGATCTCAATATCTCATGGAGTAGTCATGATAGACACAGATTCACAGGAGATTCCTTAATTTGAGAAAAAGTACAATCTACTCCCCGAAACTATTTCATTGGATCACTTAACCCCCTAAACTATTTTTCTGCTCATTTTAACCCCTAAACTATTAGAAATGATTCACTTTACTGGCTAATTACATTTTCTCTTCTTTGTTTCTCTTTATACAAGTCATAGTTTAAGCTTATATTTTGTAGAGCCATAGATGACACCATTATCAATGTTCTAAAATAATTTCAAATTTTTTCATGACTATTTTCTTAAAATTTAAACTTCTATGTTTAAATTAGTCTCAGTGCTTGCAACCTATGTAAACAGCGATTAAAAAATTCCAAAAAAATGTTGAGACATAAGTTACAGTGCACATATCAACCCCACCAAATTTCATTGCAAAATATGACCTATATAGAGAAACGAAAAAGATAAATATCGTTAGTGAGTAAGGCGAATCATTTTCAATAGTTCAATGAGTAAAATGAGCCAAGAAATTGTTTAGGGGGTTAAGTGCTCTGGCGAAAAAGTTTGAGGGAGTAAAATGGACTTTTTCCCCTTAATTTCACATATAAATTTCTTCGATATTGTAATTTAGGACCATAGTGGAAAAACCAGACCAGACCAGCGATCCAACCGGAAAAAAAGGGATCCAGAGTTGCCCATGGTTTGGTTCTATGGAAAGACCGGATATGCAATTGAACTACTCTCAACTGCCTGAACCGCGCGGTTTTACCATGAATCGGGATTAAACCGTCACCTGTTGGATCAGCAGCACAAGAAATTTTGGGCAGTACATTCCTTACTGGGCCAAATCAAGGCCCATTACCATCTCAGAGGCTTACACAAAAACTACACAATACCGCTCGCAGACTGGTCGGAGGCCTTGAAGCCAACTCCCTCCACCACTGAGCTAGAACGTTGCTTGTGTTAGAACAAAAACATACATTGTACATATCACTTTATTGACTGATGGTTCAGCACATGAACCGGCAGACCGGCCGGTTGAACCGCGGAACCGGTGAACCGAAGCTTTGACCGGGTCGAGCTCCAGTCCGAGTTTTTGTACCATGCTTACGACTCAAAATAAGTAGATAGTATAAAGATGTATGGAGGATGTGTCCCATACTTTAAGTACACTCGAGTTGTAGATTCTGATATTGAGAAACAGTTGCCGCAATACTTCAAATTCCAGGATATCATCAACAGAGTAAGTAGGTGCTAGAGGGAGAACTTTAAGCATTGCAAAAAATGCATATCAGCCTCATGTGTACTATGCAGAAGGATTCAAAATAATGGATGTGCTTGTATATTGAGACGATAGAAATTTCATCGATGTTCATGTTCCACAATGTTTTATACTCTTCAGAAAATGATCTGTCTTGTCGCATGCAAATTACAGTCTGCAGAATGACTATCCTGGTTACTATGGATACTGACTGTAACTATAGTATTTCTTAAGGAAAATAATCAGAACTTAATCAGTACTGATAAAGTTAATGAAATCAAGAGTACCTTAAGGGACACCCGCCGAGCTAATACTCTCCTCAAAGCAGATAAAATTCCAGCAGTAAGTGGAACTACCATTTCTTTCATTCCAATAACTTGTGTTCCCTTCTCCAGTGATTCACTTCCAAAGCTATCTATACAAAGTCAGGGATTTTCAACACCATTTACGTGAGTTCATAAGAAATTTGGATGGAAGTCTTAATTGACAAAAAAGATAGAATTTTGCAGCATGTTATTTCAGAATCAGATCTGCAAAATAGGATACATAGTGGTGAATGTGTTCTTGTAGCCCATCCATTTCCTAAGAGATAGTATGCTACCAGCATAGCAGCGAGCCCACCAATCTACAAAGCCAGGAAAAACAGCTGTGAAAAATCATCTAATGAAGAACTTACTGGTTGCTGACTTGCTGCTTCATTTTTTATATCAGTATAGGAGCAACGTTTTGAGAAATTCAGACAAAACTCACAGAACACATTCAATAGTTGCTACACATGATCATAGACAAGAATTAGTTTATCCAGTAATAGAATCACACTTGCACAAACGAGATTTCTAACAGTAACCTTTCCTGAAAAGAAACCATGAAGAATGTATTCCTCTGAATATTCACTTCAAGATTCGTGCATGCATGCATGCATGCAGCGTTATCTGTGCTTTATGTCGATCAGATCACCTATATAAATGCACTATACGTTTTTTAAAAAATGAAGTGGTATCTTTTAACAACAGCAAATGGGCTTATGACAACATAGTTTGTATACTTCTCTTCGTATCAGCTTCATGCTGAAATTAAGGTGCATTTAGTTTCAAGTATTGGGTCTATCCTGGCTCATACAATTGGACCTGGCCAAGATGAACCTGTTTTGGTTGTGTGATGTTGCTATATTTGGTTACTCCCATCTGCTTAGCCAGGGCCTGTGGAGAAGTTGTTTGGTCTAATTGACTTCTTCAAACTGCCACCGATTGCCACAAAAGAAGCTCATGCATTGCAGTCCATCTGGGCAAATGCACATCCGCCCCGGTCAGGCTCCAATGAAACTTAATTGAGAATCATTTCTGCTGAGCTATGCGTGTGCCTCATTTTTGCATCGGTAGGGACAGACTCGCTCCTTCAGCCAGGCAACCAAATGTTTGGACCATGCACATGCCAAGCCAACCGGAGGTGCTGTGCAGGGAACTAAATGCACCCTTAATGGCCAAGTGACATATAAACAAAGTGCCAGAACTTGTGCATACATACAAATTCAGTCATCTCCATATATTTTATCATAAAAGGGTTTATCAAGTTGACCGCCAAATAACTAACAGTGCTTAGACGATACTCAATGCCAAAGTGCATTTTTGTACAAATCAGTCCTAAGTTCCTAACGAGTGATAAGTTTCAGTAAATAAAAATAGCAAAAACAAAAGCACAATACTAGTTTCTCAATAGAATACCAACAATTTACCTTCTTCCAAATGTTAACTTTCCTTCCATATAAAGCAGCTGAGAGAACTCCAAGAACAGCACCTGCGTACTCCGCCAGCAGAGCGCTAGACTCAATAGACATGAGTAAATGCAGCTTAGATATGCATACAAAAAAATTGGGAAGCACTCTGAGAAGTATAATTAAACTCAGAGTGATACAAAATATTTATGCATATGAACTATTGAACTAAGTTTTATAATGGAAGTGCTCAGAAATAAGGTGATAGAAAGGCAACAGGATAGTGCCTACTGCCTAGCACCTGGCAGCAGGCAGCCTTCCAGGTTCCATTTGATTCGAAACATTAGAGCGGATTACTTTATGGTTACTGCAAATAGTACCAAGATTAAAGGAACCAAATACTGCTTAAAGGGAAACTAGGTATTAGGCAGGGTTGATACCTAGAAAATAGGCACCCATGTTTTAGAACAGCATTTGAGCATCTAAGTGTAACCGCCTCCACAAGCAAACAAAATCATACAAACTCATGCCCTCAGCTGTTCAATCATAAGTCCATGACACATGCATAAAGGGTAAGATGGAGTGAATGTTTTCCAGGATACCAATCAAACTAATGCTGTTAATTTTCTAGTTGATCAGGCACCCTTGCCTTACAGCATGGTTTGCATGATTGTATGTAGAGGGGGTACATCCTTAGACCACACCACACAACGAAGACCAATTAGGCCTCTAATATTTCAGGGTGTTTAAAAAAAAATACAGTGTACTTACACAAGTGGTCCACAAGTAAGAAGTCCTTTACCCCACAACACGAAGTACAATGCCAGAATTCCTCCATTGATAACTGTCGGAACAACCTGAAATAAGACATGCAACCTAAATGATAAAACAAAAACAAGAATCTATAGTGGTAGATAACATAATCTCAATAAAATAAAAATGTGTAAATCAACCTGTGAGTTGGGCAGAGGCCGGCCTTTCCAAGGCTTCTGCAAAGCCAGGAAGATGACTGAAGCAGGTACAAGGCAACTGAAGATGAAGCCGACCATTGAATCCCCACTACTAGACAGGTAGTTATACAGGGAGTACACAGACCAAATTCTAGCAAAGTTTCCCAAAATATGAATTACTTGCAACGGTGTTGACCTGCCCAATAGAAAATATTATAGTTTGGTTAACAAAAACCTGCTATTATACTGAATGATATCACATATCTTGAGGATGCTAAGCAAAATTAACATATGATATGAGCAAAATAATTAGGGAAATTAGGTGTTTTCATATCTGAAATGGGTAGAAAAAACAATTGAATTGAGAAGCTGTCAATCTTGCAATATTTGACCATTCTCATTCATCAATGAAATTTGAGGAATTTCATCATATGCCAATCACACACAATTGGCAAATCCCAATTTCAATATATAACATCAGGTAACTCATTATGTATCCTTTATACCGTTTCCATTATAAAACAGTTTTGTGTGCTTCATTAAACAAGGTAAAATGACGCAACTCAGCTACCTCAAAACTGACATTTATCTCAATGGTGCCTTCATTGTTTTAATGGCCTCCAAAAATTATTTCAAACATTTGCATTCAGGTAAATATCGGTTTTGTGGTAATATTGAGCAAATTGGACATTTCAACCAGCCTAATGAAAGATGGCTAACAGTTTTGTAATGGCAATGGTACAAAAGGAAGAAAAAACAAGTTTCTCGATGGTATATAGCAGAATGGGGTGTTCATCTATGTATATCATGACTTTTTTCTCTCATAAAATTTGGTAAATTTTAAAAAGGAGTATGATTCACTGTTAAAAAGGAATACAAAGTATGGTAACGTAAAGGAGGAACAAGCAAGTACAGAGAAACCAGCAGATACCAATTTTTTAATAGCAATAACAATTTAAATAAGTGATACAAAATAAAATGTTACATTAAATATCAAAATATCAAGTACAATGTCCATAGCAATTCTAATATAAATAAAAAATACTGTTGTTGTAAAATTTGTATATACTATAATCTACAGCATCACTATTAGTTAAGTCGTACTTTTATTGAGCTGCCTTCTAAATAGAATAATAACTAGTTTAAATTCAGCTATATCTGGATAAAGTGTTCGATATCTATGCTTCCTCATTGCTACATTGTCTTGCTAACTACCAACCTTAATAAGAAATACGCATGAGAAATATAACTAATATATACAGTTTAAGAACACATGTATTGACCACTTTTTTTCCTACATACTGGACAATATTGAATAAATCTACACTTGAACTACATGCTAGTCCGTTTAAACCTACTGATTTACTACAAATCACAGGCTCACTGTGCATCTCTCTAATTCTGCGTATGGAGAAGAATTTCAGCTATCCCAGATCTTACAGAGAAACTCATTAGTGGAGCGTGCAGAATCGAGTTACTAGAAGTACTAGAAATGTGCATACTGGAAACGAAACGCCAATAAACCTCTGAAATCGCTCGCTCCAATCAATTTCCTACCAGGACAGCAATGCCAATGGAAAACTGATCGCGCTGCGGCTAAGCTATTTTACCCCGCTGAATGACAATGACGAGCAGCGAGATCTCGCGCCGAGGAGCAGGAGCGACTGGCAGGAAGCGGTTAGAAGAAAAGCTCACCTCGCCGAGGGCACCGAGCGGGAGGTGGAGGCACCGCCGCCGCCTTCCGGTGCGACGGAGGCGGAGGGCCTCGGCGACATCATCTTCGTAGGTCCCGCTCGCCGCTGCCCCCTGGTCCGACTCGCCGGATCAGCTCGCTGCTGGCCCCAGGTCAGACTCGCCGGATCAGACCGGCGGCGCCGACGCCCAGCGCGTGGGGCTGCGGTAACTAACCCTTCCCGCTGTGATGCTGCTCGACTGCGCGAGGCGGCAGCGGCGGCGGCGGCGGTGGGCGGAGGGGCGGCGCGGTGCTCTCCGATCTGGATCGATTTTTTTTTCTTTTTTTCCCCGCCGTTTTGAAGCTCACGAAAAGGAGGCGATGCAGAAGAAGGGTGTATTTGCAAATGTTACAATTGGTAGGGGTGTATTTGCAAAAGCAGCATTAGCGTGTGGTTGGGTTAATTCTTGACAGCTGACAATTGCATATCTACGTGGCATAAAATTGGCTTCGTTAAAATACCAATCATTTAAATAGGCTTCGCTAGAATACCATCCTCAATCGAGTTCAGTTTGACGCAATGTCATTTTCATCATTTCTTCCATTTTAAGTTCATTTTACCATCTTTGCATCTCTTTTTGGATCAAAATACCCCTATGTCAAATAGCAGCGCTGGAGCTAGCTATCTTCTCCCCTAACGTGAAATGGGATCAGCAACTGACCAAGTTTATAATTTAGCATATAAATTCTCCTCCAACATTTAGCATGTAATGTTAGAAATAAATTAAATAAATCAACTACAGCGCATATTCAAAATATGTGAATAAATCAATTACAATTGGACAGATAAATAACAGCACCATCGTATTTATATCGACTAAAGTGACAATCACACTTGCTTCATAACATCAAATTTAAGGTTCACAAAGTACCAACACAACATTGTTTAGAACATCACCATCACCACATGGTTCACATATAGATTCATGCATAGGTTCAAAACATCATCAGATCAGCACCATCACACATGGTTCACATATATGTTCATGCATAGGTTCACAACTTCACCAGATCAGCACCATCACACATGGTTCATATAAAGGTTCACACTTCTCACAGCTTAGAGCACAAAAGAACTACGTCTTGAGTACATATGTAGACTGAAATATTTAGGTTGGCTTCATTTTCTTCGGGGCCAGCTTCCTTGCACATGCCTTTTTGGTTTCAGGTGCCAGTTGAGAACTTGTACCTTCTGGATTGGGCTGATTCCTTGCCCTCATGGGTGTAGGTGTTGGCTGTGAGCTTGTCCCTTCTCCTTGTTCCATCAACATTGTAAGCCGTTTGTGAGGAAAACAAATCAAGTTTCACAAAAACTGCTAGTTTGATGCAATGTTTCAATCACTCTACAATGTAGTATTACCTTCTTGTCATTGGAATAGGGCTCTCTTGCATAATTGTTTCTCGACTGGTCCTAGTAGGGGGGTAGATAGGTAAGGTTCAGGAGCCTTCCCATACTTTGTGGTATTCCATCGTGCCTTTCTTTTCCTACGAGTTGGTGATGTGACCATGGCTACTATTGATACAACCATTACTCACATCATAGGTCAACCGAAAGATATCAAGATCAAGTTATCCAAGTTCTGGAATCCAATTCGGCCACCCGCTATAGTGCTGACTTCAGACGGCCGCCAAATATGCATACGAGCTCCGTGTTGAGCCCATGAGTACTTGATGGAAAAGTCTCGGAGTCCTCTTTCTAACGGATCTAGCCTCATTACCAAATTTCATCTTAGTCGGCCGCAATCACAAAAATAAGGTATTGCGTCACCTATAATGGGCCTATGAGCTTGTAACTTCATCTAGGACCTTGGCCTAGGTGGCACTCATATGGGGTGTGCCCCAATCTGGTGAAGCACGACCCTAGAGACCCCTTGGTCGTCCTCTCACCTCTTTAAATAGCTAGGTATCTCTTCAGGGTTTCTGGAGTTTTGTTATATTAAAGTTTTAGCAATTGCTACTTTACCTTGTAGTTACGTATGTCAGCTAGACCACCTAATTACTCATCTTTGGAACCCCAACTTATCGTGAGCTATAATTTCTATTTATAATTCAGATTGCTTTTACCTTGTTCTTTCTTGTTTCTTTGATTTGCTCGCAGGAATAAGGTTTATCTGCACCGGCAAGATCAACAACCCACGGAGAGGTGTATCGATCGCTAAGGCGCAACACAACAACGTCTTGTACGGTTGTAGTCGGATCATCAATGTTTCTCTCAAATCGTAGTTATCATCAATTCACCGAAAGATTGGGACAACCAGATCCCTAAGCGTATTGAGTGGAGCTCAGGGTTTATCAAGTGGTATTAGAGCTTTCGTTGCTTGGTGAGTTTTTATCTACCTATAACCAGAAAATAGCCATAAAAAAGATTGCATCTATTACCTAGCCATCTTTGTGCCATTGCATTGTTCTTTTCAATTTTTGCTTTGTTGAGTTTTGTGTTGCATCGTCAAGTCGTGTTGCTGGTCTTAGCGTCTAGTCGTTTAGAGTTTCGAGTTCTCAGCACGTTTATTACCACCGTCACCGTCTTGTCTTTGTTGTCGTCGGGATCTTCGAAATGGAATCATGTCGCCGTTAGGGTTTCGTTTTTCTCGTTTTGGGCATTTTCTGTCGGTTGGTTTTTGAGTTGATCTAGGGTTTGCTACTTAGCCGTGCGTGTGTTTTTGCCGTGCTTCTGTGCCGCACGAGAAGTGGAAGAAGAGAATAGATCGTTTTTTTGGTAGTCGTTAACTTCGGTTCAGGAAAAATAATAGATTGGATCTATTGAAAATTTGTTTCAGTTTTTATATCCACCAAATCCGACCTCTAGTGCTGTCGGTTTCCACTCCACCTCCCCATCGCACGCCGCCCACTTCACCTTTCCACCATGAGGTTGTTTCCTCTTTCATACCGTGAGTTGTTACACCTTGGTTAAAAAAATTTTGGTGTCGGATTCGAGTTTCGTTTGCAAAAAGGAAATCCATACGAGAAGAGCATTCCATTTTTGTATAGATCAAATTTTAATGTTTGGACTTTTACATTTGAGTCCCTATAATTTTTATATTTACATTTGAGTCCTAGTAATTTTACATTGAGGTCCTTAAGTTGCTTTTAGTGGAAAAAATCAAAAAAAGGAAAAAAAAGAGAAAAGGCAAGAAGGTGTTTAAACAAAAAGAAAAGAAAAACTGTAAAAAAAGAATAAAAAGAAAGAAAAAAAGAAAGAAAGAAAGAAAGAAAGGAGAAAATCAATTGTTATCTTTGAGATTGCATTCATATATCAGAGTTGTACATGAGGTTTTTCAAGTGCTATCTTGTGATATTGTTTGTGTCTAAGCTTGCGTCTCTAGTACGTTCTAGCCTAGGACTAGCACGATACTGACTTTGAACAATTATTCAACTTTGCATTCTCTGATTTGAGCATTTGCTATTTCTTTGCTACATATTTAAACCTACCCAGAGCTCCACAGATTTAATTGCAGTCGTACAACAGGTGTTTGTCAAGGCATCGATACATCCAACCTCTATTGGGTCTAGGTTGAGTCAGTGTGGTCGTCATTCCACTTGCTTTGGTAAGATCTTGTAAAACCTTGGTTAAAAACTTGAGTGCGTGTGATATTTGAACCTTCACTACCTAGTAGTTGATAGGAGCATGCATATTTCTGTGTATGTTTTGTTTGCTACTAACCATGATAGGATTGCGCAAGGGGATACGAGATGGTTATGATCAACATCGACTTCTTCACCTTCGACGAGATATGATGACTTCTTCACGTGATGCATATGAGGTACCTGACTATAATTTTGCACGAGTTGAATCTAAGTTACCATTCTACGATGGTAAGTACAATTCTGTTGCTTATGTTGATTGGGAACTAGCAGTATACAACGAATTTGATAAATATGATTTTTCTGATGCTCAAATGATTAAGACTATTAGTAATAAGTTTACCTCTTCTGTTTTGTTTTGGTGAAATCATGTTAGTAATAAACATGAAACTTAGGATGAATGCAAAACCATGATGAGAA
Source organism: Oryza officinalis (assembly GCA_008326285.1). NCBI lineage: Eukaryota > Viridiplantae > Streptophyta > Magnoliopsida > Poales > Poaceae > Oryza > Oryza officinalis. The sequence goes on from BDMV01000007.1 coordinate 25,837,637, forward strand.
AGCATTTTGTGAGTTCTTATTAGAAATGTACTCTTCTTGAAAAATTAAAACATCTGAAACAAGGTGAAAGAACTGTTAGCGAGTACATCCATGAATTTAAAGTTTGTATCATCTATAGTGGTCTAAAAGAATGCAATTAAAATACAATGCGTAGATTTTTCAAGGGGCTCAATTCTGACATTTAGGTTATGCTTGTAATGTGACATATAATTATATTGGACATCTATTCATGCTTTCTCATAGCATTGGGAGTCAAATTTTACAAGATTTCATATCAAATGCGAGAAAACATGAACAATATAATTTATCTCCTGTTTCTGAATCTCCTATATCGTTGTGCAATGATGATGTGCAAACGTGGGACGAACAATCTTTTGTGTATCCTGTTACTAACATTTTGTAGGGAGTTCAGAACATTCAACAAAAGGACGAGAATGATGTTCTTGAGAAGAAAGAGGATAATTATGAAGCACCTGCGATGTCTGAAAAAAGTTCACAAGGTAAATTAAATGGTGATGAAGTAAATGAAGGTGAGTATTCTCAAGCTGAGCTACACATGTCCACTTGTCATGTTATAGTAGAGCAACCATTAGTGGAACCAATTACTGAGATGCCTTTGTCCCAAGTTGATTTACATGTTGTTCCTTGTGATAAAGGAGAGTTGTATGATAATATTTCACTTATATTCATGCTACAACTAATGAATGAACATGCTATTCCTGTTGTTAATTCTTTCTACGTTGATTTTAAGAATATTGTTCATATTGCTAATAAAATTGAGGAACGTGAATTGCTATCTTCTCTACGTATTTTGGGCTATGTTCTGTTTGACGATAGTAAGCTCGATAATTTGAAAGAGAAATTATTTGCTATTAATTTGTCATGTCCATCTAATACTATATTTCATATCTTTGGCAAATTTAATGACAGAGAAGTATATTTGGTGCATAGAGTTTACATATGCTCAGATTTAGAACCTTCTGTAGCAGTAGATAAAAATTTCAAGCAAGAGGGACATGTTATTGCTAATCATGCTACTTCGAGTTTCTCTAGTTTTGATTGGAAAAAAACAAGTTGTTTTAAATGGACTACGCGAAGAGCACCATATGGAAAAATGATGACAGTTTTTTATGAAGAAGGGGAGGATGATGTGACCATGGCTACTATTGATAGAACCATTGCTCAAATCATAAGTCAACCGGAAGACATCAAGATCAAGCTACAAGTTCTGCAATCCAATTCAGCCACCTGCTATAGCATTGACTTCAGACGGCCATCAAATATACATATAAGCTCCGTTTTGGGACCATGAATACTTGATGGAAAGGTCTCGGAGTCCTCTTTCCAAAGGATCTAGCTTCATTACCAAATTCCATCTCAATCAACCGCAATCACAAAAATAATGTGCTGCATCACCTATAATAGGTCTATGGGCTTGTAATTTCATCTAGGACTTCGACCCAAGTAGGGCCCATGTGCGGTACGCCCCAATCAGAGCATGACCCTAGGGACCCCTTGTTCGTCCTCCCACCTCTTTAAATAGCTAGGTACCCCTTCAGAGTTTCTGGGGTTTTGTTACATTAAAGTTTTAGCCATTGCTACTTTAACTTATAGTTACGTATGTCGGCTAGACCACCTAATTATTCGTCTTCGGAACCCCAACTTATCGTGAGCTATAATTTCTATTTGCAATTGAGATTGCTTTTATCTTGTTCTTGCTTGTTTCTTCGATCTGCTTGCAAGAATAAGGTTGATCTACACAGGCAAGATCAACAACCCACGAAGAGGTGTATCGATCGCTAAGCGCAACACAACAATGTCTCGTACGGTTGTAGTTGGGTTATCAACGTTTCTCCCAAATTGTAGTCATTTTTGGTCACGTTTCTCCCTAGCCACAGTATCATAGTTAATTGTGCATTTATGTCCTCCTCCAACTTGATTTGCAGTTCTTTAGGCCTCATATCTGAATCCTTCTTTAGAAATGGATAGCCTTGAAAGCAACCTAGGCACTGGTTGGTGTGGTAGTTTTCCTTCTGCCACTAGATGTACATGTGTGCTTGTTAGTGAACGCTGTTACCTGCATTTTATACCCAAATGTGAATAGCTGTGAAAATTATTAGTAAACTGCATGATATTAGTAAACTGAAAATTCACAATATTCAGCACATCTGGCTTCCCAACAGTACAAGATATTAATAGATGTCACAAAGCATAAACAGTACATGATATGAATATATGTCACAAAGCGTAAACAAGGTTGAGGTTGAAGAAATATAAAAGCAATTAGCTAAATAATACCGTTACTATCCGCCTATCAGCCTACGTTCGCTCATTAACATGCCAAGGACAATCCTTTGCCCCTTTGCATCCTCCTATATATCTATCTCGATCAGTCACCTTTAGGTCTAACTGCCAACCTAAAGACCTTCATGTTGGGATAAGAGGTGCCAACATTCAAGCATGATTTATTTGAGTCGTACACCACCATCTTTTCCCCTGGCACATTGTCGTTAACAGGAATGGCTGCACTATCAGTGTCCATAGCCTCCCCATCAACAACATTACCATCGACACCTCTAGCCTCATCTCCAGCTACAGCCTCTGCCGTCTCCCTAGCCCGCTCGGCAGATTCATCCTCAACCCGCAACCCCAAAAGCACATACAACTGGTCGTCATCAATGATTTCTAACCTTCCTTCCTCATCTAACGTTTCAGCAATCTGTAGGTTATCCCAATCAATATTTAGAGGTTGTGGCGGTGGCGGTGTCGGTGATGGTGCCGGTACTGGTTCACTGGTCCCCGTGACATCATCGGCAAGATCGAATTGTACAACGGCTAAATTAAGCTTAGGCTCATCCTCGAGCCTGGATAAGATGACAAAAATAAATGCACAAAGTCAGAACACCTTATTCCAAACTTGGTGCATAACTACGGTGAATGCCTCGGTGGATAAAATGAAAAATCAACGAAAATAAGAGAAGTGCATACTTCCTGACAAGACCTAGCCAATTATGGTCATCCATGGAGTTTCTAGCAAGCTAGAAGCAAACCCTAACAAAACACAACAAATCAGTAAAAATAACAAATAGGATAATCGATAGATCATGAAAAAGAGGAAGCAAACCTGGTGAACCTTGTCGGGTCTCGTCTAGTGGCCGGCCACATCGCTGGTTAGTCCAGGGAGGTTCGAGCAGCCATCCGTCCCTTCCCCATTGACCTAGGGTTTGGGTGACGGGAGGGGTGGCGCCGCCGCTTCCAGGGGCGGATGGGGGACAGGGGGGCGAGCAGCAGTGGGAGGAGGGGACGGGACAGTAGGAAGGCGAGGCCGACGGCGGTGGGGTGGATTGGCACCGGCGAGAACGCCTCTCTCGATGGACAGATACGGGAGGGGAGGAAGACGCGTTCTAGAAATAAGTGAGGACCTAATCGTTGCAGGTCCAAGGGCATTTTTGACATAAAAAACTTAAGAGAGCAAAATATTTTCTATTAACAGAAAATGATGAAAATGGCACTGTTTCGAACGGTACTCGGTTGAGGATGGTATTCTAGCGAAGCCTATTTGAGTGATGGTATTTCAGTGAAGCCAGTTTTATGCGATGGTGGTTATACAATTTTCTACAAATTATACAAATAAACTACCACGATTAATAATCGTTTCAAGTGACGGAGTACTCAACAATGCAAGCTAGCCATACGTTACTTTTTTGGGTACGGTGAAAGCAGCAATATCGCAAAAAATCTAGATATATACTAACTAAGTGGGAATGAATTGTATAGGTTTATGGGATTCTTTGTCAGCCGTTGGATCATGCTTGGAGGATAAAGATTGTCGTTGATTGTAATTAATTTTATTTCTATATTTTTTTTATTGTAGTGATATATGTGATTAAGTTGTCACGGTTAATAATCATTATGTGCAAGGACGGATCCACTTCGTCGTTGTTATTGGTGTCATCATACGTTAATCTCGCTTAATACATAGTGTTATCTTCATTGGCTTAGCAATTTCGCTAGAGGTCATATGGGTCATATGACCTCGATGAATACACTGTAGCTCTCTGTCCCTGATTATGTGTAACATCTCACCAAAACATCATCGTACAACAGCATTAGAAAGGACATGTCGTAGGGGTTGGACAAACCACAAGTAGCAGGCTTAGGATACATTGGTGAAAGCGGAACACAATATGCATAATCACCACCATTACTTTTGTTCTCTGCCATTTAAAAAGGGAAAGTTTCGTCCATCAGTTCTTCCCACACCTACTACAAATATGTAACCTCCTCTGTCCTAACAAAACTAAAAAAGTACCAATTAACCCCGCAGATGACCATCAAAACCAACATTCTAAAAGAAAAACAGGTAAAAAGCAATCAGAAACCCTAGCAAAACAAGTCACAAATGTTCCACTTTGTATCATTCTCAGCCCCTGGTGTAGGCGGCCCTTTGACAAGTCACGTGCCACCTCATCACCATCTTCTCTTTATCTTTATGAATTAAAAAATTCTCTTTATAACTACATATGCGTGACAAGCAGCCAACATGATCTATTTTGTGGTTATGTAGCAACACAATATAACAATATATGAATATATTAACTAGAGTAGTGACTTTAGGCTGAATGACCCAAGTATGTGATAGTATGACAAAAGCAATGGCAACAATAGTCGATCATTCTTTCTTCCTTAATATTACAAATTTCCATGTTACACTGTTAGAACAGATGATACGGTTTTATTTATTAACAAAAAAGGAAATTCTTCTCGATGTTTTTAAGTAGGTATAATTATGTCGCTTATGAAGTTGGTGATTATGATTTCGTCTCCGTAGGTAAGGTTTCTAAAATTCAATCTTTCATGATATATTTGGTGCAGTTAATGTAGTGGAGTGAATGCAAAATAATTAAAGAGCTCAAATAATTTAATTCATTTATAGATATCTTCTATGGGTTCCCATGAAGCAAATATCCACTAAATGTGCTTCTCCATATCAATACATTCATTTATATATAAAAGATATAGTAATGAAAATCTTCTAGTATGATATTATTGTACATAACATGTTTCATTCTATTTAAGCATGTAGATGCTTGGCAGAGGAACAAAACTAATATTTCCTCCTACCTTTGAAATGGAGAAAGGTAGTATAAAAATTGCGATGCTTTATGTTTATCTTATTAGTGTTATAATAGGTCGTTGTTTCACCTATATTAATGAGGTAAAACGATAATGACCTATTTTGTTTAAGCTCAATGTGTTAAATTCTATGATAATAATGGAAATTGAGTGAAACATGATGTACACGCATGTCTAATTTATATTGGTTATCTACTTGAGTATCTCTTTGAATCAAACATTTAATTTGGTGAGAATAAAAATGTATTTTGTGGTTACTGAACAAACATGTTATGCGCAATATACAACTTCTTACACCACTTAACTGTTCTTGCACTACAATTCTATTGATATTTCTTATCTTTTCAGTATGCAGCTTATGAATGGGATTCAGATGATGGAGGTGAATTTTACATTGGAATAGAGGCTATGTCAGATGTTTATGGACTTAAGTTAGATCTTGGCCAAATGAGTGGGACTAGACTTTTGATTTACAATGCATCTAAGATAAGCAATTTCTTGTGTTCGCGTTTAGCTCCTTGAACAACTTTGTATCATTCGATACCACTAAGCAGCGGTTAGTTGGACATTGCAGAGAGTTCCTTGGGGAAAGAAGACGATTTGCGAATTATTTTAGAGAATTCCTCGGTCGAATGGAAGGAATTACAAGACGAGGGGTATAGTGGAGATGAATGGGAAGATAGAAAAAGACTCCCGCATCGTTAGCTTGGAAGGCTAGGGGTTATAGTCAACGTTGGTTGATTATTCCGCACCTAGGCTTGATTGGCCGAAGCTCCATGTCATGACTGAATAAAGCAAGGGAGTCTCTGTCCGGTTCATTACGTCTTTCTCTTGCTGATATAGGATCAAGGGTGGAAAAATTCTTCTATCTCTGGTCTCACTTTGAGGAATTTCTCTCACGTAATGGGATATACAACTGCGATACAAGTCGGATGGCATGCAAGCTCGCTCTCTCTCTCTCTCCTTTGCATCACGTGTATACAATATACAATTGTCTTTCTATTTTGATCTAACTATTCATTGGTCTCACAAGTTTGTTTCTCCAAATATTTTATAAGATAACATGTATCATTCTGTCATAAAAGGAAAATGTTGACCCTTAATTTGTACTTGTGTGTCTACTTCCATTAGTATATCCTTTAGTGTATATCCATAATCTCCACCGTGATCAAACATTAGTCAACACTTTAGTTATTTTCAAATCTGGGTATGAATTTTACACTGAAAAATAGGTCCATATGCCTCGATTATTTAGCCAAGTAATGCATTAACTTTTCATATCAAAACACGAATATACATATTTGCAATTCATACTACAGGTTTATCCAGATTTGTACCATGATTCTCAGACATTATCTTTTGCATTTGATTTGCATTTATAGCCTGATCAAAATAAACATGAGAAGTTTTATATGTCTAAAAGTTAAGTAAGCTATTACTCTTTTAAAAAGTCACATTGAACTATTATATAAATTAAAAGAATTACTCAGCTTTAACTATTTCTATACAAATTCTTATATGTGACGTAGTCAAATTAAATTCCCAAAAGGGACATAATATTTCTTCTATACAAGCATATATAAGTTAGATGGCATTAGCAGGTTGTTGCAGCATTTTCATCTGTGTATATATGTTAGTGATGACATCCGCACACAACACACTGCATTGAACCAAAAAAGTTGAAATCATGACTTGCACACACCAACAGGCAGACTGAAATATCTTTATATCAAATCCATGAGTTATATGTTTCATTGGAATTTCAGTATTTTCTATTAACACATGAAATTTATTTCATTATGTACTTTGTGTGGTATTAAGGCCTTAATTGGAATCAAAGAATTTCATGGAAATTTTTACAGTATCCCTTTAGGGGAGAATTTACTGTATTGAATGAACAAGTTCCTACGAAAACCATGCATTCCAAGCAAGGTTTCAATCTGCCTACCTCCCCCTGTATAGTGGACTTCGATTTATAGCCTTTTCCTTCGGATGAGTAGTCTTTTTAAATTATATAATTAGTTACAACATTTTTATTGTACTAGTTATCCTAAAGAACTTTATACCAATCCCTCTGGTTTTTTCATGCTCGAGGCCATTGACTTTTGGGTCTATATTTCATCATTCATCTTGTTAAAAAATTATGTAATTATTATTTATTTTTATTATGATTAATTTTATTATTAAAGATAGTTAAAGCATGATCTATATTTTTTCATACTTACATATAAATTTTGAATAAAATGAATGGCAAAATATATGTCCAAGCATCAAACATTAAAAAAAGCTGGAGGAGTACCATATTTAATTTGAATTTATTGACTTTTTCCCCATAACTTTCTTTTGTCACTGCATTGGTAGAATGGTAAATCCCATTGCTACAACACCATTTGCTTCCCCGGCTTCGAGAAGGCAAGTGACAAGCACATCTCCTGGTGATGTCATTAGCCCAATCTCAACAATAACAGGAGATAAACAGTACATCACAATTAAAATATTCAAGGTACAGACATGGACCAAGTTACTGTCATCATGTTTGGTTGAAAGAAATATACCATTTTTCGTTGCAAATGAAATAGTCCCCCAGTCACAAATAAGTCACCAGGAGAATTTTTCTATTAGTAATTACTACTAGCATAAAAGATATGGAAAGTGTAGCAAAGTTATAAAATTTTGAAACCATTTTGTGAAGACAAATCTAGTCATACAATTTTTAAAAAGTTGAATTCAAAATATTCAAAGTGATATTATATTAATTAATTGTCTAAGTTTAAACATGATAACTGCACACATCCCAAAATGACAGTGTCCTTATATGGTGAATTTGTCTTAATATTCTTGATACACTAAATATCTATAAGAAGTAGAAAACGTCTTACTAAAAAGTAAAGAACCAACCAATAATTTTGAGAAATATAATTTTTTTATAAATATGAAAACGTACATAACGTCATTAGAAATTTTGCATTTAAAAATGGTTAGAACTATAAAATTTCATGATTTCATAGCTAGCTAGTTGATATCAACTCAACCACCAAACTCTTCAGCCAACAAATAGCATACGACATGGAGAAAAAAGATGAGCCACAATATTGCACTTATATGGGCTACTAGCTCATTATCGGGCTGGTTTGGTTTGTAGCAAAAATTTGTCACACCAGAATATTGCATTTTGAACAGTAATTTTGGTAATGTTTAGGGTTAATTGGATCATGCTATTATAACTTTCATGGTTTTGAAATATGTCATTACTATTCGTCTATTTGGAGAAATGTCATTATAATTTTGCATCTATTCGATATATGCCACTACTTACCTCTTGACTCTATTTTCTAATTTTTTTAAGATCAAATTGCCCTTTCTTCTTCCTTCATCCCCTCTCTCTATCACATGCGATCTGTTTGGCAAGAGATGGGAAGGGAATTTAGAGTTTAGAAGAGGGAGTTGGTGGAGGGATTGGTCATGGGAGTTTTATTTTTACTCTTAGTCCCTTGTTTGGTTGTAGAGATGAGAATCATGGGAAATATGAATTGAAATTGAATTTTAAGTGATGATGTATGATTCAGATTTATCTCTTTGTACTTAGAAGAGAATCGCCTCCCAATTACCTGCCGCTACCCAGGTATTGAAAAGGTGTAAGCTCATTCTTAAACTCCCCTTCCCAATTCCTCCTATAACTCCTACTTTCTCCAACCAAACAGTAGGCTTAATAGTCCTCTCCCCTCACTCCCATACCCCCTAACAATTCCCCCAACCAAACGCGCCGCAGTAGTCATGTTCATCCTCTCCACCCGCATCATCCTCTCTTCATGCATCCAACTCAAAATCAATCACTCAAGAACAAGTTCTTCATCCATTCAAATGAAGAGAGGGAGAGCTAGAGATGGACATAGAGAGGGCTTCTCTGCTCACCCTGGATAGATATGGACCATATCGAATTGGGATCCAACAGAGATAAATATGAGCTAGTATATAAAATTGAACAGAATGGAATTGGGAATGGGAAGAGGAGATAGCTAGAGAGCATGCAGATCTCATGGTTGTTCTGTTGGATATATAAGCACATGTAGACTTATTTTATTCCATAAATTAATCATGACATTGAACATGTAACTATCAGAACCACATCATGCGATCTAAACATATAAACTAGAAAGTAAACCATGAATAGATCAAATAGACGGAATATGGTGAACATGTACCGAGGGTTCTAGTTCTGCTGTGGATCGGGTTAATGAGGAGCCACATGCACCGCAAGAACAACACACGGTACCGGATATTGACGACAGCGCACAACACCCGAGTGAAGAGGAAGACAAGCCGTGGTGGATGAACAACAAGTAGTCACGTGAAGCGCTTCTCAAAAACCTTATTGTCGCCTTCTCTCAGTGCAGGACGTCGATGGTGAAGGTTTTGGAGACTTGCTTTCCCGATCGCCAGTGCACGCCAGCGAGCGGGACGGAGTAGACTATGAGAGACAACGTAGTATAGAGGAGAAGGCAAACCCTAGATTGATTTTGTATGTGTTGCGAGAAGGCGGTGGCTCGATTTATATAGAGATATCAGGACACGTGATCAGGACGCCTTCATGATCTTCACACCACGTAATCAAACTGGATAAGTTGTGAGTAACTTATCCGAACTCCACACCACTCCACGCATCGGATTATTTGTAACCGAACATAAGTCGCGAGTAACTTATCCGGACTCCATGCCGCTCCACGCACCAGATTATTCGATGACTACAAAAAGGAAGCCGCATCTGCGCAAGGGTGAGGAACCAATTTTGGTGGACCATTCACGTGCATATCGCGTGCGCGCCGCCTGGCCTGGCGAGGCGATCGAGCAAACATGTGTGTTCATCTTGTTTTCTCCACCATACATGCCTTAAGTGGCTAGGAGAGCACCCTTCTTTAAAAGAATGTCTTTCTCTCCTAGAATAGGCAAGGTGGTACTAGACATCCCCATGCATACCATCTCATGAGTTGGGCTTTTGTAATTTTTTAAAGAATTAATCTTCAAATGGGCTAAGTCCCATCTATTAATTCCAACACGCTCTCTCTCCTGTCAGCGTGCGTTATCCACGCCTTCGTGGCTGGCGCCGTCGCCGCATTGTCGCTGTCATCCCCGCTGTTGCTCTCATCCGGGAGGAATGTGAGCGGCGTGTCGGGGCTGATGGCAACCTTACGGCCCAAATCTGAGGAAGGCATCTTAGGGGCTTCTCCACCACCCACTACAAGAATCCTGGGCTTCTGTGACGATTGCCAGATGACAGAGCACCTATTTGTCATTAACAGAGGTTGTTTATGACGACTGTTCGCAGGATGACAACTGTTTATGACCAAGCTCTGCCTTTGTCATAAACATTGTCATACTATCAGTCTGCATGGGATTTGTGACGATAGATCATGACAATAGTCAATCGTCATAAAGATAAATCTATTATGATTATTTTTAAAATGTCTTGTTATGCTACGTGTCCACTAGTCCACACTATGATGTGCTAGGTGAAGTATTCTCGTCCACGTTAGCTCCTAGTCTCACGTAGGATTGGAAGAAAAAAATAAAAAACCATGTATAACTTTTTTAATTAAAAGGGGGAGTTCGCCGGTGAGGGACGACCGACGGCGCGCGGGTGGGCTCGGCGCGGCTCCGGGCCGAGGGAGAGGAGGAGCCAGGGTCTTCCTCGGCGTCCTCGGTTGCGGCGGCGACGAGGGCGGCGGCGGCACGGGGAGGAGAGGAGGAGCTCGGTGGGGAAGGCGGCAATGGCGGCCGGGCGGAGAGATTTAAAGGGGAGGACGAGGTCGGTTTGGGGGAAAGGAGGTCGGTGCGGCGAAGGCAGTTCGCGGAGAGGGGAGAGGTGGTTTGGCAAAGCGAAGAGGGGACCGGCGCGCGGCGCTAGCGGCCGAACGGCGGCAGGCGGTGACGTCGGCCAGTCGGGAGGGGGGAAAAGCAAAAGGGGAAAGAGGGAAAAGGGCACGGCCTCCATGCAGCTTCGGGCAAGGGCGCGCGGGAGAGAGAGGGAGGGGTGCGCGCTCTCCCTTGGCGGCACGCGCGCAAGCGGCGGTGCCGGGAGCGGCGGCGCCGGTGGGACGGAACGGGGTGGGGGAGAGAGAAAACGGCGAGAGAGAGAACGGGCGAGGGAGAGGGAAGGAGAGCGCCTGCTCTCTCGGCACGTACGGCGCACGTGACCGGGGGGACGCGCAGGCCGGGGCGGACCGGGCTGAGTGGGTGCGGCCCAGCGGGAGGAAGGGGGCCGAGCGAGCGGCTGGGCCAAGCAGCGGCCCGAGAAGGGAGGGAAGGAGAAGGGGGAGGTAAAGGAAGCAAGCCGAGAGGGAATCGGCCCGAGGAGGAGGGAGGCAAAACAGACTTTTGCCGGGAAATTGAATTGGAAGGATTAGGGCTCGGATTTGAATTTCGATTTCGCGGTTTTCTCCGGGATTGAGACGAGAGGGGAGACACGAGACCTTGGCACACCACAAGACTCAGCCGAAGAGCCAAACTTTCGCAAATAGGGTTTTTTTTAGCAATTAGGTTTTCCCGCTAACGCCGCGACAAAACGGGCGTTACAACATAGGAACAATTTCTTGATTAAATAAAAAGAGAAAAAATTTAGTATTCCCGTCCACAAGCTCCTAGTTTCATGTAGGATTGTAAAAAAAAAGCCATGTACGATTTTCAACCCCTACTCCGATTGTAAAAAAAGAGAAGACATGTACAATATCCAAATTAAAAAGGGAAAAACCATAAAAACGTGCCCCTACTAGGTTCGAACATGCAACCTCCCAGTTACAAACCAACTGAGCTAACCAGTAAAGACAAGTCACTACTGATGCTAGAAAGAGTGTTCGACCTCTTTTATTACGCTGATATCTGGATGCAGGCAAAAAGAGTATCCCAGACTCTCGCATCGCAGGCCGCCCATGAGGCCCATCTCGCATTCTGCACGTCTAAGACTCGACTCCCCCACCAGTCGTCTCCTTCCATCCTTCGTTCTTCTCGTGAACTAAAAAAAATCCCCAATCCAGCAACCCTAGACGGCTAGACACTGGGCAGCGGCGAATCGGCGCATCACCACCGGGCAAGGCACGTGCGGGCGGCCGGCTGCGTGGCAGCGGCGGCCCGGGTGCCAGGAGGACTCCAGCGTAGGCGGCGGGTGACAGGGGGCGAGGCCGCAGGTGGCGAAGCGGCCAGCGGGTCGGCGGCGTCCGGCGGCCGGCGGGCAAGTGAGGGCTGGGGCGAGCTGCTCTGGCGCTCTACTCTCTGTGGCTGCAATTTCAAGTGTTGACTTAGCAATTGAGGTATGTTGTCTAATGTCAGTGTCTACTATAGCAACAGCCACAGCCTCTGCAGCCAAAGAGGCCCAAAATTCCTTCCCGCTGCTCCAAATTTTTTATCCCGCGTGCACCTCCCAGAACCGCGAAAGCAAAAGGCTTTGCCGTGCCATCGTTTTGATGGAAAAAGTCATATCTGCCCATACCAGCTGTGGAACTAACTCATCCTATGTGAGGTCAATTTTGAACTTTAACTCAACCGAGTGTCGCACATATATATACGCGAAGCCAACCCAACCCTAAAATCATTCCCCACTCTCCGCAGCCGCCGACCTCCCACACTGCTGCCGGCCACCAGTTGCCTCCCTCTTCCTGAACTGCGGCCACCCCTTGCCTCCTCCCAGGAGCAAGACGATGGCGCCAGGGAAGAAGACGCTTGGCGGCAAGAATAAGCCTCCCCGCCCTCCTTCGGCCAGTCCAGATCCTATGGCAGCTCCTTGCATCACTCCCAAGAGCAAGACGATGGCACCAAGGAAGGAGACGCTCGGCAGCAAGAACACGCCTTCTCACTAGCCACTAGTTCAACCATTGGATGGTCTCAATTTTTTTCCTTGTTTACTTAGGGAGTTGCTGAAACATGTTGTAGATAAGTAGGAGCAGTTCAAAAAATTGAGTTCTTTCACTTGAGCTTGGATGTTAGGAAAGAATTATGTTCTGCATACACTATAGGTTGCTAACTAATTTCATACCTACTCTTGTATGTGCAGAAGATGAAGACATGGACTTAAGCTCTGTGAGGGCTCGGAATATGATGAGGAACAATCAATTTGCTAATCAGCTAGGTGTCCGTAGACTAGCAGAATTGCTCCAGACTTCAGCAAAGAAGAGAGTTGCTGGAAAGAGTATTGGCAAAAAATCTAAGGTACCAACTTTTGTACAAGTCAATATGTCCAGTTGCCTTGGCTATGCTCATGTAGTTGAGATGATATATGTGTATGATGTAGTTTGGGTGTCACTTATATTTTGCATATGAATTATTTGCTCTACTTGGTTAAAACCCAAAATTTCATCTACTTCTAGAAAATATAAAATATCTGTTCATTTCATTGTTGGGTTGTTGCCACCTATGTAGTGTTAATGCACCATTAATCTAGATCATAGTAAAAAAAAATGTGAGATCAATGCTGCTTAGCAACTTTGTATTTGAGTTAGTTCTTCATAACTTCGTTTCTGCAACTGATTTGGACATGTCTTTGTTTGCTTTGTAAGGCTTTGTTACCGGGGGAAGATGTGGACAACAGTATGTCACCATCTGGTGATTGTGTCAAAGCTGGAGCAGGAAGAATGTCCAAGAGAGTGCTCGTACTAGAAAATCCGGAAGAAACAATGAGATGCACTAGGCGAAGGGCTGCGAGACAAGTGTCCACCACTAGCGAACCTGATTTCTCTGCATACCAGAATCAGGATGACACCAACAATACTGAACAAGGCAAGTGGCTACCTACTACTGTTTATTTATTGTCAATATGTGTGGTATGCTGCATTTGTATTGAGTGCAGGGTTCATTGCAACATACGCTTACCTTTCAAAATGTATTTTGTAGCCAACCTCACTACAAGTACAGAAGTACAAGCTGCTATGGAATTGAACAATACTGAACAAGGCAAGTGACTTTGATTGCTATTTTTTTTTGTAAATATGTGTGGTATGATGCAATCATTTTAAGTGTAGGGATCATTTTTTTAACACATGTTTCAAAATGTGTTTTGTTAGGCAACCTCACTGTAAGTACTGAAGTGGAGTCAATGGGATTGAACACTACTGAACGAGGCAAGTAACTTGGACTGTTGTTTCTATTGTCCATATATATGGTATGCTTCATTCGAATCCAGTGCAGGATCTACTTTTTCTTGACACTTGTAAATGTTTTATGTTACGCACCCATACTGGTACTATACAAGTGAGGCCAAGGGGGCAAAGCATGGGCAAAGAGATTGATTCCATAAGCTGAGGTTTAGGGGGTTTGATACCATTCATTATCAAGGAAGGGAAAAGAAGGCCAGAGCCTCCTATGCAAGCTGCAAAGCTGGCCTCAGAGAGTGGGATGATAATCAGGCAGCATATACCAATATATACAGATTGGACAAAGTACACGAAAGATGATTATCAACTTGACAACTTAAAGGGCAAACTCAAAGTAAGACTCCTGTTCAACTAATTGAATCCATGTTACTGTTAGAAGTTTGGTCCAGTGTAAAATTTTATTTTTGGTTGATTATGTGCACAGCTCCGTAGTTGCAATAGAAGCTTTCAAATTAATCAAATGAGTAGTCTAGCATTTCTTTTTTAGTGTGTGTACAGGCTGTGGTGGCAGTAACAAATGAAAAAAAACTGGATGTGACACCAACATTATTATATAAGTAAAACTAGATGCCCAAGGTGCAACTAGGTGCACGGTGCTTAGTCCGTATGTGCTGCTGGCATTATATACTTGATAATTAGCTTCCATTGGCACTAAAATGGAAAACTCTACTGATGTCTGAACCATTATAAGTAAAACTGCATGCACCTTGGGCTTGCTATCCATATGTTTGTCTTGGTATATGCTGGTTGCTATAACCTATCAAAGCTTAATGTTATGTTATTTGATGAGTAGGCAAAACTCGCCATTGACACCGACAGCGACCCTGGAAATGCTGCATGTGAAGACATCCTAAAGGGTGGAGTACGCCAGATGAGGTATAGGCTAAAAAAGAAGTACTTTGATGGGGTGCCAGCTAATCAAGTGAGGACTACATCACCCTTGAGTCAAATGACTGATGAAGAATGGAGACAATTAACAGACATGTGGTCAAGCCCAAAGCACAAAGTAATGTTTACCATATTTCATTTTGTGTGAGCTTATTACTTGGATATGAGCACATGTTCATGTTGGCATATTTGATACGAGGTAGATTTGAGATCTATTGAATTTGTTAGTAGGAATTGTAACATGCCAGCTACATTTGATAATTTCAGATTATTATAGCAGTTTTCAGATTGTCTGATAAGATAATTCATGTAAACTTTCTGAGTTCTTTTAACCACATAGCTTCCTAAGATACATCAGCATAAAATTTGATTGTCTCGAGTGGAAAACTAATTATTCCATAGTCCAGATTATAGCTCTATTTGGATCAGCTATATTTGCATTTTTGATGTAATAGTGGCCTGTGAAAACAAATCAAAATGAGGCTGCATGGAAATAACAGATGCATAGTGGTTCTGCTACTTATGCTATGTAATTGTGTCATGTGCAGGATAAATGTGCCAAAAACCAACTGAATCGTGAAAAAGTTAAGTATCAGCAGTGTACTAGATCTCGGTCTTACATTGCACAAGCCTATATCGTGGTAAGAAGTATGATGCCATCTAGTTGGATGTTCTTGTGTTTCCTGATGGAGATGTTTAGATCTAGTGGAGATCTATTCTGCATATTCATAGTGCCTCTACATAATAATGCGATATGATTTAAAGCTGTAGTAGGCTCTCTTCATGTGAGATAATCTGCTGCTCTATGTTTTGCTGCAGCAGCAGGGGTTGGCCCTTTATTCAGCACTTGTGCCTTTGTTTTGCATTGTAGAGGTGTGGCAATATGCCATTCGTGTAGTGGCATATCTCTACAGTGCAAAACAAGAACAACAAGAGGTGGCCAAAGCTCTAACCCCTGCTGTAGCGAAACATTGAGGGAGAGTAGCAGATTATCTCACACTTCAAACATGTAAAAGTATGCTAATGTTTTATCCAGAAATTTGTATCAGTTTGGTTTGATTACTCTGCTCTTGTCATGCTTATGCTTATTTGGGGTGACATCAATTAAATTTATACATAGCAACCATTGTCAATGCTAGAGTACTTGTTTTTGTGTTATGTGTGTACTTTAACATAACCATTACTCATGCCATCATGTTTCTCTCCACATTGCAGAAGCAAGAAAAATACAAAGATAGTGAGCCCACAACAATTGATCTATTCGAGGAGTTTCACTGCAGCAAAACTAAAGGTTTTAGTGAACATGTGAAGAAAGCTATAGTAAGTACTAAACTCTTACCTCCTCTATCCTTCTTTTATTAAGTACCTTGTGCAACAAATCTTTATTTATTTTGTAATGCAAAACTGAAACCTTGCTTTGATTGCTAGGATGATATGCATGCTGAGGAAGCCCTCACTTCACCATCTGTAGAAGATGGGCAGCAAGCTAAGACTTCTATTGAAGTTGTTTCCAAAGTGCTGCCGAAGTCAAATACATTTCTGCGCAATGTCGGAATTCAGCAGCCTGCTCCCAAGACACCCAATGTGATGAAAGAGCTACAAGTTGAACTGAATGCAAAGAAAGTAGAGTCTGCACAACTTCAGCAGGAGATTGAAAGATTGAAGGCACAGGCACAGGAATCTGATGCAAACGTGGACAAACAAGCTGAGGAGATTGTGAGCCTGAGGAAGATGGCAACAGATACCCAAAGCCTCCTTCGACAAATGTTTGCATTTGGACAGGGTCAGGTCAATCCTTAGGTACACAACTTTAACTTGTCTCTTGTGCCTTTGCATCCAAATCAAGACTATTCTGTTTCTTTAGTAGCCGAATTTTTTGTGCATGGTGTATTTGAAGTTTACATAGCAAATATTTCCTATGTGCCCCAACTGAAAACATGCCCTTTTGATGGCAGGAATGAGGTGGCTGAACCTGGAATTTGATGACTACTGTTAGTACAAAACTTGGAGGCTGTGATCACTTTTGGTACTTGGGAACTTGGTGTATGTGACTGCTGTTGTATGGTGTATGCGCTTGCTAGAACTTGGTGCTAGCTGCTGGTTGGTGGTTAGAATTTTGTGCTGGTTGCTTTTGGTGCTGCTCGTTGCTACAGGCTGCTAGCGGGATATCTCTGTGTTGCTGGCTGCTAGCAGGATGCATGCTGGAACTTGCGTCTACTTGGTGGAAGTTTTTGGTGCAGGGACTTGGCATTAGCTGTAGGAACTTTTTAGTGGACTGGAACTTTTTTAGTTGGCTGGCTCATTCTGTTTGTAGTGTGCTTGTATGGAAACATGTTAGAAAGTGTATTTTGCCTTCGTATGGGCTAGAAGGATTATGGTTGAAGTGTAATGTATGGAAACATATTGGAAAGTGTATTCTGGAACATACCGTATGGGCTGGAAGGATTATGGTTGAAATCTAATTATAATATAATTATGCAATTGGTTGTGGTTTATATTCTGTGATTATATTTTTAATTGGGCTGGCCTAAATATGGGCTAGAATTCAATGTTGGGTTGTAATATAAAAAGGTAATAGACAATTTGTAATTGGGCCAAAAAATATTTTGGGCCAAAAAATATTTTGGGCCAAAAAAATAAAAAAGCCCATGCTATATGGGCCGAATGTGAATTGCCATGTCATTTGTCATGTTACATGTGCCATGTCATCGTACATGTGGCTTATTTTGTTCAATATGTTGTGACGAATTCATCTTGTCACTACATCAATGACAGGAGAAATATCGTCATTGTATCAATGACGAAGTCCTCTGGTGGTCACAGAAGCCAGGTAGTGACCAACCTTCTGTGATGACAGTCAATTCGTCACTGTAGACAAACAGTGACAGGAAATAGGCCCTGATCGTCATTTTCAGATTGTCACAGAAGCCCAGGATTCTTGTAGTGACCGCTGGAGGTGTTGTCCTCGTCCAACGGATCCCCTCGAGAGTATCTCCTCATGCCGATGGTGGTGGCGGCGGCGCGGGCTACGTACTTGCACGAGATCGTGCAAGTCCGTAGATGAGCGGTGCCCACCTGCATTGACCACCGTGGAGGCAGGGGGGAGGACGTGGCGGCAGTTGAACTCTAGGCTGAGTTCGCGCTCCACGTCCTCGTTCCTTGCCTCGAAGATGGTGACATTCCTGTGACCAACAATGTCATTCAGCTCCTTCTACGCCAGCGTGCTCACTTGTGCTCATACTGTTGCCATTGGTACCGAGAAGATGAACAGGAGGGATCAGGGGATGAATGAAGAAGAAAGGGATAACTTGGTAAAATAAATTAATAAATGGAGTGAAGGGTAAGTAGTAGTATATATCGAATAACTATAAAATTATTATGATGGCATGCTTTCAAATAAACGAATAGTAATGGTATATATTAAAATTGTGAAAGTTATAATGCCAATGATCTAATTAACCCTAATGTTTATGTTTGGTTTGGTAACAATACTTACAAATACCACATAAATGTTGGCATTGACAAAAACTTACCCATCATTTGGTATTGCCAATATTTTGGGATGGTTGCAAACCAAACAGACCCATTGTTGCGGCATTGGCGCACCACTCTCCCCGCCTTTCAAAACCAAACTCCAGAAAGAAAAACATTATTTTTGGAAAAAACACCAGAAGGAAAAGATCTATAATTAAAAAAAGGAAAAACAAAAGTTAGAAAATTTCTAATTAAGTAAAATTCGGGAAAAAAACTTTTAAACTGAAAATGAAAAAGGCAAATTCTTTAGTGTAGAAATGCAAAATGATGAACAATTGAAAAGTTCAACCTCAAAAAAGATAAATGAACGAAGAACGACATTATACAGTGTTCCACAGTAACAGATGTTCCAAATAACTCCAAGTCTCCAAACATTCAGTTGATACTAATTAAAGTTGGATCATTTTAATTATTTTCCTAGAATGTGGAAATATTCAGCTACTTTTTATTTTGCCAGCCAAGGAACTGATTTACTACATATGCATTTCTTTTGAAATACTCCAACAGTTTCTAATAAATGACGTCGTTGATTTTGACATGACGTTTCAACATTCGTCGTATTAAAAAATTATATAAATATCAGTTATTTTGTGGTGACATGTTTTATCACTGAAAAACTTTAAGTATGACTTATACTTTATCATATTTACACTAACTTTTTGAATAAAACGGATGATTAAACATTATTTTAGAGGTCAACGATGTCATCTATTAAAAAACGGACATAGTAATTTATTACATACACTCTCCGTCTCATAAAAAAATTAATCCTAGTTATGAATCTAGACACATATGTTTCCAAATTCGTGGCTAGTATTGTAAATTTTTTTGAACTTAGGTGGAAGGGAGTAAGTATTTTGTAACTAAGATTACTTTGTTGTGTGTGCACGACACAACCCGTGGTGACTGGAGCGTCTATTGCGGCTTCAATGGTAACAGTATGAATTACGTGGGTTACTTCCCAAGATCAGTGATCCCAACACTAGGAGATAGACCTGTCAATATCTCTTCCGGTGGATTCATCGGCCACGAGGACACACAGCAGCCACCTCCGATGGGGAGTGGATACATTCCATTTGAGAACGCCGCGTCCTTCAGAAATCTCCAGCTTATGCAACTGATACAAGATCTCACACATTTTCAGCTAGCTCCCAGTTCTATTATGGAGGGCCAAACAACGGCAAATAATTAACTTGGGATGTTTCTTAGACATCCCATTATGAATAAATGAGACAGATTGTCATTGTCATGTCTTAGGGCCAGTTTGCCATGAGCCACGTTTTCCGAACGAACTACTAATTTCATGCAAAAACTTTATATTTTTTCTTAAAAATCAAATAAATCCACTTTTACAGTTTATAATAGTCACGATGCTTGACGTGCCTCGTTTCGCATGGCCCTGATAAACTCAGCCAAAGCTTTACAACCGAACGTTGCCTTAGTTTCCAAGTGACTTTTTCTATGATATGCTACCTTCATTCTTAAACAGATGACATTTTTAAACGTATGCAAGCTGTCAAATATTAAAGGAAAAGGTTTATTCTACAACCTTGCACTTATAAGATGGTCTAAAAATTCACCCCGTAACTTTCTAGACCGTTCATCCTACAGTCATAAACTGAGGTAGTGAGGGTGGTTTTGCCTTATTCAGTAGTCCCGCTTGCCGTTCCCCTATTTTCTTCTTGCTCCTCTCCTCACTCCCCTTCCCCAACCAAAGTACCCAATCACTGTCTCAGATCATCCAATGGAGGCAGCAGCGGCAAATAGTACATATGCCACCTCTTGGTGCTAGCTCGCTCCCCTTTGCTCGGAGTCGTATTTTGCCTTTGGCTCAAGGTGTGGGTGAAATTTTGGTACTATATATTTCATAAGGTCGGGCATGTTTTGGTGAAATGGAGGTGGAGAAGTTGTGGCATTATCCAATTATTGGGTATGAGTACACCTTCTTTTGTATATTATTTTAGTGCTCTTGGCTGATAATATAATTTATGCCTTGTGCCGAAGCATCTAGGCCCCGTTGTTAATTTTAATAATTAATGACAAGCATTAATTATGAACTAACTATTTTATTTGAGTGACATAAATTGAGTTAGGACTACATGATGTATATCAGTATATGCTAAGGATGATTACCATGGATTAAAATTGATGGGGCAAAGCAATGAAATGAATATGGTAAATCTAGCCTTTTTATTTTAATCGATCGAGATGTTGGGCAATCGAATTTTTGGTAGGTTTATTTCTAGCTTTGCCGTACTATCAAGAGGGGTAATGACTTTGATAAACAAGTCATCAAAATGCCACATTAGATCATTTGCATATGGGTACTTAGTGCGATTATTTTTTATCACATTTTATGTATTCTGTTGGTCTGATCGTGCGCACTAGGCCAGTATGACCGGCGTGTCCTGGCCGGTCTGACCAGGCCGGGCTCGGTCTGACCGAGCGGTTGGTGAGCTGGTTGGATGGCCACGGCTTGATGATGTTGAGCCACTAGAGCCGAGGCCGGTCTGATCGAAGTTGCCGACGGTTTGACTAGCCAGACCATGACAGTTTGACCAGCAAGGATTCATTCATGCACTAAATGCACGACAATGGCTAGTTTTCTAGACGTTGCCCTTGAGGCCGGTCTAACCGGCAGGCATCTGAGAGTTGGGGTTTTGGCCCCAACGGCTAGTTTTGTTGGGTGAGGATATAAATACTCCCCCACTAGCAGCAAGGGGACTCTCTTGGCATATTATTCACTTGCATACGCCCCTTGCATTCACTCTCACACCAATTGAACTCTTGTTCATTCATTGTGGTTGTTTGAGACTAGTTTGAGTCAAAACAAGTGTATTGCATTATTGTTTGAGCTAGTGTGTCACTTGATCATCTCTGAGCCGGGTTGTTACTTGTTAATCTTGGAGGTTGCCGCCTCCTAGATGGCTTGAAGGAGTTGTCCTGTGACCTCTCCGAGAAGATTGTGGAAGAGGCCTGGTGTTGGTTGTGAGTGGTTTGGAGTTCACCATCTTCGGAGCGAAGAAAGAACTACCATAGTGATCGAGGCTTGGGTAGTCCACTTCGGGGCTGGCTTTCACCTTGCCCACCCCTTGGCGAAGGGGTTCGGTGGCTTCTTAGTTTAAGCGGTGAAGTTGGGCTTACCTCAATGGGGATTAGGAAACCAACGAGTTTTCGAACCCCGGGTGAAAAATTCCGGAAACCAACGAGTTTTCGAACCCCGGGTGAAAAATTCCTTGTCTTTTGTTTTATTTACTTATTGCATTTACTTTTGTGCAATTTACTTTTATAGAGACATACTTGAGCCTTTATTATCCTAGGATTGCAAAACTTAATCAAGTTGCTTAGTTAGTCTTATCCTTCACCAAGACTAGCAACTTAAGTTAGTTTTGATTAGGTGTCATTTATTTTTAATATTGCCTATTCATCTCTCTTTAGTCGACATCTCGATCCTACAAATGGTATAGAGCTTGGTCTCTCTTCATTGAGCTTCACTGCTTAAAGAGAAAAGATGTCGAACGAGGTGAACCATGTAGGGAAAGCTGAATGGCACAAATTATTCCACATGGAAAATTAAGATGTCTTCTCACCTTAAGGCTATGAGCTTCCACATTTGGAAGATTGCTGATGTAATTTATGCTATGACCGACACCGACTTGATGAAAGTCGACCATCGTAACCTTCAACTCAATGCGCAAGCTATGAATGCCTTGTTCAATCTTTGAGCTAACAGGAGCTTGATAGAGTTGGCAGTCCTAAGACAACTTATTGTTGGTATTTGTTACGGTCATAGATAAATCCAAAAGTGCACAGATACCGATGTAGTACTTCACCTCAGAGTATTTTAAGGGTATCAAATCACAAGAAACATGTGTATATAATCTAAGAATAGGATTCAACCAAGGACAACAACTAAATGGTAGGCTTAGGATAGAGAGGATTCCTATGGGTTAATTATCTTAATTAAGTTAAGGTACAACTCTATCAGTTGCTTCGAGCACCGACTCTCCCTTGGTCTGCTAGGCTGAGTCCGGCCTATAGCTCTATGATGTACTTGAATGTGGAGGAATACAATGGACGGACAGGGCTGTCACCACCTGCCGCTTACCTCACTTTCCGTGGAGCACACAACAAATGAAGGTAAGGACTAACTTAGACTCCACGTCTACGTTATTGATTACTACTCTATCCTCGTTCAAGAATTTCCTTCTTTATCCAGTCGTAGTACTAGAGCACTCAATATAAATACTAAGCGACGAACCCACAATGATGAAAAGCTATCTTACTTAAATAAGAAAAGTAAACACCTTAAGGAAATCTTGAATACTTTCTTTATTGAAGAAAGCATCCACCGAGGTACAAGTTGGAGGAGAGAGTGCCGACAACTCCGGCTCTCCTCCGGACTCCATTGGAGAGAGTGCCAACATCTTCGCAATCCGACAACTGGTGCACTCCTTTCGGAGCTTCCCTCACTCTCTATCTATTTTCTTACTCTATTAGAAAACAGCTTAAATATCAAAGTGAGTTGTACTCTACTTGACTTGTGTGTTTGAGAGTGAGAGCTTCTCCTCCTTATATTGTGTTGTAATGACGGTTTGGAGGTCGGTTAAGCATGGGAACCACGCATGACCGTCATTGAGGCATCATTAGGAGCCTACACGTGGAAGTAGATGGCGAGAGGGGCCAATGTCGGTTCGGCCATACCGGTGGTTCGACTGACCTTCTGGCCTACCTCTCGGCCTCTCCTTGGCTGGGAGGCTTCCTGGTGGCCCCCCCTACATGTTGTACCTTGGTTGGGCTCAATTGTAAGTGGTTTTGATTGATAAGTGGGGCCTCCAATCTGTGTAATCGCGTCTGATTGTTTGGAGGTGTATTTTGTCGCATGGCAGGTGGTTTTCGTTCATAATTCAACTACATACAAATATTCACCAAGACTTGTGAAAATGGTTAGGAATAACCACTACCTCTAAATTTGGTATTCTATTTTAGATTCTTTCATTTGCTTTTATGTAGGAATTAATGGTCGGATTTGGTAGTTAAGGATCGTCAACGTTTATGAGATTTGGAACAAGTTGAGTGAGATTCATGAGGGCACAAGCGAGTACAAAGATACCAAGCTCCACTTTCTCAAGGTACAATATGAGACCTTTGCCATGTTGCCTGATGAGAGTGTGAAGAATATGTATGAAAGACTCAATGTGATTGTTAATGATCTCAAGGGACTTGGGGAAATCTACACCGATCTTGTGAAAGATGCTTAGGGCTCTACCGGACAAGTAAGAAACCCTAGCCACTTTGCTCATCTATTCCGACATGTCAAGAATGACACTCACAAGCTTTTTGGGCAAGATCAACACAAATAACATGTACAAGTTGAAGAAGCAAGAGATGGAGGAAGTCTTACCATCAAGGAAGAAAGCATTGCTTTTAAGGTTGAAGTTGAAGATGATGGAAAGATCAAGATGGATGAATGCACGGATGATTTAGCACAAAACGTTGCACTTATTGCAAGAAGATTTAATGATCTTTTGGGAAGAAGAAAGGAAAAAGGAAAGGACTCTAGCTCACATAGAAGAAGTAGAAGATCTCAAAAGAGCCTTTTCAACTTGAGGTGTTTTGAGTGTGGTGAGAAGAGACACTTTGCTTCCAAATGCCCCTTCAAGGAAGATGAAAACAAGTCATCAAAGAAGGATAAGAGTGAAAAAAAAGCTATTGAAGAGGCTCAAGAAAGAGGGAAAGAAGATTGAGGCCTTTATAGGACAATGGCACTCTAATGAACAAAGCTCCGGGTCACAATCCGATTCCAACGCCGATGATAGTGATGATGAAGGAAGTTCCAAGAAGAAAAACATGACCGGGGTTGCTATCAAGGAGGTGCCATCACTCTTCTCTCCATTTTGCCTCGTGGCAAAGGGCTCCTTGAAGGTAACCTCAAATACTGATAGTGAAAGTGATGATGATAATGATGATCTTTCTTATGATAAGTTTGAGTGCATGTTTAGTGAGCTCCATGCTTATAGTGAGAAGGAGATTGTCAAATTCAAGGCACAAAAGAAGGATCATGCTTCTTTGGAGGCCTTGTGTGCGGAGCTAAAGATTTCATATAAACAACCAACCATTTCTCATGAGGAACTTAAGAAAGCTCATGACACTCTCCTTTCCACTACTAAACAAGGAGCTCAAGCTAATGTTGGTATATCTTGTAATTTACTTGATGACAGTGCTCCTTATTATATTGATCATGTTGCATCATCTAGCATATCTACTTCTTGAGATAATCTTATGGATATGCCTAGCTCTAGCTCTGTGCTTCTATGTGTGATTCCTTGCTCATTGTGGAGAACAATGAGCTTAAGAAACAAGTGGCAGAGCTAAACAAAAGTTTGAATAGGTGCTTGAAGAGTAAGAACACTCTAGACAAAATTTTTAGTGAGCAATGATGCATCCTTAATAAGAAGGGACTTGGATTCATTCCAAGGAAGGGTAAGACCTTCTCACTGTGCCAGTTGGTTTGTCAAGAGCAATGTTAAGTATTGCAGCAAGTGTTGTGAGGTTGGGTATATGGTAAATGATTGCCTCGGTGGTAAGCCTTCTAAGACTTGTGTGATTGATTCTCATTATATGCTTAGGATTGCTCATGATGGTACCATTTATGCTAGATATGTTGGTTTTCCTATACTAAGTGGTAAAAAGAATATCATTTAGATACCCAAAGACTTGGTTACTAACCTTCAAGGTCCCAAACAAGTTTGGATATCTAAAAGAGCTTGATCTTCTTTTGTAGGTGAACTATTACACCGGTGGGAGCCATTGGGTGCTTGATAATGGGTGCACTCAACACATGATTGGTGATAGAAAAGTGTTCACTACATTTGAAGTGGAAAACAAAGAGCAAGAAAGAGTGACTTTTGGAGATAATAGCAAAGGAAAGATAATTGGGTTAGGTAAAGTTGTCATCTCCAACGATCTATCAATTTCAAGTATCTCTCTTGTTGAGTCTTTAAATTTTAATTTGCTTTCGATTGCTCAAATTTGTGATTTTGGTTTGTCATGCACATTTAATCCTCAAGAAGATCTTGTTACTAGCCTCCATAATAACTTCTTTGTTTTTAAAGGTTTTCGTTATGAAAATCTTTATTTGGTTGATTTATCTACAAATAATGCAAATTTAAAAACATATTTAGTCATAAAAACTTCATTGGGTTAGCTTTGGCATAGAAGGCTAGCCTATATTGGTATGAATCAATTGAGCAAAATTTTAAAATGTGATCTAGTTGTGGGTTTGAAAGATGTGAAGTTTGAGAATGATAAGGTTTGTAGTTCTTGTCAAGCCAACAAGCAAGTTGCATACTCTCATCCTTCCAAATGTATTATGCCCACCTCTAGACCAAAACCGACTTAAAGTGAGACCAAACCAACCTCCACTGACTAAGGGGCCCACCTGTCATCCCCTCACCAAAGTCGGTGGGGAATGGCCCTGGCATGAACCAGGCTTGGCGCCCCCGGCTCCTCCTTTTCATGTGGCAACTCCTCATTGGTTCCCTATAGTGGTTATGGGAGATTACCGACCTACAACCGTCATTAGCAACTGTCATTGAGAGCTATAAATAGAGCTCACTCTCTTTACTTGTAACACACATCTCAAGGAGCTATTCTCTCTACTCTACATTGTATCTTCTATAGTATTAGTGGAAATAGGCTTGGAGTATTTTCGGTCCTATAGTCTTCTTAGAGATTCCGGTATGTGTTTAGTACTTTACTCTTCTCATAAGACTCTAGTAGAATTAATAGAATTATCTTCTTTATATTCTTGTGTTCATAATTCATATACTGCTTTAGTAGTTATGTGCTTTATGAATAGGATGGTTTCATTTATATGTTTCACTTGATTATGCTAGTCGATCTATGCTACAGTAATGGTCCAATGACCTTGATGGGTTGCTCTAGCTGTAAATTGTCCATCCAAAGGGTGAGAGTCCTGGGGGAGTTAGTGATATTATTTACTAGCATAAGCATGGTGCTTAGGTTAGATAAATGTCGTTGGATGCGGGTGTGCCCACAGAAAGTGAGATAGGCCGCAGGTGGTGACAGCGTTGTCCGTCCTTTGTATTCCTCCACATTCGGGTATGACGTAAGAGTATATAAATGTCGTAACCACACTGGTAGACCAGCAGGGAGTGGTCTCTTGGTAGTACCTGAGTGTCTAAAACATAGTCCTAACTTTGTAAGCATGTATGTGTTAAGTATATATAAACATGATTAATATAGAAGTATGGTTGTATCGTAGTTTTTTATGTCCTTTTCCACTATACTAATTTATTAGAGATGAATCTCCTGTGTGTGTCATAATATCCCTTGATTACATTTATCCTAACCCTTGTTTAGACTATGGTGAGTTAATTATAGATTGATTAATGATGTATAAACTATGTCTTTACACCGCCACCTTCCATGCGGATATATAAATACGATACTCTTGGGAATACTCATGGGTGAAGTGCTACAACAGTATCCATACGCTTGCGGATTTATCTGTAAACATAAGAAATACCAACAAGCATTTATGGCACTGTTGCCATGGAAGGCACTGGTTAAAGATAAAGTTATATATATCTCTAATCATACTTTGATTAATGAAACCTTTGTCCAAATAGGTTAATCTTGATTTGTTTTCTCTTTTATGTGAAAGCAGGTAGTGAATGACCGATTTCGAGCTACCAACAAACTTCGTTGATAATCTAGAGAAACTTGTGAGAAGAGTCCGACCTTGCGTCGTTCCTTTGCAAATCAGGCTGTCAGCACCCGAACTAGTCATATTTGCACCATCACGCTCACAACCAATGGCTCAGAAGACCCTTCGTAAATACTCGGCTCCCTCTTCTTCCAATGTGTCTGTTGGGCCAACTATTAACACTAGGGATGCCAATTTCAAGATCAAGACGGGTCTGATTACTATGATGCAGGCTACCCTATTCTATGGGAAAGACAATGAGGACGCTAACTCCATCTCCAGCAATTTCTTCAGCTTTGTGACACCATCGTCATCAAGGGAGTGACCTAGGATGCCATCAGGCTTCGCTTGTTCCCGTTCTCTCTACTTGGGAGAGCGAAGCAATGGTTCTACTCCAAGAGAAGTGCCATAGACACATGGGAGAGGTGCTCAATAGCATTCCTCACGAAGTTTTTCCCGATGGGCAAAACCAATGCCTGTCGTGAGAGAATTTTAAGTTTCCAGCAAGGAATCAATGAGTCAATTCCGAAGGCATAGGAGAGACTCTAGGAATACTATCGATGGGCTATACCTATAGACGGTATTTGTAGCGTATGGGGATCGTTGGAACCAGGGTATAAGTGAGATTGAGGTAAATGAGACAGGCGACAAGGATTTTTATATAGGTTTGGGTCCCTTAACTGACAAGTAATAGCCCTACTCCTATTGGCCGAAGTTGGTATTGCCTTTATATATCGATATCACACGAGTACAACATTTGAGATGATCTAATCTAGTTGGCATCGGCATGGCGGCATAGAGCTCTCACAAATAGTCGACGGCTAGTGTAGTCTTCTTCCTCGAACATGAACTCGGCGAGATTGGATGTAGCTCTAGATCCCTCATGTCAGCCTTTGTGGCTCTAAATTGGGTTTATCTAGGCTTGCCCTATTGTCTAGATCTGTATTGGCTTTTATTCTCACGTGGTGTGTCCCCTCTACTCCTAGGGGGTCTTGTATTTTTATTCTCGGATGTCCCCTTGTCCAAGTAGACCTTGGGAGACAAGTATGGATACGATCCGAGTAGTCCTTGTAGTGTTCGAGTACGACTTTGTTTCTCTTTTCTTATCCGGAACACCTTTTATTCCAGAAAGATAATTTCTTTCTTTATCCGTCGTATTTCCTTAATCAAAGGATACCTTCTCATATACTATTAGTTATATGATATTTTTGTATACTGCGAACCCATGTATAGGAGGTATGCCTTATCCTTGACACTGACAAATACATCCTGGCTTGTCCTCACCATGGGATGGACAACTGGCTCATTATCATCAAGAACTTCTACAACGCGTTGACACAATCGGCCCATGACCATATTGATGCTGCTATTGGAGGAACCTTCTTCTCGCTCACTGTTGCTTGCATATTAGAACTGATCCAAAAGATGGTCTTCAACCAAGGCTGGAGTGAAGAGTGACTCCAACCTCGTCAGTGGGGCATGCACACTATCAAGGAGACATACATGCTCGTTGTTAAGATGGACCTTCTCTTGAAGCGCCAAGACAAACGCGCTCGTGATAAGGCAAAAATGTACGGTACCGTCAAAGCCTTAGACGTTCCAATGACGCGTGAGACTTGTGGCAATACTGGCCATTCGAGGAATGATTGTCCTGAGACCCGTGAGGAAATATTCTTCATGAACAACAACAACAACAATGGTTACCGTACATAAGGAGGCCAGGGGTGGAACCAACCACACCCATATTACCAAGGAGGCAACAACGGTAATTTTAGTCCTAACCAGCCTTCCTTGAAGGATATTGTCTTTGGCCAGGCAAAAAACAATGAGATGATGTCCAACAAACTAGTGGCCAATGACAAAACCTTGAAAAGCATCCATATGGAGGGCCTTTCCACGGCCATCAAGAACCAACTGAGCTTAATCAAAATGCTACAGACTCAACTAACTCAGTTAGCTGCTGCCGTTCCCTGTGCCTATACATGGAAGATCCAGGGGCAACCCGAGCAATCCCTAGAAAATGTGAATGCAGTAACTACGAGAGAGGAGGCAAGTCCACCAGTGACCCACCATACCCAATTGAGGCAACCAAGGGAAAGGAGATCCAGGAGGATGATCCCGCTTCTGACGACTCCGACAAGGCACAAGATGAGAGAACGACTCCACAAGAGTTCGTTGACACAAACATCTTGCCGTTCCCTCGCCGCAATAGGAAGCTGACCGTGGATGACCAATTCCACTGGTTTATTGAGGTAATCCGGAAGATATATATCAATATCCCATTGCTGGATGCGATGCAGCTACCAACCTATGCACGCTACCTCAAGGATATCATCAGCAAAAAATGGCTGATGCCCACCATGGAGATCGTAAAATTCTTGGAAGAGTGTAGTGCAGTTATACTCAACTGGCTTCCTGAAATGAAGAAGGATCCAAGGTGTCCCACGATTGGGACACAACACTTCAACCACGTTCTGTGCAACCTTGGAGCAAGCGTTAGCGTCATGCCCAAGGTAGTCTTTGATCAACTCAATTACACCACTCTGTCACCTACGCCAATGATGCTGCAGCTGACCGACTCAACGGTCAGCTACCCGGCAGGAATTGGCGAAGACATTCCGGTCAAAATCTGGGGTTGCTTCATTCCCGTCGATTTCATGGTGCTGGATATGGACACCGACAAGGCTATAACACTTATCCTTGGACGACCATTTCTGAGCACTGTGGATGCCCGTATCGATGTGGGAGTTGGAGAAATCGAAATCCACATTAATGGCAAGGAGGAGAAGTTCAACTTTCAACCCCGGAAAGAACAGTGTTCGATGATCAACATCAAGTACGGACCAAACAAGCAGAACATCCGAGAGGTCGAAGTGACACCCCCAAAAAAGGAAAACATCATAGCATTCATGGAGGTGTTGAAGAAGGAACTCCCTCTACAATACCGGAATGTAAAGATGTCAAAGAGGCAAGGGATGCAGTCAAAGCCACAGCCCCCAAAGTCCGCAGAATCATCCATACCGGCAAAATCCAAGAAAACAAAAAAGGTGTGGCCAGTCAAGAAAACACAGTCGTCTGTCTCATAATCTCCAAAGCCGGATGTCACGACGAGCTGAATTCAATGGAGAAGTCCCGCTCGTTGGACTTAAAATATTGAGTCCTCTGTCGAGAGGTAAAACCGGTAGTTATCCCACAGTTGATTTTTCCAACCATGTTTGAATTTCCAATGCTTTGCATTTTTAAAATCCTTTTTGCTAAAAAAACCAAATTTGAGATGTGACATAATTAGTGAGCTAATCTATCTTGAGATGAAGACCCACTAATTTCAAACTTTAGAGGCATATGAGGTGGTCCTCTAATCTTATCTTTTTGAAAATAAAAATGAGACCACTTAGGAATTTAAAGAGGTCTGAATTGGTATCTTTCTTGTAACCAATCAATCACTTTTAATTAGTGGAGAGTGTCATTATTGCTGCCTTGGAAGGAGAGCACATGGGGGAGGCCGAAAGGGGTCGGCTGAACCCCTGGTTCAGCCAAACCAGGGGTGGCTCTCCCTTATAAAAGCCACCTCATGGCTTATGCTCTCCTTGCTCCAAACCAAACTGCACTTGTTTGTCCTTGGATTCTCTCTACCTTTTGTAGTTTCTCTCATGTTCTTGTCTCAAGTTTGAGAACAAAACTTTGTTTCTCTCTTCTTCTTGCATTTCTAGTTCACCTTAATTGTTGAACTACAAGAACGTGTTGTGGTGATGCCATTACCCCGCAAGAACGATTATTGTGGTGTGTTCTCGCCCACAAGAATGATTTTGTGGAGTGTCACTACCGACAAGGATGATTTTGTAGTGACAACCTAGCTCCACAAGAACGACTTACTCTTAACGGCTAACTTGCTTCTGCTAACGTAACCCGTTCTTTGAGTGTTCTTATGTGTTCTTTGCTCGTGTGTGCAGGATGAGGAAAAGTGCAAGATGTCTCCTTAGCGCGGTGAAGCGGTCTACAAGTTCGAGCTCACATCACCATTCCCATAGCTCGAGCGTGTGCTCATCTAATGAATATGTGCCGAGTGAAAAGCAAGCAGAGTCCTATGACCAAGCGCCCATAGAGGAGGATCAAGGCGAGACGAGCTTTTGTCCTGATACCGAGCTGGACTTGCAAAATGATCAGGAGAGATAAGCCTACGCCATCCTCAAGGATCGGGGGTTCACTCACACGCGAGCATACAACCCGGATCTGCTCGCCAAAACAGGAATGGGTGTGGATTGTGCTAATGTATGGCGAGCTATAGGATGGAAGACCTCGTGCCTGTAGATAATCATGATTCACGTTTCCTTACCATAATTTTCTCTATATGTTGTGAGAAGTGGGGATTGGTATTACGTTCCGATTTTTTGGGACAGAATACTATCTCACATGGAAGGATCTCTGTACTCATCTGGGATTCAATAGAAACGAATTCTAGCATCACATTTCTAGAGAAATTGTATGTGGAAAACCACGAGCTAATGACATCCACTATCACACCTTACACTTGATGCACAAGTGGTAGGCCTTTACCCTTTTCCCTCAGGAGGATGTTAGGCCAATCTGCAATGATGAATTGAAATTCTTGTATGCCATGACTAAAAAGATTAAAATCTCTCCTGTCAAACCCATGATAAAACAATAGTTAGAACAACTCAAGATGGTAGGACTAATAGAGTGCACATCTCTAATCACTCGTATTGCTATTAAAGTCAGAGCTTTGGTGAATGACCCCATCATAGACATTCTCCAACCTCGCTCCATCATTATTGAGGATTATCTTGTGCATGGGCATACATTGAAACATGGTCCAAATGCCTCTCTTTTGTTTTTCTTCCCTAGATATACAAATGAGATTCTGTTACCTAACCCAGAATTTTATTTGTATAAGTGCCGGGCGCTAACCATTCCTCACGTACCATGAGAGGAGGCTCGAAGGAGCAGTGTTTCTGGTAGGACAACTCGGAGCATGTCTAAGAATGCTGCCGCGGAGCAGCTACAGTACCCGCAGGCAAATTGGAGCTAGCTTGGATATACACCCGGCTGAGACCAACCACTGCCAACATATGGAGCAGGGGGCTCGGCGTGGGCAAGCACGAGTAGTGGCCGGTGGGAGCATCCCATCAACAGAATTTGAGGTGATATCCCCAGTGTAGACCACTCCTCCAACTCTAGTGGGATGCCCCCACAGTCCAGTCCACGCCACTCTTTCACGTCTCGAAGTTTTCGTGATCTCGGACGAGGATTTGCGAACATCATTCTGCAGTTGGGAGAGCTTGAATTAGCATGTCCAGGACCAATTTCGACCACCAACTATCATAATAAATAATGTAGTTCCCCTATACTTGAAGAACTAGCATTTCTTACACGTACATCAATAATAAATAATATAGTTCCACTATACTTGGAGAATTAACATGTATGTAGAGAATAAACATCAAATTGAAGGAGAAATGAAACCGGCATGCAAAGAAACACACCTCCGACGAATCACGTGCGAGCACATAGATTGAGCTGCCCACAAGTCAGGCAAAACCCACCTGTCATCCCCTCACCAAAGTCAGTAGGCAATGGTTGTTGCCCTGGTTCGGCCGAACCAAACCAGGCTTTGGCGCCCCTAGCTCCTCCCTTCCATGTGGCAACTCCTCATTAGTTCCCTATGGCGGTTATGGGAGGTTTCCGACCGACAACCATCATTAGCAAATGTCATTGAGAGCTATAAATAGAACTCACTCTCTTTACTTGTAATACACACCACAATGAGTTATTCTCTCTACTCTACATTGTATCTTCTATAGTATTAGTGGAAATAGGATTAGAGTATCTTCGATCCTATAGTCTTCTTACCGATATGTCTTTAGTACTTTACTCTTCTTGTAAGACTATAGTTGAATTAATAGAATTATCTTCTTTATATTCTTGTGTTCATAATTCATATACTGCTTTAGTAGTTATGTGCTTTATGAATAGGATGACTTCATTTATATGTTTCACTTGATTAGGCTAGTCGATCTACGCTACGGTAACGGTTCAATGACCTTAATGGGTTGCTCTAGCTCTAACTTGTGCATCCGAAGGGTGGGAGTCCTAGGGAGTTAGTGATATTATTTATTAGCTTGAGCATGGTGCTTAGGTTAGATAAATGCCGTTGGACATGGGTGTGCCCCACATAAAGTGAGGTAGGTGCCAGGTGGTGACGTCCCTGTCCATCCTTTGTATTTCTCCACATTCGGGTATAACGTAAGAGTGTGTAAATGCCATAACCACGCTGGCAGACCAACAGAAAGTGGCTTCTCGGTAGTACTTGGATGCCTACAACCAAGTCCTAGCCTTCTAAGCATGTATGTGTTAAGTATATACAAAACATCATTAATATAGAAGTAGTTGTATCCTAGTTCTTTTATGTCCTTTTCCACTATTTTAATTCATTAGAGATGAATCTCCTGTGTGTGTCACACTACCCCTTGATCATAATTATCCTAACCCTTGTTTAGACTATAGTAAGTTAATTATAGATTGATTAACGATGTATAAACTATGTCTTTACACTGCCGCTTTCCCTATGAAAATATAAATACGATACCCTTGGGAACACTCATGGGTGAAGTGCTACAGTGGTATCTATGAACTTTTGGGTTTATCTGTAAACGTACGAAATACCAACAGCCATGCAACAAATTGGCTTTATTTTTTTATCGTCTCTTGAAAAAAACTTCCTATGAGCTAATTGTTGGGAGGAAGCCAAATGTTGCCTATTTTTGAGTTGATGGTTGCAAATGTTACATTTACTGAAAGGGTGATAGACTAACCAAATTTGAAAGTCGATGTGATGAATGATTTCTTCTAGGTTATGCTGCAAATAGAAGGGCATACTGTGTTTATAACAAGTGCAAAGTTATTGTGGAGAAAACTGCCATGTTCAATTTGATAAGACAAATGGATCCCAAGAGGGGAACGACAATTTGGATGATGTAGGTGATGAAGACTTGTGTTAACACCAAAATTCGGTTGTTTAGTGGATTCGGTTAAAGGAAAGTTGATCAGCTGATGGAAGTTTATTTAGAAGAGCCCGAGTTCAATAAGGAATCATGAAGACAATGTCATGACAATTTAATTCTATCTATAAATTAGGCAGGATTTAGTAACTTTCCTATGATATTTAAAAAGTTTAGTATTCGATCAAGACTTGTAATTTTCCTTTTATCTTTAGGAAACACTGTGTCATGTCTGATCAAGACTTGTATCAACCCGAGGGTATAAATATGTATACCCGAGGTCTTTGTAATCTATCTCCACAGATCAAAACAATTACTTTCAGCGCATCGCCACCTTCTATCTCCACAGATCAAAACAATTACTTTCAGCGCATCGAACCCTATAGCTGATTAGTCAAAACCCTATTGACATTGGTTGTCCTCGTTACATCACATTGGCTTATTGGCTGATTGACTCCTTGATCTTATACGGTCAATCTATCGATGTTGTTAGTTACAAGCTCAAACTAACTCGCATGACCTGAACCCAATTGATAGGACCTGCACTGGAGCTAAGCAAATCTCCCAGGCCCTTTGTGTGCGCGTCAACACATTTTGGCACCTCTAGTGGGACAATTTTTTACATCATCATCATGTCTAAGGAAGTTGATAAAGACAATATTATTCCAACAACTTTGGACAAACTCACCGATGAGCAGAGAGTGGAGGTGGACCAGAGGATTCAAGATTTTCAGAAGTAATACTTGGAGTCTTTCAGCATAACCTGCCATGGGTCTATTAAAAAAGAGAGAATCCGTTGTGTGCTACTGACTTTGTCACCGTTCTATAATATGCCACTAAGTTTGTCAAGTTTCACAATATGCCATCGTATTTTGCCTAACTTCCATAATATACCATCATCGTCTACTTAGACTCTGTTAGCACTGTATAATTTTGTCCTAATGACTAAAATACCCCTGGGACGAAAATTTCCAAAACTTTGGAAAAAAATTCCAAAATATCATATTGTAAACTAGCACAGAAGCTGCCCATCACAAACTTTGGAAGTTTTACAATCTGATATTTTGGTTTTTTTACCAAAATTTGGAAGTTTTTGTCCTAGGGGTATTATGGTGATTAAGACAAAATTGTATAGTACTAACGGAGGCTTACTGGACGACAATGGTATATTATAGAAGTTATGCAAAATACGACGGCATATTGTAGAACTTGACAAGCCTAGTGGCATATTATAGAACAAGGACAAAATCAGTGGCACACAATGGATTCTCTCATTAAAAAAACTCAACTACCAAGTGAACCAAGTAATTCTCACAGTCCTCCCATGTATCCAAGTCCTCCAAACAAATTTTTTCAAGACACAATGAATGAGGCAGTTCATCATGCTTTGATCAATTAGTTTGGAGTTTTGATGAATACATTGTAGAATTTCATCAAGAAGACAATTGATGAATCAATTGCTCAAGGAATTCAGCTCAGGGGGCAACCATATTACCATCGGTATGAAGAACCATGTCAATATCGACCAGAGATCAGTATAGGCATGGTGAAGTGTATCAATATATGGAAGGAACAATGCCGCGTCAATATAACATGAACAATGCAAGGAATAATGAGTAGGCTAATAGAATTACTGAGATGATGAGGGAATAGTTTGAAATAAAACCTAAGGAGCAGACCTATATGTATCAGCATCCATATCACGAGTGGTTTGATAGGGTTCCATTACCTTGCCAATACAGGGTTCTAGATTTTCTAAATTTTTAGGACAAGACAATATATCAATAGTTGAGCATATCGGCCAATTTCTGCCTTAGTGTGGAGAAATATCGGCTGAGGAAGCTTTGAAAGTTAGATTCTTTCCATTGTCATTATCTGGATTGGCTTTTATATGGTTTTCATCATTACCTCCAAATTCTATCAAAATATGCACCAATCTAGAAAAGCAGTTTCATAAGTATCTCTTTGCAGGAATCAATGAGATGAAACTCACAAATTTGACATCAGTTAAGCAACAAGCAGATGAATCGGTTTTGTAATATGTTCAAAGATTTTATGATATTCGCAGCCGATGCTATAGTTTGAGCTTAAGTGATGGGCAATTAGCAAAATTGACATTTCAAGGATTATTAAGCCCTATGAAAGAAAGATTTTTCTTTCAAGAGTTTGAAAGTTTAGCTCATCTGATGCAAAAGGTATCGGCTCATGAAAGCCGATTGCAAGAGGCAAAAGAGGAAGAAGTTTTGGAGTCATAAGGGCCATCAAGAAGATAATTTTGAAGCACGAGTTCTAATACTCCAAAATTAGAGGGCATGTGTTAACATCGAAATTTGGTATGGTTTTTTAGTGGATTCGGTTAAAGGAATGAAGTCGATCAGTCGAAGTTTATTCAGAAGAGACCGAGTTCAAGAAGGAATTATGAAGACCATGACATGACAATTTAATTTTATCTATTAATTAGATTATTCCTTTTATCTATAGAAAGTTTTGTTTAGTGTCCGATCAGGACTTGTATTTTTTCCTTTTATCTTTAGGAAACACTGTGCCGTGTTCGATCAAAACTTGTATCAACCCGAGGGTATAAATATATACACCCATGGTCTTTGTAATCTATCTCCACAAATCAATACAATTACTTTTGGCGTATCGCCACCTTCTATTCTGGCGAATTCTTAGTTTTGAGTTGGGCTGCATCATTTCGATCTCCGGCAAGGAAGTAAGTTCCGTCACCTTTGCTTGTATCAGCGTGGCTAGAATTTTCTTGGTTTGGTATTATAATCAATCAAGTTGATGCAAGCGCTGCCTATCAAATATATTGGTTCTATCTTTAGTTGCTTTGCTATTTAGAGTCGTATCAGCTTAGTTAGGACTTTCTTGGTTAGGTCCGATATTCTAACTAAATTAGTATTTCTCTAATCATACTACTATTTTAGATAAATTTGTTATACCCATCACGTTTGTGTAGATCTATCGACTAAATAGATTTTTCTTATTATCTTCAATCTTATACTATCTCAGTTAGGTCTGATCTTTTAGATTGCTGCTAGTAAGTTTATTTCTACTAAGCCGATAGGTTTTAATGCAATATTTTATTGGAGTACTAGCCAATGAGTTATGTTGTTATGATTTCTAAGTGCTGCATCGGCTCATATTGATGATCATACATATTTTGATTCTAGCCGATGATAGCATAAACTTCATTGTTTATCTGATTATTTGAATCTACATCGAACCCATAGCCGATTAGTCAAAACCCTATCGACATCGGCTGGTCTTGCTACATCACATCGACTTATTGGCCAATCAGCTCCTTGATCTTATACAATCAATCTATTTATCTTGTTAGCTATAGGATCAAACTAATTTGCACGCCTTGAACCCGATTGATAGGACCTGCACTGGAGTTAAGGAGATCTCCCAGGCTTTCGTATGAACGATGAATTTCACATCAACAACTTGATGAGTGCTATGAAGAATATATCTATAGGAGACATCAAGCTCATTGAAGCGGATGACAAGTCATCCTCCTCCACTCAAGTTGTACCCACTACTTCTGCTACACCTATTCAAGCTAGAGTTGATTTGGAGGACGACAAGGATGAATATCCACATATGCTACCAAGGGTACACAATGCTCTCTCCAAGGATCACCCTATTGATCAAGTTTTGGGTGATACTAGTAAGGATATTCAAACTAGATCTTGTATCGTTTCTATTTGTGAACATTACTTGTTTGTTTCTTGTCTTGCGTCTAAACATGTAGATAAAGCCCTTGGTGATTCAGATTGGATAAATGCTATGCATGAAGAGCTCAACAACTTCTCGAGAAACAAAGTGTAGACTTTAGTTGAAAGACCTAGGAACCACATTGTCATAAGGCCAAAGTGGGTTTTTAGGAACAAGCAAGATGAGAACGGGTTGATGGCAAGAAACAAGGTAAGGTTGGTGGCTCAAGGTTTCACACAAGTTGAAGGTTTGAACTTTGGTGAAATCTTCGCCTCCGTGGCAAGGCTTGAAGTCATTCGCATCCTCCTTGCATTTGCATGATGCTTTAATATAAAGCCTTTTCAAATGGATATGAAAAGTGCTTTTCTAAAAGGAGAAATTGCCTAACTTATTTTTGTTGAGCAACCACCCGGTTTTGAAGATTTTAAAAATCCTAATCATGTTTACAAATTCTCAAAAGCTTTATATGGCTTGAAACAAGCTACTAGAGCTTGGTATGAAAGATTGAGAGAATTTCTTTTGTCAAAGGGTTTCAAAATTAAAAAAGTTGACACTACCCATTTCACAAAAATTATTGGTGATGATTTCTTTTTTTGTCAAATTTATATTGATGATATCATTTTTGGTTCTACTAATGAGACTTTTTGCAAGGAATTTGGTGATATGATATATAGGGAATTTGAGATGCCCATGATTGGAGAGTTGAGCTTCTTTCTTTGACTTGAAATCAAGCAACTCAAAAATAGGACTTTTGTGAGCCAAACCAAGTACATCAAGTACCTACTCAAAAGGTTTGGCATGGAGAATGCAAAGCCTATCAAGACTCTTATGGCAACAAATGGCCACCTCGACCTTGATGAGAGAGATAAACCAGTAGATTTAAAGTTTTATCGTTCTATGATTAGTAGTTTGCTATATCTTACCGCATCTAGGCCAGATATCATGTTTAGTGTTTGTATGTGTGCACGGTTTCAAGCCACTCATAAGGAGTGTCACTTGTGGCCGTGAAAAGGATTCTAGGGTATTCAAAGCATTCCTCAACAATTGGCTTATGGTACCCAAAAGGAGCTAAGTTTAAGCTAGTTGACTATTTTGATTCGGATTATGTCGGTTGCAAAGTGGGTAGAAAGAGCACATTTGGTAGTTGCCAAATTCTTGGTAGATCCCTTATGTCATGGTCATCCAAGAAACAAAACTCCGTAGCCCTCTCTACCGTTGAGGCAAAATATGTTTCGGCAGATAGTTGTTGTGTCCAATTGCTTTGGATGAAACAAACCATGTTGGATTATGGCATAAGCTTCACCAAAACACCACTCCTATGTGAAAATGATAGTTCCATAAAAATAGCCAACAATCCAATCCAACACTCAAGAACCAAGTATATTGACATTGGCCATCACTTCCTAAAAGACCATATTCTCAAGGGTGATATAATCATAAGCCACATAAGAACCGAAGATCAACTAGCTGACATCTTTTCCAAGCCTCTTGATGAAACCCACTTTTGTAAGTTGAGGAATGAGTTAAATGTCATAGATTTCTCTAATGTTGCTTGAGATTATGCTCCATGGTTGCTTTTAGTATATGTTGCCTATTTGCTCTTATTAGCTCTCCTCATTTGGATCTATTGGTTTTTATCTCTTCTTTATGAAAATGGAGCTTGTCACATTAAGAGGGAGTATTGCACTTCTCACATGTGCATTACTACTCTTAAAGTGTGAACAAAGTAACTAAAGTGTTAGAAGAGTCTTCAAAATGCCTAGTTTGACCAAAATTCAAAATCTTGGAAAAATCAACTTTATTTCAAAACTACTTCTTGAAAAATGTTTCAATAGGTCCTGTATATGTTTTCCAAGCCTCAAATTGCAAGAAAAATAAAGTCTAAATGAAAATGTCATTTTGGCCCTCTTTTGAAAAAAACTAGATTCTTGGTATCACAACCCTAATTTTAGTACAAGGTATTTAGGATTACTTATCTCTATTTGTAGGTTACATATTTAATCATTTGCATTAGCTTATACATTCAAATAAATTTTGGAAACAAAGCATAATCCTAGTCGGCAAATTGAACCAACATCTATTAGTGCATTAAGTTGAATAGAATGGTATAGATTTTATAATTTATTCAAATACTAGATTATTTGTCAGGATTTAATATATTTTGTATAGAATTTTTACACTTAGTTTTGACCTTTTTAAAATTCAATTTAAGTCTCAGCATACCCCTTTTCATCTTATTGCCAGAATTAAAATATTTCAAATTTTTGAGTGAAACTTTGAAAAATGGAAACTAGATAACTCAAGGTATCTCCACACCAGACCACATAATTTTGGCATTTTTTTAACTAGTTCAAACTATTTAACCAAGAATGAGAGAATGAAAATCACTGGAAATTCCTAAAAATTACTTAAAACTAAAACAGATGTTAACTCTGTTCCTCACCCATCTCCCTCTCAAATGCATAGACCACCACGACCTGGGCCCACATGTAATTGTCCCTGGGCTAGCTCCACCCTTGGTGCACACCAAATTTGCGTGGGACCCACAGGAGACATTCAAAAGAGATGGCTGACACGTAGCTCATGCCGTGGCACCGTTTCTCTCTTCTTCCTTTGACTTCAACGCTCCCAGCTGCTATCTCTTGACTCACACTTCATCCCAGTGCCAAGAAACCACAGGGGAAGAGCTCCTCCTCGTCCTTCTTGCCCTCGTCTTCTTGCCAGCCGCCGGGAAGACATCACCACCGCCCAACGGGTCATCGTCGTCGCCATCTTTCTTGCGTTCCCGACTCACCCCAGCACGCCATAGCCTCTGCTCTGATTTCGCGCCATTTCTTATAGCCGATCTCCGGCAACGCCGACCTCGCCACGGGTGCTCTGGAGCGCGGCCAGACCGTCGTCAACACGCAACCGCGGGATCGCGTCGACGTTCCCGTCGCCTCAAGGTGAATCCGGCTGAGCTGCTGCGCCACCAACTTCGCCTCATCATCCTCTTTGAAACGCCCCAAGAATCCCACAGATTGGTGCAACGAGGAGGGAGATCGGCCACCGTCTTCTCCAAATCCAACCTAGTGACTCTGTCGTCGTTTCCTGTTCAACCAGTGAGCCATTTGTCGATTGCTTGGAGTGGTAGTGACCTTAGGTGGTGTTCTACATCCTGCATATGATGTTCTTGACATGCATGCAATAAATCGAGCCATCCACACTGCCGCATCCTTACATACATGGCGTCCCGAGCGCTGCCGTTTGCAGCCACCGCCTGCGCTGGTTCGGCCACCATCGGTTGGGTATAATAGAGGAATGGAATCGCAAAGACTTACTCTACATTTTCTCTTTCGACCTCGTCCCCATTCGAGCAGCCGTTTGCCGCCGGCAAGCTTGAGATCAAGCTCAGCCATGGCTGCCTCTATCGCTGCTGCGTTGGAGAAGAAGACTGGACTTTGTTGCAAGTTTTGGAAAATCCCAGGGATCGATTTGCAAAAGTGCAGTCCAAAGGAAATTTGAAAAAAAACTGAAAAATAGGCAAACTTCAAAAATGCACAACTAATTCATTTGAGCTCATTTTTGAGTGAACCAAATTTCTGTGTATTCCTTAATTTGTGCTCTTTATGTTTGTAAAATAAAGCTTTCCCACTTTTGTACAGAAAATGTAACTAAAATTGTGAGTATCACAAAAACACTTATTTTGCACCTAGGACTTGTAAAATCTCTAGGAAATTATTGGTTAATCCCAAAATTATGAAGCCACTGCTGTTCATCTTAGAAGTATAAAAAAATAATTTGACAAAACTACCTCCTAAAACAAATCTAAACAATTAAGTAATCCTCTTTTTGTTGAATTTGTAAAATTCATAACTAAATCATTTTAACTCCAAATGCAGTGAACCAAGTTTTGTTATAACCAGTGAGTTATCTTCTTTTAATTAGAAATGATAGCACTTATGAAATATAACTAGAAAATGATAGGATATATTATGACCTAGTGAAGTTCATTTATAATTACAGAAATGCCATTTCCAGAGTAT
Source organism: Oryza officinalis (assembly GCA_008326285.1). Taxonomy (NCBI): domain Eukaryota; kingdom Viridiplantae; phylum Streptophyta; class Magnoliopsida; order Poales; family Poaceae; genus Oryza; species Oryza officinalis. Next base: position 25,879,830 of record BDMV01000007.1, read on the forward strand.
ATGGCTTGTTATTTTTATAGCTCTGAAACCATAAATGTAAATGAGATGATTCTTGCTTCTAAAATAATTTTGTCATACTCTCTACCTAGTGTAATTAGGCCATGATTTATAGAACATGTTGCATATGCATGTTTATTTGAATCTTATTTACATTATTGCCTCTTATCGGTAGATTCAGACGTTTCGGAGTACGTGGAGCAAGAACCTGAGACTGAGTGTGATTTCTCAGAGCAGCAAGGCAAGCATCTAAGCATATAGAATCCCTATTTTCTTTTACTAAAATGATTTGATTGCAAAACAATATATACGCATGTGTTGATTTACTCCAAAATTATCAGTATTGGTTAGAGTTGTTTATAACCTAATTATTGCATATCCGTCCTTGTTTCATTGTTATCATTTATCCTTGTAACCTCTGGATGGAAGTACTTGGGAATGTTTTATTGTTTTTACCGATGCTTAGCCATGCTTAGTTCTAGTAGTGTTAAAAATCGATGAGTGGAGCCATCGATTGAACTTATTCACCACCTGCGATTTGTGGGCATAAAATCTGATTATTTCACTAAATGATTCAAATGGAAAACATGCTTTAACTTGGACGAGTGATAGGGCGATAACGGGATTGTGGTTTTTCCCTGATGCAAGTAGCCTCGTTTGGGTTGTTAAGGACCAAACATGTTGACATCTATTCAAGCACCTTACGTACTTCCACACGCCGGGCATGGGATGGCTTGACTTAGTACTATGTTGCACTCATTCGTGAGGGTGGTGTTCCCTTTGGAGTGCCCTGGATGTGCCTGGTTTTGGCAGGGGCTTTCTCCCGCGATGGTGAGCCCACCTTAGCCACATCACACACACGCGGCTAAGTCATCGGGGCCTAGGCGTGGTTTAGGTGGTTGGGGTGTGACTAGGAAAGGACAGGTTATGAGCTTGTATCACTTGTAGGTCACACCTGTGTGCGTGTGAAGCATTTGATCCTTGTTCATTTCGTGTGGGTAAAGATGTACCCCTCTGATCAAAGTAAAACTATTCGAATAGCCGTGTCCATGGTTACAGGACGATCGCTTGATGTGTTAGTCAGTCTATGTTAGCATCAAACTTGGGTTAAATGGTTTGGTTTAGTCTTGGATATGGGGATAGTTATGTTTGTAATCCATGGTTGGGCAATGGTAGCCCATGGATGGCGATGAGAGCACCGGTTGTGCTTATTTGTGATTCAATTTCAGATTTACATGCCGGCTGTCCAAAAATTTCAGATTATGCTATCTTAGAAATTCTATATTTTTAGCTTATTACTTGCTCAATTAAATTGGCTTTATGCAAAACTTGAACCATGATACCATCTTGTTAAGGTAGAAGCTTGCATACTCCTCTCTTCTATGTGTATATATATTAATGTGTAAGACTTGCAAGTACAATCTTGTACTTAACCCGATGTGTGCAAATTTCAGACGAGGATGTCGGCGTGCTTGATTGTTCTTACTACCCTACCGAGGGTGGTGAGGGTAGTGAGTAGCCTTTTCAGCTTGGCTCTTGCCTCGGATGGTTGCCCTTTGGGTTGATTGGCACATCACGGGTCTTACTTTTGCTTATGTGAAATTATAAAACTTCCGCTGCTATATTTTGTGTTGTATGATGGGTTGTTGAACCCCATTATAAAATATGTACCTTGCTGTCCTTTTATCCATATTTATGCATTCGTGATGTTTATCAATTGCTTGCGATGAAAGTGCAAGGCTAGTCGCTTTTCCTGGGGACTAGCTAAGCATGAGTATGAATTTTGAGCAATTGAGATGTTGTAGAGCTTTAGCAATTTGAGTCAAGTCTCCTAAGATGTGTAACACATTTGGTCACTGCCTTCGTGTGGTTTGACGGGCATGTCTCAGGCTGAAGTTGACTGGCATGCTGAGTCCGAACAATATATCATTTGCACATTATTCGGCATTATGGATTTTATATCGAATGGTGTCAATTTGTGATCATGGGCACATTGAAAGATGAGTGGCTATTTATGCGTGTATGGATCCCACTCATCCAAAATTATGTGGTGTTCACAAATTGCACTGGACGATATAATTTTCGGGTGCCCACACTTGGTTTTGGCCAAAACAGTTCTCATCTCTAAAATGAGTTTGAGAAAGAATTTCAAAAGGAACTTAAAACAAAGTTGATAAAGTGGATAATTTCAAATGTTTTTGCTATTCAAACCTATTTCAAAAACCCAATCCTTCAAAAAAATATTTGGATTCAAGATTGGCCCAAAAACCACCTATAGACCATAAAAGGGCACCTCCTAGTACTTAAATGAGTTCTATTGCAAATATCCATATTTCTCAAAATGTTATGAATGATTGTAAATTTTGCAACTCTTACATTTAAAATGTTCCAAAATAAATTTTTTAAGGTATTTTTGCTTGGGGGAGCCAGCTCGTGCAAGGGTGCAGCCGAGCTGGCAGGGGCCAGGCGGTCAGACCGGCCTGGTGTCGGCGGTCAGACCGGCATAGGCTGCCCTTTTTGATTGACCAACAGGTGGGGCCCACTGTCTCCTTTTCTCCCGTATCCACTCGTGCCCTGTTCTTCCCAACTCGTTCCCTCACTTCCCCTACCCGAAATTTTCTGATCTCTCTCCTATTCCAAACCCTAGCTTTACCCCTCCACTAAATCCTCTCGGTTTGAACATGGATTCTTCTGCAGTTACATCGTAAGTGATTCTCCTCCACTTTCTCTCTTTATTCCATGGATTATTTGCTATTTTTATTGATTGTTTGATCCATGGCATGGAACTCTAGGTGAAGGGAGTGGTGTTCTCTGATTTGCAATATTAGAGGATAGTTCTTGGTGTGAATCAACTCCTATCAATCCGGTAAATCAATCTCCTCTGTTGTACTCTCTCAAATCAAAATTTCATTTTTTAGGTTTAGGGGTAATTTCTTCCTTGAGGATTAAACTTTGTGACAAATATCCCCTCCTTGATGTTCATGTCAATCATCTTATTGCTCTAGCCCAATCTAGAATATGTTGTGTAGGTTTGATTGTTGGTGCTTGAGTTTGTCAATGGCAGTTGAACCAGCTAGGGACTTGTGATTTGACCGGCCACTTGCTGGCGGTCTGACCAGCAGCATGGCCATGGTCTGACCGGCGTGTTCCCTGCGGTCCAACCGCCCTTGATAGAGAACAGAGCCTGATTTCTCATCTACATAAAGTGTCTCTGGACTTGTTATAATCTCCTGTTCTTTGCTCCTTGTGTTCAATTATGGCTCCTCCTCATCGTGGCCATCGTGCTATTGAGGAAGATTCTAAGAGTGAGCAAGAACAAAATAGTGAAGAGAAGTATGCACAGAGTGAGGAGGCCAAAGAAGAGAATGATGAGACTGAAAACAAGGATGGTGATGATGATGGTGAAGGTGATAATGATGAGAAGGATGAGGATGAGAGTGGCGATGATATGGAAATGATAATGAAATTCAGTTTGTTGTGAACACAAGGGATCCAACTCAGTACACCTATCTTAGGCACTATGAGCAATTTAGAAGGCATAAGGACTCAGATGATCTAAGGTTTCAGACACTCTTTCAAAGGCTGTGTTTGAAAGAGTCTGCAAGTCCAACAAAACTTTTGCTGAGCACAAGTGGATTTCTTGGAAGGACATCAACCATAGTACTGAGTTTGCTGGTTTGTATTGTTTGTTTAGGACGGTTGGCATTGATAAGCTTGTGAGTGTGAATCAAGACTATGTTGAAGAGCTTGTGAGACAATTTTATGCCATTGTTTGGGTCTCAAGTGACTTTTATTATCTCAAGTGGTTGTCTAGAGATGTTCAATGCATTGCCACAAAGAGGAAATTTAAGGATCTTTTGAACATCCGGTATACCAAGTGTGACATCTTGCATGAAGAAAGTGTTCACAATCCCCTTCAAATGGATGACCTTGATCAATATTACAATGCTAGAAATTTCATATATGGAAATGTGGCCGGTTTGAAGACCATTCCAAGTGTTGTGAATTGGATTGTGAGAGCCACCATTCTTTCTCGTTGTGGGAACAATGATGATATTTAGGGGGTGGCTTGGCATGTTATAAATGCTATCATACAAGGAAGAAAGTTCGATGTTGTCAACTTGATATTTCAAGAGATGGTCATTTCTAAAGGGACATTCACTCAAGGAATATACTATGCTCACTACATCAAGAGGTTTATTACCTTCAAGGTTGGCAACATGGGTGGAAACTTGAGTCGTCACAAGCAATACAAGCCAAGACTTCAAATCTCCTCTCCAAGAGGTTCTCGTGCAATGCAATCCACTTTTGCCCAAGGAGAATGTTCAAGTGCAGCTCATCAAGCCCCTCCTCCTCCTCCTCCACATCAAGGTTTCGAGTCATACTTCACTCCTCAATATGCATATTTTGGAATGCCACCTCAAGATTACTTCAACCTGGTGTTAGGGGCTCTCAACACCCTAAATAACAACTTTGCAAGATTGAACATCGGCTTTGAGAAAATGACTCAAGATGTGAGAGGTTTGCGCACCGATGTTAACCGCTTGAACACAACGGTTGTGAGATTGGATCATCATGTTGAGGGTATGGATCGAAGGTTGCATCATTTGGAGAGTGCTCAAGCTTTTGTCTTCCATCGTTGCCGAGACTCTTATCATCCCTCTACCTCGCTCATCCTTCTTCTCCTCATCAAGAGGGATTCTTTTTAGTCTTTGATGCCAAAAGGGGGAGAAGAACCTTTTATGTTGGATGGAACTACTAGTAGTGAGGTTAGCCCTCCTATTATATTATGCTAAGGTGTTTTGGGTTATATTTGTATGGGATAGGCTTGTGATATACTATGTATCTTGTGTGCTTTGCTTGTTTATTTGAACCCTTGTGTTATTTGGACCATTTGTGGTCAAGTGATTGTAATAGGCTAGTTGAACTTATTTGTGAGCATTATAGATATTTGATGTTATGCATGTGAACTTGTGGATATGATGGATGGTTGTTGCTATCATATTCTATTTGTGACCATCTTATGCTTGTGGATAAATTTTGTGAGTTCACATTGAATAATGCACATTTGTTGTGCTTACATGTTGAAAAGTGCAAATTATAGTGCAAACTCCCTATATGTCATTGGTTGGCCCCTGTCTTTGATATGCACATGTTTAGTGCAAGCTTATACTATATTTTGCATTTTGTGGCTATTTGATTCATGCTCATTTTATATTTGTGGTGTTTTTTATCAATTGCCAAAAAAGGGAGATTGAAGCATCTTGCCCCCATTGTTAATTTTAGTAATTAATGACAAGCGATAATTGTGGACTCACTATTTTGCTTGAGTGACGTAAATTGAGTTAGGACCACATGATGTATATGCCAAGCATGATTACCACGAATTAAAATTAATTGCGCAAAGCAATGGAATGAAGGTGGTAAATCTAGCCTTTTTATTTTAATCGATCGAAGTGTTGGGCGATCAAATTTTTGCTACGTTTATTTCTAACTTTGCTGTATTTTCAAGAGGGGTAATGACTTTGGTAAAGAAGTGATCAAAATGCCACATTAGTTCATTTGTATAAGGGTACTTGGTTCGATTATTTTTCATCACATTTTCTTTCTTCTGCCGGTCTATTTGGTCTGACCGGGCCAGGCTTGGTCTGACCAGGCGGCTGGTGAGTTGGTTAAACGTTCGTGTGATGTGACCATGGCTACTATGGATACAACCGTTGCTCACATCATATCTCAACAGGAAGATGTCAAGATCGAGTTGTCCAAGTTTTGGAATCCAATTCGGCCACCTGCTACAGTGCTGATTTCAAATGGCCGCCAAATGTGCATATGAGCTCCTTTTTGACCCATGAGTACTTGATAGAAAGCTCTTGGAGTCCTCTTTCCAATGGATCTAGCCTAATCTTCAAATTCCATCCCATTCGGCCGCAATCACAGAAATAGGGTGCTACATCACCTATAATGGGTCTATGGGCTTGTAACATTATCTCGGACCCCGGCCCAGTTGGGGCCCATGTGGGGTGCGCCCCAACCTGGTGTAGCACGACCTAGGAAACCCACTTGGTCGTCCTCCCACCCTTTTAAATAGCTAGGTACCCCTTCAAGGTTTCTTGGGTTTTGTTTAGATTAAAGTTTAGCTTCGCTATTTTGCTGTGTAATCCCATGATCGGTTAGATCGCCGGTTTGCTCATTACAGAATCCCAACTTATTATTTGTATTCAATTTCTATTTGCAATTTAGATTGATTTTATCTTGTTCTTGCTTGTTTCTTCGATTTGCTTGCAGGAATAAGGTTGATCTGCACCGGCAAGATCAACAACCCACGGAGAGGTGTATCGATCGCTAAGGCGTAACACAACAACGTCTCATACGGTTGTAGTTGGGTCATCAACATTTCTCCCAAATCGTAGTTATCATCAACTCACCGAATGATCGGGACAACTAGATCCTTGAGCGTTTGGAGTGGATGTCAGGGCATATCAAGTGGTATCAGAGCAGCTCAGGGTTTATCAAGTGATATGAGAGCTTTCGTTGCTCGGTGAGTTTTTATCTACCTATAACCAGAAAATAGCCATAAAAAAGAATTGCATTCTTTACCTAGCCATATTTGTGCCATTGCATTGTTCTTTTCAGTTTTTTCTTTGTTGAGTTTTGCGTTGCATCGTCGTGTCGTGTTGCTGGTCTTAGCGTCTTGTATGTTTAGAGTTTTGAGTTCTTGTCACGTCTAGTACCACTGTCGTCGCCGCCGCCGTGTCCGTGCTGTTGCCTCGAGAAAGATGGAAGGAGAAGATTAGATTAGATTAGATTGGTTTTTGTTTGTAAAATGAGAAAATTTGGTCTTGGATTCGAGTTCCGTTTGCAAAAACGGAATCCATACAAGGAGAGCATTTCATTTTTGTATAAATCAATTTTAGGGTTTCGACCTTTACATTTGAGTCCCTGTAATCTTGCATTCAGGTCCTTGAGTCGTTTTTGCTAAAAAATATCAAAAAAGAAAAAAGGCAGAAAGGTGCTTAAAAAAAAACAAAAGCCGCACAAAAAAAACAACAAAAGAAAAAAGAAGAAAGAAAAAAAGAAAGAAAAGAGAAAATCAGTTGTTATCTTTGAGTTTGCTTTTGTATATCAGAATTGTGCTTGAGTTGTTCCTAGTGCTATGTTGTGGTATCGTTTGTGTCGAGGCTCACGTCTCTAGTACGTTCTAGCCTAGGACCAGCACGGTACTTGACCTTGAACGATTATTCAACTTTGCATTTTCTGATTTGAGCATTTGCTAGTTCTTTGCTACATATTTAAGCTTACTCAGAGCTCCACAGATTTGATTGCAGCCGTACAACAAGTGTTTGCCAAGGCATCGATACATCCAATCTCTATTGGTCTAGGTTGAGTCGGTGTATGTCACCATTCCGCTTGCTTTGGTAAGATCTTGTAAGAGCTTGGTTAAAAGCTTGAGTGTGTGTGATATTTGAGCCTTCACTACCTAGTAGTCGATAGGAGCGTGCATATTCTTGTGTATGTTTTTTTGTTTGCTACTAACCATAGCAGAGTTACGCAAGGGGACACAAGATGGTCATGCTCTACATCGACTTCTTCACCTTCGACGAGATATGACGACTTCTCCACGTGATGCATATAAGGTACCTGACTATAATTTTGCACGAGTTGAATCTAAGTTACCATTCTACGATCACTACTGGAGAACTGATCTTTGGTCAGAATCAGAAAAACCGGAATAGTCCCGGTTCGAATATGAACCGGGGCTAAAGATCAACTTTAGTCCCAGTTAAAAAAAGCAACGGGTCGCGATGATCTTTAGTCCCGGTTCACACACCCACCGGCCCTGTCAGGCCGGTGTCAGGGGGGCGGGGATCTTTAGTCCCGGTTGGTTTAATCAACCGGGACTAAAAATCCTCACTTTAGTCCCGGTTGGTAACACAAACCGGGACTAAAGATAATCTAGATCTATAGTCCCGGTTAGTGTTATTAACCGAGACTATAGTGATCCACCTTTTTATACTTCTTCTTCCTCCTCCAGCCCGAGCCATTGCTGCCAAGAGGAGGAGGAAGAAGGGAAGTGCTGCCAAAATTTTTGATAAATTTGTTTTGGTGATAATATACAAATCGGAGAGATCGAAAAGGTTAGCAAATTCATTCTCTAATAATGTATGCTTAGCATATTGCATTTATAGCTTTTTTTCTATAAAATATTTTCTCCATAAAGGTTTATGCAAAATGATGAAAGAGAAAATATGTTAGGCAAAATTAGGTTGATTTTGAAATTAGAAAATTTGGATAATGATGTTAGGCAAAATATGTTAGGCAAAATTAGAATATTTTTTCCATTCTCTTTTCTAGAAATTAGTTTCACTTTGAATAATGATGTTTTAAATTTTTGTATGATTATTTAATTAGTTTCGAGAATGTGGATTTCATTAGTAACGTTGGACTATTTGATGTCTAGATGGATCGACAATGGATGTACAGCGCGGACCGACGGTCGAAAGAGTATATTGAAGGCGTGCATTATTTTTTGAAGGTGGCCAATGCTAACAAGTACAAGGGTTTCATGTGTTGTCCATGCAAAAAGTGCAGTAACCGAAAGGAGTATTCATTATTAAGAACTATTCATGCGTACTTGTTTGAGTCTGGATTCATGCCTGGATATAATTGTTGGACCTCCCACGGAGAGCTAGGGGTTACAATGAAAGAAGATGAAGTAAAAGACGAGAATATTCCGGACTGGGCTCATCAATACGGTGGATTTGAAGAAAATCCGGAAGGCGAGGCGGACGGAGCTGTTCAAGATAACGACGCTATAGATGATCTTGGTCAAATGTTGCGGGACGTAAAGGACGGCTACGAAAGTGAGAAGGAGGTCCAAAAATTGGACCGTATGTTAGCAGACCACAAAACTTCGTTGTACCCAGGTTGCGAACAGGGGCACAAAAAATTGGGTACGACGCTAGAATTCTTACAATGGAAGGCAAAAAATGGTGTGAGTGACAAGGCATTTGGCGAGTTATTGAAACTTGTCAAGAACATTCTTCCGGAGGGAAACGAGTTGCCCGAAACAACGTACGAAGCTAAAAAGGTGGTAGGCCCTCTAGGACTAGAAGTACATAAGATATACGCATGTCCGAACGATTGTATCCTCCATCGCGATGAGGAGTACGAGAACCTAGAAGCATGCCCGGTTTGTAAAGCACTACGATACAAGATTAGACGAAATGATCTAGGTGATGTTGACGGATAGCCTTCGAAGAAGAGAGTTCCTGCTAAGGTGATGTGGTATTTCCCTATAATACCACGGCTCAAGCGTTTGTTCAGGAACAAAGAGCATGCTAGCATGATGCGCTGGCACGCAGAAGAACGTCAACAAGACGGGATGCTGAGACACCCCGCCGATGGGTCGCAGTGGCGAAACATCGCAGAACATTTCCAGACTTTGGAGAGGATGCCCGAAACGTAAGGTTCGGTTTAAGTACAAATGGCATGAATCCATTTGGAGAGATGAGCAGCGGCCATAGCACTTGGCCTATTACCATGTGTATCTACAACCTTTCCCCTTGGCTATGCATGAAGCGAAAGTATATCATGATGCCAATTATCATTCAAGGCCCAAAGCAACCTGGTAACGACATTGATGTGTACCTAAGACCATTAGTTGAGGATCTACTTCTGCTGTGGAATAAAGAAGGTGTCTCCGTGTGGGACGAGGACAAACACGAGCAATTTAACCTGCGAGCGTTGTTGTTCATGACCATTAACGATTGGCTTGCACTTAGCAACCTATCCGGATAGTCAAACAAGGGGTACAAGGCTTGCACCCATTGCATGGATGAAACTGAAAGTACGTATCTGAAACACTGCAGGAAGGTTGTTTACACGGGCCATCGTTGATTCCTTGTTGCAACCCATCCTATACGGAAAAAAGGCAAGCATTTCGAACAGAAGGCAGACCACCGTACTAAGCCTAAACATCGCAACGGAAAAACCGTGTTTGCTATGGTGAAAGATCTGAAAGTAGTATTTGGAAAGGGACCTGGCAGCCAACCTATAGAGAGTGAAGATGGTCACGCGGCGATGTGGAAGAAGAAGTCTATTTTTTGGGAGTTACCCTATTGGGAAGTCTTAGACGTCCGGCACGCGATCGACGTGATGCACCTCACTAAGAACCTTTGCGTCAACCTGTTAGGCTTCCTAGGTGTATATGGAAAGTCGAAAGATACACTTGAAGCACGTAATGATCTCAAGCATATGCAACAACGCGAGGACCTTCACCCAGAACCGAAGGATAAAGGAAGCCATTATTTGAGTCCTGCAAGCTACACCCTAAGCAAGGAAGAGAAGGAAAGTATGTTTGAATGCCTGGAGAGCATCAAGGTGCCGTCTGATACTCCTTGAACATAAAGAGAATAATAAGCATGAAGGAAAAGAAATTCACAAACCTAAAGTCTCATGACTGTCACGTGTTGATGACACAACTGCTTCCTGTTATAATTCGTGATATCCTTCCTGATAATGTCCGGGGAACAATAACAAAGCTATGTGCTTTCATGAACGCAATTTCGCAAAAGATCATAGATCCAGACAGTTTAACAACCGTTCAAGAGGACGTGGTCCAATGTCTCGTCGGCTTTGAGATGATCTTTCCACCGTCATTCTTCAATATAATGACGCATCTTCTATGTCACCTTGTGAAAGAGATCAGTATTCTCGGTCCTATGTACCTACACAACATGTTTCCTTTCGAGAGGTACATGGGCGTTCTAAAGAAATATGTTCGTAACCGTTCTCGTCCGGAAGCAAGCATTGCCAAGGGTAATGGAACAGAGGAGGTCATTGAGTTCTGCGTAGAATTTATTGAAGACCTTCGTCCAATCGGGGTACCCAAATCAAGCCATGAGGGGAGACTACGGGGAAAGGGGACTCTTGGAAGAAAAGCAAAAATGACCGTGGACAATGATTTATTCCGTAAAGCACATTTCACGGTTTTGCAACAATCTTCGTTGGTGGCTCCTTACATCGAGGAGCACCTGGCGATTGTTCGGTCGAAAAACATCGGCAAGTCTGATGCATGGATTACACGCCATCACATCGATACTTTCCCCGTTTGGCTAGGACAACGTCTAATGGGTGCTGAAACCATTGACCGACAACTAGCCTTCTTGGCGAGGGGGCCTTCTTGCTCGATATCGACATTCCAAGGATATGAAATCAATGGGTATACATTTTACACAAGAGCCCAAGACAGAAAGAGCACAAACCAGAACTCTGCTATTCGTATCAACGCCATGAGATACGATGGTGCAACAAGCACGTATTACGGTGTCATCGAGGACATACGGGAACTAGACTATGGACCCCTGAAGGTACCTCTGTTTCGATGCCAATGGGTTAGGCTCACCGGTGGAGGCGTAACGATTGATGACAGTGGGATGACAACGATTGACCTAAGCAACGTTGGATACTCAGACGAACCTTTCGTCCTAGCCAATGATGTCACACAGGTTTTCTACGTGAAGGACATGTCTAGCAAACCAAAGAAGGGTAAAGGACCCGACGAGCCAAAGTGCCACGTGGTTCTCCCAGGCAAAAGGAAAATCGTCGGAGTCGAGGAAAAGATTGACGAAGATTACGATCAGTTCGACGGGCAACCTCCGTTCGCGGTGACGGTTGACCCGAGCTTCCTCCTTTCAAAGGAGGACACCCCTTACTCACGCAACGATCATAGCGAAGGAACATTAGTGAGGAGAAAGTACGTGAGAAAAACTATGACATAGGTTGTTGTATGGACAATGCAAATTATTTATAATGTATTGAAGGCCATGCAATGTTTGTGTTTTTTAGTACTACAGTTATATATATATATGTAATATCAATTTTGAACTATTTAAATAGGTAATATAGTATTAGGTAGTAATATCAATTATTGGAATGTAATATCAAATTGAAACGTCATATGTTATTTATATGTGACTATTTATATTTAATAATAATTTAAAACTATTTAAATAGGTAATATGGTATTAGATATTTTAATACTATTCAAATAGTATTTAAATTGGTCTATATGTGATTATTTATATTTAGTAATAATTTAAAACTATTTAAATAGGTAATATGGTATTAGATATTTTAATACTACTCAAATAGTATTTAAATTGGTCAAATTTTAATTATATATCATTATTGGAATGTAATATCAAATTGAAACTATTAAAATAGGTCATATGTTATTTATATGTGCACTGTTTCAATCTTTAGTCCCGGTTGTTAAACATAGCCGGGACAAAAGGATAATTTGGCCGCAGCGGGAAAACATCTTTAGTCCCGGTTGGTGGTATAAACCGGGACTAAAGATAACATCTTTAGTCCCGGTTTATACCACCACCCGGGACTAAAGATGTCTTTAGTCCAACCGGGACTAAAGATAACATCTTTAGTCCCGGTTTATACCACCACCCGGGACTAAAGATGTCTTTAGTCCTGGTTGCTGCCACCAACCGGGACTAAAGATCCCGATTATAAATAGTTGGGCGCATCGTCTTCTCCGGATCCACACTTAGCCGTTTCTCATTCTCTCTCAACTCTCAGCGCGCACGTCCTCCGTCTTTGCCGCCGCCGTCGTCTTCGTCGTCTCCGCCGCCGTACGTCGTCGCCGTCCGCACCGCGCCTCCCGGCCGAGGTTTGCGCCGATCTCCATCTTTTCTTCCGTCCGTTTTCAAGAATGCCACGTACCGCACCGCCGTCGCCGCGCCATCCACACCGCCGTCGCCATGAATGGCACGTACCCGCGCCACCGCCGCTGCCGCCGACCTGCGCCACCACGGCCGCCGTCGCCATGAATTCCACGTACCCGCGCCAGCGACCGCGCCACCACCACGGCTGCGCCATCACGACTGCCGCCGCCACCACCACGGCCGCCCCACCACCACGGTCGCACCACGAACGACCTAACGATAGAACGAACGTGAACGGACGTGAACGAACATGAACAAACGAACAACATGCAGACCGAACGAGCGAACGACCGACCGAACGAGCGAACGAGCGAACGAACGAGCAAATGAGCGAACGAACGAGCGAACGAACGAGCGAACGAGCGAACGAACCTATGTACGAACGAGCAAACGAGCGAACGAACGACTGAAGAAGCGAACGAGCGAACGAGCGAACGAACGAACGAACGAACGAGCGAACTAACCTATGCAGGAACGAACGAGCAACCAAAGGAACGAACGAGGGACCGAACGAACGAACAAGCGACCGAACGAACGATGGTACTGGTTCGCTCGAAGTTCGCTCGTTCCAAGGAGGTACTGGTTCAAGATACTGGCTGAACACAAGCACTCGGTCTTTCATGACTAAACAGAAACGGAGAATTTTCAAAACAAATTTTGTCTTGACTCCTATGCATGGGGAGTCAAGACAAAATTTGTTATGAAAATTATCCGTTTGTAGCCTTGAAAGAGCGAGGTGTTGTGTTCACCCAATATCTTGAATCACTATCTCTGTCTTTATTCATTCATATGTATGTATGGAACGATTACCTCTAAAAGTATATATTTAATAATGATTAAAATTAAAATTTTCTTTGTCTTTTCTATATGATTAAAATAGTTATGTTTGCGAATTTCAATATAATATTGCACATCTTTGTACATTTTCTAATAGCGTTTTAATTTTTTGTCTAATTTTTTTCTAATAGGTGCTGACCCCCATCGTCGCTCAAGCTTAAGTGGCCCCAATAACTCCAAGCAAAACTAAGGCAAGTTTCATGAATTCCTTCATGTGTGTGTGTATATATATATATATGACATATGCATGTAGGTTGCATGTATAACAATAAATTAACTGGTCATTGTACGTATTTCTCAACAATGTCATTATATGTAAAACAATATACTGTTAGTTGATGTGTACCTCGTAATGTTACAAACAGATGGCAGATCGCGATGATGAACAGATCCTCATGGACAAGATCGCAGAGGGCAGCAGCCAATATTGGGCGAATGAGGAGCCAGAGGACCCCAACCAATACCTCAACGAGGAGGGAAACGAGGGCACAAACCAACAGGAAAGTGAAAGGGAACCGGCCGTTGGAGAGAAGAGGGCACGCGGACAACGGGGTGTCGCAAGGAAGCTAGAGGGCAGGCATATTATTACTGAAGTGGCCCCAGACGGCGAACCAGTTGCCCCGGCTGGTATACTACGTAAGTTTGTGGGACACAGTGGTTGGGTCGTGAGGGATCACATGCCCATTAGCATAGTGCACTGGCGTCAAACAAGAACAGTAGAGGATGATGAAAGTTACCTGCCAGATATGGAGAAAGCAATGCTGTGGACCGACATGCTCGAGACCTTCACGGTCCCTGAGGCAGATCAGCCAAGACTGAAAGAATGGACGATGAAGAAAATGGCTGAACAGTTCCAGAAGTACAAGTCAGCTCTATACAAGAAATACGTCGTGAAGGGTCTGACACCTGATTTCGACAAGTTAATGAAGCTGAGGGATCATTGGGATGCGTTTGTTGCATATAGGACTTCCGAGCACGGGCAAACGCAAATAGCAAAGAACAAAGCCAATGTCGCTAAGAAGCAGTACCATCACCGGCTAGGGTCAGGTGGCTATAAGAAGGCAATCCCCAAGTGGGATGAACTGGAAGCCGGGTTGATTGGAAAGGGTATTGAGCCGGCCACAACGAACTGGCCTAAACGTTCAAGAAATTGGTACTATGCTCATGGTGGAAAGCTCGATCCCACTGATGGCTCCCTTGTATTCAGTGATGCGATCCGCGAAGCAGCTAGCCGACTCACGGAAGCAGTGGAGGCATCTGCTCAGGGAACATTCCATCCTGACAGAAAGAAGGACGAGCTTACGCTCGCACTACAAAATCCCGAGCATCCAGGACGAACACGGGGAAAAGGCGTGGTTGCATGGAAATACGGATTTCAAGAGGACAGCCACACTTACAAGAGTCGGATGAGGAGCAAGAGGGATACCGAGGACAAATTAAGATATCTCGAGGAGAGGGTCGCCCTGCAGGAAATACGGATGCAAGAGGAGGTCGAACGACGGGTGGACCAACGCCTTGCGGAACGACAGAGCGAGCAGACGGTGCAGCTGTATACCCCTCCAATCATGGTGAGCCCCTCAGGTAATCGCAGCAGCTGTGCTTCTACAGGGCAGGCAGGAGAACAGGGCATGGAAGGTGCAGCAGGGCAAGCTCAGGACAACCCATCGTACCCCGTAGATGAAATCACGCGGCGGACACCTTGTGAGCTGCACATTCCCTTCAAGAACATATCACTCAAGGTATGCTCTTAGTTTTATGATATATGTCTTGTAAATTGCATAACCGGTGGTGCATGCATCTGTTAATTACTAAGTAATCTTGACTCTCGTGAAGGTGGCGTCGGGCATGGCCATACCAGTCGACCCTTCGGGGACATATCATTGCAGACCGATTCCACCTGGGTACTCAAAGGTCGAGGTTGAATTGGTGGAACGAGGGTTCGACGATCTCGAGCTGGACATCCCCGGAGGAGACGGGGAGACGAAACTAGGAGACACAGCCCACGCCATTATACTATGGTGCAAGCGGCACATCGTGTTTCCCGGGCGAGCAACGGCGTCTTCTCCTCCGTCTCCGCCTGCACCGGCTCATCCGCCTGCACCGGCTCATCTGCCTGCACCTTCTCCTCCGCCTGCACCTTCTCCTCCGCCGGCACCGGCTCCTCCACCGCAGTCTCCTCCGCCTGCAACCTGTCCGTTGCCTGCACCGGCTCCTCCACTGTAGTCTCCTCCGCCTGCAACCTCTTCTTTGCCTGCACTGGCTCCTCCGCCTGCACCGTCACCGTCTGCTCCGCCTTCACAGCCTAAAAAGTCATGCCCACTTCGTCCCGCGCCGTCAAAGTCCACACCACCAAGAAAGAAGCCAAGACTTGACGAGCCAAAACTCCCCGCTCTCAAGAAAAGGGCGTACGACCACACTCTCGAGGAGAATGAGGAGGTCGTACAAGCAAAAGTGAAGGCATTCTTCGAGGCACAGAAACCACCAAAGAAGATTCCAATAGATCCGGCTACTAAGAAGTTCTTCCAGAAGATGAGCGAACCGGTCAAAAGGGCTGTACTTTTCGATTATGACCGGTCGGTGATGAAGACGTACAAGAAACAAAGAGCAAAGGCCAAAGAAGTGCCTCAGCTCGAAAAGCAGCGGAAACAATCGGTTGTGCCGTTGCTACCACCCGGTGAAGAGGATCCGAGGCAATGGATGAAAGAGACGGGTCTGAACAAGGCGCAACTGGTGGGAGACACATCAATAACCATGGCGACAGAAGCCGACTTGAAATACAAATTTAAAGTCGGTGAACCGCTTGTCAAGCCTGGTGAGGTGAACACTCTCTCAACACAAATGCATCGATTCCATCAATGGTATATGGAACGTTCATCCAGAGGTAGAATAATGTTTGGAGCGAGGATAAGAAACACAGACTACTACCAAGGAGATGATGTTCTGTGGATCAACTTTGAGAATGTGTTCCATGTATACCAACTAGACGCTCTCGACGTCTCCATTCTCAGCTGTTGGGTTTTGTAAGTATCGTTTTAGCAAACTTTATTATGTTCCTTAGCTTCTTCTATGTACCATTCCCTAGTTAGAATGTGACGATAAGACTGATGCAAATTCCTTTATCGTTTGTAGAATGGAGATTCAATCGTGCCGTAGGCAGGGGATTTTCAATATTGGATTCATGGACCCTTGCAAAGTCAATGATGTAATGATACGGGACTTTGAGAAAGATACAGAAGACAATATTGTTCATTTCCTGGTGCAGCAGCATTACAAGACCTACATACTATTGCCCTACAACACAGAGTGAGTTTTAACTGTCTTTCAAATTTGTACCAACTTCCTCCTCGTACTCATACCGTCACATATATATCGTCTGACGCAATTTGCAGATTTCACTGGGTCCTTTTCCTCTTCGACCTTGAACTTTGCAAAGTCCATGTCTATGACTCAATGGATAAACCAGAGTCTACTTTCACCAAGGTTTTTGAAGTGATAGACAGGTAATGCCATCTATTCAACTGTCATTAATTATGAACACTGCTATTGGTACTATGCAGATCTCCGGTATTTAATCATAGCTTCCAACTGTACATAGGGTATGGGCAAAGTTCCGTACATTGGTCCGCGGGGTTTGGAAAGAAAAACTTGGTAGGAGATTTAATTTTCTGGTGAGTACATGCTCCAAAACATATTTAATCATTCATTGCTTCTAGAAAAAATTAGTACATTAAATCTCTCGTCGTTTCTCCTTAAGTGTGCAAAACAGGAGAAGGGGAATAACTTGTGCGGCTACTACGTCTGCGAATATACTCACGCACTTGTACAACAAATCAACAGTGACAGGGATCTGGAAGTACGTAAAAATTATTCATACATTATGTCCCGATTTCTTATTGACTTCATATACTTATATCTCAATTTTTTTTCAAATGATAGATTATTTACATGAGGGAAAACCTATCCAGCGAAAAATTTATCAAGGCTGTTCAAGAACAACTGATGGGATTTATCAATGAACAAATAATTGATCTCGTGGGAGAATTCTACTACGATGGAAGAGCTATTGATCATCCTCCCCATGAATAATATGTCTTAGCTTTCTTCGTAATATACAATAGAACATTATAATTAACGAAAGATTATAATATATGTATATATTCAGATGTGCATTCATGTACTTATGTGTGTGAGTATATTTCGGTAATATAAGTATATATTTACTTGAGTGCTTATATGTAGGATATATATATATATATATATATATATATATATATATGTCAAAACATGTATTTATACATATATATATATGCATATTGCATATATATATATAAATACATATATTACATATATACGCATATTATATATACATATATATTATGCATATATATGTATTTATACAGATATATGCATAATATATAAACAAGCAGCTGGCAGAACCAGCAAATGTTTTTTCTTAAAAAAATATCATTAGTCCCGGTTATTTTATTCGGGTCTAAAGATGGGCATCTTTAGTCCCGGATTCGTAGTCCCGGTTGCATAACCGGGACTACAGGGGGTTACGAACCGGGGTTAAAAACCCCTTCTCCACTAGTGGATGGTAAGTATGATTCTGTTGCTTATGTTGATTGGGAGCTAGCAGTAGACAATAAATTTGATAAATATGATTTTTTCGATACTCAAAAGATTAAGGCTACTAATAATAAGTTTACCCCTTCTGCATTTTTTTGGTGGAGTCATGTTAGTAATAAACCTGAAACTTGGGATGAGTGCAAAACCATGATGAGAAAGCGTTTTGTGAGTTCTTAATATAAATGTATTCTTCTTGAGATATTAGAACATCTGAAACAAGGTGATAGAACTGTTAGAGAGTATATCTATGAATTTAAAGTTTGTATCATCTACAGTGATTTAAAAGAATGCAATGAGAACACAATGTGTAGATCTTTCAAGGGGCTTAATTTTGAAATTCAGGTTATGCTTGCTAATGTGACATATAATCATATCGAACACCTTTTCATGCTTGCTTGTAGCATTTAAAGTCAAATCATATCAAATACGAGAAAGAATGAACAATGTGATTTAGCTTCTATTTCTGAATATCCTATATCCTTGTACAATGTTGATGTGCAAACATTGGAGGAGCAATCTTTGTTGTCTCTTGTTACTAACGTTTTGCAGGGAGTTCAGAACATTCAATAAAAGGAGAAGAATGATGTACTTGAGAAGAAAGAGGAGAAGCATGAAGCACCTGTGATGTCTGAAGAAAGTTTGCAAGGTAAAATAAATGGTGCTGAGATAAATGAAGATGAGTATTCTCAAGCTGAGCTACACATGTCCACTTTTCATGCTATAGTCGAGCAACCATTAGTGGAACCAATTGCTAAGATTTCTTTGTCACAAGTTGATTTGTTTGCTATTCCTTGTGATAAAGAAGAGTTGTATGATAATGCTTCACTTATATCAATGCCATAACTAGTGAATGAACATGCTATTTCTAATGTTAATTCCTTATGTGCTGATTTTAAGCATGTTGTTTATATTGCTAATGAAGTTGAGGAACGTGAATTGCTATCTTCTTTAAGTATTTTGGGCTATGTTCTATTTGATGATTTCTGTGAGCTCGATAATTTAAAGGAGAAATTATTTGCTATTGATTTGCCATGTCCAACTAATATTATATTCCATATATTTGGGCAATATAATAATAGAAGAATATATTTGGTGCATATAGTTTACATATGCTAAGATTTAGAACCTTCTGTATCGGTGGATAAAAATTTCAAGCTAAAGAGACATGTTATTGCTAATCATGCTACTCTGAATTTCTCTAGTTTTTATTGTAAGAAACAGGTTGTTTTAAATAGACTACGCGAAGAGCGCCATATGAAAAAACCGAGGACAGTTTTCCGTGAAGAAGGGGAGGATCATGTGACCATGGCAACTATGGATACAACCGTTGCTCATATCATATCTCAACAGGAAGATGTCAAGATTGAGTTGTCCAAGTTCTGTAATCCAATTCAGCCACCTGCTATAGTGCTGATTTCAAATGGCTGCCAAATATGCATACGAGCTCCCTTTTTGATCGATAAGTACTTGATGAAAAGCTCTTGGAGTTCTCTTTCCAATGGATCTAGCCTCATCTACAAATTCCATCCCATTCGGCCGCAATCACAGAAATAGGGTGCTACGTCACCTATAATAGGTCTATGGGCTTGTAACTTTATCTGGGACCCCGGCCCAGGTGGGGCCCATGTGGGGTGCGCCCCAACCTGATGGAGCACGATCTAGGAACCCCCTTGATCGTCCTCCCACTCCTTTAAATAGCTAGATATCCCTTCAGGGTTTCTCGGGTTTTGTTTAGATTAAAGTTTAGCTTCATTACTTTGCCGGGTAATCCCGTGATCGGTTAGATCGCCGATTGACTCGTTATGGAATCTCAACTTATCATTTGTATTCAATTCCTATTTGTAATTCAGATTGCTTTTATCTTGTTCTTACTTGTTTTTCGATTTGTTTGTAGGAATAAGGTTGATCTACACCAGCAAGATCAACAACCCACGGAGAGGTGAATCGATCACTAAGGCGCAACATAACAACGTCTCGTACAGTTGTAGTCGAGTCGTCAATGTTTCTCCCAAATCGTAGTTATCATCAACTCACCGAAAGATCGGGACAACCAGATCCCTGGGTGTATCGAGTGGATGTCAGGGCTTATCAAGTGGTATCAGAGTAGCTCAGGGTTTATCACTATGGCTTGGCGATCCAGAGCCACCAGAGCCGATGCTGGTTTGACCAACCCAAGGCCGGAATGACCGGAGCCGTCAGTGGTCTAACCGGCCAGACCACAGTGGTTTGACCGGCAAGCGTTGGTTCGTGCATTAAATGCATGACAGCGGCTAGTTTTCTAGCCGTTGCCCTGGAGGTTGGTCTGACCGGCCATCCCTTGGCGGTCTGACCGGTAGTCATCTGAGAGTTGGGGTTTTGGTCCAAACAGCTAGTTTTGTTGGGTGGGATATAAATACTCCCCTACCAGCAGCAAGGGGACTATCTTAGCACATTATTCACTTGCATACACCCATTGCATTTGTAGGATCGAATCTCAAATACCAAGCCAACCAGAGGGGGGGTGAATGGTGGTAATACCAAAAACCAAAAACTTTAAGCGGAAATTAAAGTTACCCTATTTTCGATGTAGATCGCCGCCACCGCCGCTGCTGTCAAAACGCCGCCGCCAATCTGACTGAGCCTAAGCCGCCGGTTTGACCGCCCATTCGCCATCGGTCTGACCGGTGTAGTTTCGCCAGTTGGACCGCCGCCTCTCGCCGGTTAGACCGCTCGTAGTACTTCGGTCTGACCGTCGAGATCCAGAGCAACGCCGGTAGAAAAACACGCGAAGATGTAGATCAAAACTCTTGACTTTATTGCATCAACAAGTGTTTACAAAGTGCAACCACAGCACTCCTCTCCACAATTTTGACTAATATCAAAACCCTAACTCAAAACTCTAAAAGCTTGATCTAAGACTCCATATATCTCCCCCAGAGAGACAACATCCTGCCCCTCTATTTATACCCTCATCATGGCTGCCCCTAGCCACGAATCCTACTCATACAAGAAGTCCTAATCCCATAGGAAACCTCCCATACAAGCAACAAACTCAACACTATCCAAATTTGGACTCCTACCAAATTTGACTCCGCTTTCCATACGCATACAACACCACGTGTACGCCATATGGAAACCTTCACCTCCACATGCATTGTTCTCTAGCCTGAGCATCTCGCGTGATATCCTCGACCTTCTGGACCTCAACTTCTCCCAAGCCTAGTCCCGATCCATCACCGGCTATACTCCCATGGCCTCAAGCAACACCTGCACATGAACAACAAAGAAACTCCATATCCGAGTGCAAGTTATCCCCAACTTGACTCACAATAGCATAACACCAGTATCCACACGAATAGAAACCATCTATAAGTCAAATCCACGAAGGAAACATCCAAATCCGAATCCGACAAGAAGTCGGCTCACTCTGTCAGTCAGACCGCGTGACAGCCGGTCTAACCGCTCGCATACCTCCAGTCTGACCGGCCGCCTCAGCCCGGTCTGACCGGTACACAACCGTCAGCACAAACACTATTCACCGATTGAAAACATATCTCCATATTTTCACAAACACTTACCTTTGACAATTGTTCATTACATGATCCAACAATCTCCCCCTTGATGAACACATTGGCAACATCTTCAAAATGCAATTTAGTGTTTTTGAAAAACGAAAAACAGAAACGAATCAAAAAGCTCAGACGGCTCAAAAATCATAAACGTGACAAAAAAAACTCTCCTCCTTTTTTAAAAGAAAGAATTTCCCTTTTTAAAATCAATTCATTCTCCCCCTTTCAAGAAGCATGCATTTTGTATATTTCTCCCCCTTTGACAATGATTTCATCAAGAACGTAAAAGAGAAATAATAATAAATGTAGCACAAATGCAATGATATCATGAATTACTCTTGTCACAACCAATATGAAATTTTTATTTTCTTATTTTCTATTTTTTCATCGAGAGCTTTAAAGTATACCAAAAGCAATTCCTGATCATGTTTTGCAAGACAAGGAGATAAATTTATTAACTAGTTAACAAGCATACACTATAGTATAAACATGAATCAAAGATATTACAATTAAGCTCAACTTAGCAATAAAGATTCATGATTTCAAACGATTTATAATGCAACATATTAACAAGCACATAGGTTAAAGAATAAACATCTATACATATACACCTATTGCATTTATCACTCTTTCTCAAATAAGCTTTAGCACAAAACAATCAAGAGAATTTTTAACTTTTATTTGAGCTTCTTTTTGCTCATATTTTTTCTCTCAATTATTCCGGGTACGTCCTTGTCGTCAAGACTGTTTCCAAGGATTCGACACCCATTATTTTTGCTCACATCGAATACGTCCTTGTCGTCAAGACTGTTTCCAAGGATTCGGTATTCATTTTTTTCACTCATAAATATTTTTTATTCTCTTGTACAATGAGCATTTACAAGCTATTTGAGGGATAACAAATCAATAAAGCATATATATATAAACATTCATCATTCAACCAATATGCTAGCATCAATATTGCATATTTTCTTAATTCAAGTAAAAGAATTAGTGTCATGCATCATCTCACTTAAAAGTAATATTTAAGCTTCATGAAAAGACTAAAATGCATACAAGCTAACATAGCAACAAATAAACCTCAATTATTTTGCTAGCATGCACAAGAATATACTAAAGATATAAGACAAAGCTCTCTTTTTATCATTATATTTATTTTCATATTTATAAACAAATGCATAAAAATAAACATGAATGCATGAAAAAGCACAAGCTCCCCCTCAAATTAACCTCCAATTTCCCTCGAAGAAAAATCAAGAAGAAATCAAAGATATTTGAAAAAGACATCCAATTGCCAATGATATCATCAAGATTCTCATGAATTGACATATATTCACTTGAGTTAACCAAAACTACTATCTCACAAACTAGCACATGAAAAGCTAATAATCGAGAGAGTAGAACAAAATTATATCAATCCAAAATTACCTTGATGTTACCTTGAAAAGCAACCGTCGTCTCAAAATTTAACGCACATGGGGAGTATGCCGTAAAAGTACCTACGAACGAGAAAATGTCGAGGTCTCCGTGTTGGGGTTAGAAATAAGAAATTTTGGAATCCAACACTGAGTCACACGACCAATAGAACCAGTAGGTACATATGCACGAACAAAATCAGAATCAGACTTACCTGAAAACTTACCTTGATGCTTCACAAAAGTCCAATTTGAATTACGCGCAAAATAGCCCTGAGGCCGGTCTGATCGTCGTTGTCCCTACGGTCTGCCCGGACCTGGCTGCTGGTTTGACCGCCAGTACAACTGCGGTCTGACCGCTGGTCGAGGCCGGTCTGACCGACTGGTCAGTGTCGATCTAACCGAGCTCCTCGATCCAAAACCCGATTTTTGCCACCGTTGTTTAGCAAAAGCAATTTCTCTTTCTTTTTTCTGTTTATGAGCAAGTCTAAAACAAAAACCAACCAAATGTTCATCTTTTCCACAAAAAGAACAAGTATACTTCTCACGACAAGAAGTTTTTGAAGTAGATGGTTTTGCAAAAGACTTTTTCTCTTGAATCATTGAAGGAAGAGAAGCCAAAATTTCACCGGATTTAAAAATCGTTTTCTTTTGTTCGGGTTTTGTCAAAACATCACCTTTTTCAGTTATGCTCAAAACAGCAGGTTGGTGATTTGTAAAATAGGCATTAGTATTAAAACCTACACCACGATTGAAAGTGCTCACTTTTGATTGATCCAAAATCATGTTAAGTTTCTTTTCACCATCTTAGAACTTTTCCAAAGAACTTTTTAAATAAGAAACTTCGTTTTCCAAATTAGCACAATTTTCACAATCAACCAAAACATCTTTATTCTTGCGACACTTAAAACAAGAAAGCACTTCATCTTGTTTTACAATATTTTCCATGTATTCAACACGTCCTAAAGCATCTTTCAATTTTATTTCATTCAAAAAGCACTTTGAGCAATTTTGAGAAATCAAAACATCCTTGTGTTGTTTAATCTTTTTTGCACACAAAACATTGAACAAAGAACTTGCACATAAAGCAGTTTTATATTTTTTTCAAAATATTCTTTGTCAACGTTAATTCATCAACAACACGAGCATGCAAAGCAAATCCAAGTGCAAGCTTCTCCAGGTTTCATCTCAAATTTTATGTAATCCTTTTTGAAAAGATCTTTACGTAATTCTTTAATGTTGGAAGTACCTTGATGAAAATTACGTAAAGCATTCGAAATTTCATTGCCAGTTTTTAGATGTGACACTCGATCAAAATCCGAGCGAGAAATTCCACTCAATAAAATATTTCTAACTTTGCAATTATTTTCAAACTCAGTTTTCAAAGCAGTAGTGTTAATTTGCTCTGGAATTTCATAGGGTTGAGCAACCTTAAGCCAAATGTCATAATCTTGAGCCATAATATAAGATTGCATCTTGTCACACTAATAAGGAAAATCGACACCATTGAAAACATGTGGCTTGGTTGAAAACTTGTCAGCCATGGCTTAAAAATTTTAGATCGGTAAATATCCAAAGAAGAAAACAAGGCTCTGATACCACTTGTAGGATCGAATCTCAAATACCAAGCCAACCAGAGGGGGGTGAATGGTTGTAACACCAAAAACCAAAAACTTTAAGAGGAAATTAAAGTTACCCTCTTTTCGATGTAGATCGCCGCCACCGCCGCTGCTGTCAAAACGCCGCCGTCGGTCTAACCGAGCCTAAGCCGCCAGTCTGACCGCCCAGTCGCCACCGGTCTGACCGGTGTAGTTTCGCCAGTTGGACCGCCGCCTCTCGCCGGTTAGACCGCCCGTAGTACTTCGGTCTGACCATCGAGATCCAAAGCAACGCCGGTAGAAAAACACACGAAGATGTAGATCAAAACTCTTGACTTTATTGCATCAACGAGTGTTTACAAAGTGCAACCACAGCACTCCTCTCCACAATTTCGACTAATATCAAAACCCTAACTCAAAGCTCTAAAAGCTTGATCTAAAACTCCATATATCTCCCCCAGAGAGACAACACCCTGCCCCTCTATTTATACCCTCATCATGGCTGCCCCTAGCCACGAATCCTACTCATACAAGAAGTCTTAATCCCATAGGAAACCTCCCATACAAGCAACAAACTCAACACTATCCAAATTTAGACTCCTACCAAATTTGATTCCGCTTTCCATACGCATACAACACCACGTGTACGCCATATAGAAACCTTCACCTCCACATGCATTGTTCTCTAGGCTGAGCATCCCGCGTGATATCCTCGACCTTCTGGACCTCAACTTCTCCCAAGCCTAGTCCCGATCAGTCACCGGCTATACTCCCATGGCCTCAAGCAACACCTGCACATGAACAACAAAGAAACTCCATATCCAAGTGCAAGTTATCCCCAACTTGACTCACATTAGCATAACACCAGTATCCACACGAATAGAAACCATCTATAAGTCAAATCCACGAAGGAAACATCCAAATCTGAATCCGACAAGAAGTCGGCTCACTCTGTCAGTCAGACCGCGTGACAGCCGGTCTGACCACTCGCATACCTCCGGTCTGACCGGCCGCCTCAGCCCGGTCTGACCGGTACACAACCGTCAGCACAAACACTATTCACCGATTGAAAACATATCTCCGTATTTTCACAAACACTTACCTTTGACAA
Source organism: Oryza officinalis (assembly GCA_008326285.1). NCBI lineage: Eukaryota > Viridiplantae > Streptophyta > Magnoliopsida > Poales > Poaceae > Oryza > Oryza officinalis. The sequence goes on from BDMV01000007.1 coordinate 25,905,705, forward strand.
TTGTTCATCACCAAGATCATCACAATGATCCAACAGCATTCACTCTCATACAATTGAGCTCTTGTTCATTCATGAGAGTAGTTTGAGCCAAGACAAGTGCATTACATTATTGTTTGATATAGTGTGACACTTGATCATCTCCGAGCCGGGTTGTTACTTGTTACTCTTGGAGGTTGCCGCCTCCTAGACGGCTTGGAGGAGTTGCCTGGTGACCTTTTTAAGAAGATTGCGGAGGATGCCCGGTGTTGGTTGTGAGTGGTTTGGAGTTCATCACCTTCGGAGCAAAAGAAAAACTACCCTAGTGATCGAGGCTTGGGTAGTTCACTTTGGTGCCGACTCCCACCTTGTCCACCCCTTGACGAAGGTGTTCGATGCCTTCGTGGTTTGAGCGGTGAAGTTGGGCTCGCCTTAACAGGGATTAGGAAATTGGCGAGTTTCCGAATCTTGGGTGAAAAATTTCTTGTCTCTTGTTTCATTTACTTATTGCATTTTCTTTTGTGCAATTTACTTTCATAGAGACAAGAGACATACTTGATCTCCTATCACCTTAGGATTGCAAAACTTAATCTAATTGCTTAGTTAGTCTTATCGTTCATCAAGCCTAGCAACTTAGGTTTGTTTTTATTAGGTGTCATTTATTTTTGATATCGCCTATTTGCTCCTCTCTAGTCAATATCTCGATCCTACATGTGCACCAATAGCCCTTTATGTAGCTTGGTTTTGGATGGTTGGACAAATGGCTCTTCAGTTTATTGTAGAAATTCAGTTCCTTGGATAAAGTCGATGGGGGCAATATCTTAAACTCCAAATAGAGATATCCACCAATCACAGGCAGTCTAGAAACTTTATGGAGCTAAACGGAAATATAATACACCCTTCATGCGAAAATATAAGAATTCTAGCAGTTCTATGACAAATTAAGCATCAGGATAAAAATCCAGAAAACCCCTCGTTAAATAAGGTGGTCACTCCTGATTCATTAATTATCGGCTGATTTTGGGTATGAGTTATGGGGAATTAGTGCCTTCGAAGAGTGCACCAGATAAGATGAGAATCCACGGTATACTTTCTCCGTCTCAAAACATAGTAATCTAGTATTAAGTCTAAATAGCATATCCTGATTCGTAGTACTGGTAGATAGTCCTATGTAGTACTAGATTGAAATATGTTAGATCAGCAGAGTATTAATTACTGCTCCAGTAGTGCTTATATTTTTGACAAATTTTAAAGCCTCTAAAGTCCTTATATTTTAGAACGGAGGAGTATAGGTTACATGTGCGTAACAGTAATCATCCGACTCATTGCTAATTCATTTCCTCTGTTTACCTGAAAGTAGGGTTAATCCATGCTTTTATCAATAATCACATTACTTGATGTGCTACCGACTTTTTCTTTTTGCAATTATTGATGACAAAAAATAATCATCAACGAGAAATCATTCTGCTAAACAATAGTACATTTGAAACATCACCATTTGTAGGGCTCTGCTTTGTTAAGATATACTTCATTGGCCAATATTTCCCAATCTTTTTATACTATATCAGGGCTCTACCATTTTATTCCCAAATTAATGTTAGCCTTTGTTGTTTATCTTGTCATTTATTCTTGTATATCTGACCATTTATTGTTTCCATATCAAACCTCAAACAATCTGCCAAGATAATATCCATTAATAACCTAAAAATTTTTGCTATTTCCCTTGGCTTTATCCTCATCGTTTCCTCCACCTACATATACATCTCACCATCTTCTCCCCAATTTCCACAAAGCAATTTAGAGAGAGAAATACAGATCAGAAGAATGCTTCAGGTTCAAGGCTCTCTTCGTGTCCACACTTTCTCCTCTGCTGCCATCGTCCATGCCGTTGAAACCTCCGATGATGATTCTGAACCATCGCACTTCCGCGCCGTGCCGCACAACACCAAGAAGGCATCGAGGAAAGAGATCAAGAAGAGGATAAAGAAACTTCTGTCATCGCTGGGACAGAAACACCACATCTCCAAGGTGTTCTTCAGATCACGTTCTGAAGCTGCCAGCAGCAATGCTGCCATTGACAACAGAGGTGGTGGTCAGAGTGACATGGAGATTTTTGTGTCCGCGAAGAGCTCCGAGCTGTGTTCGTTCCGTACCGATGACGACGAATCCGAGTCGCAGTCGTTTCGTCTCAGCCCATTGCCAATCTTCCCAACTGGAGGTATTGAATTCCAGCCACCTGCCTCTCCGGTGAAGATAATCAAGAAGCTCCCATTTGGATATGTCATTGGCCGTCAGCTCGACGGCGCCCCTACAGCAGCGGCGCCGTTGATGAAGCTCTCATTGAGCTTCAAGAAGTTGATGCCAAGGTTGGTTGATATGCAGTTAAAGTCAAAGTCGAAGATGATAAAAAAGAAAGTGCTCCGTGTTCTCAAGGGGAGATTTGGAGGCGGGGGGCAACAAGGCAGGGATGGGCATGCAGGGGAAGGTAAGGAGAGCAGCGACGACGATAACAGAGCAGGTGATGGCGACGACGAAGATGTATTTTGGAGGAAGGATGTGAGGGGGCTGCGCTGCAGGCGGGTGGAGGATAACGATCTTCCATACTGAGGGAGCAGGCCAATGTATATGGTGGGTTTTGTGTCATGCTTTTGATTTTAGAACAAGGTATTGATTTTCACTGGTGAAACATCTAAGCATTTGTCCTATAAGTTTGTATTCTTATGCTTTTCTTGTGGTGGAACCGGACATCAGAAGTTAGGGAGTGAAATCGGTTTGAATCTTTTGGAGCACCTTATGCCTGTACTTAGTTAAAACTTTTCACTTCTGAATAATATATTTTGTTATGTATCTAGATGTACAGATGTAGTTTATGTGTATTTCTCTTATTGTATTACTCCCTGAGGTAAAAATAAGTCATTTTAGACTTTTCAAAGTCAACATTATACAATTTTGACTACTTACTTCATTAGCTTAAATTTATAAAAATAGCTGTGTAAACCTCTTTGGCATTCATTTTAAAGCCTAAAAATGTCTACCTATCCAACCATTTTTTGCCACTAGTTCTTTGGATGCTTACTGAGTTAGCCATTGTCAAAAACATAGAGATTTGTTATTCAGGATGAAACAACAAAACAACCATCATTGTGGGCCCACACGTCAGCTAAAGGGGTGGTGGTGCCACTACCAACATTTAAAGTAGTATATATTACCGAGGTAGTTAGAGCCTGAGACAGCTATGTTGCTTCAAGATGAAACACCAACGCTATCAGCATTGTAGACCCACATGTCAGTGAAAGGAGTGATGCCACCATCCCTATCAACATTAGTAGTATAGTTTGTCTTCCTAATTTTGCTGAACTTAAAACAACCAAAACATATCATAATGTATTAATGTATGAAAACTAAGGATGCAAAATATATCCAGTAATTTTTGCATTTTTTTCTTGATATAAATATATTTGGATTTATTCTTGAATGTATCTTAAAATATAGGGATGCAACTAGTTTGTTCCTAGTACTAAATCCACTATATATACATTGTTTTCTTGATTTGTTTGTTTGGTGCCTTGGCCAATGCTAATATTTTCTAGCTCATAAAACTCCATTGGAAAGTACTAATAACTACCACTCTTTACTGTCTGTTTGGCTCGTGAAGATCAATGTCCATGTGCTCTCCATGATTCTTCTATACAGAGAACTATCAGAAGCCGTAAGACATGATGTAACCATCATTGCATATAAATTTAGGCATGGCACCTTAGCACATTTGCTATGTAGTTTGGAGAAATGATATATCACAGAGACATATATGGTTTCTTTGGTAAGGGCTTATTAACTTTTATCCTAATAGAAACCGAGTGAATACCACTCATGCACGGATATCACCGAGGGGCAATTGAGGATGTTTGCATGCGAGGAATATGGGATTCAGCTTTGTCAATGCTAGCTTAACCTTTGGTTTCTCCATGTTAATGTTATTATTACTATTATTACTATTATTACTATTATTATTATTATTATTATTGAACTTCCATGTGAGGTTGCATGCGAATTTTGGATGTGTTATCCCTATCTAGAGGAGTCTGTTTCGATGGACCAACGAGTGTTGCCATCTGAGATGTAGCTGAAAACATGGACATGTCTTCCGGAATTTTGTGCAGCGTTTGATCTAGGCTCCCAAGGTCAAGGAGTTTAGCTCTAGTTTCTTTCAGCCATTGAAATCAGTTAGGCACATGATAATATGCTGAGTTATTTGTTACTAATAAGTCGATAATTGAACTAATCAGCTTTCCCCTTCCCTTTCGGCCAACCCTAGCCCATCCAGCCCACAAGGTGGGACGAGCCACCAACAGGTGGGATCCACCTGTCCCCAATCCTCTAGCTAGGCTGCACCACATCTACAGCGGCAATCGCCACTCCGATCCCTGCCCACTCACGCGTAATCTCGAAATGTAGAGCTTATATTGTATCCAGGAACGACCAACATGTCCTGCTAAAACTGGAGGACAATCCCATCCTATTTCCCGGGTTGGCTGTTCTTTTTTTTAAAAAAGGAAATTGGTAGCTAAATGAATTGCCCTTTCAATTCCATTTTTTTAAAATGATAAGCTAAATGAAATCCGCCATGTCCCTTCAGTGCCTCCACCGGGTTTCCTAGTTGCTTCCTCTTCCTCTGCCACTTCTCTTTGAGCAAGGGCTGCAGGAACGTCGCTGACAATGGAAACTCGAAGCTTTGCTTCTCTTTCTGCAACTACGGCCATTGCTAGCCATCGCTTGGAGCCACGCCATCCATCTCCAGCCCCACCTTCTGCACTGCCATTGTGTTTTGCCCCTTGGTCACCTCTGCTTTGCAGCTGGGTGTGTTCAGGAGGAGGTGTTGTGGGAATCCCTCCACTTTAGCACGCAAAATGAAACACGTATTATTATATGATTAATTAAGTATTAGCTATCTTTTTTGAAAAATGGATTAATATGATTTTTAAAGCAACTTTTCTATAGAAAATTTTTGTAAAAAATACACCGTTTAGCAGTTTCGAAAGCGTGTGTGCGAAAAATGAGGGAGGTGAAGTTGAGAAACTTACACGCCGAACACAACCACCCGTTAGGATAGCCACAATGTAGGAGAAAAGTACATAAGAAGTAATAAATGTTGCCTACCTGCCTACTTTCTCCATTTCAAAATGTTGCAATCTAGGATGGGTTTCTGGACGACATGAAAAGTAATAAATGCTACCTTCTTACCTATTTTCTCTGTTTTAAAATGTTGCAACCTAGGATGAGACTTGACCTTGTCCAGATTTGTTGTCTTAGGATGGATCAAATCCCTCTCGTCCAGATTTATTGTTGTAGGATAGGTCAAATCCTCTTTTTTTAGATTTGTTGTTTTAGGATTGGTTAAATCGCATCTCGGTTGCAACAATTTAGGATGGAGTTAACAATATTATGCATTGTACTACTACCAGGTAAACAAGCAAGTAAAAAAAAGATTATTTGTACAATGTTGATGCTCGGATGGAATAAAAAAATAGATAGCAGGTTGGTGTCAATGATTATTTTATGGTGGACCCACCTTATTTACCGCCGCAGGCATAAAAGTGTATTACAAACTACTGCTGCTGCTTGATGTTGGGACTCATGCTATTATCGACTTGGGCAATATATTGTGTTTGCCCTTACCATCGAGAGCCTGAAGCTAGGCCACCGCAGCCAAAATCTCGCTGCCCGCCGCCTCCTTCCTCCTCCCATGTTCTCACATGTCTCAACGAGTCTGCGACATCCTATACTGTTTATACCTCGCCTCGCTGGAGCCGGTGGCCATAATAGGGCCGTGAGCCAGGTTGGTGATGCTGAGTCAGACCAATGTGGCCACCGACGTGGTAACCATATCAGTGCCACGTGGGCTGACTGAGCCAGCGTGGCAATCACATAGCAGCTGACGTAGGAAAAAATCTATCTATCTATTATATTATTATAAGACAGTCATGAATGAAAGAAGACACCATGTTTATTGTGAAGGCTAGAAATTTTCACATTAATAAAAAAAATATTTGGACTATTAAATAGTAATGGGTGTAGATCATTAATAGATAAATTGATTGATATCATTGTATACAAAATACAAGTTATATTTATAGAAGGGGAAGTAAAATACTAAAGGACTCAGGAAGCAAGAAACCGAATAGAAATAGGACAATGACAGAAAACTCCGTTTGCATGGATCGATCAGGGACCAGGCAGCTTAACATAGGTGAACTCAATGCAGGCCTTTTCTCTCTTACAATATTCCCTACTACTAGCTTTGACTAAACCGGCAAATAAGAAAAAAATAAACAACAGGATATATATAGGGCTATAGGTTGTGCTTTGCCAATATTAATGCTAATTAAGAAGCATAATGATGTAGCCTGTGCTTGCCAAGATCCATGATAACAAAAAAATAGGACTAGGAGCAGAAATTAATTCTTTTAAAGAAATACTAAGAAATATTGCAAGAGTCCATCTGGAACATAACACAAGATTAACTAAATTTCGGAATAAGAAATAAAATAAATTCTGAAATTTGATTTCAATACAGATTCCAAATAAACTTAAAAATCATTAAAATTTGAAATAAAAATATAATAAAAACTCGACCGGGATGCTAAAAATTCCCACGTTAATAAGAAAAAAATAGAAGAGTTCAAATATAAATAAAATTTAGAAATAACTGAAATTCGAAATGTAAGGAATGTTTAAATAAGAGTACATCTAAAATATAACACGGGATTAATGATAATTCCGTCTAAAAATAAAATAATTTCTGAAATTGAACTTTTAATACTAATTCCAAATAAACTAAATATCAATAAAAATGTAAAGAACGCATACAAAGAATACTCCATAGCGAAATACCATGTATAAATATTTAAAAGCAGGACTAATTAAAAATTGGAATAATAAATAAGATAAATTTTGGTTTCCAATACTAATTCCAAATAAACTTTAAAAACATGAAAATTTGGAATAAAGAAGGAATACACTTTAGATTTATAACAAAAATTCAGAATAAGAAATGTAGTAAGAATACAGAACATACTGCTGCGATTGATATATGGTCCCTGAAAGAAAGCAATAATATTTACTTTGGATATATTGAAATTTCCCCATTAATTGAGGGAAAAAAATACGTGTCATGTAACTACATTATAAGATTGTAGATTAAGAAAAAAAAAGAAGAGTTCTAAGTTCTAGAATAATTACAGTTCTATTTTTTAGCTACACAAAAGGTACATATTTGTTCTATTTTGATTAAAAAATGCCAAAAATATAGGATTGATAATTAAGAAAAGGCACATCGGGTTTTAGAAAAAGTTTCGATAAATTAGTCCTATTAGAGCTGTGGGATGGCAAGCTGTTCAAGAGATAAATATTAGGAGATGCGAGAGGGCAACACGATGGGTGGAAAATGAAATAGCAGAGGATGCGGTGGTGGCAACAACTAGCATGACTTCTAATGTAATCCCTACAACGAAGAAAAGAGATGGCGTGGGCTAATGAGTGGATAGGCGACAAAGGAGCTGGAAGCACGGGTTGCCATAGGAGGGTGAGCCAAGAAGCACCAAAGGAGTATAGTAGCTGTCGTCGTCGGCGTCTAAAATCTATAGAAAGGAACCTAATGATGTTAAAGTCCGATTTTATAAAGTGTCGACGACAACAAAAATGAGAAACGTCTGGGCATGCGAACAAGCGGGCAGACGATAATGGAGCAAGGAGATGGCGGTTGCATGGGAAAGTGAGCCGATGGATGGCAAATGACAATAAAGAAGAGGGGTAGCGAGCGGGCCATAAAGAAATAGGGTGGCGGCGGTTGTTGGGATATCTAAAAGCTACAAAAAGGAACCTCCATGATGATTTAGTTTGATTTTTAGAGACCCAGTGACAATAAAAGAAAAGGGCAGTGGATAAGCCGTAAATGAGTAAGATTATGGCGGTTGATGAGAACTCAAGAAAGTAGAAAAAGGAACCCAACGATAATCAGGTTTAATTCGTAACATCCCAATGACAATAAATTGGGAGGGGACAGTAGACGGGTCGTAAAGGAGTAGAGTGACGATGTTTGACAGGACATTAAAAATATATAAACGAAATACGACAAGACAATAAACTCTAAAATTTATAAGGTTTGAATTTTAAAAGGTCCTAAAGAGAGTGATTATAAGTCGTGGCTTACCAAGAAAGCATGTAAAGAGGTGGCAAAGGAGTAAAATGTGACAGCTGATGTGGCTCTCAAAAACTTTAAAATTAAAAACCCGATAATGATAAGATTTGATTTTTTTAAATACAAATTTAGACAATTTTATATGGGTGTTAGTCACGCAATTACACAGACTATCTACTACTAGTTGGAGTTCAATTGTACGCTCGCTTTCAATTTGGAACGGCATCCATGGTTTTAATTCTGATGCATGTCAGCCTGACACATAGAATCCGATTCCACGATTCCGTCTTCACCCAGTTCCAGTCAAATGCATAATCGAAATAGGATATGTTATAGTAAAATGGAGTAGTTTAACAAGGTACTACCTCTGTCCGGCAAAACCAAATTCTAATTTAACTGTAGAAGTTGTTATTTTTTTTTGGAAAGGAGAGAGTAGGTAGAAAGAGTTACCACAAAGTAAAGAAATGAAATTTTGTGCAAAGGTAGAAGACACCATATTCTATATTAATAAATATTTGAGTGAATGGCATGTTGGGCTAGTTATTTTTTTTTCCAAGTTCCATCTTGGACCACCTCTTGCAGTGTCTTTTCACTTAAAACCAGCTTTTCTTACCAAATGTCTCAGTTTGGGCTTGTGGGCACCTGAGGTGGAATCCCCTGTGCCCGATCTCCAGCCGGTCCAATTGATAGGAAGCAGAGCACAAAAGGCTACTGGGGTAGGACTTAGGAGCAAATGAAAACGATCATGATCATCCCCTGCTCCTGTTTGCTCAATTTTTGCAGGAGAGAAAGAACATGAGAGGTTATGAACTCATGGATCTCTTGGGAGCTTGTGTTCCTCCGACCATATAGCTCGACTTTGATCCTTACATCGTCAGACCAGCCATCTCGACCTCTGCTCCCTTGTCCACCAACGAACAGAACAGCGGGGCACATCCACCATGTCCTTCTCGCTTGCTTCAGCAGATGTTGGATATGGAGAATGGAGTTATGGACCATGGGCGGCCTTCCTCCTCGGGTGTTGGATCTGGAACGGGGACGAGCACGGCAAAGCATATGGCATTGGAAGCAGCGGCGAAGAGCAGACGGCCACGGTAGAGAAGACAAAATCGATATATTGAGGAGATAGGGGTGGTCTAAAGTGATTAAAAAAGTCAATCTTTTCTAGCCCAAACTGAAAACATGTATTAAGAGGCGGTTTAAACTGAAACTTTGATAAATATGTATGGGCCAAGGTGTAATTCACTCTAAATATTTTATAAGTTTCCTAATTATTTCTACAGCGTGTTAGTGTGCTGACTGGTGAGCACTTGGTGCATTTGGATGCATCGGAAACATGCTGTAGCAGACCAGATTTGGTTTTATTGCATTAAAAATGTTTTTTTCTTATGATCATTTTATATCTAATGAAAGTTCTCATCATTGCTGCACTGTTATTTGATAAAAAATAAGCTAATGTTTTTATGCCCTTTATCTTGCTTTAAAACAAATAGCGAGTACGCTTGATATCACTAGGATACCGTGTTTGGGCTGTTGATTGCTTGGTTTGTCGAACTGGTAAATCCGACCACAAGACGTATTACAATTTATATTTCACTAATTTGGATCATTACAACTTGGTTTAAAAATTCGTTCCAGCTTGACTAAAGAATGTAAATTCAGAAACCAGTAACAGTAACGAATTTTGGAGACACGTCACTGTTACAGAAACGATTCGTTTCTTTTGTACGAGGACTTATATAGGTTTAAAAAACGATTTTTCTATACGAGGATCTTTTATAGGTTATATGCAGACTGTAATTAACTGCGTTGCAAAAATCGACCTTTATTTTCGCGTATGGCCCCTTAAGAGGTCCGCATGCAAAATCTATTTTCGCAGGAGAGTCTCTTAAGGGGCCGCATGCAAAAATGAACCTATTTTCGCATGTGATCCTCTTAAGGTGCAGAATGCAAAAATCTATTTTCATATACAGACCTCTTGAGTGGTCCGCATGCGAAAATATCCTTTCTCCACATATTGTTTTCTCCTCTTCTCTCTTTTCCCTCTCAGTCACTTTAAATTTTTCACCTCCTCCCCTCTCTCTCTTCCTCTCCTCTCCTCTTTTGATATTTTCACTTCCTCCTCTCTCTTTCTCTCCTCTCCTTTCCTCTCTCTCTTCCTCTCCTCTCTTCTCCTACGAGCAACCGAGAGCAAGCGGCGGCAGCGACCTCGGGCGGCGGGCGGCTCAACGACCTCGGGAGCGGCCGTCCCTATCCCCGTCGCTGCCGCTGATGAGAAGGAGGTGGCCAGGAGCGGCACAGGTGTCTACAATGGTGGGATGCTCCTCAGCTCCTCCTACTCCACGGCCGGGTAGGAGCGCCCCGAGCAAGAGTTGCAGCGGGGGCCGGGAGGTGCTGCCGCAGCAGGCAGGAGGCGCGGCGCCAACGGATCCGGCGCCCCCTCTCCCTCTCACGAGGATCCGATCGCTGCTCCGTCCCCCACGTGCGGGGATCCGGCAGTGGTGGCGTGGATCTGGCGCGGGCGACGGAGGGAGTGGCGATGGTGGCACCGGCGGTGACGGAGGGAGTGCCAGTGGGCATGGGGCCGCCGCTGGTGGGGTAGGGTTTTTTCTTTTGAGGAATTTTATTATTTGTCATGATTTTTTGTATTCGCATGTCGTTGCGGCGGCCACATGTAAAAATCCGATATTCACAAACCTTTGGACACATGCGGGCCGTCCGTTCGCAAGCAAAAATCGATTTTGGCCGCATGAAAGAATCGAATCTGTACTAGTGCTTCTGTTCACGTGAGAATTCCGAAATTTTGACGAGAGCATCTACTTCACTAGTAAGCTGCACAAAACTCCCAAAAATGTTGATGCTTTGTAGTCTAAAAAAAAGGAGTGATAGAAATTGTTGCACGTTATACTGAACAAATAACCCCTTCTATTCTGAATATTTAATTAATCAGCCATCTAATCAAGTTGTCTGAAGAGCCCTTCTGAACAATGACCAATTAATGAACATACGGATCAACAATCTGGAGATGAATCACCCAATGCTCCCTAGCAAGTAGCAACCCAGTGCTCACCACAGGATGAACCATGAGCTAATCCCCAAGATCCCCAATTCAGCATGTGGCCAGTGAAGGAGAAGAGCTATCTTAATCAACTTATATTGCTTATTAGGATTGCCCGTTTGCCACATCTTTCAAAGAAGGATTCTGCAAATACTCTCAAATGATTTGCAGCACCAATCTAAATCAAATCAAAAGGGCTATACTGCTAAAAACAAAATAGCATTATACAAACAGATAGATTTTAATATTTAGATTATGACTAGCTAAATAGCCGTGCTTTGCTAAGGATTAAAACAATTAATATTGAGGTTTTTGAACAATTTCATTCCTATAGATATTGTATTTTACAGATGAAATAAGATAGATGTGAAATCATCCGGCGGTTGGGCCAACTAGGCCACACGGGGAGGGGAAACGAACTTTCTGCGAGGGGGAGGGAGGAGAGTTGGGCGGTCGAGAGGGACGGAAAGAAGAGAGGGAGGAGGAGGAGAAGAGCACTATGTGAAAGGAGAATTTGGGTCGGAGCGAGTTGGTTGGGAGAGAGAGATAGGCAACAGATGGGCCAAAAATGGCCCAAGCAGAGGGAGATTAATTTAATTTTTTCTTTTTCAGAAAATCTCAGGAAGGTTATTATTGCATTAAAATTAGTTATGATGCTCTGAAAATTCAAGTAAAAATTGGTTAAATATTTTGAAGCATGAGAAATTTAACAAAAAATCCCACACGCTGGTTTGGTTTGAATCTTGGGGATTTTTAATTGTTGAAGCTATTTTTGGCTTTTATAATTTCTAGAAATAATTTAGACAATGAAATTTTAGGGTGATTTTAGGGCGCGACAGTAGGGATTGACCTAGACATCCCTACCTCGAAGGGCCTCTACGGATTGTTCCTTCCGACCAGCGTGGACCATCTTCTCTAGCTCCGTCTTCTCAAACATCGCCTTCCAGTACTCGGCGCGGCATTCCCTCTCCTCTAAAGCATTCTCGAGTCTACACATGACATTTGATCTCGATTAGCTTCCTTGGCGTATACGGGGGCAAAGGCTATAAAGATCAAAGTTTTGTACCTTGCTTTCGCTCGAGGAGAGAGTTGAGTTGAAGTCCCTGAGGATCCAACGTGCTATCCGGGTTAACGATGACCAAGGCTTGGTTGTCGCCACTCGGAATCGAGGAAGCATGAGGACAAGGAGGTGCAGCGTTAGACTCGCGAGGACATCCTCCTTGCTGGACGATCTCATCTTTGATACATCTAAACATCGTCATAATCACACAAAAAACTTAGGAACAGTAAATTAGGGCGTCGTTCTCAGAAGACGAAGAGTCTAACAAACTGTTCCTAAAGGTTACATGGGGGGCAGTAGTTACTGTTCAAAATAAGGGATGACGCTCTCCCCTAGATCAATGAGTTCTGACATCATGTCCTCGCGCGTCGCGTTAGCCCCGTCCTTCTTTAACGCTTCCTCCAAGTTGACCTCGGGGTGCGCGAGCTTTAGGCATACGAGAACGTGACATGTGTCGGTCTGAAGACTGATACACATCTCCTCGGCAACTTGCTCGGCGTGCTTTGTGGATGTGCCTTCCACCTTGCCGATGAGAGAACCCAGATACCCCAAGACGGTTGTCTCATCGGGGAACTCGGGGCCCTTCTCGTGCACACCCATACTACGGGTCACCATGTCTAACCACCCATAGTTGTCTTGGAGGCCTTGTCGGAGTGACGCCAGGTTCTTCTAGGTGTCCTCCATCCGTCTCTCCCAGCCTAGCTGCTACTTCTAGTGGCTGGCAACTAGGTCCTTGAATTCCTTCAAGTCCCTTTGTGCTTCGGCGAGTTGGGTCCCTAGTTCGATGACGCGTTTGTTTGAAGTCGAAGCAGCCATCCTGAGCTGCTCGACTTTGGCGAGGACGTCACGTGTGCCAGACTGTGGTAGACGGCTAGTTTCTACCAGTCTATCAATCACTGAAAGCGGGAGGACAACGGGAGGGGCACTCGGCGGAGAGAGGAGGGGCGCTGACGCGGCGACGACGATTGCGGGACGTGCGGAGCTCATGTCCTCATGACCAGTGCTTTGAACCGAGGTCGCGGAGGAAGGGCTACAACCAAAGGGCGCATACGTTACAGAAGATATTACAAGAACGTCCGACATGAAGTTAAGGAAGATGGTCACTTACTTGGGCTTGTGCCACTTCAGGAGCATCATCCTCCCTTGTGAGGAAGACTTTGCGCTGGAAGTGGTCTACAATATATGTAAGTCAGGACCATAGATCCTCCTTAGGATAGTTTATGGACCACAGGGAGTTTGACTAACCTCAGAACCGCTTGTCTGCACAAGCGTTCCTGTCCCGGACGACTTCGCTAAAGCCGTCCACCTCCTCTTGGAAGGTTTTGTTCCCCTGCCGCTGGGAGCGTTCTCGGCAGTGGCCTGCTCCGAGATGGCCTTATTTTTCAAATATGTCATGACCTAGTGGTCAGCGATCGGGCCGATGAAGTTTGTTAGAGGCAGGACCTGCAAGGTTTAGAGGTTTAGATTACTACTCTTTCGGATAACAATAGCCAAAAGAAAAAATAGCAATCAAGGTCACTTACATTGATGGCGGCATCCCTGTCTGAGGACAGGAGGTCGCAAAACGGGGTGAGGAGGTTGTCTGGGTCTGGTGGGGTGTCGATCACCAGATGACCAACTCAGGTGTCCACGGCTCCATCATCGAGTTCGGCAAGCAAGACATCAATATTAATTTACATCGATTAGTTGCAGTCGGATCAAGGTTAGGAGGGTTACGAGATCGTATACCCTGAACTAAAATCCATGTTTCATCTTGTACCCCGTTGTACTCGTACACGGGGTGGGTGCTTTTGAGGGAAGGGGTTAGAGAAGGTTTGGACGTACACAAGGGAGAGCGCGCGGGCTTGTCATCTAGGACAGTGAGGCTAGCAGGGCGGTCCTCGACGTGTAGGCACCCCAAGGTACGCCTCGCAAAAGTATGTAAGACACTAAGAAATACAATGGAGTTGGGGTTTAGGTGGAGAAGATGAATTCCATAGAAGTTCAAGAGGAGAAGAACAAATTTGGAAGAAGGAGGAAGGAACCCACACTGTGTGAAATCTCCAAGGCAAACAATTTGGCCAAGTGCAGGGTTAGGGTTTGTACCTCCTTCCGCGGGAGGAATCCTTCGATCTGTAGTGCCTTCAGGTCCTCCACACCAACGCTGGATTTTCCCAAATCCATTGATTTGGTTGAGGATGAAGGCGAGGTGCGAAGATCGGGTTTTCAACTGGTGAAAGCTGCGAAAGTTGAAGAGCGCAAAGGAGTAAGGGATCACTTGTGGGAAGGAGACAAAATGAATCTCAGAATTGAGATTTATAGGTCATGACCAGCGGTTCGTACTTCGAGGAAGGAAGAGAAACGACCGATATGGTTTTCTCAGTTTGTTTATGGTAGCTTTTTAGACTTCAATTCAAATTCATGGTGGACCTTTGCTTTTTGATGGTGTTGTTGAATGCTTCATATTTTCTCAATAACTTGAGAACGGTTAAGCAGGGACGACATCATTTATTTGAGAACTCCAGCTCGAGAACATTGTGAATTCATTTGATTTGAAGTCGAGGGCTACTGTTAGGGTTATGGGTAAAGCATACCTTCTATCATTGGGGTTGTGAAGTATACGGATATGACATACCTTTAGTATACGAGAAGGTTACCTTTCATTATGGAATTTAGTCAGTAAACAGGGAAATTGTATCCCGAAATAGAAAGTGTTAGAGCTCTATTCGGGGAAGATACAATCCCTGTGATCTCGTAGACCAAAAGTACTCTTCGAGTTCTACTTGGAGGCCAAGGCAGTCTGTGATATAAATACAAAGCCCCCAAAGGGTACGGGATAAGGGAATCATAGAGCTAGTCACCACTGTAGCAGAGGCAATCTGGAGGAGTTGAAGACAACTCATCTCTTGGATCTTGTCGAGTTGTTCTTGACAGGGATCTTGTCGGTACTCGATACTTTCCGTTGTTCTCTATTGTAATCTCTGTGGTTCTCGTTGTAATTCCATATAAATTGGAGTAGGGCTATTACCTTACGAGAGACCTGAACCATTATAATCGTCTTTGTGTGATTGATGTCGTTTCGTATAGATCCTTACTCCAACGAACCTCTATACCCTAAGAATACAGTCTACGGGTATAACCCGTCGACACCTAGTATAAGGGATAGATATAACATATTAAGCTAGATTAAACGTATGAAAAATAAGAAATAGATATATCAGGTAAGATCGGCTGAAACCCTAATACTACCCTTGTCAACAATCAAGAAGCAAGTTAGTTTTTATAATTTCAAGCACGACTTAGTAGGTCAAATCCAATTGATCCAGCACTAAGTATGAAAGAAAGCATAAAATCTAAACAATCGAGCCTTTGATTGTTTTTCAGGGTGGTGGATACCCTAACTAATCTAAGATGACAAAAATTGTTTAGCTGATACCGATAAAACCCTAGAAATAGCTCGGCCGATATAAGTAAACAGAGCCATCGATCTAAATTAGCTAAGATATATGATAAATAGGCAGATGCATAGACTAGATTAGAGTGTCAAAAACGATGTAAGTCATAATCTTGTCGATACAAGTCGTCATGACAAGTCTTACCTCTCATTGGAGATTGAAGCCGATGCAGCCCAATTCGAAACAAGAACTCGTAGAAAGGTAAAAGCAAAAGGGTGGCGATGCACCGAAAGTGTGTATTGAATTGTTGTTTTTTTTACAAGACCCTGGACACACATATTTGTACCCACAAATACAAAACTGGTCCATATCAGACATGACTCCAACTTTCCTAAGCTTAAAACAAACACATAAGCCCGTACATGGACTCTAACAATAATTTCCTAAAATAATAAAAGGAAAACAACTAATTCTTATCCTAATTAATAAATATAATTGCCTCCTTCTTGGACTTGATCCTTGTTTGGTAACATTATCAATCTCGTCTTCCAAGTCCGACATGAATTCGAACAATCTGTATCGGCCATCCTTATCTGATTCAGTTTCTGCCAATACAGCCTCAGCTGATGCACTACTTTGTTTCGGAAATAAGATCTTTTCCACTGAATCCGTTTTGCATTTATTCTATCTCTATGAATCTTACCAAATTTTGTTGTTAACACTACGTCACTCACTATGCACTTACACGGTCAAGGTCAAGCCTAACACTGTACATCCGAGGGCTACGCCACTCGCTGCGCACTTACACGGTATGGCTACGCCCCACACCGTACGCCTGAGATAGAGTGCTTAAACATAAGAAGCCAACTACTCGAAAAAATTAATTCTAATAAGAGGAGAAATAAATATTTACATGTATTTAAGCATACTTGTATTCTTCTCGTGTGGATATTTTCTATAAAATATACTACTTCTTTTACGTGTTCGGAATGCAGGGACATGATCTGCATGTGCGTAATAGGAATTCGGGAGCATGCGCCTCTCTCCTACGCTTGAAGACTGGACCATACCGCTTAGTGAGGTATGTCCCTGAGGGCTATCTTACTTGGCCACTACTCTACTGGGTGAGGCATGCCTCCAAGTTGTATAACTTAGGCGTCACTTCGTTGTGGAAGCCTGAGTGTTGTCTTATTTAGCTCCGTCGCCACCGACTGGGGGCTGCGCCTCCATGTCGGTTGCCTTTGCCGCCACTGCGCAGCCACGTCCTCGCATTGGCCAGGTCCGTTGTCGCCGGCTGGGGGCTTCATCTCCGAGCATTGCTACCTCCGCCACCACTGGACGATCATGTTCCCGTGTTGGTCGGCTCCGTCGCCGCCGACTGGGGGGCTGTGCCTGCACATCGGCTACCTCTACTGCCACCGGACGGCTACATCCTCGTGCTAGTTGGCTCCATCACCATTGATTGGGGGCTAAGCCTCCATGTCGGCTGTCTCCGTCACCACCGGGCGACCACAACCCCGTGTTGCTTCGTCATCGCCGACTGGCTTCCTCACCTCCATAGTTTGGCTGGCTCAGCTAGATGAGGCGAATCCCCTAGCCTCTTATTTAACCACACGACATTGGGATCTCTTGTTCTTGACTCTCCACTTGGTTGATGCTCAACTAAGTACAAAGTCGAGGGCTATTGGGGGTACACAGCACCCGCGTATCTCATGTTGGGCCTTTGTGCCGAATAGCATAGGGTGGGCCAACTGCCATAAGCCCATATAGCTAACTTGTTATCCAAGAAAGGGATTAAAGATAAGAAAATCAATCTTATCCCATGTAAATTGGTGTAAGGTATCCGGATTATGAGGGATACCCTACCTATCTTAGTCGGCTACATCCATGTCTATATAAGGAGGATTGAGAAACCCTAATTGGGGAGCACTGGCGGCACGAACTATACCTACGTCGTGTTGTGCATACTTTCACTAGCGCGGGATCGACTATCTCTAACGGGCATTAACCCTCATCACTATCGGGTAGGGCCCCCGTCACTGACCAAAGGTCAGTGATGTGAGAAACTATCTCAATCGGGCACAAGGCCGTCACGGATGGACGTTATCTCAATCGGGCCTAACAATGTAGCCCGTCACAGATAAGATTGACCAAGCAACACAAGTCAAACCAGGTTGGGTAGGAGCCCGTCACGGATGACTAATCTCAATCGGGCAAACTACTCAGCCCGTCACCGATGACTACCATCCCTAACGGGCTTTTTGAAAGAGCCCGTCACCGATAGGTTTGACCCCACCTGTTGAGTCAAAATAGTCCTGGTTCGGATGACTTATCTCTATCGGGCTTAGATTAGGAGCCCGTCAGGGATGTCTATATCCCTATCGGGCTTTGTTTGGAGCCCGTCACGGATGAGTATCTCTTTCGGGCATTTTTAAAATGCCCGTCAGGGATGAGTAAGTCATCAAAAAAAATAAAATTTGTTTTTTTGGCTAGCCTCAGGCCATTGCTAGCCATGCCTACTGCAAAAAATGACAGTCCCAGCAACCATATTCCCAGCAACCATTCAGTGCATATTGTAGCATTTCATCAGATATTCACAGCCAATTCACAAAATCAAACCCAATTCACAGCCAATTCATATATATACATTAACATCCACAGACCCATTCACATATATATGTCATTCACATCCATTTTTTGCTCTCCAAACCGCCGACATGTATCAAAACCTGTAAAACTGAGTTATAAATTGGAACAAGTTTATATGTAATTAAGAAATGCAAATATATACAGAAAAACATGCAGAATTGTACGTATTACAAAGAATATTTACAAAAAGTCAAATGTTTGTCGCAAAAGCATTTCTTTCGCCTAGAACTTTACTCTAAACATTCCTTTCGGCGACAAGAGATCATCTAGTATGAATTGTGCTATCTCCTCTCTAATGATATTGAAGTTGTTTTCCGGAATCACCGAAAGTTTTTCCTGCATGTGAGGCGCCAAGTTAGTCTACATACTTGGAAAGTTAGTATGAATCATGCTATCTCCTCTCTAATGTATATAAACAACTGAAGCACACACCTCAATGTCGAGCAATGTCACCTTGTCTACGAGGATCCACATGTTAAGGCAGACATGGAACCCACACTGGTCGCCAACTTGTTGACGTATTGGAAAGTTCTTTTTGTGACTGAGTGTGGGATGCCCTTCCTTATGCCTGCCGCCTTTTGCCACGTATTGGTCCCAGGCATCGTTCAAGGCAGCTTCGATCGCCGACCAATCGTATATTTCTTTTTTGATATTAGAGTTAAGGTAGTATACCAAACTCCACTTCGGCACTATGACCAGGAGAATCCAATGACGACTGCAACATTAATAAGTTGCAAGTTAAATACTAAAGCTATACGAGTCGCATATTTGATTCTAAGTAGATTACACGCTTACTGTTCAGAGTAGGCACACATAATGAAGTCCTTGTCTTGACGGGACCATAAGCAGTCCTTGATATATTCTACCATGCTGGCTCGATCGTAGTTCATAGTCGTCTCGTTGACAACAGTTGGATCGAGTAAGGCAACATGGGGAGCATTATGATAGACATGCTTCCAAGTTAACCTAGAAGCAAGACAAGAATCTGGGTAAGCGTAATACAAGGATAGTTATTACCATATCTCGTACGCAAGAATACTTACAAGGAGTAGCACTTAAGGAGGTTGGTGTTGATCGTTCGCATCCTGTAGAGGTCCCATAGATCTTTAAAGTCTATGGTGACAAAGCCTTCAGGGCCGAGGAACGGCTGTCTATCGTGCTGGCCCGTCATGGAGGTCTCTCTATGCTTTCTCCTTGCGTTGGATCTCTCCATGTAGTACCCGTGCAAATCCTTGCATGCAGGGCCCATCTTCGATAAGGCGTCGTCTCCGACCAATGGCATGCCTAATGTGAATTCTTTAGGAGGAGCTGATGGCGCCTTGCCAAGATCTAGCTTCTTTGGAGCCAGAAGCGGCCCTTCCACATTTTCTCTTCCTTTCCTCCTTCCAGCAGCTCTTTTGCGTGATCCAAGCTTGGGTGGAGAAGACGCCGCCCTCTTTCTTTTTTTGGAGACTGGGGGGAGGTGCGCTCTGCTGCTGACCTCTTGTTCGTCATCCCCAAAATCTGTGTCATACTGCAATTGGAGATCTTGATCTCCTTTTTCAACGGCAGAAGGGGCAGATACAAGAGCTGGAGGGGGACGCGGCGGCAGCGTCGGACGAGCACTTGGTGCTGGCCTAGAAGTTATATCTATCTGAATGTTCTGCTTAGGCCTTTGGATAAAGGTCCCACGTGCAGCTCCAAGGGTCAAAACCTCATCATTTGGTGGGAACGGGAGAGTGAAGCCAACCCAATCGGGCTTCACCATGTCCACTTGAACTTTGGCATGGCCAGCTAGCAACTACCCCCCATGCACTCGGGTCTTCGGCGTGGGGTTGAATGCAAGACCCTCTGCGGCAGGAATTGCAAAGTCTTTTGTCACCCTAACGACTAGGGTGCACGATGTGGGTCTCAGCAATAGATTCATACGTGTCTTTATAATATGTTATAATGTACTGTGGTGCTAAGAGAACATATACGTTTTGTGTTGGTTTTACCGTTATGTGGTCCACCACAATGGGGGCTGGTGTTTCTTGTGCCGCTGCCCTAGTAGATGCGCAGCTGCTACGCCTCTGTGTGGGGCTCGTTTCTACTGTGGGAGCGGTAGCAGGCTCGCTTTCCCTGAGGCGTGCCTCCACCCGAGCCTCCACTTGTAACAACTTTGAAACGAACTCTTCTCGGAGCTCGTTTCTAATCTCGTCCCGAAGTTGTTCCTTAAGACGTGCATCTTTCTGCGCCTTTGAAAGCCTGTGCTTCCTGTCTTGCCACGCGTATTGGGGAAACCCAAGCTTCCATGGAACATTGGAGCCAATGCCCCTTGTCTGTCCATGGTGTTCTTCGCTTCCCAACGCTTTCGTGAGGATGTCATCCTCGCGTCTTTGTGAGCAGTCCTCTTCGGAGGCCTGTCTCTCAGCAGTCATCTCGACCTGCGATACAGTTAAGACGAATTTAATCAAGAGTACGATACAACCTAACGAAACATACTCTATGTGTGGTACTTACAATTTTCTGGTACACCGCTTGATCTTCGGGATTTGGGAACGTAAGTATTCCATCACTATTCTTCTTCACCCTCGCCCTTGCCCAGTTCCTTGCTCGGGTGGTCGGGATATCACCAAGAATTGGCGGCGTGTTAGATTCTGCAGTAGCTTCATCCTCCTTGACCTATTCGTGCTGCTTCCCGGCGTAGCCTCCGGTGCCAAGCCGGTGCGGGTGAAGGTTTTTTGCCTGCAACCTCCTATAGGCCTCGCTTTTTGCCCGAGACTCAGGGGTTGATTTTGTGGCATGGAACTCTTCCCACATGACCCGTGAGATAAATGGGTACTTCCCGAATGGTTCTGGCTGGGCGGGGTTGAGGACGTAGTCGGTGACCAACGTGGTCTTGAAATTTTTTCACAAGTTTCCCATCTTGCGGATAGTCTGCCGCTTGAGTTTTGCCTCGGCCTCTCGGGGGTATTCGGAGCTTTCCTTGAACTACTTCTAGGCCTCATCTTTTTCTTCCTGTGGGACCAGATCGATGTGGTCCTTCAAAATGGTGAAGTTCCGCCTAACGAGGACTCCGCATATCGTTGAGAACTTTTTGACAGCTTTCGCAGGAGCCATCGGAAATCCCAGATCGTCCACCTCTGTTATGGTGTACACTTCCTTAGGGATCTTATTTTGGGTCCTAGGAGCCCGGCTCGATGTTGTCCCACTAATAGTCGCTGACATGGGTTCGCCTTGCTGCGACATTTTCTATATAACTGTTGTACGGCAAGAAAGTTAAAAAAAGGTGTACTACACATGTATACCTTGATTAATGCGACAAATATACCGTATATTACATCTCCACCATTGTAGTATACAATGTCGACGTACCATTGTAATATACGGTCGACATTGTATAAATTTAGTGTCAAATTAGTACTACAATGAATTAGTATAAATTAATACTTGATAATATAAATTAATACAATGAATTACTATGAACAATTCTTAATTTAGTGTAATATACTATATATATATTCATTGTATACTATATTAATACTAATATAGTAATTGTATAAATTAATAATTCATACAAATATACTATAGTATAGTATACTATAGTATTAATAATACTATAGTATACAATGTACTAATATACTATAGTATACTATAGTATTAATACTAATTCATAGTATTAATACTAATATACTAATATACTATAGTACTAATTCATACAATGTACTAATATACAACGTACTATAGTATGAATTAAAAATTCATTCTATACTATATTAATACTAATATACTAATTGTAATATATTATGAAATACTATGAATTAGTATTAATTGGGACACTAAATTAGTACACTATATTAATTTATACTATGAATTAGTATATTACACATTTAATTCATACTAAATTCATTCCAATTTAATACTAATTCATAGTAACTCAAACAAATTTGACACTAAATTCAAACTAATTCATACTAAATTCATTCCAATTTAATACTAATTCATAGTATTCAAACAAATTTATCACTAAATTAATACTAATTCATACTAAATTCATTCCAATTTAATACTAACTCATTCTAATTCAAACAAATTTGACACTAAATTCAAACTAATTTCATACCGGTGACGTGGCGGCGGCGTTGAGGAGGAGGACGGCGGCGGCGAGGAGGAGGACAGCGGCGGCGAGGAGGACGGTGGCGTTGAGGAGGCGCCGGTGCGAGGAGGAGGACGGCGTTGAGGAGACGGCGGCGTCGAGGAGGAGGACGGCGTCGAGGAGGCGGCGGCATCGCGGAGGCGGACGGCGGCGGCGAGGAGGCGGTGGCGGCATCAAGGAGAGGACGGCGGCGGCGAGAAGGAGTAGGACGGCGGCGGCGAGGAGGCGCCGGCGGCGAGGAGGAGGAGGCGGCGCTGGTTGGTGAGGAGGCGCTTGGAGGGAGGAGGTGGCGGCGTGAAGGAGTGATAGTGAGACTTAGAGTCAGATCTGGATCGGTAGAAAACCTAGTCGTAGGTCATCACCATCGGGCACAAGTACTAAGCCCGATATGGATGACAATCATCCATGACAGGCACAAATAACAAGCCCGATACGGATGATACACATCCGTGACAGGCATAAGTAACAAGCCCGATACGGATGACACACATCCGTGACAGGCATAATTAACAAGCCCGACACGGATGACATACATCCGTGACGGGCAGAACTATTACGCCTGATAGAGATAACCTCATCTCTGATGGGCATTATTTGTATGCCCAATAGAGATAAGCTCATCCCACTATAGAATTAAAATATTCCTTATTAATTGTATTTAATAATGATATTTAAGTTATAAAATCATTTATAATTAACTTATACCCGATTTAAAATTGCTATTACATTTTTAAATGGTGTAAAGTTTCTGTTAAATTAAAATATGCCTTATTAAATTAGTTTAAAATTGCTATTAAATTTTAAAAAAATATTATAATTAACCTATGCCTTATTTAAACAGTGTAAATCTGCTATTAAATTTTAAAAACCATATGAAATTAAAATGTGCAGATCATAAGGCACCGGTACAAAATACTTCATTACTTATATCAATTTGCAAATTACAGTACTACGAAGACTCTATTTACGAGGATATGCCTTTCGAATGGTCAGAACGAGCGTATGCCACTTCGTCTTCGGGATCATCGTCAAGGTCGATCTGAGGTCTTACATGAAGATTCTGGTTATATTCTTCCTCATCGACGACGTTGTCAACCCCAACAATTCTTCGTTTGCTATCCCTAACGACGTGCAGCTTCTTGTTTGCGGGGTCTTGTATATAGAAAATCTGCTCGACCTGCTTCGCTAGGACGAATGGTTCGTCCCGTATCCAACCTTGGCTAGGTCCACTAAAGTCAATCCTTCCCTATCGACTTTAACACCAGTGCAGATATTCACCCAGCTACAACGAAACAAAGGGACTTTGAAGCTCCTGTAGTTCATCTCCCAGATCTGCTCTATGCGGCCATAGTATGTGTTCGATCCAGCTTGATCCTGATATGCATCTATACGGACTCCACTGTCCTGCACTGTGCTTTTGTCATCTTGTTTGATGGTGTAGAATGTGTATCCATTGATATCATATCTTTGCCATGTGTCAACATCCCAGCTTGGGCCCCTTGCCAACCTTCGTATTATCTCACTTGGGCCATCGGTTGACCGTGCGATACGATTCTTGAACCATTCGTTGAAGCGAGTACTATGTTCTCTGTTGATCCACATATCTAATCGACCCATGTTCTCCTGTTGGACCTTCGCTAGATGCTCCTCAAAGTATGGAATTACTTCGGCCATATGTTGTAGCACAGCGAAATGAGCCTGTGCATACGATGCCTGATCGGGTACAATTCTTTTTCTGCCTGTTGTGCCAAGGCCTGCCAACCTTCCTTCGTGGCGAGACGTAGGAACTCCAATAGGATCAGTCTCAGCCATGTAATCGATGTAGAACTCAATAACCTCCTCCGTCGTGTACCCTTCAATGGTGCTTTCCTCCGGTTTTGCTCTATTTCGAATGTACGACTTAAGAACTCCCATATACCTCTCAAATGGGTACATCTCCCTTAAAACAGCTGGACCACATAGTTTTGTTTGCTTCACTAGATGAACGGGGAGATGAACCATGATATCGAAGAAATACAGTGGAAAATAAATCTCCAAGTGACACAGGGTATTGACAGTATCAGCTTGCATCTTATCTAGATCTTCGGGATCTATAATCTTCTGACCGATTGCATTGAAGAAAGCACAGAGCCATTGGATCGTGTGATGGATTTTGGGTGGTAGAATGCCTCTGATAGCAACTGGCAACATCTGTGTGATTAGCACGTGGCAATTGTGTGACTTCATTCCGGACCTCAAGGTCTTTCCAGTATGGTAGCCGCCAAAATATGTATTTTTTCTTCCACATACCCTTATCGTTTGCCTTGCCACATTTTCTTTTCTTCCCAAACTCATTAGTTATGTCTTTGACCATGTCGTGGACTTCGTCTCTAGACAAATCCTTGGGAGCAGTTCCAAGTTCTCTCCGACCGTTGAAAATTTTTTTCTTTCTTCTAAAGGCGTGGCGTAGCGGGAGCCATCTCCTATGACCCATGTAAACCATCTTTCTTGATTTCTTCAGCCACCTACTGCATGTATGTTCCATACAGTCAGAGCAAGCCTTCTTTCCTTTCACGGTTTGTCCAGAAAGATTACCTAGTGCAGGATAGTCGTTAATGGTGCATGTCAGTGACATGGGACCGGGGGTATCGAGACCAAAGGAAAGGGCAGCCGCTGCCATCCACGTGGCCCGTTTCCCTGAGGGGGTCGAGCCCGAGGGTGACGTGGCAGTTTCTCTCCTGGTCTCCCCCCGGGGTCGGGTCACTCCCCCATCTGCCCCGAGGGCCGGGGTGCCCCGACCCCTATGGGCTTGGCGCCACGTGTGCGGGTTAGGTGGGCATAGCAGAGCCTATCTAATCGCATTTATGGCGGTTCAAACGAGCGCACTACGCCGCATTTAATGCGGCGTGGCGCATGCCTATCCGGTCCGTGACCGGTCACGGCGCGTGACCAGTCACAGACCGGTCAGTTCGTGGGTTAGGTGGCGTCAGGCGGCCAGCGGCACGCCCCGCCATGTCCCATCAGAATGATGAGAGCCTTGATCCTATCGTCTCTCGGCCGGGACTGGCATGCCAACTTCCGGAGTTGGTGCGTCAGTCCCAGTCAGATGCATTCCGGATTCCGGCGCAGGCGAGATGAAAAAGTCGCCCGCCACTTAATGAAGGTTGAAACGGGCGTCCCTGGGAGTGGTCAGCTGGCTGAGCAGAGGCGTGCTGCGGCGTCAGTCAGAGGCTACGACCGGCCGTAGGGTAGCCCTGATTGTAAAAGAACGTTTTCTTTCTTAAGCAGCTTGTGGCCCATGTGGTAGCCCCTAGCCATATAAAGGGAGGCCCAGGCCTAGGAAAAAGGGGGGGACTCTGGCTGATGGGGGCTAGAGGCTGAACTCTCTCTAGATTTTCCTTCCATTCACAGATCCACAAGAACACAGGAGTAGGGTATTACGCTTCTTAGCGGCCCGAACCTGTCTAAACCGCCGGTGTCCACGTGTTCTCTCATGCTGAAATCCCTTAGATTCAGGGGCTAAGAACCACACCCTGCGCCCCCGGGCCGAACTAGCAAAGGGGGGCCCGCTTGGTTCCCCGGTGAGGAGTTTTAGACTCCGTCATCTGGCGCGCCAAGTAGGGGCGCGTGTGTGTTGTTCTAAGCCCCCATCTCCTTTCGTGTGCGCCAAGCTTCGCCAGGTCAGCCCTATGGCCGAGGAAACAGTGGTGTACAACCCTTTTTTGAGCGCCAGCGGTGAGGGCGAGGAGCAGATCCGCGCCACCGGGCACGCTCCCCGTCGTCCCCCTCTCACCGGAATCTTGGGCGAGGGAAGGCGCTCGAGGAGGTTGAGGGATCCGCGACCTCGCCGCTCACAGGCGACGGAGCAGGACGGCGAGGCGGAGTGCGTCGTCGCCTCACCTACGACGATGGCAGCACACCCTAGGGCACGCTCCAGGCCGCGGGCGCGCTCCTGCGCCACCCGCCCATCGTCCCTGATCCAGAGACCCCAGCCCAGCGTTGGCCGGATGACGTGGCCAACCTGGTCATGACGGCGCAGCAGCGCCTAGGTGCCGGCAGGCGGTCCTCCACCACCGAGACCTCTGGCGCTGCCGCCACCGGCTCTATGTCCTCGAGGCGGAGGGCACGACGGACGACGGCCGACACACGTCGTTCGTCCGCGGTCCCCTCACCAGCGCCTCCGACTCAAGAAGATGCGCGTGGGGGGCCAGAGACCTGGGTCGATATCGAGCGCCGGCGCGACGCTCGTCGCGCCGCCCATGCGACGGAAGGCGCCTCTTCTTCTGGGGCGCCGCTCCGTTCCGGTCGCGGGGGCCGGCCCCCCGCGTCCCCGGTCGACGGTGTTGGCTGTCGAGCCTTCGTGGCGAGCTTTCGGAATGTCCGTTGGCCCCCGAGGTTCCGGCCCACCATCACCGAAAAGTATGACGGAAGCGTCAACTCCGCTGAGTTTCTCCAGATCTATACGACTGGGATCGAAGCCGCGGGGGGTGACGACAGGGTCATGGTGAACTTCTTCCCCATGGCCCTGAAAGGCCAGGCGCGGGGTTGGCTAATGAACCTGCCACCCGCGTCGGTCCACTCCTGGGAGGATTTGTGCCAACAGTTCACTACAAACTTCCAGGGCACATATCCGCGCCCAAGCGAAGAGGCAGACTTGCACGCGGTACAGCGGAGGGGCGATGAGTCCCTCCGCTCGTACATCCAGCAGTTTTGTCAAGTCCGCAACACCATACCATGCATCCCTGCACACGCGGTGATCTACGCGTTCAGGGAGGGCGTGCGGCATAACCGCATGCTCGAGAAGATTGCCTCCAAGGAGCCCCAAACCACCGCGCAGCTCTTCGAGCTTGCAGACCGCGTGGCTCGCAAGGAGGAGGCCTGGACCTGGAACTCCTCCAGCTCTGCAGCGGCGGCTTCGGCTACCCCCGAGCCCGCTGCTTGTTCAGGGCGGCGGGATAGGAGGAGGAAGAAGAGGTCGGTTCGTTCTGACGACGAAGGTCACGTCCTCGCCGTCGAGGGCGCTTCGCGGGCCCCCCGAAAGGGGCGGCTCGCGGGCGACAAAACGAAGGAGGCTGGCGCTCCCGGCAAGGAGCGCCCGGGCGGCAAATGGTGCTCTGTGCACAAAACCTCTCTCCACGACCTCGTAGACTGTCGCGCGGTCAAAAGTTTGGTCGAGCGGACGAGGAAGTGGGAGGAGGAGAAGAGGCAGGAGCGCCGTGAGGGCAAAACCCCGGCGACTCCCACCGGCAACCGGCGAGGTGAGACCAGGCAGAAGGCCCTCGCCGAGGACGTCGACGACGGCGACGATGACCTGGGCTTTCAGGAGCCTGAGGCCACCGTCGCCACCGTTGATGGGGGAGCGTGCGCACACGCTTCTCCCCGGAGCCTCAAGGCCATGAAGCGAGAGCTTTCTGGCCACGGCCCCTACCCATGAGACGACGTGGCGGGCGCGTTGGTCGGAGGTCGTCCTCATGTTCGACCAGACTGACTACCCGCCGTGCGTTGCCCGGGGAGGGCAGATCGCGATGGTGGTTTCCCCCACCATCTACAATGTGAAGTTGGGGCGCGTCCTGGTAGACGGGGGCGCGGCCCTCAACATCCTTTCCCCCGCGGCCTTTGATGCTATCAAGGCCCCGGGGATGCAGCTCCGGCCGTCCTAGCCGATCATCGGCGTAACGCCGGGGCACACTTGGCCGCTGGGTCACATCGACCTCCTGGTCACCTTCGGTGGTCCTGCCAACTTCCGTACCGAGCGGGTGGACTTTGATGTGGCGGACCTCAATCTGCCATACAATGCGGTCCTGGGGAGGCCCGCCTTGGTGAAGTTCATGGCGGCCACCCACTACGCTGTCACGCCCGGAAATTCAGTACCAGAATTTCCGAAACTGAATGTGTATTAAAACCCCTGTCCAGGACCAGCCAGGGTACACAGACGACAATGTTGACATACAGATCCACGTCTTACAAACACAGTAAAAGTCTTACAGAAATGCAGCGGAAAAACGAAAAGACCAACTAAACTAGAACGGGACTCTTGCAGCGGACTGGCGCCATTCCACAGGCATCCTTGACGGCGGACGAAACCTACTCCTCTGAGAAACCTCCATCGGACGCATACTCCTCTTCTGGTGTGGGGAAAAATTAAGCAATGCTGAGTACTACCCACGGTACTCAACAAGTCATGCCGGAAAAGGAGGCATGATGCAAGATATTCCAAAGGAAGGCAGGGGTTTATTTGCATAAAGTAAGCATTTAAAACAATAGTTGAAAGCAGTAGTAAAATGTTGAATTAATTGAACAATATTAAACCATCACTGTCCAACGCTATATCCACGTTGCGACAGGCCCAAACCATCCACCTGAACTAAACCAGTTCCAGTAATTCCAGTTATTAAGAAAGTGAGACTAATCACGGTGAATCTGGTTGATCGTCCATAACCGCGGGCACGGCTATTCGAATAGTTCTACTCTGATCAGAGGTGTACATCTGTACCCACAAGACACAGCCTCAACATCATGTCAACCATGCGTCGCGATACTGGAAAGTACCCGAATAGAGACTGTGACAGGACCCTTCGCATAATCCCCTCTAACCAGCAGTACCACACCACAGGTTTCGCCCCCACCTTTATGTCCAAGGTAGGCAGCCCCCTCTCGTGCCACGGTGAATCCGGCAGCCGATCAACGGGTATGTCCCCCGCCGACCCAACTCCATCACGCGTGCGCGATGGGAGCGTGCGGGAGTGGGGCGGAAGGTGTGGGCGAGGGCGGCGGATGCGGAGGAGGTGGGGGAGTGGCGCGGGGTGCGCGGGCGGGAGAGGCGGCGCGGCCGTTGCTGGCGCGGGTGGCCGGAGGTTGGGGACGACCCCGACAGGTGGGGCCCACCTGTCGGTGGCCCGGGNTCAAGTTATTAAGAAAGTGAGACTAATCACGGTGAATCTGGTTGATCGCCCATAACCGCGGGCACGGCTATTCGAATAGTTCTACTCTGATCAGAGGTGTACATCTGTACCCACAAGACACAGCCTCAACATCATGTCAACCATGCGTCGCGATACTGGAAAGTACCCGAATAGAGACTGTGACAGGACCCTTCGCATAACCCCCTCTAACCAGCCGTACCACACCACAGGTTTCGCCCCCACCTTTATATCCAAGGTAGGCAGCCCCCTCTCGTGCCACGGTGAATCCGGCAGCCGATCAACGGGTATGTCCCCCGCCGACCCAACTCCATCACGCCCACCCTATTCTGGTACGTCAGCCAGAGACAGCTACACTACAAGTCCAGCCGTTGCCCACGCTGGCTTGTGGTACGCACGGTATTTCTTCCAGGGTTTCCCGCGAACCGGTCCTTAATTGCCATGGGTGCTTCCATCAAAACCATGCACCCACAGCCCACCATTAGCATATTTTAGTTAAATATTATTACCATGGTGGCTCCTAAACCAAAGTGTCACCATAGGGACTACATTAATTAATTATTCAAGGTGATCCCCTTTAGTGAGCTAGGTTAGCTAAGCATGGCTAAGCACTCCTAAAATCAGCGAACAATGAATTAATTACCCAAGCTATCAAAGATACAAGATAATCAATATAATTGGCTGAGCACCATAGGTATAATCCCACATGAAATGACATTGCGAAATAATGCAGTGTTTACGGAAAAATAAGACATTTGTAAATATAGGTACAATATGATCAATGTGAAGCATGACTTGCCTTGCTCCTGAGCTGAGGCTACCTCTGCGACGATCTCGAAATAAACGGGCGCGTCGGAGGTTTCGGAATCTACGCGACAAACAAAGCAAACAACAATACACGCTATAAGTCTACTGAAACAAAGCACAAAAGTATTTTTAATGGATTCTCTGCATTTTTATGAATTTAATGAAATTTGAATGGACTTAAACGGAGCTCGGATGAATTAGTTATGAATTTTTGAAGTTATCTGTGTTTTTACTAAAACAGAAAAATCCTTAATTAATTTATTGCGCAATTAATCCCAGGGCTGGCGTCAGCGGCGGCGGCGGCCGGTCCACCGTGGACTCGGTCCACGGGACCGTGGCGGCGGCGGTGCACCACGTGGCGCACACGTGGCGCCGACGCGGCAGCCACGGGGCAGCCACGTGGGCGGCCACGCGGGACGGAGGGGGACGGCCGAGATCGGCCCGAGTGGCCGATCTAACGGCCCAGGGCGCGCGGGCGGCAGGCGGCCGGGGCGGCACGGCCCCGAGCTCGGGCGGAGGAGGTGGGGGAGTGGCGCGGGGTGCGCGGGCGGGAGAGGTGGCGCGGCCGTTGCTGGCGCAGGTGGCCGGAGGTTGGGGACGACCCCGACAGGTGGGGCCCACCTGTCGGTGGCCCGGGCCGGGGAAGGCCGAATGGGGGAGGCGCTAGCGGGCCTCGGCCTGCGGCCGGCCCAAGAGGGGGAGAGGGCGCAGGAGGGAGGGGACCGGCTGGGCCGGCCCAGCGGGAGGGGGAAGGGGCGCGCGGCGCGCGGCCGGACTAGGCCGACGGCCCGAAAGGAAGAAGAAGAGGAAAAAGAAAAAGAAAAAGAAAAAGAAAGAAAAAGTGATTTTCCTGGGATTAAACAAATTCCGAATTTGATTTTAATTGGTTTAAAATTATTTCCAGGGCTCTGAAAATTCCACTAAAAATCCTGTTAATGTATTTTGACATGGGGAACTCAAGAAAAAATTCCACCTTGCCATTTCCACTTCTTTAATGCATTAATTAATTGGATTTTTCTCCAGATTAATTAAACAATTTCTCCGATAAATTATTAAACTCGATTTTTACGATTTAGGAAAACTTCGATGTGGCGGACCTCAATCTGCCATACAATGCGGTCCTGGGGAGGCCCGCGTTGGTGAAGTTCATGGCGGCCACCCACTACGCCTATCTCCAGATGAAGATGCCGGGCCCCAGTGGCCCCATCACCGTCCACGGCGACCTCAAAGTCGCGCTCGCTTGCATGGAGCAGCGCGCAGACCACCTCGCCACGGTGTCCAAACCCGCGGGCGGCAACGAGAGGCTCAGCACCCCCTCCTCGACCGCCCCGAGGCAGCGGATGGCCTCAAGCGACGAGGTCCCAGTGAAGGAGGTCGCCCTGGGCGACGGCCCGTTCAAGACCACCCGGAACGGTGGCCTCTTGACGACAAATAGGAAGACGCGCTCGTCTCCTTCCTGCGGGCAAACACCGACGTCTTCGCCTGGAGACCGGCAAACATGCCCGGGGTCCCCAGGGAGGTGATTGAGCACCGTCTCGCCGTGCGGTCGGATGCAAGGCCCGTCCGGCAGAAGGTGCGGTGGCAGGCCCCGGAACGCCAAGCCTTCATCCACGAGGAGGTGGCGTGGCTCCTGGAGGCCGGATTCATCCGCGAGGTTATCCATCCGGAGTGGCTCGTGAACCCGGTCGTCGTCCCCAAGGTGAATGGCAGGCTTCGGATGTGCATTGACTACACCGACCTCAACAAGGCATGTCCTAAGGACCCTTATCCCCTGCCACGCATAGATCAAATTGTCGACTTCACCGCGGGGTGCGACCTTTTGTGCTTTCTAGATGCATACTCAGGATATCATCAGATTCGCATGGCTAGGGAGGATGAGGAAAAAACTGCGTTCATTACCGCTGTAGGAACTTATTGTTACACAACTATGCCCTTCGGGTTAAAGAATGCAGGCCCTACTTTTCAGCGTACTACTCGTATTGCTTTGGGTAGTCAGATAGGACGCAATGTTGAGGCCTATGTCGATGACTTGGTTGTGAAAACACGCAACCAAGAGACCTTGCTCTCAGATTTAGCGGAGACTTTTGAAAGCCTCCGCTCCGCCCGCATAAAGCTAAACCCCAAAAAGTGTGTTCGGTGTCCCTGCGGGCAAGCTTCTTGGGTTTTTGATCTCTGCCCGAGGCATCGAGGTCAACCCCGAGAAGATACGAGCTATAGAGCAGATGCGCCCCCCAGCAAGCTTAAGGATGTGCAGTGCATCGCCGGATGCATGGCTGCCTTAAGCCGATTCATATCGAGGCTAGGAGAGAAGGCGCTGCCCCTATTTAAGCTCCTTAAGCGCTCCGGGCCATTTACCTGGACGGAGGAGGCTGAACAGGCCCTCGCTCAGTTGAAGGCGTACCTCAACTCCCCGCCGATCCTGGTCGCCCCGGAGCCAGATGAGCCATTCCTGCTTTACCTGGCGGCAACCCCACAGGTAGTCAGCGCGGCGTTAGTTGTGGAGCGCGACGAGGACAACCCTCGACCCGTGCCCCATCACCCTGTGTCGACCCGACCCGGGAGAGAGCAGGGAGGAGAGGCCCCCGAGCCGGACGGTGGCCTAAGGCCCCTGACGACCGGATGTGGCCCTCTTCCCGCTTGTCCGACGGCGTCGGGTGCCCCTGACCCCCAGGAAGGCCCTCGGGCCACTACGGGAAGGCCGCGCCCGACTCCCTCCGACCCCGAGGTCATCGGCACATAAGCCGAGTGGGCCCAGCGAGGCCCCTCGGACCACGAGTTCCCCGGGAACGGTGCCCTCAACGAGGAGGACAGGCCCCGCCGAAAGGTGCAGCGGCCCGTCTACTTCGTTAGTGAGGCGCTGCGGGATGCCAAGACCCGATACCCTCAGGCCTAGAAGATGCTTTACGCGATTCTGATGGCCTTGAGGAAGTTGCGCCATTATTCCCAGGCGCATCGGGTCATGGTGGTCACGTCCTACCCACTCGGCTAGATCTTGCACAACCGAGAGGGTACTGGACGGGTGGTAAAATGGGCAATCGAACTCTCCGAGTTCGACTTGCGCTGTGAGCCATGCCAACTTTGTGGCGGAGTGGACCCTCGCCGACTTTGTGGCGGAGTGGACCCCGGCTCCCGAGCCCGTCTCCGCCCCTGAGGCCAACGCGAGCCCCTCGCAACTGCCTCACGCCACCTACTGGGTGATGCAGTTCGACGGCTCCCTGGCCTTTCAGGGCGCCGGCGCGGGGGTCACCTTGACCTCGCCGAGCGGAGACGTACTCAGATATTTGGTTCGCCTAGATTTCCAGGCAACCAAGAATATGACGGAGTACGAGGGGCTCCTTGCGGGACTCAGAGTGGCGGCCGGAATGGGGATCCGCCGCCTCCTGGTTCTAGGCGACTCCCAGTTGGTCGTTAACCAGGTCGCCAAGGAATACCGGTGCTCCGACCCGCAGACAGACGCCTACGTCCGCGAGGTGCGGCGTATGGAGCGCCATTTCGACGGGATAGAGCTTCGGCACGTGCCCCGACGGGATAACGCGGTCGCCGACGAACTCTCAAGGCTCGCTTCATCGCGAGCCCCGACCCCACCGGGCGCCTTTGAAAAAAGGCTGGCCCAGCAGTCGGCGCGGCCCGACCCCCCAGGGGAGACGGACGCGCCTGACCGGCCCCCGAGGCCCGTCGGAGTCCAGGCCTCGGGACCTGGGGGGCCGACACCGGTCCCCCAAGATTGATCGCTTGGATGGCTGAGATCCAGGCGTACCTCACAGATCAGACTCTACCCGAGGGCCGCGAAGGGAGTGAATGCGTCCATCGCATCTCCAAGCGGTACGTGCTGGTAGAAGGGACCCTCTACTGGCGCGGGGCTAACGGAGTCCTCCTGAAATGCATTCCTCGGGAACAGGGCGTCGAGCTTCTTGCTGATGTCCATGAAGGCGAGTGCGGGGCTCACTCCGCCTTGCGCACCTTGGTTGGCAAGGCCTTTCGCCAGGGCTTCTATTGGCCGACGGCGCTCCACGATGCGGTTGACCTGGTCCGACGATGCAGAGCGTGCCAGTTTCACGCCAAGTAAACGCGTCGGCCGGCTCAGGCCCTGCAGACCATACCTCTTTCTTGGCCATTTGCTGTCTAGGGGATGGACATCCTGGGTCCCTTCAGGAAGGCCCCGGGCGGGTTCGAGTACCTATATGTCACAATCAACAAGTTCACTAAGTGGCCCGAGGCTTATCCGGTCATCAAGATCGACAAGCACTCGGCGCTAAAATTCATCAGGGGCATCACTGCTCGGTTCGGGGTACCTAACCGTATCATTACGAACAACGGCACCCACTTTACCAGTGAATTATTCGGCGACTACTGTGAAGACATGGGCATTAAGCTCTGTTTCGCCTCACCCGCCCACCCCAGAAGCAACGGCCAGGTAGATCGTGCCAACGCGGAAATCCTCAAGGGCCTCAAAACCAAGACTTTCAACATCCTCAAGAAGCACGACGACTCGTGGATCGAGGAGCTGCCGGCGGTGCTCTGGGCAAACCGAACCACTCCAAGCCGCACGACTGGGGAAACACCTTTCTTCCTCGTCTACGGCGCGGAGGTGGTCCTCCCATCTGAGCGTACCCTGAGATCCCCTCGGGCTACTATGTATTGCGAGGCTGATCAAGATCAGCTTCACCGAGACGACCTCGACTACCTGGAAGAGCGAAGACGGCGTGCGGCCCAGAGGGCCGCGCGCTACCAGCAGAGCCTGCGGCGCTACCATCAGCGCCATGTCCGGGCCCGATCACTCTGCGTCGACGATCTCGTCCTGCGCCGCGTCCAAACGCGTTGTGGACTGAGCAAACTCTCACCAATGTGGGAGGGTCCGTATCGAGTGATCGGCGTCCCCCGGCCGGGCTCGGTTCGGTTGGCCACGGGCGATGGCACAGAGCTGCCTAACCCGTGAAACATCGAGCATCTTCGCCGCTTCTACCCATAAGGGGGTCGGGTGTTGTGCCTCGGGCTCGGGCCAACCCCGCGTACCCCTCGGGCACGCAGGGTTGGCCGGGGGCTCCCACAAGTTTATACCTGTTTAAATTTTTCTCAGCATTTCAACACAAGCATTTTCGATTTCCTAAGGACTGTGCCCGTGTTCTCGTTTCCCTTTGAGAAGTCTTAACTTGAGTCAGTTTGCTCGTGTTCGACCCTGCCCTCGGCAGCCCGGGTCGTCTAAAATCGCCAAATGGGGCCCAGAACCGAGCCGTGCCCCGGGGCACGGTGAACTCCGGGGGGAATCGGCGATGGCCCACAATCGGGTCCCCATAACCCTCGGTCACCGCGCTCTCGGCCTGGCCAGTCTCGACATGCGGATCTCCCCAGGCACTAGCTCCGACCCGCGCCGCCTGAGGCTGGGGCCCCGAGCACGAGCCCTCGCTCAAGTTAAGGCGCAAAAGGATCGTGACATAGGCCACCTTGGTCACATGCATATAACAAGCATAACTAACATAGAGATCAACATTCATTTGATTGCAGATAAAACGAGACTGGTCTGTACAGGCATGGACTCGAAGGCCTCAGAAGAAGAAGGAAAAATTATTAAAGATACGCGGGGGCCCGGGGGCTCACTCCAATGCGCACTCGCCGCCGCTGTCGTCGTCCGCGCCGTTGTCGCTGCTCCCCTCCTCGTCAGAGTCGAGGGCGAAAACGAGCCGAGGGGCCGACCCCTCGAAGCCGTGGACGATGTGGTCGGCGGCATCCCGGACATGCGCGCGCGCGCCGTCCTCGGTCCCATGAGGGAACGTCTCCAGCGCCGTCCACGGGGAGAAGTCGGGGTCCCGGGCCTGGTAGCTCGCCAGCACGAGCTCCCCGGCCCCCCGGGCGAGGTCCCTTGAGGAAGACTTGATCGTCTCCTCGATCTCCTCGGGGAACCTCTCAAGACCCCCGGCCATCTCCGAGAGGCGCTGGGCGAGGCTCCCCGGGTTGGCGGCGTATTTCGCGTACCGCCCGCCCCAGATGCCCGCCTGACGACTGGCACGGTCGAGGCGGGAGACGGCATCCCGGAGCATGCCGAGCCCCACCTCGTTCGCCAGTCGGAGGGCCTCGACCTCCCCGGCGGACGAGTCCAGGGCACCCTGCAGCTCGGCGATGGTTTGCTCGGCGGCTGTGAGGCGGGCAGCTAGGTTGCCGTGGCCCGCGTTCGCCCTGCTGCTGTGCGCTTGCGCGTCCAGCTCCTTCGCTCGCGCCTCGAGTTCGGCGGCCCGCTGACTCAGCGCGGCCCTCTCGGCGCGAGCACTCTTCAGATTGCGGTGCGCCTGCTCCTCCCACGCCGCCTCGTGGAGGAACAGGCTGTCCGCCAGCCGCTGCGTCGCGGCGTCGGCCTCCTCGAGGGCTCGCCCCTGCTCGGTGAGCGCGTCTTCGCGGTGGCGGAGCGCGGACTCCTGCTCGGCGGAGGCGGACTCTTGCGCCGCCAGAGTCGCCTCACATGTGGCGACGGCAGCCTCGCGGCCCGCCAGCGCCGCCTCCTTCGCGTCCAGGGCGCGGGCGCGCTCCTCCAGTGCCTCCAGCTCCCGGGCGCGGAGGTCGAGGGCTTCGGCCCGCCGGCGCACGGCGACCTCTTGCGCGAGCAAGCGCGAGGCTCGCCCCCGAGCGTGGTAAGGCTCTCCTTCCAGCGCCATGGTGCGGGCCTCTAGGGCCTCCTCGCGCTGGCGGTTCGCCGCCTCGTATTCCGCCGCCCGCCGCTCCCGGGCGAGCGGCGGCGTCCAGAACTCCCGAGCGGCGTCGAGCTTTCTCCTCCCAAGGGGCTTCCGCCACGCCCCGGCTCGAAATTGGAGGCAGAGGTCATCCCGCGCCCTGTCGAGCACGGTCGGTGGCGACGAGGGCAGCCTCCCGCTCCTCTTCCACCTCCCTGGCGTATCTCCGCCAGGCTACTGTGGCGGGCCTCGAGCCGTGAGGTGTGCAGCTGTTGCGCCTTCCGCCCGCCTCCACCATGGCCTCCACGGAGCGTCGGCCCTCCTCGATGCGTGCCCACGCCGCGTCGATCTCTGCCCGCTTCGCCTGCAGGGCCTCCATCTGGGCACTCAGCCCATCCAGCACCGTGCTGTTCGCCGTGGCCAAGGCCTGCAGGAGGGGCTCCGCACTCAGCGGGGCAGCGGAAGGGAGAGGGGAGGACCACCTCGGTGGTGGTGTGGCGCGGCTCGGCTTGCCGACTGGCGCGCTAACCCGGGGGTCTCTCCCGAAGCCGGTTCGTCCGAAGTGCCGTCCGGGCATCGGGCCCCGGGTGCGCCCCCTCGGCTTCGTCGTGGGCGGCCTCGGTTGCGGCCCCCGCCTCGGGCGCAGTCGGGGTGGGCACTTGGGTGGTGGCCTCGGCCGCCCGCGCCTCGTGCGCGCGCGCCGCCTCTGCCTCCCGAGCGGTCTCCTCAGCCCGGCGGATCCTGGCCTCCTCCCGGGCGGCCTCTTCGGCCTGTCGAACCCGGGCCGCCTCCCGGCGGCCTCCTGGGCGGCTCTTGGGCCTCCCGAAGACGGCTTGCAGCCTCCTGCAGGTCTGACTCCCGCCTCCTGGCTTCCGCGGTCGCCGTCTCCCCGCCTCGGGCCGACCGGTCTTCGGGTGGCGCGTGGGGCGGGATGGGATCTCGCTGAGGCAGAGGAAAAACAAGAAATGAAAAGAGGTAAGTAATGAGCTTGCCTTGGGAGCTTGGGAGTAAGAATGTGGCCGCAGTGGGTGGGGGATCGAACCTGCGGGGTGGCCGGTGAACGACCACTTTGGGGGCGTGATGAGGTTCCCCCTGCACGGCTCGCTCTCCCCCATCTTGCGGAGCCGCTTCTTCTTCCGCTCTCCCCTCGGGCTGCGGCGTCGACGCGGCGTCCCCCGGGCGCCTGCTGCTGACATGCACCGCCCGGCCCCTCGGGGGAGGAGACGGAGGGAGGGTAGCCTCCTGCTTCCTCTTCCCCTTGGCGTCGGCAGGGCGGCTGCCCCCCGGGCCCCGTCGTGGGGCCCAGAAGCATGGCCCCCTCCGGGGTAGATTGATCCCCTCTGCGGCTGCCAGCCCGCCCATCGTGGCCTCGGGGGCCCGCTCCCCCGACGCCCCGACCACCTGCATGATGGCCAGGAGTTGGCGCGCTCCGGGTCGCAGCAGAGGGGGAGGATCCCTTGAGGGACGAGGGTATGACTCCACGGAGCTAAGGTTTAGCACCCGTTGGACCACCATCCGTGAAGTCCTCGGGGTCCCAGTCCCACTTATGCCCCTGGTGGGTCCTCAGGAGGTCCTCGGTCCCGGTATACTCCAGGCGCCCGGGCGCGTCGCTGGAGCGGCGCGATCCGGCGGCGGAGGTAGTCACCGAACACCATGGCCCCCGTGAGCCCCTGGGTTCACAGGCCCGCCAAGCGGTCCAGGACGGCGTGTAGCCGTCCCCCAGATCCACCGTCGCCCGCCAGCTAGGCGCCTGCGCTGGGGGCTGGCTCGACAAGTCGGAGGCGCGCTTCGTCGGCGAGGGAGGTGTAGAACCAATCGCTCTTCCAGTCGTCCCACTTCTTGCAAAGGACACACGGGATGTAGCGGTTCAGCACCTGCCCCCGCGGCTGGAAGTAGCAGCCACCGACCACCGTCGGCGGCGATACCGGCTGCACGGTGAAGAACCACCGAAACAGCCGAAGGGATGGGCGCACCCCGATGAACATCTCGCACAGGTGTGCGAAGATGGCCAGCGTCATCACCGCGTTGGGGGTGAGGTACGCCATTGGAGATCGTAGAACTCCAGGACATCCATGAAGAATGCGGAGAATGGCGGGATCAGGCCCGCCATGGCGAAGGAGAGAAAGAAGACGGACCGCCCGGGTAGAGCGGCGCCGGGCGTCCCTCGCCCAGCATGACCACCTCCCGGGGGCAGATCCCGGCATGAAACGGCGCGGCAGCCCAGCCTGCCTCTCGCTGGTAATACGGGAAGGCGGTAACACGCTGCCGTCGAGCGGTGTGGAGCTTCGCGCCATGAGGCCGGCGGAGGAGGGGAGGTGCTTGAGAACGAGTGCGCATGGCGAGCGTGAGGGGAGAGAAACGAAGAGCTAGAGCGCGGATGGCAAAGGCAAGGAAAAGGAGGCGAGAGGAAAGAAACAATTCCCTTCCTCGGCGCCTTTTATATCCTGCCTATGCCGCGCCCGGCTCCTCGTTTCCCGTGCCCACTACCTTGCCCCCTCGATTCTCGCACCCGCGCCTCCACTAACCCCACGCGGCAGTCGTGCGGCCATGGCGGTTGAGGAGGGGCAGATCATGTGCGCATTAACCGCGCTCGGTTACCGCGAAAAGCGCCATCATCACATCCCCAGGCGAAATGGACCGGTGTGTCCCGATTCGCGCGCTGCCCCGAATAATGTCGCGGTTACAAAAAGACAGCCCATTGATGATGGTCGGCATCCCTAGCCAATGTACGCGACTCGCGACCGTTGGGGTCCTGCCCGCCTCTGGGGTTGGTCCTACCTGTCATTAGGCTCGAGGGGTGGCGTCAAGCCTGGGTGCCCCCCCGGTGTGCGGCCA
This sequence comes from Oryza officinalis, assembly GCA_008326285.1. Lineage (NCBI taxonomy): Eukaryota > Viridiplantae > Streptophyta > Magnoliopsida > Poales > Poaceae > Oryza > Oryza officinalis. The sequence continues at coordinate 25,945,336 of BDMV01000007.1, forward strand.
CCCAGGCGTAACGTCGGGGCTACTGTCGGTGACATGGGACCGGGGGTATCGAGACCAAAGGAAAGGGCAGCCGCTACCATCCATGTGGCCCGTTTCCCTGAGGGGGTCAAGCCCGGGGGTGACGTGGTAGTTTCTCTCCTGGTCTCCCCCCGGGGTCGGGCCGCTCCCCATCTGCCCCGAGGGCCGGGGCGCCCCGACCCCTGTGGGCTTGGCGCCACGTGTGCGGGTTAGGTGGGCTTAGCAGAACCTATCTAACCGCATTTAATGCGGCGTGGCGCATGCCTATCCGGTCCGTGACCGGTCAGTTCGTGGGTTAGGTGGCGTCAGGCGGCCAGCGGCACGCCCCGCCCTGTCCCATCAGAATGATGAGAGCCTTGAGCCTCTCGTCTCTCGGCCGGGACTGGCGTGCCAACTCCCGGAGTTGGTGCGTCAGTCCCGATCAGATGCATTCCGGATTCCGGCGCAGGCGAGATGAAAAAGTCGCCCGCCACTTAATGAAGGTTGAAACGGGCGTCCCTGGAAGCGGTCAGCTGGCTGAGCAGAGGCGTGCTGTGGCATCAGTCAAAGGCTACGACCGGCCGTAGGGTAGCCCCGATTGTAAAAGAACGTTTTCTTTCTTAAGCAGCTCGTGGCCCATGTGGTAGCCCCTGGCCATATAAAGGGAGGCCCAGGCCTAGGAAAAAGGGGGGGACTCTGTCTGATGGGGGCTAGAGGCTGAACTCTCTTTGGATTTTTCTTCCATTCACAGATCCACCAGAACACAGCAGTAGGGTATTACGCTTCTTAGTGGCCCGAACCTGTCTAAACCGCTGGTGTCCACGCGTTCTCTCTCGCTGAAATCCCTCAGATTCAGGGGCTAAGAACGTCACCCTGCGCCCCCGCCGAACTGGCAAAGGGGGGCCCGCTTGGTTCCCCGGTGAAGAGTTTTAGACTCCGTCAGTGCATAACAGTAGAACTCGTAGCTTGAAGTTATCCTGACCAAATGCATCTCAAGTTTCCACACCTTCTTTCCAAAGAATCCCAAGATCATCGATAACAGGCTCCAAGAACACATCGATATCATTGCCTGGTTGTTTCGGACCTTGATTAACAAGCACAACATAATATATTTCCTTTTAAAGCACAACCATGACGGGAGGTTATAGTTCGCAATAAGAACGGGCCAAGTGCTATGAGAACTGCTCATATCTCCAAAAGGATTCATGTCATCCGTACACAGACATATCCTCATGTTTCTCGGATCGGCAGCAAAGTCTTTCTGCATTCGATCGATATTCCTCCATTGAATCGAATCCGTAGGGTGCCTTAGCAAACCGTCGTTCCTTCTATCTTCGGCATGCCAACGCACTAACTTTGCTTCCATGGGGTTGGCAAATATTCTCTTGAAGCGATCAATGATAGGTAGATACCACACAACCTTCGCCGGACCACCCCGCTTTGACTTCTTTTCCTCCCCCGCACTTTTCTTTCGCTTGTATCGAGAAGCCTTGCATACAGGACAAGCATCTAGGTCCGCATATTGCTTGTGGTACAATATGCAGTCGTTTGGACAAGCATGAATTCTACGGACCTCTAACCCTAGGGGACACAGAACCTGCTTTGCTTCATATGTCGTCTCGGGCAATGTGTTCTCTTCAGGAAGCATGGCCTTCAATATTCCCAAAAGTTCCGTAAAACTCTTGTCTGTCCATCCACTACTTGCTTCAGCTTCATTAGGTCCAAGGTAGCTGACAATTTGGTGTGCTTTGCCTTGCATCCGGCGTATAGAGGTGTCTCGGAGTCACTGACCAACCTGTTGAACTTCATGGAATCTCTCTCGTTGTGAGCTTGCTCCTCAACGTCACGTAACATCTCTTGCAACATATCAGGATCCACATCAACCATTTCACCGCCGAATGGAGATGGTATAAACATTCATGCTTATCTTCATCTTCATGATTGTCTGCACTACTTCTGTCTGCAGCTGCACCACTACCCGATTCTTGCTCTCCATTCTTCACCCAACATGTGTAGCCCTTCATGAATCCCCGTTGTATCAAGTGAGAGTGTACCTCCTCTCCGCTAAACATAATATCATTCTTACAATCTCTACATGACAACACATGTATTTGCTATTTCTTCTTCTCCTATCCTCCTCCGCAACATTTATAAAACTTAAAACGCCATCTCTATACTCCTTGCAATGACGTTTCAAAGTTGTGGCATTCATCCAACTTTGATCCATCGCTGCAAAATTTAATAAAATATTAGTTAACATACTACTAAATTAAAAAAAATTATTACTACCTTTTTACTTACTTCTAAGATTTTTCTTTTTTTTGGAAAAAAATAACAAAAATTCGCCCCCTTCAACCTCCCACCAAAATAGTGAATAGTGGGATAACTTCAGACAACAGTCGGGTGGTCTCTTTATAGTGTGCAAAATATATCTCAATCGGACCAATGAACCGACATCTCTAACGGGCGCACAGTTATCTCTAACGGGCATCAATAAAAACCCGACACAGATATGAGTCATCGGTGACGGGCTTTAAAGCCATCTCAATCGGGCCATCTTTGGAGCCCGTCACCGATGACCCTTATCTCTGACGGGCTCTGTAGATGGGCCCGATTGAGATATGCTAGGTCATCTCAATCGGGCCTAAATCTGTGCCCGTCACAGGTGAGTGTCATCGGTGACGGGCTATATGTACTTGCGCCTAGAGTATGACTGTACGAGTACATCTACAACGGTACAAATTTAGGCCCGATTGAGATAACTTCGTTCTGACGGCCCAAGTAGTCCAGACATAATAGAGCCTATCACAGATGATAGGATCTGTACTAGTGTTTGACATAGATCCAATCTACATACAACTAGAATAGGGTATTACCTCTTACTGAGAGCCTGAACCAGTATAATTTATGTGTCATCATCTTTCTTTGATCTTGTGTACCTTATAAGTACTATTGTTGATCCAAAGAATCGACAATACTGTTTGGCACTTGGACAACACTACATGAAATTCAAAAAGATCCAGCACGGTGCAAGTTTTCGCAAAAAAAATGTTGTGATTTTGTTTCCAAAATTTATTTCTAATTGGCCAGATCTGTGGCTTGTGAAGGATACGGAAAAATGAGCACTGAGGGGGTGTGGGCGGTCGCAGTAGAGGTGGAACAATGAGCGGCGAGAGTGGCCACGGACATTGACGTAGCTTCCTGAATTTACCGCGATGAGAGGCGACACACAGTAAACAACCATGTTTCCGTGTACCTGCACCTGCGGAATCACCACCCATGTCATCAAGGAGTTACATATTCATCATAACTCAGACAACACTCGTCTGTCAGTAAACACTAATTTTCTGTTAGAAAAGACTTCTGTCAGCAGCACTTGTCCTGATAAACCATCATAACTGCTGGGAATTCTTTCATTGTCGAACTACTCCCTCCGTTCTAAAATATAAAGAATTTTGAATAGATGTGATATATTCTAATACCACTTAAAATCTCTTATATTTTGCGACGTAGAAAGTACTTGACAGTAAATGGGTCCTTTGCCAACAGATCCTAAGATATCAAATTTGGGTAAGGTGTAGTGCCGGTCCGTGGATACACCAGTAGGAACATTATGTCAGGAACGAGAAGGTCGTGCATCATCCTCCAATCCAATTCTGGGAGGATCATCTGGGCTAAGAAACTACTGATATCACCGCTATCACTCAATATAATCACTTCAAATGTGAACACTAGAAAACAACAAATTACAATAGAATTTGTAAGAAGTTATTGGTGTCCCATGACACCATTAAACATACATGTACTGTATCTACCCAGTTCAGCACTTGCAGACGGGTAAGTTATAAAACGAGAAATGAAGTACACCATAACTGAAACGTATCCATGCACGCACACATTTGTATCAGCCACATGACCTAGATTAACAAATTAAAACAGCCGTGGTTATTGGCTAGTTGGGGCCTTACTAAACCTAAACAACTTATAAATATTCACCCTACAAGACCTAGTATCGAATATGGAAATCGGCAATAACAAAAGGGATAGCGCACGAGACCTAAAAGATAATCTTCTCTTAAACCAAATTAACCAAAGCTGAGTGCTTCGATCATCTTCACCATAGTCCCCCGAGTGCTTTTACCTAATCAAAAAGCTGTGAAGGGCTGAAAAGCTTTCAAAAAACAATAAGAAATATTAACTTAGGTGTATCGACTAGATACACCTAATTAGGTGTAGGACTACGTGGTTAATTGAACAAACTAATCATATAGTTAAGAAATAAATAAATGAATCAACCGAGTGGTTTTAACCGAAATAATTTTAGTCAACCAAGTGACTTAATCAGCACATGCAGTGTAAATCCTCAAATCATATGACTCGAGCGATATACCGACTGCTTTCTAAAATATGACACACATAGCCATAAGCCAATCGCATCTTACAAATAATATCAAACAGCAACATACCGTTGATCACCTTTGAAATCATATAGCACATGAATTTAATAAAATGCCTTCATGCAACGAACAAAGGTTTTTAAAGGTATTGGACTCATACAATGCTCATATTACAAAAATAAATATGCTTAAGTCCCTATAAGACACAAAGAACTACCACACCTAGAAAATACATGACATATGTGGTATAAAATCCGAGTTAATAAAACTCACAAATAGATTTACCAACTGCCTGTCTAATGACCAAAAATATTATAATCAGCTTAAGCCATAAATTGGTCTTTTATAAGAATGCACACATAAGTGGCCAAAAGCAATGATATAGTATTAAATCAATTGCTTTATGAAATCTAAACAGTGCCTTAACTTATATAAAAAAGTTAATAGAGTAGCTATATATTAAGCTTCACTGTTTGTCACCTTTTAAATTGCATTGTACCAACTCCTAAAAAGTTATGTAACAGCTATATAAAAGGATTTTAAGGTATTGGACACTTGAGCATGCGCATATTGCTAAGAGAACATATGCCTAAGTCCCTAAAGGCATGTGACAGACCATACCTAGGAATATGGGCTGCAAATATATAGGATTATCTCCAAAATATGCTTACCGATACCCTTAAAATATGACGTGTATAGCTCACCTATTAATATGATCCCGAGTGACAAATCTCTCGAGTGATGTAGACCGAGCGCGTCTCATCTGAATAGTTTCTGATCCGAGTGGTTATCCCTCATGGGGTATACTAAAGTAAATATGATAATTAAGTCCCGACTGACGCAAGCACTCGGCTTGTAACCTTTGTGGGGAATAATGACTAATCCAGACCTTGGACATCGAAAATAAGCTCATGGCCATGAATTCCTATTGTACTATGATCTTCATAGAGGTGTATGAAAACACAAGTTAAATTTGCAAACAAGCATAATATATAATTTATGTAGCCCTTGACTCACAACATTGTGAGGCAATGGAAAAAGAAAATATTATATAATGAAAACAATTGATATTGACTTATCTTTTTGGTTTTAGTGAGCCAATGATTGTTGATGAAGCTATCAACTTAATAAAATATCGTCCCTAACCAGGTCCAAGTTCCTGGAGCAAAGAAACTAGCCGAGCAGATGGTGTAGGCGTATAGATCCTCATGCATGTTAATACCAAAAATTGATGTTGGGTGATGGTGAAGGTGAAGATGCCCTTAAGTAGCAGCGGAGAAACCAAACGGCAAGAACGAAGGCAACCAGCGGTTAAAATGATGTTGCTCATCAACACCAGTAGAATCCACCAACCAGAGTGGCGAAGAATCTAATCGTCAGCGACGGAGGCAGCCGATGGTGAAGACGACGTCGCCCAACAACGACGGCGGAGTATGCCAGCTTTGAAGGCGAGGTAAGCAGTTGGTGACGATGATGTCAAGGCTGGTATCGAGGCGAGGCCGAAGACGCATGTCAGGATGTCGATGAAGATGATGATGTTGATGATCCAGCCTGATCTCAGCATTGACGAAACCTAGACTCTTGAAGCGAAGAACATGATTGACAGTAGTTGGCCGAAGATGAAGGTAATATCAACGGCGAAGATGCCAGTAATAACGTCAATGATAATACTGACAACCAAGCTTGAGTAATTGTCTTGATGTTGGCATGCACGTGACGAAAATTGATGCAACGCCTCTTGATTTATGACGATGATAGTAGAAGTTGTTGTTGTAGCTATTGTAGATGCTTCACGTGGAGAAAAGTAGATGTTGATACTGTTGACTAACTCGTCGAATCTAAGTTAATTGGTTGATGACTTGAAACTCCTTAGGCCCGAACATGGGAGGCTCGAAGCCATATTCGAGTTGAACTCCAAAGGGTAGAGCTAAATCTAATCAGGATTTATAAATTAAATCTTGAACTTGACACTCGAGAAACTTGGAGTAGACTATAGTATCAACTGAAAGCCTGAGTTATCGGTGATATTGTTGGAGTTGCTGAAGTAGAAACTTGCTTTGGAGCGAAGACGAAGCTGATGACTCTGAAAGTTGATTTCAAAAAACTAGTTGAATGGTTAACTAACTGCTTCGTCTTGACATAACACCTGTCGAATTTTAGTCTTGTATTTGTGCAGCCCCGACTATATGTTTAGTTGGGAAACAACTGAACATAGAGTCATCAACTGTAGCTTCTTGTTGTCGAGTAGCCATTGCTTAAGAGAAGATACGCGTTGACAACGGTGCAATAAGCTAACCCTCAAGGCGAGGATACCAGTCGATGTCAATGAAGGAGAACTGATGGTGAAGATGAAGATGCCCATCAGCGGCGGCGTAATAGACCAACCGTGAAAGCGATAACACCAGTCGGTGGCAGCGAAAGCAAACCGATGCTGAACACCAAGACGCCCATCAGCGACGGTATAATAGGCCATGCATGAAGGCGGAGACACCAGTCGACGGCGGCAAACGAAAGCTAACGGTAAAGACGAAAATGCCCATCAACGGAGGTGTAATAGGCCGGCCGTGAAGGCGAAAACACCAATCAGCCATGACAGAGGCAAGCTGGTAGTGAAGACAATGTCCGCATCCACAACGGCGATGTAATCCACCAACCATGGAGACGAAGAAACCAAGCAGCGACGACAGAGGCGACCGATGGTGAAGATGACGAAACCCATCAGCGACGGCATAATAGGCCAGCCATGAAGACGGAGACACTGGTCGACGATGGCAAAGGCAAGCCGACTGTGAAGACAATGACGCCCATCAACGGCGGCATAACAGGCCAGCCGTGAAGGCAAAGACACCAGTCGGTGACAGAGGCAAGCCGGCGGTGAAGATGAAGATGCACATCAGCGGCGGTATAACAGGCCAACCGTGAAGGTGAGGGTACCAGTCGACGGCCGCGGAGTCAAGCCGATGATGAAAAAGAAGACGCCCATCAATGGCAGCATAATAAGCCAGCCGTGAAGATGAAGACACCAGTTGGTGGTGGCAGAGACAAGCCGATTGTGAAGAAGAAAATGCCCATCAGGAGCGGCATAATAGGCCAGCCGTGAAGACGAGTACACTAGTCAACGGCGGCGCAGGCAAGCCGATGGTGTATAATTAATCGATCCTGCAATATAAACATGTAGGATATAACATTTGTAGCCCCGACTCACTACTCAACGGAGAACCTGTTGATGTAGTGAGGCAGAGGAAAAGAAAAATATCATATAAAAAAGAAAATTAATGATGATTTAGCTTTTTGGTGTTTCCTCGCTGATGGCAGAATTAGCCGATGTGAGGATGAGATCGCTCAACAACAATGGTGGTGGAATCGCACAACCGTGGAGGCGAAGAAACCAATAGACGACGATGAAGACAGCCGGCAATGATGATGATGTTTCCCATCAACAGCAGCGTAATCCATCAACCGTGGCAGCAAAGAAACCAATCGGCGGCAACGAAGACAACCGGTGCTGAAGACAATGTCGCCATCGGCAACGGCGACAAAATCCACCAATCGTGGAGACGAAGAGACCAGTCGGTGGCCGACAGTGGAGACGAAGATACCCATCAGCAATGGCGTAATATGCCAACCGTAAAAATGAAGAAACCAGTCGGTGGCGATGGTGGCGAGCTGGCGGTGAAGACGAAGACACCCATCAAGGGTGGCATAATATGCTAGCCGTGAAGGTGAGAAAATTAGCCAGCAATAATGGAGGCGGCCAACGGTAAAGGCGATGTCGCCATCAGCAATGGCGACAGAATCCATCAACTGTGGAGGCAAAGAAAACTAGTCAAGTACGATAGAGGTGCCCGGCGGTGAAGACGAAGACTTCCATTAGCGGTGACGTAATATGCCAGCCGTAAAGGTGAAGAAACCAGTCGACTACTTGGGAGGCGAGCCGGCGGTGAATACGAAAACGTCTATCAGCGGTGGCGTAATATGCCAACCGTGAAGGCGAGAAAATCAGCCGGCAATGATGGAGACAGCCGACGGTGAAGGCGATGTCGCCATCAGCAACGACGGCGGAATCCACCAATCGTGGAAACAAAGAAATCAGTCGAGTACGACAGACGTGGCCAACGGTGAAGGCGATTTTACCATCAGCAATGATGGCGGTGGAGTAGGCTCGTGGCCGGTTGACTGCATAGCAACGCCATGAGCCCATGACTGGCATCAATTGCCTCAGTATTGTTGTGTAATTATATGAGAACAATAACATATAATAGCAAGAGATTAATCTGAGATTAGAAATCAATCTAATAAACTACGATAAGTTAGAAGGGAAAAAAACCCAGAAATGTCAGAGATTAAATCATCGGACTCGCTGAGATTGATCTCCCAGGCTAGGCTGAATCCAAGATGAAGAGAACGAGCTTGGCACAAGCGAGACTAAATCCAAGACGGAGAGAATGAACTTGGCGCAACTTTGCGGGAGACATGAGGCAAAGACGATGTTGTCATCAACAATGATGACGAAATCCACCAATCATGAAGACGAAGAAACCGGTTGGTGGCCTATAGGCAGCGGCGCAACACTGATGATTTCCTACGTGCCGACTGCTTGCGTGCATCAGCCTTACTGCCAAGAGTCTGTGATGATGCTTACCATGTGGTCATAACTCTGAAAATCCGATGCCACAGAGTAACATGACAGCTCTGGCAGTACATGCATGTATACAGATAGATCGATATGGTTAAAATCAAGAAACTGACTCTATATACTAGTCGCCCATCCGTGCGTTGCACAGGGTTTTATCTTTTTGTTTTAGCTATATCAAGAGTTTAAAACATAGACTCTATTAATACATGTGGCTAAATAATTTTTTAAAATGTTAGATGTTTTTTTCTTAAGATCTCATTGATTGATGGCACTACGTTAATTAAAGACTAATTAAATGAAATTAACATTGAAATATTAAATCACTTATCATTGCTCTAAATCTTTAAAAGGTATTATTGGACTATTGTATGCAAGGTTATAAATAATGATAAAATTACTTTGAAATTGCAAATTTTATATTTGCATTATAGGATTGAGACCTAATTTTTTTACTTTCTCTTATAGGATCTGTGTTTTACTTTTTACACCGTCTTTTCTTACTCAATCTGTAGAAAAATGAGGGATTTGGAACTTATTTTGAGGATAAGATAGTAATGAAAGATAGGGAATGCTTTTAGCTTGGTCATGGTATTATACATAGCCTATATTCACTCTCTAATTGACCTCTTCCTAGATTCCCAGTCTCCCTACTTTAAATCTCCTTTGCCTCGCTTCAAGCTTAGGGTGGCAGCGGCAGAGCTAGATTCATGGTTTCCAACCTGCGGCTGGTGTCAGCAGCAACATTTAATAAAGTATATAACAGTTTTATTAGTGATGCGGGATGGCATAAAACCTACTATCACTTAGTGGAAAAAAATTGGCATGTGGATCAAAATCTAACGACATGAAAATTATCAATCAACATTACACTACATACACACATGAACATACAGACATGATAACAGGAAAATTAATTATTTGTTGCTTTTACTTATGTTAATTAAAATATATATAGATATTATATATGTTTCCTACTACAAAAGTATTATGTCACACCTTGATTGTGAATTAACAGATTTTTGTTTCTAGGCGAAGCAACTCACTTCGCAAAAGTTCAGCAAAATATAGTTCACTGTTTTGATAAAAAATATAAATAAAATAACATGCAAGTTTGACGTAATAATTGTAGATTTTGTAAATCCAACCATGGATGAGTCTTCTCAGATGCAAGCGAACCTGTTAGATCTGTGGATTAACATCTCAACACATTATTATTTTAGGATCAAATAGAACCTTAGGTGAGTCCTGGAAACATGTAACCAAATTAGGAAAATCAGTAAGAAAAAATAGCTCCGGTCCAAATCATCATTCATTAAGGAAAAATAGCAGCCCACTACCAGAGATGACATCAACAGATTGGAACGAAAAAACGCTATTACTGGTTTATTTTTTACCGTGTACGACTGCACCATTGTTGGCGAACTTCCATCATCCCACGTGCTACCATGTTCCCATCTGCTCAGATGTTGCCGCCAACGCTGATCAGAAGGTTGAACACAAAAGTATATATGCTGTTACGGCGGTGGTCCATCACTGGCGAAGTAATCCCATCTGCTCGTCGACGACAGGAATACGGGATTATGGCGTCGGCGTGGATGGCTTCTTTGCAGATGCGGGTGTGTTGGTCCTCGTAATCACGGCCGTATCGCTCGGGTTCTCACTTGTGATGACCATGTGCTGAGATCGATTACGTCACTACTACGAAAACAATCTTTCATGGCGTTTGGAAAAACTTTTCTCTGGCGGAAATGAGGTGAAACCGCCAGCTAAAAAGATAGGGGGGGTGAGGGTCTCGGGCCGCCAGCGAAAACACATCTTCGCTGGCGGCCTCCTTAATCTAGCCGCCAGAGAAGATGCGCTATTTTCTCTGGCGGCCATCTTAAGACACCGCCAGAGAAGATGCGCTATTTTCTCTGGCGGTAAGGTGACGTGGCCCGCTAGAGAAGATTCCTACATCTTCGCTGGCGGCCCACTCTAGCCGCCGCCACCCCTAAATATTTTCTATGGCGGTTCGAATGTACCGACATATGTTGACCGCCAGGGAAAATAGCATCACCTATATCACCAGCCCAGCTAGCAGCCATGGCATTTGAGCTCGATTTTCTCTCTCTTGTGAACAAATACATAGAGGGGAAGGTTTTGATCTTCAATCTTTTGAAAGATCTACTGCACCAGAGGTTACATATACTTTCTCCTACTCCATTTGTAAAGTTTTTTTTCAATTTTATTGGTTGTTTGTTGAGATTTTGCATAGCAAAAAGTATGTGACACGGGGGAAGAAAACTATTTTTTATTTGTTATTTGGAGCTTAAAATGGGCAAACTTTGTAAGAAATATTGTGCATGATCGATGTTCCATATATATATCTAGTTTTGATATGTTTATTTGTAGCAGATCTATATATTAGTTAACTGCAGAGAACGCTGAGAAGAAGAGAAAAAGAGCTAGTTTTTTATGTTTTTCTAGTTGTTTGTAGTTTGTAGATTTTTGGCTAGCTTTAATTATCTTGTCTAGATTATAGTGGTTATAAATATTAATTAGTATAATTTTAATGTAGCATATTATCCAAAATATATAAAGTGACGAAGTTGTACATATTTTTTCGCAAATAATGCATAGATGGCGGACAGAGCATGGATGTATAGAGAGAGATACCGGTCCTCATACATTGAAGGAGTTGACATATTCATGAAAGCTGCTAAGAAGAATGCTGCATCTAAGAAGACAAAGGAAATTAGATGTCCATGCTTACATTGCAAGAATGAGAAAATTTGGATCGACCCATCTATAATCGAGCAACACTTGGTGATGCATGGATTTGTTGCAGGCTACACAAATTGGTCACATCATGGAGAGATCCCAAGCAAACAAGTTCCCAACCGGGCGATAGTACAGGATGAAGTGTTCAACTGGGACGAGGATTTGATGGTAGTAGCAGAAGAAGGAGAAGAGGAAGTAGAGCCCATTAATGTTGATGATGATGTTGGTGGCGATGATGGTCATCACAGTATAGTTGATGATGTCGATGATGGTAATGTTTGCGTAGATGATGGTAATTTTGATTTGGAAGAGATGTTGCGTCATGCTAAACCTGAGGTTGTAGCTGGGTCCGCTCGTGGGTTGGAGAACTTCGAATCATTACAAAAGGCAACGAAGGTTCTTTTGTACGATGAGGCAAATGGTTGCACGAAGGATTTCACATTGTTGCGGACGGTGCTTGAACTTATGAGATTGAAGGCCAGAAACGGTTGGTCGGACAGTAGTTTCAACGATTTGTTGGTTCTGTTGAAGAAACTGTTTCCGCAACCCAACTCCCTGCCAACCAGCACCTATGAAGCGAAGAAGCTTATTTGCCCTTTATCTCTGGGTGTGCGAAAGATACACGCCTGTGTTAACCACTGCGTACTGTTTCGTAAAGAGTACGAGGATTTGGACAGATGCCCAACGTGCAACACTAGTCGATACAAAACAAGCCGTAGCCAGTCCGAGCATCAGGATGTTACCCAAGACGAGGTAGAAGACAACAACAAGAAGAAGATCCCCCAGTTGGTCATGTGGTACCTTCCGGTGAAAGATCGATTGAAGCGTTTGTTCTCGAACCCGAGGGATGCCGAACTGATGCGCTGGCATCATGAAAAGCGGAAAAAGGATGGGATGATTCGACATCCGGCAGATGCTCGACAGTGGAAGGAATTTGACAGAAAGTACCATGAGTTTGCAGAGGACCCAAGAAATGTAAGGTTTGCATTGAGCACCGATGGAATGAATCCATTTGGTGACTTGAGCAGCTCACACAGCACGTGGCCAGTACTCCTAACCATGTACAACCTCCCTACGTGGCTGTGTCAGAAAAGGAAGTATATTTTGTTGACCATCCTTGTACAGGGACCACGACAACCTGGCAATGACATGGATGTGTTTCTGGAGCCTTTGCTGGAGGATATGGCTGATCTGTGGAATCACGGGGTCCGGGTTTGGGACGAATTCATGCAGAATTACTTCACGCTTAATGCAATTATCTTTGTCACCATCAACGACTTGCCCGCACTGTTTTCCCTATCAGGACAGCTCAAGGGGAAGACAGGCTGCGTTATTTGTGTTGATGGTACAGTGTACAGGTATCTTCAGGGATCGAAGAAGCTAGTGTACATGCGGCACCGACGTTACTTAAGAAAGAATCACCCGTACCGCTCCAAAGCAGAATATTTCGACAACACTGTTGAGGATGGTGATCCACCAGAACCATGGAAGGGTGATAAAGTGTTCACAATAACGAAAAAGCTCAAGGTTGTTTTTGGGAAGGCCAAAAAGAAGGAAACCAACAAGCGGAAGAGAAATGAGGCCAAAGAGCCAGCAAGCGCTAGCGGGCCATTCAAGAAGCATTCCATTTTCTTTAAGTACCTTCCGTACTGGCAAGATTTAGAGATACGTCATTCTATCGATGTCATGCACCTAGAGAAAAATGTCTTCGATAGCACCATGGGTACTTTACTAGACATACCTAGCAAGACAAAGGATGGGCTGAAGTCCCGTAAGGACCTCGTGAATATGCAGATAAGGAAAGAGCTTCACCCTGTAGATGAGGGTAACGGAAAAGTGTATCTTCCGCCGGCCTGCTACACCTTGACAAATGAGGAGAAAAAGGCAATGTGCAAATGCCTACGTGGGGTGAGAGTGCCTACTGGTTTCTCCTCAAACATTAAGCGACTGGTATCCATGAATGATTTGTCATTTTCAGGCTACAATTCCCATGATTGCCATGTAATGCTCACAGTATTCCTCGCTATCGCCATCAGAGCAATCGAACCATTACACGTTAAGGTGGTCATCACAAAGCTGTGTTACTTCTTCAATGCAATCTCACAGAGAGTAATTGATCTTGACGAGTTAGGTCCTCTCCGCACTTTCGCTATAGAGACCGTGTGCGAGCTTGAGATGTGTTTCCCGCCGTCATTTTTCAATATGATGGAACACCTCATAGTTCATATTGTGCCTCAGATTATTGCACTTGGTCCCCTGTACCTGCATCAGATGTGGCCATTCGAACGGTACATGTCCATTCTAAAAAGCTACGTACGGAACCGTGCCCACCCAGAGGGATCGATGATAGAGGGATATACTACCGAGGAAGTCGTTGAGTGTTGCATTGATTACCTAAAAGAGGGGAAAGCAATTGGTTTACCGGTACCTCGACATGAAGGTAGATTATCTGGAAGAGGGACAAAAGGGCAGAAAAGAATCCACGACGATGATTACAAGAAAGTGAAAGAAGCTCATTTCACTGTGCTGCAACAGCTCGCGATAGTGGAGCCGTACATAGATCAGCACCTTAAGGAATTACAAGCAATGAATACAGGGCGTTCTGATGCATGGATCATGAAACGACACAAGGCTGCCTTTACTGAATGGTTCAAGAACCTCGGCCTACCAGATGGCGATACTACGGAGGAAAAAACTATTAAGAGATTGGCTGACGGGCCATCAAGTGTTTACACCTCATGGCAAGCATATGATCTGAATGGGTACACATTTTATACCAAAGCGAAAGACCAAAGGAGTGCATGCCAAAACAGTGGCCTTCGAGTAGAGGCAATCGACCCAACTGGACAAAAGAGCACATACTATGGATTCATAGAAGAAATCTGTGAACTGGACTATGGATCCAACATGCAGATTCCACTGTTCCGGTGCCAATGGGTGAAACACCCATCTGGCGTGGTTGTCGACATTTTCGGGCTGACAATCATCGACCTGGTCAACGTAGGGCACAAGAATGACCCATGGGTACTTGCCGATCGGGCCGCTCAGGTTTTCTATGTGACTGATCCATCTCAGTTGAAGAAAGATATAGTTGTCTCGGGGAAACAAAAGATTTTGGGAGTTGATGATGTCCAAGATGTTGAGGCATATAATCAGTACGAGAACATGACACTCTTCACGGACTTTACAAACAACATTAAGGTCGCGGAAGCAATGATTGGTGATTCCCCGAAGCCATACATGAGGAACAAGGGAGTAGGGAAGAATGTCAAAGGTTAATCTACATATGTAATTATGGTGACCTAAGATGGATCATGAATTTTTGTACGGATGATTACCAACTCTTTTTGTAATTAGTTCTGTGGATATTTTTACATTTAGTTGTGCAAAGAAAAAAATATTGAAATGGGACAAACGTTTTTTCTGGCGGTCGAGGACACTTCCGGCCGCCAGCGAAAAAGGTGTTCTCTAGCGGCGAGGTAAGCCGGCCGCCAGAGAAAATGGGTTTCGCTATATATGGGCGCGCGGGAGTCCTCAATTTTCACTAAGTCCCGAAGGCGCGAAAACCCTAGAGCCGCCGCCAGGCTGCCAAAATTTTCAGCCGCCGCCGCCAGCAAAAACCTAGCGCCGCCGCCTCCTTTTCGCGCCAGGAGAGCGCCGCCGCCTCCTTTTCGCGCCAGGAGGCAGGTATCCCTCACCGCTGCCGCCTCCTCCTCACCGTCGGTCGGCTGCCTCCTCACTGTCGTCGCCGGCCGCCTCCTCACCGCCCCCGGCCACCTCCTCACTGCCACCGCCGCGTCCTCACCGCCGATGGCCGCCTCCTCACCGCCGCCGGCCGCGTCGTCACCACCACCGATGGCCACCTCCTCACCGCCGCTGGCCGCCTCCTCACCGCCGATGCCCGCGTCCTCACAGCCGCCGGCGGCCGCGTCCTCACCGCCGCCGCCTCCTCTTCTTCCTCTGCTCGCCGCCTCCTCACAGCCGCCGACGGCCGCGTCCTCACCGCCGCCGCCTCCTCTTCTTCCTTTGCTCACCGCCTCATCCAGGTACCCCTGTCGCCGCCGAATCAATGGATGGATCGATGATTGATTGTTTGTATCGATGAATGGATGGATTATTGATTGATTCATTTTGATTGGTGGATGGATGGATGGATTGATTGTCTGAAATTTCTGAAAATTTTTTGGCAAAAGTGAAACTGAATAGTGATATATTTCTGAAATTTCTGAAATTTGGATAGATTCTGAAATGCACCTGTACATATATATTGCTGAAACTGAAGTTAGAATTTGAATTGATGACTGAATGTGATGAAAATTGCTGAAACTTTGTCATATTTGTTTTGATGCGATCTTGCCCATTTAGATGTAACTGAATTTTGGATGATGAATTTTGAACATTTGATGAACCTATAAGACTGATTTTGAGCCTAGGCTGTATGTATGTATAGTTTGTCATTTTGATTGGTGGATGGATGGATGGATTGATTGTCTGAAATTTCTGAAAATTTTTTGGCAAAAGTGAAACTGAATAGTGATATATTTCTGAAATTTCTGAAATTTGGATAGATTCTGAAATGCACCTGTACATATATATTGCTGAAACTGAAGTTAGAATTTGAATTGATGACTGAATGTGATGAAAATTGCTGAAACTTTGTCATATTTGTTTTGATGCGATCTTGCCCATTTAGATGTAACTGAATTTTGGATGATGAATTTTGAACATTTGATGAACCTATAAGACTGATTTTGAGCCTAGGCTGTATGTATGTATAGTTTGTCATTTTGATTGGTGGATGGATGGATGGATTGATTGTCTGAAATTTCTGAAAATTTTTTGGCAAAAGTGAAACTGAATAGTGATATATTTCTGAAATTTCTGAAATTTGGATAGATTCTGAAATGCACCTGTACATATATATTGCTGAAACTGAAGTTAGAATTTGAATTGATGACTGAATGTGATGAAAATTGCTGAAACTTTGTCATATTTGTTTTGATGCGATCTTGCCCATTTAGATGTAACTGAATTGTTTTGATTTGTGTAGCCTGTTCTTTTAGAGAGCAGAGAAGCACCTTCTCTATTCAATTTGAATTATGAATTTCAGAAACTTTCATGTTCTGCAGTTTTGTGGGCAGCAGCAGCAGCAGCTATAAGACTGAAATTTCCTGAAATTTTCTCTGAAATTCTCTGAAATTTTGATATGGCAGCAGCAAAATATGGCAGCTAGCATGCATATTTTGCTCATTGATGAATGCAGTCTGAAATAAATTTGAATAGGGGCTGATATAGATGTGAAATAAATTGCTCTCTGAAATTTGATTACTTTTCTCTTTGTCTTATAATTTGATTTGAAACTCTTATTCTTGCTTTATAGGACCAAAACCTTTTGAAAAATGATACTTCTGTAAAAATATGCTTGAAAATACTTATTAATCATTACAAACCAGTACGAAGCTGTTTTGAAAAGTTTTCAGCTCCATTTGCGAACTACTCCTAATGACTAGTTCGAGATTTGCAAAATATCAGATTGGAAATGGCCTGTAGCTTGTATGTTTTAGAAATGATTTGATAAAATCTAAAACTTGATAGACATGGTAGGATTAATTCTTTCTCATGTTATCTCTGTACCAAAAATGATTTTGGTGGATTTTTAACTCTTCTATCCCGACATTTCATAATTCACCGTTATGGTCTAGAACGGGTAGTCTTGGGGTAGGTTGGAAATTGTTGTGCTTTAATCCTTAGATTGCTTGTTTAGAATGACCTCCCAAAATTCATGTACCCTCTGCACCATGTTAGCTTCATGTTATAGTAAAATGGAGTATTTATTAAACCTAAACATGTTAAAAAAAATTCATTTCATCTTAGTTGCACGTGTTCTGAAAGGTGTAAACAGCAGCATTCATATTTTTGAGAAGCTCAAATTATAAGAGATAAACATGTCTCTTTTCACAGTAGCTAATGCACTAATCCATATAGCTCCATGAATTTTGCTAAAATTTTTGAGTCCTTGCATCATGGTGTAAAAATTCATTTGGTACGGCAAAGACATGTCCTGAAATCTGTAGGTAGTCTGATTGTCCAACTTGTGTAGCCCAAACTATAAATGATAAAATCTTGGTTTCTTCAGTGTAGCTTAACAACTCAAACATGCATCTCCTTGATTTTTCCCCAAATTTTTGCACTTCTAGATTTTAACATGAAAATTCGACAAATGCATTGAACAATTTGGTGCAGCACTGCATCACCTATCTTCTCTATTTTCTATAAAATATTTCACTAGTCCAAAAATTACAATTCCTTCCCAGAATTAAGAAGACTTTGCTAGGAACTTGAATATAAAATATTTCCCATTGTATCACCTCTCTGGCCTAGTTATTGACTACTGTTTTCATCTCAGAAGTGTGTAGGACAGAACCAAGCATGTAGGAAATTTTAGTTTTCTGCTAAGACTTTTGTTCAACACCATCCCAAATTTTTTTTAAAATTTTTTTAAGGAGGATAGTGTATCCCTTCGGTCAGAACTTATTAGTAATAATTATGAAACTTTCACATGCCCCCACAAATCTAGATAGAACTATCTTGTTTACAAGCAAGTTATAAGCAAATTTAAGGATTTGAGTTGAGATGGCTCTATGTGCATATTTTGTACCCCTTTTTGGTTGGTTGCAAGATTTGCGCATTGCAGCAACTCAACACCTAAAACATATAATAAAAACTGGTATTTCTTATTTTAACAAGAACAATAACTAAAACTTATATAGTTGTAGATGGGTTAAAGAGAGAGTAGATTTTATTTGTTGAAACCAGACTTTCGACTTGCATTTGTTAAATTCCAGTCTTACCTCTAACCATTATTTTCCATATATATATATACCAATTGTTTGCATATACTAATCTGCAAACCATAATCTGAAATGTTTTGCAGATTAGTAGTTTATTTGGAAGTATATAACCTTTGCTTTTAGACTGGCAGCTATACCATGCTTTTAGAAATTGATTTAATACTATGCATATAAGTTCAAAAATTATCTGAAATGCAGCTGCTGCATATAAGTTCAGAATAATGGACACTTATGTGAAATTTAGCACTTAAGACTATGTCTGAGTGAAATTATGGTATAAGGATTCCATTTCGCATCTAATATAAATTCACTGTAAAAGGATATCAATGGAAAAACCCACCGAAGCGCAACCCGCGGGTGACAAGGGCAAGGAAACTCAGGCCGTCGTCAAGGAAGATATTTGCATGGAAGTAGTTGCGGAGGAACTGTCGTCGTCAAGCTCCGGTGAAGCAGAGAGTGGATCGTATCACTCGCCGAGTGACCCCCATCCTTCTCCTGCAAGGAAGAAAAAGGGTGGGAGCGACAATGAAGAAGTCGACTCCGACTACATCCCCCGCGAACCGGTGGTACGTAACATATTGTATATGATTAGTTCCGATCGTATTAAGTATATATATCGATTATAACCGATGTCATGTGAAATGCAAATATAGAAGAATGCTCCACGCCGATCTAAAAGGAAAGCCCAAGCCGCACCTGAAGCGGAAGCCGAAGCTGGAGCTGTCGTGCGCGTCTCAGCTTCAAGTAAACCCAAGAAAAGAAGGGGCGAGCGAGGGAAGAACATGTTGTTGAAAGAAGTCAGCGTGCTGACGCGGATCAGTGAGAAAGGGGAACCCCTATCACCCGAAGATTCATGTTCCAAGTATAGCAACCAATGCGGGGCGATAGTTAGGGATATCGTGGAGATCACATGGAAGGATTGGAAGAAAGTTCCTGACGCTACAAAGAACAGCTGTTGGACGTCGCTGCAAAGCAGGTTTGAGTATCCACAAGGGACAGACGACGATACAGCGAAGGTCTATGCACTCAAGACCATGGGCAAGCTGTGGCGGAACTGGAAAACAGACCTTAACAAGAAATATGTTCAGAAGGGACGTACGCCGTTTACGGAGTACGGAAAGATAACACCAGCCCAGTGGGATGAGTTCGTTGCCCTGAAGACATCGGCGGAGGAAAAGGAGAAGAGCCAGAGGATGTCTGAACTAGCAAGAAGGAATGAATATCCTCATCGTTTGGGATCGACCGGTTACCGTGCAGCGGTTAAGAAATGGACAAAACAAGATGAAGAGATGGAAAAGGCTGGGAAACCGGTTCCTATGAAAAATCACAACCCACGAACCAGGAACTGGGTGCGTGCAAGAACACCGGCCTTCACCCCGGAGGGGGATGTAGTCTTCAAGGATCCAAAGCTCCAGGAGGTAGCTGTCAAGATGAAGAACATCGTCACGCAGCAAGAGGCCGGGATGTTCGTGCCAGATAGAGACCGGGACGAGCTGACCTATGCGTTGGGCAACCCGGAGCACTCTGGCCGTGTCCGAGGAGTATCCTCCAAGACTAGCTGGAAGGATGGATTCAAAGAGGATGCTCATACCTACAAGAAGCGTGATCGCTATAAGGAGGAGATAGAATCCCAGGCTAGGGCAGCAGCTCGTGAGGAATGCCATAGATATTGGAGCCAGAATATGATGCACGGTGGTGCCGTTTCGCAGCCTGATCCGAGCTATCCGATGGACGATGTAACGGAGGATACTCCTTGCAAGCTCTTGATTCCGGTCGGCAGGGCAGGAAAGAAAATACAGGTTGCAACTGGGAGGTTCATACCGGGCCGCAGATTCCATTGCCAAGACATTCCGGATGACTATGCCAAGGTAGAGGTCCGGACGGTCAATGAGGCTCACCGGATGCACGAGATCGACATTCCAACACCCGAGGGGATTGTGTACCTTGGAGATACCGTTGACCAGTTTGTGCTGTGGCACAAGAATGATATTCAACTAGGGTCAACGGATGGAACGGATCGTCCACCAAGGATACCGGTGTCACCGCCTCGTCCACCAAGGGAACAAGAACCGAGGGATCCTCCAGTTTCATCACCTCCGCAATCAGATCATGTAGTTGCATCACCTCCAAGATCAGAGCCTGCTGTTGCGTCACCTCCAATTGAAAAGGAGACAGAAGTACAATCAGGGCTTGAAATGGATCAATCAGAAGTACAAGTTCAGGAAGTGCCTCCGGCACAGCAATCAGAGCGTGCACAATCAGGGCCTAAGCGGACAATGCCTGATGAACTAGACCCATCGCAAACACAGCCATCGCAACCGGAGGAACCTAAGGGTGCCGATGTGCCAGTGATGGTAAGGACACACAAGCACAAAGGAAAAAGTGAATCGAAGAAAAGATATATGATAACGGCATTCCGAGGAAGGGACAAAGATATCAAAGATGCCGATTTTGATGACAGAAAGTTAACAGGCCTCAAGGAAACCATGGAAGATTATCTTAATTATATCAACTGCCCGGATGTGCCGCATGAGTTTCAGAATGGCCAACCATTCATCCATGCCTGGCAACTAACAGAAGGACCGTGGCAACTAAGGAGGTGGCATGAATGGTACATCAGGGCAAGCACCATAAAAGGCCTTTCATCGTTCACAGTTGCCGTGCAGGAGAACATTTTCTGGAGCGGGCCATGCCTATTCCAAGTCCATTTCTCCGATATGCATGCCCTCTACCGTCGGAAGAGGCTCGACGCCAATTTGGTCGGCATCTGGTGTCTGTAAGTGCATGACTAGAACGTGTCAATAAATCATTGTACCTATGTGCGTACCTAATTTGACCTTACATTTTTTGAAGGATGAATTACGTGCAAGCCGAAGCGATGCGAAAGCCTGTCGGCTTCCTAAACCCGTGCCGGATAAGCCAGCCGAACCACACCTACCTGCTAGACGAGAACAAGCTACCGGCACATGTTCAGGCGATGACACGGCAAGAGAGGGACGCATATATAGAACAAAGGCATCAGGAAAAGATTCTCGATGTTGCTACTTATGTAGCTATAGCACTTGAATCTACGCAGGACAAGGAATGTGTTTACGCGCCATACGCCTTTGAGTAAGTTTTCATATCAACTACGAGTATATACATATAATCACGGCTGGACTAACCATTTCTTTTGCAGCGACCATTGGATAGTATTTCTTCTCTATCCAAAGTACAATGAAGTCGTCGTCTTGGATTCTCTTGATAAAGATAGCAATACATATCAAGAAATGCTCAGAATTATCGATCTGTAAGTTATATGCATGGACGTTTCTTATTCTTATATATTCTCATGACGTGTTGTTATCTTTGACGAATTTAAATTAATTATCTCTCCAAACAGTGCATATAAAAGGTATTACCAGCAAGGCGGACAACGGAAAAACTCCAGACAACGCATACTCATCCGCAATAAGTGGCCGGTAAGTAAATTTGGATGCCAAACAATACTACTTAATTTTTATAAATGCATGTGTTTTTCCATTTAATTAACTAATATACTTTATAATTGATGTTGAAAGTGTCATAAGCAACCGGTGGGAACCGTACTATGCGGATATTACACCTGCGAATACCTTAAGGTCAATGGGAGATATTGCGCGAATTACGACGATGTAAGTACAAACCGTCAATACTCTTGTTAAGTTAATCGCTAACTTGCATTACTGTGAACAATTTCGTAATTTGTCATGATCTCGATCCAGCTTCCAAAAATTCCCAAGTCTGAAAGGGAGCTCGATGATAAATCCATTGAGAACATACAACGGGACATGTGCTACTTCATCCACCGTGAGTGCGCACATCAGCTTGGGAGGTTTTTCGACCACGATGGAGTTTTGGCCCTGCCGGAGAACGAATGTCTGTCTAACTGGAGCAGGAGTATAATATAGATAGGTTTCACGCGTATGTATATCGCTCGGGTTGTAAGACATTCAACTACTTGTATATGTGGTGTCGGTCCAATTCTATCTATATAGGTGCTTAGATATTGTGTGTGTGTGTATATATATATATATATATATATATATATATATATATATATATATATGTATATATTAATCTTCATATATTATTTCCGCGTGCATGTATATTAATCATCAATGGCGGCTGCACGAAAGAGAACATACTTTATCGATAGCTCGATTAGTTATATCATCCACGTGTGACTCTAAAATACATGAACAAAGGTAAGAAAAAAATAATATATAATATTTTTTTATAAATATTGCATCTTCGCAGGCGGGCCACGTGTCAAAAATATGACGATGTCCTATTTTTACTGGCGGGCCATGTGCCTTCTCCAGAAACTATGGGCTTTTTTCCTAGCGGGCCACGTGTCCAAAAAGAGTGTAAGCCGCCAGAGAAGAATATTTTCGCTGGCGGCTGTCTTAAGCCAGTGGCCAGCGAAGATTTGGCTTCGCTGGCGGCTGACGTAAATTGGCCGCCAGAGAAAATATTTCTTCGCTGGCGGCCTACATAAAGCGACCGCTAGCGAAGATATTTCTTTGCTGGCGGTCTATAACCGCTAGCGAAGATCTTGATCTTCACTGGCCTTTGCTTTGTGGCGGCCCCAATTGCCGCCAGCGAAAAACTGTTTCCGTAGTAGTGCGTTATACCACAAAGGAAGCCTCGGTAAATATATGACATCTACTGATCAGATCAATACACCAAACAAACGTGCATCACAACTATGTATGGCCCTAGCAGCCTAACGCATTGATTTGGGCTTTTAAAGAGTCCACGTGTGATGGTAATACTAATCTACAGCTGTGATGCCACGATCAGTTTTACCAATGGTTAGATTTCTTTGGTTAACGTGAGAGCTTGTAGAAAGTGTCCAATTAGTATAGGTATAGATAGATATGTATGGTGCATGCATAAATTATAGATAGATATAAATTAATGGTATATGCATGGTTATGTAAATTAATGGTGCATGTTGATCGGTGGATCAACTCATGCACGTGATTTCTCATGGTAAAGCCGTAGGCGGCTGCTCCCATGTGCCCGTGGTGGCCACAAGACGTCCGTCAGCGCTGCTCCGGTGTTTGGATCGTGCATGAATAAAGCCTCTATGTACGAGGGCACCGCCAACGGCTCCGTCTCGATCTCAGCCGACCAGCACATCAAAAAACAAGAGAACACGAGAAGAGCAAATCATAATTAGAAATTAATCTAATCAAAGTTAGATTGGACGGACAAACCCGATTGAAGATTTAAGCCATTGAAGTCGGTGAGATCGATCTCAACGTTTCTCTTTAAGTTGAATCCATCGCACTTTTCGATAGGTAACTCGACGTTGCTCCTTCCTGACGCGTCAACTTTCTAATCTGGAAATCGGCAATAATAAAATATTATAGCGCACGAGACCTAAAAGTGGATGGATGTGAAAGACAAGGATTTAGACAGCTTCAAACCCTCTCGATGAGAGCTAATACCTACTCCTGTTTGGTGATTGTATCCGCCGGGTGTATATTGATCTCACGATCGAGTTGCTATATCCATGGTAGGCTTCCTGCCCGTCTTACATAGGTTGGAAGGGCAAGATTATAAAGATAGAAACCTAGCCGAATATAATATCGATTTTTTAAATCTACTTTACAACATTACCGAAACAGGATTTTGGGTCGTTCCTTAATCCATAAGAAAACGTAATAGCCAAGTCATGCTCTGTTACATATTTCATAAACATAATCTATCTCATATATCCAATCAGATAAACCAGTCGTGTAGATATATGATACCCATAATCTCCACACCTAGTAAGATTCTCCTCCTTGCAGCTCTCTGGACCTTGAGTATTATTACTTGTTAGTATACCTAGTAAGGTTCTCCTCTTGGGAACTCTTTGGGTCTTGGAGTACTATTGGTTGATTTCTGGACAGCAAAATATGCACAGCCATGCAATGACCAACCGAAGATCGAATAAGCAGCCACCTCGGGCTGACGGGTGAAATGACTGATTGCCTTAGATACTACCATCTCCTCCATCTGGCGCATGCTAATATCAATGTGTTCGCTATTTCCTTCAATTATCTCATAACTTCCCTACAGATCTTCATGATGCGCGCGATGAGGCGCGAAGGCAATTGTCAACTGCAGAGGTGACCAATCTCTCATAATGTTTCTATCAATAACTTCATTAGTTGAGTTAGCCGACATATAGCTGTAGTCAGATGCCACGACATAGCCATTAAAATGAACATTGGAAACTTGCTCTGAAAATCGGTAAGATAACTCCAACGAGCTGACGCTATGCCCATGTTTTTTGCAACATAGTGGATCAGGCCGATAAGTTGTAGCGGAACCTTCATACAAGGCATCGGATGGCAGAGCAAAGAAAGTTCTAGCTGACGAGTTGAGAACATCTTGTGTAGGTAGCTCAGCAACTGTATTCATTGCATTTTCGACCAAAGACTTGAAATGTGGTCCAAACGACTGCAAGCAACTGATGATGATCCCCACTATGTCCGTGCTCTCAGAGAGACGTAGTATCAACCTTAGATTGAAACTTCTTGTTAGCATTGTGACATTGTCGTTACAAAGACGTACCTCTGCCTCCACACCACGCTCTTCCGAACGCACAGGGTCTATTTGAAGGCGAAGTGTTTGGCTTCTTTGCACCAGTTCATAGTAGAGTCTTTTGCCTTCGAGAAGGTGCTTGACGAGAGGGCTGAAAAACCGGTAGTGCACTAGCGAATATCCAGTCTCCACATCCCTCACAAATTTGCTGGCCTTATCTGCAAACCACTCAAACCTTCGGACTGTATCATCAGAATAGCTTACCTCGTCTTTGTCCATGCCAAGCAAAGATGAGATGGACGATTTCACAGCACGGAAAATCCGCTTAGTAAAATCCCCTTTTACCATGTGGCTGTCTTCTCCCTCGAGATTTTGAAGCTTGCATCTGTGCAGCACATCACCACACTCGTCGTAGGCGTGCTTGTAGATCTTCCTCTGACGGAGCAAGGAGACGTCTGTGATGGGCAGCTTCGAGGATCTCTCGAGCGCGACGTCCAACTCACTGTGCGCCATCTCCAGCCTCTCGATGTTGTGCCTCTTGGATGCCTTCTCTGTCCGGTTGCTGGACAGGTAGGAGAAGACTCCGGTGACGGTTTCCTGGACAACGGCTGATGCAACAATTTCTGCCATGAGAAAACTAAAACAAGGTGTCGCCTAGCTAGCGTGATAGGATCCTCACTGGAAAAATATATACACAGAAAAAGATTAACATAGTCTGACTTTTACATATATGTACAGAACAAGATTAAATTAATAGCTAGCGAGCTAATAATTGGAACATCGATCATTCTCACCTTCGAAGCGCTGTAGTTCATGAGCAATGCATGGAGCTGAAAGTTGAAGAACACGATCGAGGACAGCTGTGGGCAAAATATTGGCAAATAGAGAGGAAATTAAAGTAGGATTTTTTTCTTCCTTTTTTGATAGAGATTGATCCAGGTGCTAAACCACCTTCTCTCTCTCGTCGCGCTCATTAATAAACGGGAACGGTTGCCACCCGCAACGTCAACATAAAGGCTTCCTCGCTGCTACGGCCAATAACTACTCTTGCCATCTTAGAGAAGTCAGTGACTACGGTCCATGTAATGAAAAGATCGAGCTCCCCAAATTGATCGATCAAACAAGAAAAGTCTATATTACCTGCCTTAACACTAGCCTGATTTTCCTCTGTCAACCGCAAAACTATATACGATGGCTCCGATCGGTTGGCCATATGCTAATTATAAGTCATACGGCTTATAAAAAATAATTTATGTGTAAAACTTTTATACATGTCCTTAACAATTTAAATGTCAATATTGAAGAATAAACAATGATAAAAAAACCTCAAAATTAACTTCAAGATTTAGTTTTAAAATTCAAATTTTACCAGTTGCTTATAAGCTAAAGTGCATAAGATGAGAGCCGATAACGGTTCATTTTGCTCTTGGAAAGGTGGTGGTTTCATCTGATGTGGCTTTATAGTAAGAAAAAAGAACTTTAGTAGGACCCACCTATTAGTGACCCACTCCTTTCATCTGTTTTCCTCTTCCATCTGGATCTGGGAGGTACCAGCGGAGCAGCGGGGAGGCCGAAGGAAAGACCCAACCCAACGATGGCGCAAGGACGGTGATGTCGAACGGGTTGGTGCATGCGGTTTCTTCCATCGGCGCCGGTCGTGGTCATTGTCTCCCATTGACCTCACTGCATCGTCCCACCCAACATCCACAGTTCTCCGCTCTCCACTCGCCATTGTTGGTCACCCCACACTCTCCACTCGCTGTTAGTTCTGCGCCGCTACTCCCTAGCCATCGATCAACACAATCACTCTCTTTGTCGCTGGCCCCCAAATCATCAATTTCGATGGAGGTCATCCCCATTCCACCCCGTGGTGTTGCACGCTTGCCTCGCCTACCTCCATTGGATCTCCACCGGAAACATCACCGCTGAACATGTGCGAAACTTCGTAAGAAATCCTATGGGCGACATGCGATCGAGCTGGTGGCCAATTGGCGGAGGCCCCTGGTAATGACGACATGTGCGAAGAGAAGTGCGGAGCTCCCTGATTTGTGGCTCCTTGTCTGCTGTTGTAGATACCCTAGGCATGTGCACTTCGCACTGCCACCACTCCCCTAGGACAGCCGCCACTGCCCAGTGATAGAAGAGGGGAAGAGAAGAGAGAATGGAGATGTGGGGTAATTTACACATGGCTCCTCTAATTTTTAATTGTTTTGTCTAACTGGACAACCACCATATTACCATGTGTGTGCTATATCGGATAAAACACTGTCAAAACAGCTTGGGGAGGAAAAATTAATGAGCCGATATTGATAGCTGAAGTACCCTACATATCTAGTTTTGCACTTGAGGTAAGAAGTTAGACTCCGATTTTAGTAGAGGAAGTCAATATAGACCTTTAGTTTCCAATAATTTATCAGCTTTCAAAGCGAAAAGAATGCGCAGAGGCACTAGCTGCACTAAATCTTGGGTAATCTCAGCGGCCGTTATACCATCAATCCAGGGATCTTGACAAAAGAAAAGCTCTGAAAATAGCATGTGCGTTGTAGCCACAGACGCGCGCACGCAACGGGTAGTACACGAGCTGAAGCTTGATGAACGATTCCTAGTCCACCATGGGCGAACGGCCGGTGAACTTTTTGCCACGCCACCAGACAGTGGCCTCCTTAGACCTCTTCCGTGCCATTCCACGAGAACGCTCAACTCCCCTTGTATCTATTTTTTTATCACCCATTTGGGGATGTCCAAGCCAAGAGAGTGGTAGCTGATTTTGTTCTCTTCCACATCAGAACCATACTTGTGCGGCACTTTACTTCTGATAACAAAGGGGTTTTAATTCTGACGAATTATATGGGATCAAGTATATGGTCAGTTTAACTCAATATTCCTCTTGAATTACAGGAATAGTGAATTGTATTTATTCGTACATTAAACATATATATGCTGTCATGCGTTTACAGCTAGTGAGTTCTAATACACTGTTGTTTAATTCGTACTCCCTCTGTTCCCAAGCAGTCAAATCTCAAATCGTAATTCACTGATATGTGCAAAAATATTGAAATTTTACATTCTAGATTTGGCATGAAAAATACTTCAATGTTGCCCAGAGATTGTTTTAACAAGTATAAAATTAAAGGAAGGAGCATTATTTTTATAGCAAAGTCATGGTCATCTGTTTGATTCAAATGACCGTTGCTTAATCAAACTCCTACAGTTCCGCTGCTGTTAGTTCGCTAGTCTCCAGTGAACATTTGTCCTTTTGCATGAATGCATACATAAGGTGTGAAAGTTTGTATCACTATTCAGAAGCACTCAGCCTGAATGGATCTGAACTTGGAGGGCGCAAGTTGCTTGTTTCTGAATGTTGTTGGGGCAAAAAAATTC
Organism: Oryza officinalis; assembly: GCA_008326285.1. Lineage (NCBI taxonomy): Eukaryota > Viridiplantae > Streptophyta > Magnoliopsida > Poales > Poaceae > Oryza > Oryza officinalis. The sequence continues at coordinate 25,973,919 of BDMV01000007.1, forward strand.
TGGTCAGGCTGTATCATTCCTGATGGGCCTGGAACAGGCAAACACAATACCACTAATTTCATTTAGAGGGCGACTGTTTGGAATGAAACTGAGCACCCCCTGATTGATGGGCTCCATTTGGTATTAGAAGACATATAATTGAGCATAGAACATGCAGATACAAGCCATTGAATCTGCTTTTTATTTGTGATATGCAATCTGCTGTTTTGAATAAAAATTAAAAAAGACATGCCACATCTTGAGTACCAGCAGCATAAAAAGTACTTATGTTGTACTCAAAATAGCTAAGCTGCGTGAAGAAACGGAATGAATTATTGCTACAAGAGTAAATATTTATCATGTTTGAAGCAAACAGCACACTAGATAAAATGGGAGTTTCCATTTGAAGGCCGCCGTCAACAGCATCAACATATCGAACCATCAAAAGGGTCATCTCTGGGCAGATCGTGGATGCGCTTGTTATATAAAATGTTTCGCCAACAATAATCTCTTCAAAAATCAAATTGAGCATCTGGAGAAGCCTTATGATCAAGTTGTAGCCGCCTATGTTGATTGGCCCTCCATTTCTCTATGCAACTGACGACCATACCAAACTTCATTGCCTTGTGCATTCTTACTGTTGACAACTTTTTTGGCAAGAAGACAATCATGATCACGACACCTAAAGTCTGTACGATGATATGGAGTCCCCAACCACCTCAATCTAGCAAAAGCTAAATCAAGATGGGTTTTGTAAAACCAAAGCGGCTAGAGGAGCTGACTTAGAGATCAAAATCAGCCTCTAGGCCGATTTAGATGGGACAAATGATAACTACCCGTCTCGTTGGCAAACGAAAGGTTTACGGGACAAACCTACAAAGGGATTTCGCACTCTCGCAGTGAAGGCAGACGATTTATGGCGCAAATCGATAAAGATGGACGAACTAGACTAGAAACTAGACGAAAAGTAGATGCAATATTAGAAAAGTGATTCAATTGGCTAGTTGTGTTGAATGTAGATTGTGTGTCCAATTAAACCGGCCTTGTCCCTTATAAAAGGGTTGGTCCTGCCTCCTACAGGACCTTCTTCATGTCAATCTCGGGATGGAGACCAATTAGAACTCGAAAAATAGCTCCCCATGCAAGGAAACCTAAGACCTGACAAACTTGGGCGCAGAGTCGGACTCTGCCGGTCTGACCGGCCACATGCCGCCAGTCAGACCGACCTATACATGGTGGTCAAACTGGCCCTGTGAAGGAAACCGGGTCCTTTCCAAACTTTGGCAATATTTTCCTATTTTAGTTATAGGTGCCAGATTTGGGTATAAACACATGCCCTCTGCCTTTTTAGTGAACTTGTGAACCTAAAAGCATAGAACATATAGTCTTAGGGCGATAATCTAATTACCTGCCATATCTCCTCTTAAGCATCTTGCCAAATACTCGGGAAGTATTTTTTCAAGTATTTCCCATTAATTGCCCTCCGAAACCGCTCTCCTTTTAATGTTTCAAGAAAGTATGCATTCCCTCGAACGATTCCACATATCCAATAAGGACCCTCCCAACTAGGTGACCACTTACCGAAAGGCAAGATCATCTTCCATACCAAGCTTCCTACTTGAAACGATTTTGCTTTCACTCTCTTATTGTAGGCTTTGGCTACTCTTTTTTTCTCCTTTTTTATCTCCTCTAAAGCCTTCAAACGTTTATCGGTCACATCATCAATATTGTCTCCCATTAATGTTTCATACTCCTTAACCGATAAATCATCTTGCTTAATATATCTAATGGAGCCAAGATTCACCTCTACTTGCTAAACGGCTTCTTGTCCATAGACTAACTTAAAAGGAATAACTTTAGTAGCACCATGCTTAGATATCCTATGAGCCCATAATGCTTCAGAGAGTACCTCATGCCATCACTTTGGGTGTTCCTCAATCTTTTTCTTAACTAATTTCAACAAAGTCTTATTACTCGACTTGGCTTCCCATTAGCCTAAGCATAGTAAGGAGAAGAACTTACCAATTTAATACCATAAGATTCGGCAAAACTTTTCACTTATTTAGACATAAAAGAAGCTCCTTGATCCATAGTTAAAGTTTGAGGAATGCTGAATCTATGAATAATATGTTTCAAAAGAAAGTCAATTACCTGCGTGTGAGTCATATTCTTGAGCGGCTTCGGCCCACTTGGTGAAGTAATCCGTTGCAACTAGCATGAACCGATGTCATTTTGATGACGAAGGATAAATTTGACCTATGGAATCCAAAGCCCAACCTCAGAACGACCATGATTTGATAATAGGATTTGACAAAGTGGTGGGCGTCAATTGAATATTGCCAAACCGTTGACAAGCTTCGCATCCTCTATAGTACTTGAAACAATCACCAATCATTTTCGGCCAATAGAACCCTGCTCTCCTAAGTAACCAATTCAACTTTTAGGTTGATCAATGAGTTCCACGAATCCCTTCATGAACTTCTCCCATAGCAACTTTGGATTGATCATTATTTAAGCATCTCAACAATACCTCATCTACATTTCGGCGATACAACTTGTCATCAAGCAAAGTATATTTGAATGCTTGTCGCCGAATTTTCCATTCAACCCTAAGACTAGGATCTTTCAAATAATCTATTAAGGGGATTCTCCAATCTTCTTCTGAATCTAAGGCATAAATGTTTGAATTAATAGTCAATTTGGCCACACCAAGCCGGTTAGACCAGCCAGGGTCCCTGGTCAGACTGGCTATGCCAAGCCGGTCAGACCGCCAGGCAACCCCGGTCACACCGGCCACAATGCGCTGGTCAGATCGCCTCAGGTCTACGACTTTGCCGATTTCACCTAAATTTTTAAAATCAAGCATTGGCTTTTCTAAGATAAAGAATAAACCTTTCTTAAGATGATAGCCAGATGCTTGCTGAGCCAAATTATTTGCCGTAGAGTTTTTCTCTCTAGCAATGTATCTAATGATGAAATCATCGAAATTGGCAATGATGTCTAAGCATTGATCAAGATATCTATTTAGTGATCCATCAAAACATTTATATACCCCGGCAACTTCATGCACTATCAATTCCAAATCACCAAAAGCTTCTACATATGTAGCTCCTATAGCTTCGAACACTTGTAAGCTGAATTACAAAGCATCATATTCGGCTTAATTATTTGTACAAGAATATTTTAAACGAACCGATGTTTCAAAGTAAGGACCATTGGGCGAAAACAAAACTACACCTATACCTTGTCCCTCATTGCAAGAAAACCATCAAAATAAAGTTTCCAAGATATAACACTAATTAAGTAAACCTTATTATCATAAACTATATCCACATGATGATCTACTATAAAATCAACCATGATTTGGCCTTTCATAGATTTTAATGGTTCATAGGCCAAATCATATTCAATCAAAGTATACGCTTACTTGCCAATTCTCCCAATTAGAATGGACCTTGGCAACATATGTTTAATAACATCGGTTTGACAAGCAACTATGCAAGTACTAGATAACAAGTAGTGTCGCAATTTGGTACAAGCATAGTATAAACATAAGCAAAGCCTTTATATAAAAACATACCTTGTTTCGACATCCAAAAGATGACGACTCGAATATGTGATGATGTACTTGTTGCCATTCTCCTCGTGTGTTAAAATAGCACCGATGACATTGTCCTCAGCAATGTAAAGCCGAAATGGAATTCCAGCTTTGGGCGCTCTCACCACGGGGTGGAGAAGATAAGTATCTTTTAAGACCCTCAAACGCCTCTTGTTGTTTGGCCCCCCAAGTAAAATCGGCTTCTTTCTTCAATCGAAGAATAGGAACAAAAGCATCGATTTTACCAGCTAGGTTGGATATGAATCTTCTTCGGGTCAATCTCAACACCTCTCACATGCACTGTGAACCCCAAGAACTTTCCCGTCGATACACCAAAAGCACACTTAAGTGGATTCATCTTCAAACCATACCGGTGGATCCTCTCAAAAGCTAATCTCAAATCGGCTATGTGACCTTCCATACCATCCGATTTGACAACAATATCATCAATGTAGATTTCCAAGATAATTCCTAAGAAATCATGAAAGATCAAATTCATCGCCCTTTGATATGTTGCACCGGCATTTTTCAATCCAAAAGTCATGACAACCCACTCAAACAAGCCGACAAAACCGGGACACCTAAAGGCCGTTTTGAACATGTCCTCTTCAGCCGTAAATATTTGATTATAACCGACATTACCATCCAAAAAGATATGTCCCGAAGCATCGTTAATCAATATGTTAGCTATAGGCATAGGGTATTCATCTTTAGGAGTAGCTTTATTTAAATCTTTAAAGTCAATATACACTCTAATTTTATCGCTCCCTTTTTTCTCAACCAGAACAATATTGGGCACCCACTCCGCATATCTATATGGCCAAATAAATTCCGCCTTTAACAACCGGTCTATCTCTTCCTTGACACGATCGTATATGTTAGGATTATAGCGACGTGTTTATAGGCCTAAATCCTGATTTTATTGGAAAGCAATGCTCAACAAGCTCGCGGTTAAGTCCCGGCATCTCATGATATTCTCATGCAAAGCAATCAACATACTCTTTAAGTAACTTGATTACTTTAAGTTTGTAATCGGCTTTCATATTTCTGTTTACAAAAGTCAGCCTTGGGATAGTCCCATTACCTATGTCTACTTCTTCCAATGCATCGGCTACTGTAAAACCTTGACCTAATTCTGTACTTCATCGAAATCTTCTATGGACTCACCAATATTGTTCTTTCTAGACCGATATTCTTGCACCCTCTTTTGCAACCACTCTAAATTAGCATCTTTACTCATAATACATGGTTATATTTCCTAGTCGTGCTAAGTTAGCCGGCTTTATAGAGATAGGTACAAAGCCATCCTTTGAAACATTAATAAAATCATAGCTAGAAAGATCTAACCCTGATAAGCATTGAATATTTCCATGTTGCCACTCAATTGAAGCATCGACCATTGCAACATCGGCCGACGTATCCGCGTGAACAATCTCAATCTTGTCGCCATCCCATTGAATCAAACAGTGATGCAAAGTAGAAGGAATGCAACAACGACCCAAAATAATACTATAGTTACCTTGCACATCGACGACGAAGAAAGCGGTTGGCAACGTCTTGTTTCCTACAGTAAGCTCCACAGAAAACATCTGCTTCACCTCCGTTGGTTCACCATTGAAGCCATTGAGAATCATGTCGGTCGTTTTCAACTCCTCATCGCCACGCGCCAACTTCTTGAATAGCGAGTATGGAATCAAATTCACAGCGGCACCTCCATCTACCAACATCCTAGAGATTGGCATCCCATCAATGTGACCCTTGAGGTAAAGTGGCCTCATATGACGATTAAACTCATTGGGCTTCTCAAAAACCTCATCTCTTGGTCCTAGTGAAAATTGGGCAATTCGGATCTCATCCATGCCGCGAAACTTCGTAGGTAACATACACACCATATTGACATCCATATTTTCCCTAGGTGGTGAATCATTGCTAATAATTGGTGACTCACCTTCATCAAAGTCATCATCATCCTCATCTTGATCAATCACCGGCTTCTTAACACCTAATGGCTTAGGCCTCCAGTCTTGTCTTGGCGGTGGTCACAACTCATTGAACCTCCTATCTCTCAATTCTTCGGCTTTTTCTTCTTTCAATTTTTTAGCACGAAGACGTTGCAACCTCCTCTTTTGTGAAGCCGTTAAATTTTTATGCATCCACCTTGAATTCGGCTTTGTTTTAGGAGCAATATAATGTCCCTTACTAACCTTACCCGATGAAGACAAAGCTCCCGAACTTCATCCTGAATGCTTTCGGTCAGACCGGCTTTGAAGCCCGGTCAGACCGGCCATAGAACACCGGTCAAAACTGGCCCTTTGCGTCAACTCTGCTCTTGATTGGCGTCAGTCAGACTGGCTCTGGAGCGCGGTCAAACCGGTCTATATCCACCGGTCAGACCGACCAGAGGACTTGGTCAGACCGGCACCCTGTGCTGTGTCGGCTCCGGCTTCGATCTTCTAGCCTTGGACCACCTTATCTTCATCTTCAGTAGGTATTGGCTCATCATGGGACCCCACCTTGATGGTAATTATCTTGAAAGTCCTTGTCTCCACCTTGTCGCGCTTTTCTCCTCTTGCTTCCTCAAACCGATTTTTTGATTGAAACCGGCTTTTGCTTGGCAAAGACAACCATTCATGCACTAACCTCCGTGGTTCCACCCATCATTGATGAAATTGCATTGGTGGCATTGGGGGCATAAATTCATACATTAACGGTGATGCCCCGCATGGCATGAAATAAGGAAAAGGACAACCTAGCGGTGGCATTGGACAAGGCTCCTATGGCATGATTTGAGGATTGTAAGGAAAAGTTGGCTCCAATTGGTTTGATGGTTGACCAAATCTCTCTAGGAGGTCTTCATCTTTTCCCTTTATTAGAACACTGCCCGGGCTTCCCTTCTTATATTTGTCTAAAAGCATATCAAAAGACACTTTCGGCTTTCGCGGTGTTTTAGAGCTCGAAGCATCACTCCTATTCTTGTTTCGTATACCAACCTCCTAGCCTTTTGGAATAATCATCTTAGGCCGAGGCTCTCCAATTACTACCTCCTTCCCCTTGGTAGATCTGGTTTGCTCTGGCCGAATCAACACCTTTTTGTCATCAAAGCTAATAGTGTTCACCAGGAAAGGATCCTGATCTAACTTCATCTTGGAACCTTCAGTAAACTTCAATCGTCCTTCATCTATGGTTGATTGAACCTGTTGATGGAACATATTACAATCATTAGTAGCGTGAGAATGAGAATCATGCCACTTACAATAAGCACGACATTTCAATTCTTCTGGAAAAGGTATGACATGGCATTTGGGTAATCTAATTTGTTTTTCTTGCAAAAGATAATCAAAGATTTTATCACACTTGGCCACATCGAAACTATACTTAATATTACTTTGCCAATCCTTGTGAGGAGTCGGTGTTAAATTAGAGAAAATAAACGGTTTGTTTTTATTAGTCCATGACCACTCAGCTACATAGATATCATGACCAACATCATCATCAGAATCATTATCATCAGGGCTATCAACAATGCTAACACTAGGTTTCTTATCATTAGTCCTAACAAACCTCTTAGTTTCCTTAACCCGGCTTTCCTGAGCTAGAGCTTTTTGCATAACTTAAATAATATCAAGAAATTATTGGCTATCTAATCTTTCTTTAATAGGAGCAAGTAAATCATTACAAGCAAGATCGGCCAAATCTTTTTCAATTATATTCAAAGTAAAACATTGGTTTCTAGTATCTCTAAAACCTCTTAATATAATCAATAACAGTTTCATTATACTTTTGCCTAACCGATGTTAAATCAGATAATCTAACCTCAGTTTCACTAGTATAAAAGTAATCATGAAACTTTTGTTCTAAATGAGCCCAAGTATAAATAGAATTTGCCGGTAAAGAATTAAACCATGTAAAAGCAGTACCGGACAACGATAAAGAAAACAAGCACAATTTGAAAGCATCCACATTACTAGCTTCACCACATTGTGTTAAGTATTGGCCTATGTGCTCCCATGTGGTCCTACCATCCTTACCATTAAACTTAGTAAACTCAAGGACTTTAAAACCATGAGGGTATGGCATGTTATCAAAATTATTAGGATACGACTTTTGGTATACCCTAGCATGATTCCTTGGCTCAATTCCAAATGCTTCTCTAAGCATGTACCTCAAACATTCTTCCAAATTCTCAGGCCTTGTTGTGGATTTTGTGGCCTAATAGGAGGTGGCGACACAATATGATTATATTGGCCACATCGAGCATCTTGTGGATACCCACCATAACCTTGATTAGAATCATTGTATAATTTGGGCACAGGTAGAGGAATAGGTGGATTAATATTAGCAACAAGGATTACTGGTGGATTAGGTACTGGATAATGGTGTAAAATAGCATTATTAGTGATAGGATCAACTTCCTGCATCGGGATGATTGCACCTGTCTGACCGGACCAACGCCCGGTCTAACCGGCGGTCAGAGGCATGGTCAGATCGGCTACATGGCTGGTCTGACCGGTTACGGGTGGTGGTGAAGGCCGGTCTGTCCGGAAGTAAGATGGCCGGTTAGATCGGCCTAAGGCACGGTCGGACCGGTCACAGAGCTAGGGCTAGCCTCACTCCCGGCAAACTATGTAGCCGCTCCATCGGTCCAGCTATATATGTGATGAACAGGGGCTTGACTAGTGCTTGGGATAGAACTAGGTGACAAATTAGCTATAAAAGAGCCTAATTTGACATCTATAGTAGACTCAATTATTTTATTAAAATACGAACTCATAGCAGGCTCAAGTTTATTATTAAAAGTAGCGGTAACAGTTTCATCTACGGAACTTGCTACAAGCTTTGCTCTTGTCAGCACTTACCTCATCAATGATGACTCGGGGTGAAGGACCGTGCTTACAAGAAACTCCTTGATGGCTCTAGATGTAGCATCCCGCCAAAACCGCCTCCTATAATGCCTTCACTTGTCGTTCAAGATCTTGGTGTTGCTCCTCGTCTAGATCCTCCAAGGTAATAGGCATGATGTTGCTTGGATCAACCTCGTGCTTAGTCATGATGTCGATGTAGTCAATAACTAATGTAGACGTCGAAGTCGTTCCCTAGCGGAGTCGTCAAAATCGTGTAGGCAACTTTTTTAGCAAGAAGACAATCACGATCGCGACACCTAAAGCTTTGTAGTGACATGGAGTCACCAACTACCTCAATCTAGCTAAAGCTAAATCAAGATGGGTTTTGTAAAACCAAACTGGCTGGCGGAGCTGATTTAGAGATCAAAATCAGCCTCTAGACCGATTTAGATAGGACAAAGGATAACTACCTATCTTGTGGGCAAACGGAAGGTTTACGGGACAAACCTATAAAGCGATTTCACACTCACTGCGAAAGCGGATGATTTACGGCGCAAATCGACAAAGATGGACGAACTAGACTAGAAACTAGACGAAAAGTAGATGCAATATTAGAAAAGTGATTCAATTAGCTATTGTGTTGAAAGTAGCTTGTGTGTCCAATTGAACCAGCCTTATCCCTTATGAAAGGTTGGTCTTGCCTCCTACAGGATCTCCTCCACGTCAATCTCGAGGTGGAGACCAATTAGAACTCGAAAAATAGCTTCCTATGCAAGAAAACCTGAGACCCGACAAACTTAGACTCGGAGTCGGACTCTGCCGGTTTGACTGGCCACATGCCGCCGGTCAGACCGGCCCTACACGCCGGTCAAACCGGCCCTGTGAAAAAAACCGGGTCCTTTCCAAACTTTGGCAATATTTTTCTATTTCGACAATAGGTGCTAAATTTGGGTGTAAACACTTGCATTCAAAACAAAGTACTTGGCAAAGTTCACATCTGGTCTCATTCCTTGATAATTGTTCAGTGTTATATATCTGAGATGGCGGTCAAGGCATTCAATATGTTCCAGTAGGTTGTAGCGTCTTGAGTTTTTCACATTCTTCTGCAAAAATGACTACAAATTTAAAGGAACAAAGTAAGTACAACCTATGTGGGCATATATAAATTTTGTAACTAAATAGTATATGGTTCAATCAGGAAAAAAATTATTTGGCAGTAAAGCCCTACTGATCTTGATAAGAAAAAAAAGGTATTTGTTATGAATTTTTACGTCTCCTGGACACAACTTTTGAGTATTAGGTTGTTACCACAAAATTTAAGAACAGGTGTACAAGATAATATATTCTGAAGGTACGTTTCATCAAATATAACTACCAATTATTATATCCAAATTTAATTATGATGCATTCAGAAATATAACCAATCAAAGGGAAAAAGAAGAACTTGTTCGATTTGATTATTTTTTGCATGTGTTCTTCCCATAATTGATTCCCTTAAATCAAAACAGGGAAGAATTTTCACCATGATGTACAGCTTCTCCAAGCATGGAAAACATTTAAGGAAGCCAACAATTGTGTCCAGATTTGGTCCAGCAGATTCAAGAACCAAAACCTTCACTGTGCGCTGCGAGGCTGTAGAACTGACGATCATCGTTTCCCGAAGAAAACCAAGACAGCATGTCAAGATGAATCTGTCCAAATTCATAACAAATACAGATATATATGGATATATATCAAATCAAATCGAAGGCTCATGAACTCAGGAAGGTTTCAGCTGCTACGTATACCTGAATAATTACAGTTCCAAGATCAAGTTTAGTGATTTTGTCGGACAGGTAGCCCAGTACCTTCAGTTGAGGCACCCTGACCCTGACAATCTTTGGGTCACTGTGCGGTTCGAGCAACATCAATCTCTCGAGGCATAGTGCATCCTCAATCACCAGCTCCGTCTCGGTGGACACGGCGAAGCCGACGCGAGTTGATCCGGACGGCGCTGAAGCCACTGCTGGCCTCAAGACCCAGGATCTCGAGCACCGCGCAGCCTGCGAGCAGGCGGTGGAGGGCGTCCTCCGAGATGGCAACGCCGTAGAGGGTGAGCCGCATCAGCCGAGGGAAATGGAGCGCAGAGGCGATGGCAGGGAAGTCACAGCGGCTGATGTAGGCTGTGCGGAGCGTGGACGGCGGCAGCGGGCGCGACGGCCTGGGGTCGGGGTCGATGCCGATGCCGCAGTAGCGGCCGTCGCTGGCATGGCTGAACTCGAGGTGCTCAAGGTTAATGAGTGCGGCGGAGCAGAACCAGCCATCGAACTTGGCGTAGATGCTGCGGAGGGAGAGGCGGCGGGGCCAGGCCACGGTAAGCCTTGAGGATCCTGGAGATGATGGAGATGCGCTTGCTCTCCAGCCCGGAGAGGCCACCGTCGGCGTCGAGGTTGAGTGTGTTGGTGACATGCTAGAGGTAATCATAGAGATGATTGTATCACATACTATATTTACATCTTTATTATACGTTGTTCCCTGAAATAGATAACTTATTATTGATCAATGAATATGTGATTCGCTCATGAAACTATTTATGTTGTATGTTACTATTTCTAAAGAATCCCTGATCAAATATCATATATGAAACAAATATGGTTCAATGGTCAGCGCATTCATTAATTGATGATCATGTTTCATGGATCATGGTATGAAGATACCAAATTAATAATGTGGACACATGTTGAAGAATATGTTGTTGGATAGACCCAACATAAGACACTGCAAGAGCTATATGTGGTGGACCATTAGTGGTCTCATATTGGTGTTGGTGTAGAATCCTTAGACCTAAGATTATCATGATTCCTAACATGTGTAGTAGCTTGCTTAGGGGTTGCTAAACACTACTTCGTAACTGGGTAGTTATAAAAGTAGTCTTTGAGCATGCTATGGAATATATAGTGGGATATGAATAATCAAGATGGGATTTGCCCCTGCATAGGAGAGATATCTTTCGGTCCCTCGATGTTATAGATTATGGAAGTGCATGACCATGCCAAAAGTGATTGAGGAGTCAATTGCAGGTTAAATAATCAATTATAGGATCGAGTGAATGATTGAGCTATTAAAGGATGACACATATCTAGTCTTGAGCTTAATCGATATCGTGAGGCAAAAGGGTTCATATAAGTATACACTAGAGGTTCAGCCGATATGATCTTTATGTATGTCCGGTGGGTCAACATGTTCTGCTAGGGGCCGCTGTTGACACATGGACCGAAAAGGAGTTTTCGGGTTGCAGCTGAGTGTACATGAACCTATAGGGTCGCACACTTAACGGGCCGGAATAAAGGGATTGGATGAAGATCCAATATTTGCTCAATTCGGATAGAGATTCGAGTAGGACTCCTATGGGCCTAGGAGGCCCAGTTATGGATCCTATATATATCCTTCAAGTGATGAGGTTGGTTGTCATAGAGAAAACTAGCCGTCACTTCCCCCCGAGCAAAACCCTAGCTGCACACGGGCACTAGCATAATCGTGCGACATGTTCCATCCCTGGACATATGGATATCGGTAGAGGCGCTGCTGGTCTGTGGTGCTGATCGGCGTGAGAGCACAGTAGGGCGCATGCACAAGGAGGAGAAGATCGGGTTGCTACGATCTACTACTTCCTCTACATCGACGCACGCTACGTCGCCAATGTTCCTTCGGCTTCTTAGCACCTACTTCCACTGCACAGCGCATCGAGTGGTAACAATCTATGATTTCATACTTACATGGTTCCTGGTTTACGCAATAGAAAAATTTTGATTTATGCTATCGTAGCCTATGCGTATCCCAATAGAGTGGCGCCGACAGCCAGAGGTGGCGCCATCGCGGGGAGAGCATGGTAGTCCGTGCGGTGTCCTTCGTGGAAAGGAGGGAGATGATGCTGCCGAGGATCTTGTCGGGGAGGAGGCTGATCAAGCCGATGCCCCCCGCATCTGGAACATTCTTGGCTCTCCGGTTCGTCGTGTCTCCGTAACTCCGTTTCTTGGCGACGGGAGTGGTCACCTTTTCCATGGTCGGTAGGCCGTGGACGGTGTCTCCGGCGCCATCAGAGGTGGTGGTTGTGTTGATGAGAAATTGAGAAGCGACCCGATAGATTATGGTTTTATTGGGTGGATTTAGCGATAAACTGAAAACGATCTCAATGGAAAAATGGCGCGCAAACTCAGAAACCGCCGTAAAACGCGAGTGAAAGGGCGCGATTGTTTTTGTTTGCTCAATTTCAGGGATTAAAACTAATTTGGAATATCGCGAAATTTCAGTGCTGAAAATGAACTTACGATGGAGAATAAAGCATCAGCATCGCCAAATTTTAGGGATTTATCACGAGAAGAGTAATTTTCAAATCATCACCTCCTCTCTGTTTCCATGTCAACATCAGCTTCCTATGTCAGGAGGGCAGCGCAGAAAACATCGCACCGATGAAGGACTATCTGGAAAGCCACTGTTGTTGCCTCTCGTGAAGGCGTCACGGCCGGAAAACCTAGCCATCACTACCACTTCTTCAAATCCGACAAATCCGAATCTCGAATCTGACCTCTCCAAATTTCGTTTCGAAAATAGTTTCGAAGTTTGAATCCTTATATTCAAATTTTGCTCCTAAAACCCTAACCGCAAATTTCTTCGAATCCTTGAATTTAACTCAGTCCAAGCATCCACCTTGTAAATCCTAAACCTCTTTCCTTGATTCACTAAAAAAGATTCTTGAAATTCGAATCTTCGTATTCAAATTTCTCTCTTAAATCTCAATAGTCCAATTTCTCCCAAAATTATCCAAGTTCAATAATCCCTTTGAAGATTTGAACCGACACTCTACAAAATAAACATCTCTAAAATCAATTATCGAGTTAAAATTTAAACTTTTAAGTTGTATCTTTCTCTCTCTATCTATCATCTACTTCTACCTCTATCTTCCTTTGAATCTCTCATCGAACATTTGTTCCAAATCCGAGATGCCAATCCAATCAAATCTCTCTGGAACTTAACTGTCAGAATGCACTTTCATTCCTCCACTTTGAATCCTCTCCAAAATACTCTCGCAACTCTAAACACAATTCTATCCTAAAAAATATCGAGTTCCCGATTTGATGCCCTCTCCTTGATCCCTTGTTTTTTTGCTAAGTTAAAATGTCGACTTCGAATCCCAAACTCAACTCAAACCCTATTTCTCTCCATCTTCCCTTGCAATAAATTTCTTGAAGTCAAACCTTGAATCTGAAATCCAAATTTCAAATTCAATTTCTTGTCCCCTTAAAGCCCCCTCAAAATTTCCCCAAGGTCCAAATACAAATCTATTCCAAAAATATCAAACTCCCAACTTGTTTATTCGCCTTGACTCCCCATATTTCTCATGAGTTCAAATATGAAATTTGAATTCAAATCACAACCCAAATACCCAAAATATCCCTTCAATAAATCACTAGCAAATTTCCTCCAAAAAGTCTAGTTTGTATCCCTGTTCCTTGGGCTGTTTCCTTCCCAACCATCGCCCCACCTCTCTCCCTACCTTCTTGGGCCATGCCCATGCTTGGTCCATTTCCCCCTCATTGGCCCGCGCTCCCCTTGGCACTTGCGCCGCACGTGCCGAGGAGAGGCAGTGCTCCCTTCTCTCTCCCTAGCGTCATCTCACCCTCTCTCTCTTTCTCTCTTCCCAGCGCACAAACCGTCGCGCCGCCCGCCTCTTTCCCGCCCACGTGTGTCGTGGCCGACCGGAGGACAAGCCGACGCCACCACGCCAACCGCCCCTACCACGGCGACCACCTTGTCTCCGCATGCCACAAGAAGCCAAAACGTGGACGCCCCTCCCATGCACCTCGCCGGCCACACCTCCCCAAAGCAGGGGGAGGCAGATCCCCCTTTCCTCCTCCCTTTTTTGCTTTTTCCTCTCCAGAGCTCGATCGTCCCATCTCCATCGTTGGCTTCTTACGTGAGGAAGCAAACGCCATGACGTCGCCGCTGCCATCCAACGGGGCCCTAACTGCACTGGGCTACTCGTCCCATCGCCCACATTCAATTTTCGGCCACCCGATCCACTATCCTCCACCACCCAACACATCCTCGCTGTCGCTGTTGTCGCGCTACCCACAAAAACATCCTGCAGCCACACCCGGTGACACCAATACACCTCGTCAGCCGAGCGCCAGCTTGTGTGCGCCCACTTGCCTATGAAAGCTCAATCCCGAGCCCCAATTCTTCCCCCTTTGCCTCGAGCTCTTTGGAATAGAGCACAACCGCCTTCATCCTCCTAATCAACCATCACCATTCGGCTATCCCAATGGCTTCCCGATGAACCGAGCCCGTCGTCGCGACCGCCATGCTTCACCAGCCTCGAATCACCATCTTGTCAATTCCAATTCGCGCCGAACACAGAACCCCTTTCCCTGATACTGGCCACCTTTCCTTGATGGCATCCTTCTCCCGACCACCAAGTTCACGCCGCCGGTGTCGTCTCGCCTGTCAGTGAGCTCCCCGCCGTTTCCTTCTGTGCTCCTTAATGTCCTAGCTAGCTTCCGTTGGCCGTGCAATAGCCGTTGGCCTCCTTTTTCTCTCCTTTCACCATCATTCCGATTCCGCCACCGCTGCGCGCAACCCCACGCCGCCGTTGGCCATTCTGCTGGCGAATTCCCTCGTCATCATCCTCCCTAAACTCTCTAGCACGTCACAGAAGCAGCTCCCGGTCGCTCCCCTCCCTTCTTCTGCTCCCCCGTTGTGCCACCTTTTCCGCCGCGCGAGCCGCCCGGCGAGATTGGCCGCCACCGCCATTCATCCTTCGTCCCCGGTGACCAAATCCGCGCCGTTGAGTTGCTTCACCATTCCCTCCTCTACCCTCTGGTCCCATACTTCTCCTCTGTCTCGCCGCCATTCACCGGCGTCATCCCGTCATCATCGGTCATCAGAACCGACTGCCGGGCTCCTCTTCTCTACCTTCGGCCTTCGCTCTCCCTCTTAGTCCACGTGGTTACCCATGTGGACAGCAGCACGCTTGTCCGAGTCAAGCCGACGCCCCATTACTGCCTCCTCGTCTCACCGCTCGTGGGGCTCTCTCCTTCATCCTCTCTGCGCGCTGGCCTTCTGGGCCAGCCCATCTCCCCGATCCCAGCCTCTCTATTTCATGCACCAATCGATTGGACCATGGTCGCACCCCTCGGCCCATTGGGCCAAAGTTTATTTCCTGTCCCTACTCATGATCCCAGCTTGGCTCCTTCGGCCTGTTGCACAAAAGTCCATAATTCCTCCCTCACACCAAGGTAGCTGTCCGTGGACTTAGTCCATGGTGCACCCGTGGCCTCTAGCCCATTGGCATGTGGACCCCACCTCTGAGAGTATATTCTTAAGAATATTCTTTTTCAAGATATTTAATAAATCCTTTTTCCCTTGCCATGAAAATCAATTAATCTTCCAAAATTCATATCTCTTGCTCCGTAGCTCAGATTGACCCCGTTCCACTTCTAGTAATTCCGTAAAATTGTGATCTATCTAATGGCACCATTAATTAGCCTAAATAGGATCTTTTCTTTGGTCTTTTGTTTAGGTTTTGATTGTTTGCACTTAGTTGCGGTCCGTGGATTTTTCTTCCAAGCGTGGATTTTTTGAAGATTCGTGAAGCTCAAGACCTTGAGCAAGGCAAGTCACCTTTGAACATAACGAGCCTATATTTGAAATTAATTGTGTTGCTTGCAAAATATCTCTGCATTGTTAGGATTGCACCGGAACTCTTTGCCCCATCTGCAAGGCAGATCGGTGGGCCTACCTAAATTGCTGCATTTCATCCTTCCCTTGTTAATTGCTATATCATGTTCCCTTGTAACCACTTGTGTTGCACCTTAGTATTCGTGCACCTTGTAAGAGTATCGATGGTCGCCCACAAACTTAAAATGTGAGAACATCTTGGGTAAAACTTGAATTATGAAAGCTTTGAAAAACCCGACGCCTAGGTTGGTGCCTTGTAAAAAAAATGAGTTCTAAAAATAAAACTCACGACACAAGGCCATTCCTAGGCGGGATGCTTGTGCGGTCGCATTTAAGGACCGATTCCTTCGGAATTACATCCGAGCATATAACAAGTGAGACCACATGGGTGAAGTGGGACACCTCTGGCTGAGTAACTAGCTCGGCCATGGAAGCCTTGATGACAACGGACAAGTGGATTCGCCGGGGTGGTGTCCGGGAGAACCCCTAGGCTTCCTGGCATAGCATGGTCTAGGACCTAACCTAGTGTTGGTCCATGGGACACCTCCTGTTGGCATAAGGTGACCCTGAGTCGGCTTTCGAAATGCCTTGTCGTGAAAGCCTCAAAGTCACCAGACGTGGTTGTTTTGCACAGGCTGGATGACCCGGGTTAGTGATGTCGTGTGGGTAAAGTGTATCCCCTCTGCAGAGGTTAACCAAATTATTCGAACAGTCGTGCCCACAGTCATGGACGGATGTGAGGTGATTCCTTTGTGTAGTTTTTGTTTTACTCAGCTTAGTGAAAAGGTGTTCTAGCTTGGGACGCAAGTGGCTGTCAGGGAGACAACGAGACAGGGAGTCCCTGGAAGTAATTGGTCGTTTGGGGACCACATATGTCTAAGAGGTTAGAAATTTTGTTTGGTTTGGGAAACCAGCTTTGAGGCCAACTCTAGGAGTTGTGCAAGCTTGAAAATAAAATTTGTCACTTCTCGCTCCTGACCGAGCTAAGACTTGTCTCGCTCAGGTTGCGGGAAAGCACACACTTAGATTGTTCAAACTTGAGAACAAAACCGATTACAAAATAAACAGTCTCCCCTTGCAGCTTGCATTAACCACCTAAGTTACCTTGGCTTGTTGAGTACGTAAGTACTCACCCTTGCTCTAAATAGTTCTATCAGCTCTGAAGGTGAAGTCAAAGTGAACCGAAGATTAGGGTTTCGTCCTGGTTCCCAATATTGCCTATGGTGTTGGGTGTTAGTTCCTTGATTTCTGCTACCTCTGCTTCTACTGTTGCTGCTTCTGTGTCGTTTGTTGCGTTCTCGAGCTTCTCTCGAGAGTTGCAGCCTAAGTCAAGGTTATTTAAATTAAGGATTGCAACGATTCATAATTGTCACCACGGGTACCAGCGCTATGTCCTGGGACTGGTACCAATATCGTGGTCACGTAGGAAGCTGTTCGCGTCATTTTTCCTACGACATGCTTCTGTCAGGTGCCGTTGTACAGTGGTGCCAGATTATGGTGTGACATTTTCCCTTTGTATTCCCTTTTAGTTAGAGTATGTTAGGTTCCCTTTTCCTTTGGTTGAGTGGAGCCGGTCGAGCACCCTATGTTGTGGCAAAGCCGGTGCATCCGAGTCGCATGCCACCAGCCGAATGATTGGGATTTTGCTCGTGGAGATTCGGTCGTGGCGCACATGTCGCAGACCACCAAGGCCACTTCTTCATTGCATTCACAGTACAAATAAGAGAGGAGAAAATAGAAAAGTCATCAAGTTACACACCACCAAAACTCGTGTTCACTGTTCATCGTCAAGGTCTGTTTTCAGTGCTTGCATGGTATTCGTCCGGTGTTAAGGCATTTGAAGCATCGTCTTCTTGACATCAAGCGGCCAAACACATACTTTATGGTAGCCGAAGTGCAGGTCAAGCTTTGTGAAGAATTGGGCGCCCTACAGTTCACTAAGGAGATCCTCGACCACTTGAATGGGAAACTTGTCCTTAATCGCCTTCTCATTTCGTAAACAGTAATTGCTGCTGAATCACCATATTTTGTATTGTTTCTTGATATAGACCATGGGCACCGATAGCGTGGATGAGCATGGTTAGGTTATTCTCTGGGATAGCATCGTCACACTACAGCTCGAGCTCATTTCTGGTGCTGCGCTTAGTGGTATGGTCGCTCAGCCACCGTCTCAGTCGCTGGTAAAAGGTGAATGTGGTTGTTGTGGGCGTGTTGAGGGGGAGAGCCATGGGGCTCACCAAAGATGGTGTGAACTCTTCCAGAAGGGGGAAGGGGTGGGAGGGGGGTTGATCCCGAGGCATGTGACGGAGCAGCTATCACGTGTGAGGGTGATAAGCAACATTCCAAGTGAAGACCCACAGGAAGGGACCCAATAACTAGAGCCATTGAATCCCGAGGATGACGTTGAATGCATCCAAGACGATGGCATAGAGGTCAGTGGTGAACTCCCAAGTGTCAATGTTGAAGATGGGAGTGCTGGTCACATCCATGCAGTCGATGCAGTCCTGGTTGGACATCCTAATGCATAAATCTTGGAATGGCTGCAAGCGAATGCCCATTGCCATGTAGGAACATATCGCAATGAAGTTGATCATGGAGCTGGAGTCAAGGAGGGCCACCAATTGGACATTGTTGCTCTGCATGTGGAGCTGCATTGTCCTGTTCCCCTTCGGACATATACCCGCCATCGCATAAACTGAGAAGCTCAGATCGGCGTCGACTGCTTTGGCAGCCTTGTTGATGTCCGTGTTGCTGTTGTACGAGGGTGTGCAGCTAGAATAAGCGTAAATTGCAGAAGAGGCCTATCTCATGTCTCGCCTGCATCTCCTCTTGTGAGAGCACATGACAAACCATGTAGCGAGGCACTATTGCAGTAGGGCAGCCTGTCATGTCGAGATAAGTTCATCCCAATAAAAAATCATTCTCTAAACGGAATAATAAAATTATTAAAAGCTTAAAAGAAATCTTAGACAATAAAAATAAAACAAGTAAAAGAAAAATTCAAATGTGGCTCCATGTAGAAATGGCGCAATCAAACTTTACTAGAATTTTCCGAGTCTTCTAAAAAGAAAAACCTAAATTAAATCCCTTCCTTCCTTTGGGCCATTTTCAGCCTAAAGTCTTTGGCCCACGGCCAACCTCCCTTTTCTCCTCTCTTTCCCATCATTCCTCTCGGGCCGACCCATCCCTCCGGCCCAGCTCATTTGCCTCCCAGCCAGCCTAGCTATGGACTCTCCTTTCATCCTTGCACATGGCCCAACACGGGCCCACCCGAGGCCACGGCCCTTCCTGGGTGCACGCATTCGAGCCTCAACATCACCCACTCACCTAGGGATGGCAATGGGGCTGGGTTGAACAAGAACGGCCCTGCCCCTAACCCCTGACTCCCCCCTGGTCCTGTTGGGCCCATGAAACTCGGCCGGGGCCCTATATGGTGTAAGAACATTGCACAACGACGCGGTGCAGGAGTAAAAACGACATGCAGACGGGAGGCTGACTCTTGGCGGCGTGGTGATGAAGGGAAAGAAGCTGTTGGCTAGGTGCAGAACGGAGTCACGAATATCTCCTTCTTCCCTAATCCAATATTGGAGAAAGAAGATCTAACAGGGACCCATGGAGAGTGTGGTCAGAAACCCATAGTAGAGTCCGACCATAATGACCGAATTAATTATCCTCATCGAGAAACTTAGACTACTAACTTGAAAAGATTTGAAAATCATGACATGGATCTCCCTTTTTTCTTTCTTTAGAGTTTTCTATATGCACGATTTCTCGATGTTTCAATGAGAATTTCTTGACTTTCCATATATAGAAAGAGATAGACTATAAATGACATCTCTTATGTCGATAAGACCAAAAGGATGGATATTAAATAATAGGAAATTCTTGACTGTCCATGGACCGGAGACACTACGAAGAAATTCCAGGAGTTACGAAAGAAGCTTCGGACTCATATTGTTCATGGGTTGAGAGTGGGAGTTGAACTCTAGGAGGTTGAATCCCCTCTTGGTCCTCAGTAGCTCAGTGGTAGAGTGGTCGGTTATTAACTGATTGGTCGTAGGTTCGAATCCTACTTGGGGAGATTTGATTCATTCTTTAATGTAAGAATAAACAATTAAATTAAAGGGCTTGCTTTGACCCTTAGGAGTAGGTAACCCATTCGCTATCCTTTTCCTATTGAATGTTATCTCATCGTATCACATTCTATTCTACGATTCCACTTTGACAAAAGGAAAGAGCATACCCAAGTTGAATAGCTTTATGTCCACTATCCCAATGATGTTTTTTCTACCCTCAAGGGGAAAGTAAAGGCCCTTCCTCTTTGGAAGGCTGTGGGCGAGTAGGGATTTGGACCCCCGACACCATGGTTCGTAGCCACGTGCTCTAATCCTTTGAGCTACAGGCCCACCCCGTCTCCAGTGGATCTCTTCCTGGGATACCCCCAAAAGGAACTTCCCTTTCCTCAGCCATTTCATTTCAGGCTAAGAAGATGGGAAAGTTCCTTTCTCTCTATAAGAAGAAGTGTGAAGTGGGAGAGAGGGGATGTGATGATTGAGGTTTTGAATAAGACAACCTTTGCATTTTGGATTTGGATCTTTTTCGTATTTCAAAATAGGGAAAACTTCAAACAAGAGATGTTATTTCAAAATACTTCCGAAATGACAGCAACTACACAAACAAAAATAACAAGGCTAAACACTCTAAACAAGAATGAGACAAATACATGAAAGCAACATACATGGGTTCTTTATGTTAAAACCAAAATTAAGCAAGTTGAACAAGTTGGAACTCGTATGGCCGAGATACGACCAAAGTTTATATGCATTTTAAGTGGATATTTTCAAATTGTCGTATGGCCGAGTGACCGGCAGCCAATGACTTACGGGTCAGACGACTAGTTAACCGTGGACCAGGTTCATCGAGACGATCCACGGGAAAAGTGAAGTCAGACCCACGTGTAAGCCTTAGGGAAGAGACCGACGACTGGATCCCACAGGACGCTACGCAAGCAGCCACGTGCATGAACACGCGGCTGTCCATGGCAGGAGGCGACAAGCGGCACCAGTGGCATGGGACCGAGGTGACCATGGACACGACAACGAAAGCAACAATGAAGGGATTGGCGATGAGTTCTCAATGGCCATGAGCTCGGGGCAACGATGATGCTTTGACTTCACGACGAGGAGGTGGCTCCGGCGATCTTCGAGCTTGGCGAAGAGGTGGTCGACAGAGAGCTAGACACTGTGAACTTGGCAGAGATGGCAGTGATGATAGGTTGTACTTCGGCTTGGCGGGTGTGATGGTCGAAAGGAGATGACGGTGGGGTTTTGGTCATTGGCATCCATGGCGCTCTAGCGAGCTCCAGGCAAAACAAAGTTGTCGTAGGGGAAGAGGAGGACAAGGCGCCGTGGACGAGGTAGATGGCAGCGATGTCACTGCAAGACGAGGATTGACTCAATGGTGAGGGGCATCTGGAGGAGGAGGATGATAGCGTCACCAATGGTTGCCAAGGAGGACGTGATTTAGGTGGCCTCTGGTCAAAACGAATGGGTGGTCGGGATAGAGGATGGCGAGGTGCGGCCAAGGGTG
The DNA here is from genome assembly GCA_008326285.1 of Oryza officinalis. NCBI lineage: Eukaryota > Viridiplantae > Streptophyta > Magnoliopsida > Poales > Poaceae > Oryza > Oryza officinalis. The sequence goes on from BDMV01000007.1 coordinate 25,995,642, forward strand.
GAGGCGTCGGAGTTTTGCGAATCCCAGGACGATGGTAATGGGCGGCTGGAACTCACTGGCGTGGTGATGAGAGGAGGTGGTGCGAGGAGACTACTGGGGATTGAAAGGGAGCTTGGGATGGCTGCCAAAAGGGGAGGGAGAAGAGGAGACCTATTTTATAGGCCAAGGAGGAAGGGGAACAACTAGCCAAGAGAAACTCCATGGCTGGCGTTAATGGAGGAGTGAATGGGAGGATCAAATCCGGCGATTGAAGATGATTTATTGTGGGATAGAATGGGATTTGATGGGAGAATTTCAGAGGGAGTAAAGGGAAACGAATCCCCCCAACTTAATTTGGAGAAACGACTAGAAGAGGAGGGGAGTGGAAGCGGCGTCGGCGACGGCTGGAGGTGGAAGACGGGTCCGACAAGCAGGGGCCGCCTGCTAGGCGACACAAGTGCAGTGCTCGTGTGCGAGCAAGGCGAGTGGCTAGGCTAGCGAGGCGACGCAAGGTGGGCCGTGCGAGGTTGGAGTGGGAGCAGTCCACGCATGTGGGCTAGCAGCGTGGGCTGGCGAGGTGGCGGGGGTGCGAGATGGACCTAGGCAGGTGAGGAGACTAAAGCAAGAGCGAGGGGGTGACATGAGTAGAGACAAGCCAAGGAAGGAAGGATGGGAAGTGGGCCGGGGGGAGGGGGGTTGTGGCCCGAGAGAAAGAAGAGGGGAGAGAGGAAAAGGCCCGGGAAGGAAAGAAAGAAGGGGAGGACAAGAGATGCCCAGCGGGCCAGTAGGTAGAAAGAGAGGGAGAGGGGATGGGCCGAACTGGCAGTTATATTTTTCGTTAGTCCAAATCGATTGAGATGAACCAAGAATGATTGACTAGTTTGGATTGAAGTTTGTTGTGGTAGTTTAAAGGGAAAATGATGGTTATAATATATTTTCGAGTAAAGTAGTGACAACGGTGGTCCAACTATCGTTATATAATATTACAAGTAATACAAAATGTACCTTGAGCTACGTACCTAAGACCAAATCAGAATATTGATTCATCCAGTCGATCATGTGTTTACATACCATTTTAACACATGGGGATGACACATCATGTGTAAATTCTGCCTGAATATTTTTCATGTGTAGTTCTTGAATTTCTCCTTGAAGAGACTTGTCTTGGATTTGCCTGAAAACTTTATCATCTCAAACGTAGTATTGAACATTAATTTGAGCCAATTGTCAATGAAATAACAATCTCCATATTCTTCAAATATTTTATGGTTGCTTAAAAAGGAAAACGAAATATACACAAAATTCCAAAGGAGCACACTACAAATGCATTTAATGAATACTATATTTAATTTTGTACTGTTTTACAAATCACGACCTGTCAATTTGCAATCACAAAATGTATCAACACATTCACATAGGAAAATGCAAGCAATAAATAATGATTAGCTGTTGATATAGGAGAGAATGGTGCCAGCCACCAGAATCCAATGAGAAATGTGAATAGATGCCAGCAGATCCGCCGGCCCTGTCCTCCTTGCCCTCCCACATCTTCCCATTGGTGGATCTTGGTGGCGATTCCGGCCTTCCTCCTCCAATCTCCATGCCTCATGATGGGAGAGAGGTTGGCAGAGAGAAGAGGGAGAGAGAGAGCGTACGTAGCAGAGATAAGAAAGCTTGGGAGACAGAGACAGGACATAGAGGAGAAGGGTGATAACTAAGGAGTGTGGCTGCGCTCGTGTTAAGGTGTCGAAACTTGGTTTCGGCAATATCAATCTGGGGGTAGCAGTCAAGTGCCAAATACAATGGGTTAGTCGGGACAAAGGTTTAGACAGGTTCAGGCCCTCTCTAATGAGAGGTAATACCCTACTCCTGTTTCGGGGATTCGATCTGCCGAGTGTTTATTGATCTCTTGATCTCTTTCAATAGGGGCTCTCGCAAGTTTTCTGTCTGTCTGTGTATTTTTCTTCTCTTGCCCCTCAAGGGATGCCCTACCCTCCTTATATAGTCCCGGAGGGTGGGTTTACAAGTCGGAGACCTATTCTATTCTAAGTCGGACTCCTCAATCTTACCAACTATAGACTATGGGCCGTTACCTTATCTCAATGGTAACGTAATACCCAAGTCATAGCCGGTTTACATAATCATGAAGCATAACCTATCCCCTATGGTAAATCGGATAAGCTAGCCGTGTTGGTATCCGGTACCCATAATCTCCACAGTAGCCCCCGAGACCTTCGCAGTCGATGAGATAACTTGGCCTCGAACTTGAATAACACACGGCCGAGTGACTTCTTAGTCGAGTGCTTCCACTGCCGAGTGCCTCCATCATCTCTGCCTGATTCTCCCGAGTGCTTCAGCATCCAAGAAAGACTGTGAAGGGCTGAAATCAATTCAAAAAATTTAAAACATAAAAATTTAGGTGCATCGACTGATGCACCTAATTAGGTGTAGCCCCCGACTATGTGTTTAGTTAAATAAACTAAGCATATAGTCAAGAACTATATTAATCATAATCTCCTGAGTTAAATAAATGCCTAGCCTAAGCCAAAAGCAATCATAAAAGATCATATAACACATAACCTTATAATCAAGGCATAGTGTATAATGAATCCAAGCACTCGGCAAGCTCATGCTTATCCGAGTCAATTTACCTGAGTCATCTCAGAACAAAATACTTAGCTGACCCTCAGGGGTAAAAAATCCAAGCACTCGGTAAGCTCATGCTTATCCGAGTCGTTATGCCCGAGCCGTCCCGGAACACACAGCTCAATCAATTCTCATGAATAAAAAATATGAATTAATAAATTTATCAGTCATCTGAAAAACACGATCAAAATATTAAATAGCTCTTGCCATAATCTTGGTCTTGATAAAAAGAGCACACCAAGGTGGCAAATCAGCATTGATAAATAAAAAATCAAATGCTTTATAAAAAACCAAACAGCTCCTGCAACCTATAAAAAAGTTACCAGGACAGTTATAAAAAACTTTACCATTTGTCACCTTCCAAGTTGCATCGTACCAACCTTCAACAAGTTGTGTAACTGCCGTATGAAAGGATTTTAAAGTCATCAGGCAATGAGACATACGCATATTGCCAGAGTAATTTTGCTTAAGTCCTCATGGACATATGTCAAGCCGTACTCATAAGATGGGCTACAAGTTTCTCATGGGCTCGGCCCAAATACGAGAAAACCCAGCAAAAAACCCTAAAATCTTTCTCAAAGCGCCAGCGTCGTCCCTGCCGCTTCATCTTCCCGAAATTTTTCCCCTTTTCGCGCTCCTGTTCATCAGCCACGCTGAGGAATTCGAGAACTCGTGCTCACGCAAAATCATCCATCAAAGAACTCAAGTTCCACCACAATCCATCATCCGCATCCTGCTGCCAACATCCCCTCAAAAAATCCCCATTTCCCATGCTAGGTTTAACTCCACTCAACTCTCATCCATGGCGGAAGAGAAAGAAATCCCTTTCGACCAATGGGCTACCTCAGATGTGAAAGAGTCGACCTTGCGGGAAATGGTGAAGAACGGAGTTCTTCCGCCCAAAGAAATCATCGACTGGCGTCCGGTGGCCGGCGAGGAGTTCCCCACTCCAAACACCGGTGAGATTGTGGTCTTCACCTCTTTCTTCTATTGCGGATTTGGTCTTCCCACTTCCGACTTCTTCCGTGGTATCCTCGAATACTACGGCCTTCAAATTTATCACTTGAATCCCAATTCTGTCCTCCACATTGCAATATTTATCCATGTGTGCGAAGCATTTTTATGCATTCTTCCCCATTTCAATCTTTTTCGTCGCATGTTCTATGTCAAGCCACACCCGACCAAGGATGACCCCTACGCCGTCGGCGGGGCTGGCTTTCAACTCCGCGGGACTCTCCGCAGAGATTACTTCTCTCTTCCCTTGAAATCCTCCAACAAGGGCTGGCACGCAAACTGGTTCTATATCTCGAACCCCCATCCCAGTTTGCCCGACTTCGTCGGCCTTCCACCGATCCAAAGAGCTAACTGGAGCGCAATGCCGGAGAACCAAGATTGGATAGAAGCAAATAACCTCCTGGCTAATATTCTTGAAATGAAGAAGAAAGGCCTCCAAGGAGAACAAATTACCCGGCACTTTATCAAGAACCGACTGGCTCCCATCAAGGAAAGATCTAAGCCAGCATTCGAATATGAGGGTGAAAGCGACCCCAATCGGGAGGACCGCAATGCTTTGAGTTACCAGGCCTTGTGCACTCGCATGTACAAGATCTTCTCCTCTGGAATCACAGTAGATTGCAGCCACAAGATGCCGGTTCCTCCATTCAACCTGTTCCGACCTCCCCCTCCGGTAAGTCGACTCGGGTCTTCAAAACTCTTTCAATCTTGCACACATCCTTCAATATATCTCAAAAACTCTACTTGTAGGCAAACGCTCTTATTATTTCCAAGCCATATAAGATGTATCATGACGATATGCCAACTCGACCTACTGCCAAAAAACCAACCGGCGGCCCCAAAATCAAGGTTGAGCCTCAAGAAAAAAGGGCTACCACCGACGAAGATATCAACAGGCGGGCAAGTAAAAGGAGACTGGTCATTGATGACTCGGACGACGAAGAAGTCCAGATTCCACAATCTAACATAAGTCCTCCGAAACCAACAGCCAGGTCCACTCCTAAAATCAGGAGGTCCAATAGGTATCTCACATAACCAGAGTCAGCTTCTTCCTAAAAATCGTTTTCACTTCCAACTCAATTGTCTTTATCTTCTTTCTTGCAGGAAACCTCAAGATATTGATCCCACCGGACGGGCTGAAGCCATCAATCCATCTGCAGTGTCAGAAAAGCCAAAGCCTGCAGAACCAAAAACGCAAGACCTTGTCCCGAGTGAGGATGCTCCTAGGGCGGAATCCTTAAGCAAAAATACTCCCGAGGTTGAGCCCCCGACTGCCAGCCAAGTCTTCCCAGCTGGAAATCAGTCGGCTGAAGAAGAACAGCCACCGACCGCCAGTCAAGATGCCCCGACTGGAAACCAGCCGAACGAAAATCCACAGGGCTCACGTGGTCAAGAAGCACCAACCGAGGATTCGGCTCCTAAAACAGGTAAATCTCTCAATAATCACCAGACTCTTGTCTTCATCATGCTCTTTGTTCTTATCCTCATTTAGTTCCTCTAAATCAATCAGCCGAAGAGGAGGAAATCTCCCGACTGAAGTCTTCAACTGACTCGGTCCCTCCTATCAAGATCGAGTGGCACGATGCCCAAGGCATAAAGCAAGGCATCGTGTTAAATAAGCAAAAGGAAAATGAAGAACGCGACATGCTCGTGGCCAACCTCAACGAAGCGACCCGGCTAATGAATGTAAGTGTATCTCCTCTTTGTCTTGTCATCGTCGTCTAATGTGGTTGACTATCTTCATCCCTTTATGCAGAGAATATATTGTCGCTCAATGGCCAAATCAGACACTCTCGAGAAGCTGGTCCCCCATGTAAATTCTCTGGAAAACGTTCATCGAGACCTCAAGGCCGCCAGAGAAGAAGCTGCAGCTCGAGAGGTCGTCTTGTGGGCAGAAATCGCGAAGCTCCGAGATGAGAACTTAGAACTCCGTGGCTCAATCGGGGGTAAGCCAAACTACCTTTGTACCTGCTCTGTCTTCGCATATAATATGTTTTGATCCTGATGCTTGCAAACCTTCATGTTGTAGCAAATTTATCTGAAATTGACTCCCTCAAGGCCCAGCTGAAGAAAGCAAGCACCGATAAAGCCAAGCTGGAGTCTGACAATGAGAAAATCCTGGAAGAGTTTGAAGGTAAGACTTTTAAGATAGCACTTCGTAACTCGCTCGGTCTTGAATATTTACGTAATCATATCCCTCTTGCAGCTTATAAGGTCAAATCCCAAGCACAATTTGATGTCTTCGCCGAAAGAGTCCGAAGGGCTGAAAGTGTAAGGGATGACATCGCCAACGCTGCCGCGCCGATCCTGTCAGCACTATATAAACATGGACTTGGGACGAGCTCATTGGATGCTGTAGAAATCTTCGATAAACTCAGGATGGCCCCGGCTAAATATATGAAGAATATCTCTGACGCAGCCGTCATGGGTGCAAGCTTCGCTCTTGCGCAGACGAAATCACTCTATCCCCGGATAGACGTGGACTCTGTCGGAGATGGCTTTGCAGCTGGCACCTCAGATGAGCGAGCCCTGGAGCTCATAAGTGAAGCACAGGAGTCAGCGAAAAAGGTAGCTGGTGATGTAGCCGCAAACTACCAGGAGTAGCTGACTTGTCTTGATGTATATGACTCGCTGTAATGTTAACTTGTAAATATATAGCTTATTTATGTTAATGCCATGATCCGAGTCTTCATATATAATTTCTTAAGAATTTTCGTCCGACTGTCACCAAGCCTAAGCTTGATTAAGCCATCAAAAAATTCTCAGTCCTTATTTATTGGACTCGAACCAAAACACTAAACAATGATAAACTAAATATGAACAAGTTATCAAAGAAAATAATACTTTATTGATATATGTATAGCCCCCGACTGACAACCCAAGAGGTCATCCTGCTTGAAGTTGGCAGTCAAGAAGAACGTAGAGACAAGAAATGCCTAAGTATAATATCGATGAAGATGCTCGATGTTCCAGGAGTTCTCCACCATGGTCCTATCTTCACGCTTTAGACGATATGCTCCTAGCCGAGTCACCTCAGTGATTATGTAGGGCCCTTCCCATAGTGGAGATAGCTTGTGGCGATCTTTGGTAGTTTGAATCTTGTGTAGAACCATGTCCCCAACAATGAAGGCTCGTGACCGAACATTGCGGTTATGGTAGCGCCGAAGTCCTTGAAGATACCGTGCCGACTGAATCAATGCGGCTTCGCGGGCTTCCTCCAGTCAGGTGAGGTCATCAACTCTGTCTTGGTCGTAACGCTCGTCATCGAAGCTACGAACACGAAGAGACTCGTACTCCATCTCACTCGGCAACATTGCTTCTGCTCCGTAAACCAAGAAGAAAGGAGATTGGCCAGTAGCCCGACTGGGTGTGGTCCGCAATGACTATAATACCGAAGGCAACTCTTGAACCCATCTTCCGGCGTACGGTCGTAGTCTGTCAAACACTCGGGCTTTGATACCCTGAAGAACCATACCATTAGCTCGTTCAACTTGTCTGTTGCTCTTGGGGTGCGCCACCGATACGTAGCAAATCTTAATACCAAAGTCTTCGCAGAACTCCTTAAAAACGCCTCCAGTGAATTGAGTCCCATTGTCAGTTATAATTCTGTTCGGGACACCAAATCGATGCACGATGTTTAGAATAAAGTCTCGCGCCTTGTCCGCAGTTATCGTAGCAACCGGCTTAGCCTCGATCCACTTGGAAAACTTATCAACCGCGACGAACAGATGCGTGAATCCACCTGGCGCCTTCTTGAACGGATCCACCATGTCCAAGCCCCACACGACGAAAGGCCATGATAAGGGAATTGTTTGGAGATCTTGAGCTAGAACGTGGCTCTGCCGAGCGAAGAATTGACAACCTTCACACGTGCGAACTACCTTATCTGCATCGGTGACCGCCGTGAGCCAGAAGAATCCTTGTCTGTAAGCCTTGCCCACCAGAGTGCGCGCCGCGGCATGGCTGCCGCAGATGCCCGAGTGAATATCTTGCAATAATTATCGTCCTTCCTCTGGCGTGACGCATCTCATCAAAATTCCAGAGGGGCTTCTCTTGTATAGCTCTGAGTCAACCATGACATAGCCTTGACTGCGACGTCGGACTCGTTCCGCATCATCCCGGTCACCCGGCAGCTCTTGCTGAGTTAAAAACTTGATGAACGGTGTCCTCCAATCGGCGTCGAGCATGGCGACTTGGCTGGTAACTCCTTCATCGGAGGTTAGTGCTTTGGCAACAGTCAGCTCATAGAGATGTTCCACGAAAACGTCAGTCGGGGCTGCCTCGCGCTTGGACCCAAACTGTGCCAACTGATCTGTCGCTTCGTTATTATGTCTCAAGAAATGGGATAACTCCAATCCGTCAAACTTGTCTTCAAGCTTGCGAACTTCCTGTCGGTAGGCCTCCATGGTCTCATTCAAGCAGGACCAGTCCTTCATCACCTGGTTAACCACCAACTGGGAATCTCCTCGCACAATCATCCGTCGTATCCCGAGTGAAACAGCAAGTCGTAGGCCGTGAAGGAGGGCTTCATACTCGGCGACGTTATGTGAGGCGGGAAAGTGGATGTGAAGGACATACCGTAGTCTCTCCCCAGTCGGGGAAATCAGCATGACTCCCGCTCCCAAGCCGGTGACTCTTTTGGATCCGTCGAAGTGCATGGTCCAGTACTGCAGATCTTCTCTAGGTACATCTTCTTGTTGTTCGGTCCACTCGGCTACGAAATCTGCCAGGACTTGAGACTTTATAGACATCCTCGCCTTGAAAGCTATGTCCAGCGGCATCAACTCCAGTGCCCACTTCGCGATGCGTCCAGTAACCCCCCGGTTGTGGATGACATCGCCGAGTGGAAAGGATGTGACGACGGTGACCGAGTGGCTCTGAAAATAATGGGTTAGCTTCCTAGCAGTGATTAAGACTCCATATAACAATTTTTGCACCTGTGGATAGCGGGTCTTGGCTCCTGCCAGCACCTCGCTGACGAAGTAGATTGGCCGTTGAACCTTTTGGGTGCGGCCTTCTTCCTCACGCTTGACGACCAATACCGTGCTGACCACCTGGTGAGTTGCGGAGACGTTGAGCAACAGAGGTTCTTGAGGGTGCAGTGACGCCAACACGGGTGGTGTCGTGAGGAACTCCTTGAAGTCTTCGAACGCTTTCTGGGCCTCGGTGGTCCATTGAAAATCATCGGTCTTCCTCAATAACCTGAAAAAAGGCATACCTCGTTCACCGACTCTAGAGACAAAACGGCTCAATGCCGCCATACAACCGGTGAGCTTCTGGACGTCCTTCTAGGTACTCGGGGGCTTCATGCTCCGGATAACGTTGATCTTCTCAGGATTTGCCTCAATGCCGTGATGTGATATCATGAAACCGAGCAGCTTACCTGATGGCACACCGAAGGTACACTTCTCCAGGTTCAACTTCATTCTGAAGGCCCGAATGTTCGCAAAGGTTTCTTCTAAGTCGGCGATCAGGTCTTCCTTCTGCTTGGTCTTGATGACGACATCGTCGACGTAGGCTTCCACGTTTTTCCCGATCTGGGTCTGAAGGCACCTCTGGATCATGCGCTGATAAGTGACCCCGGCGTTCTTCAGGACAAAGGGCATCGTGATGTAGCAATAGACTCCAAACGGGGTGATGAAAGATGTCTTCAGACAGTCGGATTCCTTCAAACTGATCTGGTAATAACCCGAGTAACAATCCAAAAAGCTCAGAAGCTCACAGCCGGCTGTTGAGTCGACGACTTGGTCTATTCGAGGTAGTCCAAAAGGATCTTTGGGGCAAGCTTTGTTGAGATCGGTGTAGTCGACGCACATGCGCCATTGCCCTGTCTTCTTCCGGACAAGAACTGGGTTGGCTAGCCAGTCGGGATGGTAAACCTCTTTGATGAACCCGGCAACTAAGAGCTTGGCGAGTTCCTCCTTGATGGCATCTTTTCGGTCTTGAGCGAAACGGCGCAATCGTTGTTTTATAGGTTTAGCATCATCTTTGACGTTTAAAGAGTGCTCGATCACCTCCCAAGGAATACCCGACATGTCAGACGGTTTCCAAGCAAAAATATCTTTATTATTCTGAAGGAAGGTGACGAGCACGCTTTCCTATTTAGGATCTAGCTCTGCGCCTATTACAGCGGTTTTATAGGGATCAGATGGATCAAGGGGGATTTTCTTAGTCTTGGCATCGCCATCTCCTGACTTGGCTATCTTCTTGGCGGGGACTTCTCCTTCTCCAGATGTCGATGCAGCCAGTCGGACCTCTAATTGGCCGCGTAGTCTCTCGTGAGACTGGGCCATGTCGCAGCTTTCTTTGTCGCAAATGAAGGCTTGTTTGACGTCGCTGCGCAGGGTGATGACTCCATTGGGCCCGGGCATCTTCATGATGAGGTAGGTATAATGTGGTACCGCCATGAACTTAGCGAGCGCCGGTCTTCCGATGATCGTGTGGTAGGCCGCTTCGAAGTCGGCAACCTCAAAAGTGATGTTCTCCATCCGGAAGTTCTCCCGAACCCCGAAGGTGACTTGAAGAGTAATGCGCCCGAGTAGAGTGGATGACAGCCCTAGGATGACTCCATGAAAGGGAGCTGAACTCGGTTTCAACTCGGATCTTGGAATCTGCATCTCGTCCAGCGGCTTGGCAAATAGGATATTGAGAGCACTACCGCCATCGATGAGGACGCGCTTGAGTTTGATGTTGCGAACCACCGGGTCTAGTACCAGGGGATACCGCCCCGGGTGAACCACTCGGTCAGGGTGATCCGAGCGGTTAAACGTGATAGCCACCTCCGACCATCGTAGATAATGCGGGACTTCAGGTTGCGCGGTGTTGACTTCGCGATCAGTCAGCTTTTGCTTCCTCTTGGACTCATACGCCTGCGGTCCCCCGAAGATGTGGTTTAGCTCGCCCACGGGGTCTTGGAAGGGCTCTGTGTTGCTAACCGGGTCGTTCCTCTTGGTGCCCGATGGGCTGGCTTCGTCGGTCGGCTTTTGTCGTAGTTGTGCCGCGTATTGCTCAGCGAATTGTTTGTAGATGAAGCAATCCTTTGCCGCATGCTTGTGGTTTGGATGGTGCGTGCACTGAGCGTTCATGATTTTGTCATAGGCGGCGACTCGGGGACGCTGTTGCTGGTAGTTTGATGTCGTGGCGACCAGATCCTCGGGCTTGCGCTTGCGATCCTTTTGGCCCCCGTTGTTGTTGCCGTTGTCCTTCTTAGGACGCCAGCTGCTTCCGGATGGCTTGTCGTCCCTCTTGTCGTGTCGGTCTTGTCACGAGGCCTTGATTGCATCATCAGATTTGGCGTAGGAGTTTGCCGTCTTGAACATTTTCTTGACTGTCTTCGGTGGCTTGTGCCTAAACTTGCCGATAAGCAACTCGTCACGGACGCCTTTCTGAAATGCAGCAATAATGACGTCATCGGTGATATTGGGAATCTTGTTCCGTTTCTCCGAAAAGCGTCGAATGTAGTCCTTCAGCGATTCGCCCGGTTTCTGAATGACGTTGTAGAGGTCAAAGTGGGTCCCGGGCCTTTCAAAAGTGCCCTGGAAGTTGGCGATGAAGTGGTCCCGAAGCTCACTCCACGAGTCGATCGAGCCTCTTGGCAAACTCGTGAGCCAGTTCCTGGCTGAGTCAGCGAGAGCGACGGGCAGGTAGTTGGCCATAGCCTTGCTATCTCCTCCTGCTGCGCGGATGGCGAGGATGTACACAGTTAGCCAGGACTCGGGATCGGTCTTGTCATCATAGTTATCAATCCCGGTAGGTTTAAAACCACTCGGCCAGTCCACTCGACGCAGGTTCCTAATGAAAGCGGGCACTCCATCATCGTAGTCGTCGGGTGATTTTCTTCTGTCTTCAGAAGAGCGCCGTTCACGTTCCTGGTAGCGTCGGTCGAGTACCTCCCGCAGATCACTCGGCGGAGGCCTTCGTGGGCTGCTTTGGTGGTTGGAGTTGTTGTAGCGACGATTCCGGTCGTGGACGGGTTGTCAGCTGTGTTCTCTCTCGTGAGAGTCAGCCGTATGAACTCGTGGCCTCCATACTGCCTCGTGGCGAGGGTCTTTAGATCTGACTGGTGTCTTGCTTTGCTCGGGTCTCTTGTAGTCCTTGGACCGCAGCGGCAGCAGTCGGCTTATGTCGGGTGATTCAGCAACGGACTCGGTCGGCCTTCGTGCGGAGCTGGAAGGATGGCCGTTGGCCGTAGCCGCGACGATGGTTTTGATCTTGTCCAGGAGCAGCGTCACCGCAGCCGGCGCCGCTTCGATGACAGTGTCGATGAGGGTGAGGGCAGCGACGGCGTTTTGTTGAGGCGTCTGGAAGATATTGGCGTTGTCGACTCGTGTCTGCATTATGGCCTCGCGGGCTGAGCGCCCAGTCGCCCTCAGGTCTCGTTTCTTTTTGTCGGCTTCTTGCTTCTTCCTGAGCTCCTCCTCCTCCTTGCGCTTATTCTCCTCCTCCGCACGCTTGCGCTCTTGCTCCAGCTTGGCTCGTTCCTCCTCCACGCGCTTGCGCTCTTGCTCAAGCTTAGCCCATTCCTCCTCCGCGATCCTCCGGGCCACGGCCGAGTCGGTCTCAACTACTTCGGCCATGAGAACGTTGAGAAGGTCCGGATCGTAGTAGTCTTTATCTGCGTCGTAGCTGTTGATTTCATCCGTGGAGATGTCGTAGAGGTCGTCGAAGTTGGTGGAGCTTAGATGTTCGTCAATGTCCGTGGATGAGTATGACCCGAGTCGTTCGAGTATGACCGCAACCTCTCGTGAGGCCGGGGGACCGCATGAAGGCGATGAAGACTCAGAAGATTCAGAAGGTTCTCCCGAGTGGATCGGATCCAACTCAGAAGATAGGAGATTATGATAGATTTTAACATCGTCCGGTAACCCGAGCAGCGCTAAGAAATTTTCCCTCCCCGACTGGTTCGAATCCGAGTCGAGGAGGGAGAGCTTACCGAACTTGTTGGTGATGAAGTCGAGTCCGCCGAAGCGAAGTGCCTGCCCAGGGGCGAAGACGAAGTCGGCGAAGCTTGATGGAGATCCCATTGCGCTTGTCGGCGAGATGTCGAAGAAGAACTTGACGCGGAGCCCCTACCTGGCGCGCCAACTGTCGAAACTTGGTTTCGGCAATATCAATCTGGGGGTAGCAGTCAAGTGCCAAACACAATGGGTTAGTCGGGACAAAGGTTTAGACAGGTTCAGGCCCTCTCTAATGAGAGGTAATACCTTACTCCTGTTTCGGGGATTCGATCCGCCGAGTGTTTATTGATCTCTTGATCTCTTTCAATAGGGGCTCTCGCAAGTTTTCTGTCTGTCTGTGTATTTTTCTTCTCTTGCCCCTCAAGGGACGCCCTACCCTCCTTATATAGTTTCGAAGGGTGGGTTTACAAGTCGGAGACCTATTCTATTCTAAGTCGGACTCCTCAATCTTACCAACTATAGACTATGGGCCGTTACCTTATCTCAATGGTAACGTAATACCCAAGTCATAGCCGGTTTTTACATAATCATGAAGCATAACCTATCCCCTATGGTAAATCGGATAAGCTAGCCATGAGGGTATTCAGTACCCATAATCTCCACATAAGGACTTCTAGTGACCGTGCAAAAACTAGTTCGACTTAACTTCGCTTCTTCTTCATTATAAAAACCGACAGTGTGATAGTTTTCTTAGCGCTAGATCTAGAGATGATCCGGCACTGGTTGACCAGTTTTCGGATTTGTGCTGTTTTAGTGTAACAAGAAAATGACCGTTATAGTATATTTTCTTTAACAAAGCAATGACCAAGGTGTTTGGCAAATATATATGTTTGGCAAAGTAATGACGTACTAAAAGAAGTAGAATAGTTGCGTGAGCTACAATGCTACATAAATCATAATGGAAGTTTAGAACACACTAATTCATCCAGCCATGTGTTTGCCAAATATATATATATGTGTTTTAACACGGGGTGACATGGAAAATAAGGTGTAAATTAATCATGCTTGATTGCAATTCTTGTATAAACCTTGTAATTCCTTCTTGAATTTAAGAAATATATATCCAGATTTGCTTAAAAATTCTATCATTTCTGACGTACTATTGAACACTACTTTGAGACAAATTGCAATGACGTAACAATTTCTTTAGTTTTTGACGCATAAAATTAGTTTTCGAATTATTTTATGTTGCTTAAAATGGAAAACGAAATATACTAAAAAAATTCCAGAGGAGCACACTTAAATGCATTGAATGTATACTACATTTAATTCTGTGCTGTTTTACAAATGAACCATCTGTCAATTATTTGCAACCAATCCCTGGAACCATTTCACACAGGAGAGGAAAATAACAGCGTTAAATGAAGAGTAGTTAGTTCGCTGTAGATATATGAGACAGAAGTGCTGCCGCTAGACAGAAGTGCCGCCAGCCGTGCCAGCCAGTGCAGCCACAAAGCCAGCCAGTGAAGAACGCGGTTACTCCAAAATTTGAAGGTTAGGCTCCTGTTTCATTCCGCCCCCAAATTGAAAAGCTTGAGAATGCTCCGATCCATCATCTCTCGTAGCAACGGCAGGCCTGCCATCCTCCATGGTGAGCTCCATCTCCCCTAGCTAGCAACGGCGGCGCAGTCTACCACCCTCCATTCCTCCTCCATCTCCGTCCTTGGTTCGTGCTCCTCCAACCACAAACCCTACTAATTCCAAGATCCATTTAGCTCATCCAGATCTCGTCTTCCTGCCCCGAAACCTCAGGTTTTCTGCGATCCAAGATGGCCCCTGAGTCCTCCCAGTCGGCCAAGAGACGCCGCACCTACAGGTGCAGCCGCTGCGGGTTCCCCAAGAAGGGCCATGTCTGCGCGGCTGCTGCTGCTGCTGGTGGTCTGATGCTGCTTCCCTCGCCGGAGGAGGAGGAGATGGAGAAGGTCGACGGGATCAGCGGTCTCCCCGACGACGTCCTCCACACAATCATCTCCCTTCTCCCGACCATTGGTAGCGCCCAGACACAAGTCCTTTCCTCCCGTTGGCTCCCCCTCTGGCGCTCCGCCCCTCTAAACCTCGACGACGCCGAGATTCTTGATCAATGGGAGGACTTCCTCCTGAAGATCATCACGGAAATCATCACCAACCACCAGGGCCCGACCTGGCGCCTCTCCATCACCAAGCTCGCCCGGATCAACGAGTTCCGTGGCGACCTCGTCGCCACCTTGGACGCCCTGCTGCGAACCCGGACGATGGACAGCCTCGAGGAGCTCCGCTTCCACTACAGGCTCAACATGACGGCGCCAGATCCGCTGCCGCCCGCCGTGACGAGGTTCTCGCACCTCCGCGTCGCGAGCTTCGGCTTCTGCAGCTTCCCCGGAGAGCTCGGAGGCGTCCTCTTCCCTAACCTGCAAGAGCTCACGCTGCTAGCTATCACCAACTCGGAGGCTACCCTCCACGCCATGATCTCGGCGTGCCCTTCGCTGATAAGCTTGCTGCTGCGCGACAACGATGCGTTCCGTCGTGTCCGCATAAGTTCCCCAAGCCTGGTAAGCCTCGGCTTGTGCTCGCGCACCTCGGATATGGAAGAACTCATCATCGACAACACCCCAAGCCTGGAAAGGTTGCTTATGTTCAGATCATCCGATAAGTTGCCTAGGGTTGTCCGTGTGTTTTCTGCACCCAAACTTGAGGTGCTTGGCTGCCTATCGGATGGCATCTCTGATGAACACTATGGAATTCTAGTTTGGCCGGTTAGTACATGCAGCCATCCATTATGTCTTCTTTTTATTTTGTATGTGGCAACTGAGACATTAATCACCTTTATTTTGTACTTCATGCATGATTGTTTCAGCAACAACTCAGGGTCAATTCAATGGCAATGCTACGCACAGTAAAGATCCTGGCATTTAGGATTGAGGAGACTAGCCTGAATGCAACCGTTCATATCCTCAGATGTTTCCCGTGCTTGCAGAAGCTTCATATGACGGTCAAGTGACTTCTGATTTAGTTGTAAATGATTATATTGTTCCTGTTTGTACTTCATGTTATTTATTTTTTATCTACATGTTATGCTTTTCAGCTAGCAGAAGGAGATTTTTATCCAGAGATTCATGATGGCCTTTTAGATGGTGCTGCTGCTATTGAATGTCTCGACCTCCATCTCAAGGAAATAGTGGTGAGAAACTACAGAGGCCAGAAATCATATGCCGCTTTTGCAAAATTCTTTGTTCTAAATGCCTGCGTGCTCGAGGTGATGACATTTCGAGTTTGTGTGGGATTGAGCAAAAAGTGGCTGTCGAATCAGCGCAGGCTACTTCGCTTGAGGGAAAAAGCTTCTCCAAATGCTCGGTTTGAATTTTCATGCGACGATTATTTTATGGATTATTACAACCATGCACAACGCACTCATCAGCTGTCGGTAGGAGATCCCTTCGACGACTGATCCTGCTATTGCTGTTTGCGATGTTAATTGAGGGGGATATATGTACCTTTTGCCCATTTTCGTGCTTGTCCAAGCAAGACGTGTGTTGTCTTAATTAATATTTCTCTATCTTTTAAATACTGGAGCATGTATTCTGAATTTTCGTGGTGTCAAGCAATAGCAGGCATGCCATCAAAGGATTGGTTCTTAAGTTGTAGCAGGCATATATACATTTGTTCGGCCAAACTAAAGAAGTTATATTATGTATATGCAAGTGTTCTATGCTAGCTTCCGATTTACAGAATGCATGTATAATTAAGTCCGATGCTTGTTAATTTGATGGGATTATAACTGCAATGGTGCTGAACCTTGATCGTGTAAAATCTAATTATTAGTTGTTGCTTGTGCCCGTTTATTTTTGTATTATGTAGTTTTACTGATGATTATTATTATTGCCATATATATTTGCCTCATATACATTAAAATGATTTAAAATTTAAAACAGTTATGAATTCATTAGTTAGTGTTGCTGCTACGATATTGAAGTGTTGTAAATAGAGATTAATTAATTCTTCAGTCACTGTGAAATTAATGGCAAAACTTGTGAATAAGTATGCGCGTGCTAGCAGATTTTACTAATGAGATGAATCATGAGATATAGTAATAGTAATTTTGTTCTAGTGAAATATTGTATTGCCGAAAATCATTTTGTTAATTGAGATGCGTATACATACGCTTGTGATAATCTGTATGTATTCCAATATATATACAATTTTTTAAAAAAAATCTTACAAATATTTTGATTGCCAGTAGTGTATATGCATGATGACTTAGCTTTATATTGATATTTTAGCAATGGCGCAACAACAATGTATCGTCGCGTCGTATTGAATCACACGTGGATATATATCCAATTTTGTTATTAGTCCGACAGCCTCTTCTTGTACCACGACCTTCCGTTGTCCCATTTGTAATTCTCTCCAAGCTGAGTTTTAGAACACTAGTACAGAAATAGTCATTGGTGTCGGTTCCAAAGGCCTCGTAGGTGCCGGTTTCGAAGCCGGCACCAATTGGTCGGCACTAATGATCAAAGCGATTGGTACCGGTTCCTCAACCGGCACCTATAAAATTTTAGGTGCCGGTTGTAAATGGCGAACCGGTACCTATATGGTATTACAGGTGCCGGTTCGTATAAATAACCGGCACCTATAAGTGGTAGGACGGCACCTTTGATGTCTCGTAGGTACCGGTTCTTTACAAGAACCGGCACCTATTGTCCTGAACCGAAAAAAAAAAATTTTTTGATGCCTCATAGGTGCCGGTTCTTTACAAGAACCGGCACCTATAGTCTTGAAGCAAAAAAAAAATAATTGCAGGGTCACATATAATATTTCCTGAAACACAAAAATCATAGAATATTACAATATTATATTCACATCGCAGAAATCACAGAATCGAACCCATTTTCCAAATCAAACCAAACCAATAATCCAACCCACTTGCCTCATGTGGATTCAATCCACTTCTCAAATGAATTTATCCATCCAGCTTGTGGTGGTGACCAAGAAGCAAAGCCACAGACAGCAATCAAAATCAAAAATCCCAGAGGCCTTTAAGAAAAGTCTGGTTAATTAGGTTTACTATTCTCTATCCATCCATCTCTATCTCTCTTGTCTCTCCCAATAGCTAGAGCTACTAGAAGAATAGATGATCATATATATTCTACTTGCAACAGTAACCACTGCAACTACAACAAGAAGATCAAGACACATGCATATGCTTCCCTGCAATTTCTTAACTTAATTTGCCCATCCTGTTTACTGATCTGGTGCCCACTGATAGATGATCATGTAGCTGGCCCATTATATATTTTTGATCATAGATGATCATGAAGTTCTCAGCCAAAGAGAGAAGGAAGCAGAGCACTTCCATTTTTGTTGTAGATACATATGGGATATATATATACTGTAGAAACTAGTAGATGATGACAGCTATAGAATACGGTAAGTTAAGGCAAACTCGTGTGCAAATATATATTGTTCTTCATTTAACAAAAAAACAGAACTATTTTCGAAAGGTACATACACAATTTCTTCATATGACAGATTTATACACATTTCAAGTTACAGTTGCTAGTACTTATGTTCTTTTTCTTGACATTTTTATCTAAATATATGCCCCGTTTTGATAGCAATCTTGTATTGACTATTACTTTTTATAACTTCGCATTTTTACAAGATTTTTAGGGGTTTGGTACATGAGGCTGTTAGGGTTTAGTTCCCTAGCTGTAAAGGAAGATGACGCTCCCATCTAAATATCAGTAAAATGTTGCCGCTTGCTAGGGTTGGAGAAGAGCAAGTTTAGGTGATTGATCAATTCTTGAGTGTTTGATGTTTGGTATCTATTGGACCTTATCTTCTGATCGTGTTTGCTGCTAGTGCACGAGTGGAAGACTATTTGATCCAAGTTTTCGCTTTCAGTTCTTGTAAACAGATCCTTGTTTCTTCACTGCTATTCTTAGTTATATACAACACCGGTTTTCAAATTATGTATACAAATTGAACCCACAGCACTCCTCTGTCAAATTTCAAACTCAAAATGAAACCTATGCTAAAACCCTAATTTTCTCACAAACTATTATCTCTTTAAATTGATACCGAGAGCCTCGACTTCTCATCTATTTATACCCTGAGGTGACTACACAAACTATTAATTCTTCTGGATATATTAACACATAGGGATTAAAGGAGACCTAACTACTAGTAATATATGTATAAACTGATATATGTATATGCATATACTATGAAGTCAAGTAGCAACCATAATATAAAACCCGAAGCCTCGAGTAGAGAGCATAGAAGATATTGCTGGGACTCAGCGTGCCAGTCAACTTCAGCCTGAGACGTGCCCGTCAAATCACACGAAGGCGGCGACCAGATGTGTTACACATCTCAGGAGACTTGACAAAAATTCGCTTGAGCTCTACAACATCTCAAATGCTCTAAACTCGTACTCATATGAAAATTTTAGTTACACATGCTCACCTGTTGCTTACAGAGACAACAATGATGATGCCTCCCTCATCCATGCCACATCCAGTCAGTGAGATCATCTGTTGCTGTTAGGGATAAAAATATGAAATAGAGAAAATTGAATACATGGTTAGATATATATGTGAAAAAATAATAGATAAACATTAACAAATAGAGAAACTTAATGCATGTTCAAGACATTAAGAAAACCACATCAATCCAAATAACTAATCTACAAGACACTTAGAAAATGTTTGAAAGGATGGCCCACTAATTCTAGGTCTTTGTATGCTTTGGCGTTGATCGGCTATCTAAAGTGTCAGTAGGGCCGCCAGCCTCAATGAAACCCACTAGCCCAGCAGGAGCCTTCGAAATGTTGTATGCGCCGTTTGACGAGATGATATGGTCGAAGATGAATCCACATAGCTATTCAGCGAGGCCCAAGCAAACATGTGGCAGCAATTTACTTGTCGGGAGCTTTAATTTCTGCAAATGGAAGGATTAAAGATGTGGAAAGATACTATGTGCTTAGTAAATTGGATTTATGTCTTAGGAGACAGGGCGAACCTCAGCATCCGTAATGTTCCAGTTGCCGTCCTCCATGAAAACCCACATAAATCTCATCACGTAGAACCCACATGTGCTCGTGCCCGGATCCTGACGTGAGCAATAAGGGTGGCACCAAACTCGAAATTTATTTGCACATGGAGCGTGTCGAATACACTTCTTCTTGTACTTCACAAGTGTCTTATCTAGTATGTCAATGAGGGATTGGTAGTTGGATTGCGGTTTCCTCATTGAATCCATGACGACAATCTTGGAATCGTTTAAATGGATGGCAATAAGAATCCAGTGAGGCCTACACACAAGGGAAGAGAACAATTAACATCTTAAAGTACAACGATGGGAGGTACAATGATAATGCCACACTTACTTAAAGTGGTAGGGCAGAAGGATGGTATTCATGTCCTGCAGCTTGACAAAGGATGTGTAAAGGTAGTTCAGCACTTCTTGGGAGGACCATTCGCCTGCGTCAATATTACAGGAATTGACTATTTGTGGGTCGAGGAATCCTAGCTTGTTATGGGTCGCTCTACATTCAAGCGACCCCATTCTGCATAAGGAAAATAATTAGACACGCAACGAGGATATTTACTTAGAAAAATGGCGAGAGGTCGAGTATACTTACAATGCCCATAACTGAATTACCGATAAGTCTAGCTCCCTCAGATTGTATAGATGAAATAGTTCTCTAAATGGGACCTAAACTATACCATCACAGTGATGAAAGTCCTCGTCCCTGTAAAAGACGGGGAACATCTCTTTACCATCCTTGGCCATCTGTAAGTACCACTCTTCTACCCTTCTCATTTGAGTACATTTGCCAATGACGTGGCGATATTCGTCGGTAGTCAAAGAATGACCAAGCTTGAACTGAGCTGCCAATGGGGCCATCTCAATATTATCCACATCATCCAAACTTTTCAGCCCTGCCTCTTTTAGAAAGTCTTGCATAGTCTTGCTGGCCTCATCTTTCTCGAATTCTTTCTTGGAAAATTCTTGCAATCCCTTTTTCCTGATCGTGCGTCGGAAGTCCGTAATAGGTTGCTTTCGGGCAGGTGGCCTTGCCATGCGAATGAAGTGATCCTGTACTTCGACTGGCACTTTGAAAGATGGCTCCGACCTGGTAGGCAATGGCGTCTTCTTGGTCTTCTTCAGAGATGGTGGTTCAGACATTTGGGAAGTTTTACAGAGGCGTCCCCTCTTTTTCGGCCGGTCTGATGAAGCTAGGCTCTGATGTGCTGCCTCTGGAGGAGATGGGCTCTTACGTTGCGCCGGTGGAGGAGACGGGCTCTTATGTGGCAATGGTGGTGGAGTTGGCATCCTTTGAGGGGAGGGAGGAAGTCCTTCAGAGCTAGACCCGCCATCGCTTGGCTCGTCATCACCATCTCCTGAAGGAAAGATAATGAAACGCTTGCGTCACAGGATTATGTTGTGGATGGCTTCACCAAGAGTGTTCACCCCCTCCTCTGGAGCAAAATCAAGCTGCACTGCCCTGTACCTCCTCGGCACGTCCTCCACTTCGACCCTTGAGTAGCCACTTGGTATCGGCTTACCGTGTATCGTCCCTCCCTCCGTTATGGGATGTGCCATCGCGCGTGCCACCTCTTGACTGATGTTTTGTAGTGGCACATGCAGCCTGCATGCAGCACGTACAGTGATGTGGTCCACGGGGTAATGAACCGTGTCCGGTTCTTGAGGAACCTCAGTTGAAGCGCAGCTGCTTTTCTTCCCACCTGGACTGGTTAAGTGGCCAGCATTGCCTCCTTGCTGACCTTCAAGCCTTGCCATTACCAGTGCCATTTGTTCTTTCAATAGCCTTATCTCTTTCGATTGGTCTCTGGGATTTTTATTGCTCCGAGACCGGTACCTATGTCTGTCTTCAGGAAAACCTTCTCTCCATGGAACTAGGCCAATTCCTCTTGTGCGTCCCGGATGCTCAGGGTTCTGCAATGCAAGTGTAAGCTCATCTCTCTCCCTGCTCGCAACAAAAGAACCTTCTGAGGACTTTAGATGGGCCTCGTGGATCCTCTGGGACACTTCTTGCTCTTGAGGACCCTTGTGTACCAACTCGCCTGTATCCGAGAGTGTTGAACCTCGGGCGTATTGGTAATTCTTTCCCCGTTGGCACCAGTCCTTCGTCTCGATCTCGATTCCCTTTTGCAGCAGCTCATCTTCCCGGAGTTGCCATTTGGCTATGTTCTTAGCATATCCGCTAGGGCCGAGACGGTGAGGGTATCGGTTTTTGGCCGCATTGGCCTGGTTCCTTTCGCTAATCTCCTTTGCCTCATCTGATGTTCTATAGGCCACAAAGTCATCCCAGAAAAGACGACACCTTCGATAGTTGGCATCTTCAAAATTTGGTGTCAGGCCCTTCTTGACAAACTTCCTGTTAAGATCCGTCTTCCACTTCTTGAAGCTGATGGACATCTTCTTAAGAGCCCCGGACTTTGCGAGTTCTTCTTGTCCCTCGGGAAACTGGAATGTCCGCTTTAACTTTTCCCAGGCAAGATCCTTGTCTCTGTCTGGTACCGTCCACTCCAATTCGTTTGTATCACTGCTCTTCCAGTGCCGGTACTTGATGGGGATGTCATCCTTCACGATGACACCTATAGCTTTGCCGTATGGGGTGAGTGCCGATTCTGGAGCTATAGGGGTCCCATCTGCAGCTAACTCCGTGATAGTGTATAGACCTGAGGGCATCCTAGTTGGACCTCTAGCCTTTCTTCTTGCCGATGAGGTTGAAGTATTCGCGGAGTGCGTAGTGGCCGAAGGATCAACCTCCTTCAAACATCAGTATAAATTAGTCATTCATATGTAGTTTAAGGTATTATTTGTTCCAGATGGGTTAATTTACCTCTGTATTGTGCGGGTTAACATCGGGCTGATTCAAGTTTAGAAAGGCACTTGGGCTACCATTACCACCATCGCTTTCTCCAGAATTTGTAGGCCTAATGTTATCTTGTTCCCCTGACATTTCCTTTTGTAGATCTAGGCTAGAACTACTGCTAGATAGATACAAGAAATTAGTGTAAGAACGTGTTGTCCTCTTGATGATATTCTTCCAAATATACCAACAGTAAAGTAATGCCATCTAATTCCATACACCATGTAGCAGTTTAGAAAACGTGTACGCGAAAAGCGAGAGACCCAAAATTGAAAAAATATGAAAAAGTAAACAGCCTCATAAAGCAAGTGTACTGATGTACTTTGCATAGCTATAGTGTATTAATGTATCAAAGGAAGAAGGGGCACTTGCCTTGTACGTGCTCCTCAACCTGTCCACTATGTGAACTAATTCGGTGATGTTTTCAAATTTAGGTGAAAGAATTTCAATTTTACTATTAAGCATATGAAAGTTATAAGCCGTCTAAATTTCTGAATTTATGCTCAAGTTCTGAAATCTGTTTAGTTCTGAAACATGAATTTGTGCTCAAGTTCTGAAATCTGTTATCAGGCCAGCCAATTAGAAATAATATCTATAGCTTAGAATATTCATTATCATAAACCAACAGCCTGGTGTTTTCAACAATATGATGGGAGGTATTTGATTGACTTAATAGTTGTAACCAATAGAGCTATACTGTAAGTTATAACATCACTGGTTGCAACTGTTTTCATAATCAGTTAGGTGCTTTATGCACATAATCATACTTCTATACTTGAAAATCACTCCGTGCACCTTGAGTCTGTTAAACAACAAAGTATATATTTATTTCATAGGAAAGGAATTCTGGAGTGGATTGCATCTTCTGATAAAAGCAAAGATGAGGTCGACGGCTCTAATTGTGCGTAAGCACTAAGCACTGGTATAAGTTCACCACGGTCAATCAAATACAGTTGCTATAGCAGCCCAAGATCATGCATAAAGATATACAATTGAATTATAATTCCATAGATCAAAGCCAGTTGGCTATTCACTGTAAGAATGGCATAGTTAGTCAGGACTAACTTGCATGATTTGCTACGGCTTCAAACATGTAATTGACATAATTGCACACCTTTGACAGTGAAGATTGGAGGACGGCGGCGAAGAATGCAGCAGCAGCAGCAGCTCGAGGAGAACACCACAGCGGCGGAGGAGGGCGGCGGCGACGATGGAGGACGGCGGCGCTTGAGGAGAGCAGCGGCGACGATGGAGGATGGCGGCGCTTGAGGAGGGCAGCGGCGACAATGGAGGACGGCGGCGCTTGAGGAGAGCAGCGGCGACGATGGAGGACGGCAGCGCTGGAGGACGGGGATGGTGATGGAGGGCGCAGGCGGGCGGGCGAGCGGACCGCAGATCCGGAAGGAGGACGACGGTGGACGGCGACGGCGGTAGATCTAGGCAGGGGGAGGACCGACGGTGGTGCAGGAGGGGGACGGCAGTGGGCGGCGACGGCGGGCGGCGGGCGGCGACCGGTTGATCTTGGCGTCGGCAGGGTGGTCTGGGGGAAATGGCATCGACAGGGGGTGTCTTGGGGGAAATACCGATCGACGGCCGCATATATACAAGCCACATAGGTACCGGTTCGTATTTACAACCGGTACCTATTGTGGTAAAAAGGTGCCGGTTCTAAATTGGAACCGGTACCTTTTGGATCACATAGGTACCGGTTCTTATTTAAAACCGGCACCTTTTACAACAATAGGTACCGGTTGTAAATACGAACCGGTACCTATGTGGCTTCTGGGGGGGTTATATATCAACACATTTGGTGGCAAGTTGGAACCATGCATGTATGTATACTTGATTTTGAATTTTGTTAGATTGTTGAATAATATTCTTCTTCCCACTAAAATACAGTACCTAAAAGGTCAGTTCAGTTGTTTGATTTTAATTGTTCATTGCTCTAGCTAATTAGCAGTAGCAAATATATAATGCCGGCTCAAGCTATCCTAATTACTAATTAATATATCTCTCGTTATGTTAAGTCAAATTATTTTCTAATTACTCAATAAATTGCTTTAAAAAAATACTTTATGCCATCCGTTTCAAATTATTTATTGTTTCAGCTTTGTTCTATATGTCAAACATTACTAACTTTGGCCATTATTTTTTAGAAATTTATATAGTTTAACATTTATAAAATTTATGTTTTTAGGTTCACCATGATAAATAATTTCAGAACATAAATAATTCATATATTATTGAACTATATGAATTTCTAAAAATTAATAGCTAAAGTTAGGAATATTTGACTTAGGAGTTGTTCACTTTGTTGCCAAAATTAACCCTACCAAGTTTTAGCTTTGGCAAGGTAACAATCTAAACATTGTCAAAACTTGCCTTCATTACCAAATTTTGGTAATTCTAGAATCTTTCTCTCACGAAAACTTGACAATGATAAAAAAACCAAACACAACTTACACCTCTCAACCTTTCTATCATATAGATATATAGCAAGATAGATAGGTAGATAGAGACACAAACCAATAGCCTGCACTAAGGCTGGACCAATTACACAATTTACATGTTTGTTACAGTACAATTCAAACATGCAGGTCTATCACAATTACTCCTTCTTCATGGTCACTGCGAACATATGGTGCTTCTTCCTCGTCTTCGTCTTCCTGACTTTCTTCACCTCCTTCTACATCTGTTGCAAACGGTGGTAGCTCGTCGATTTGATCGTAGCCTTCCTCATCAACGATATTCTCAACTCCGACAATGCTTCGCTTTCCATGGAGAACCACGTGGCGATCGGTCAACGAGGAAGGGTCTTTGACATAAAAAACTTGTGTTACGGATTCTGCGAGCACAAATGGTTCATCTTGGTAACCTACATTGTTTAAGTCCACGATGAACATTCCGTACTTGTCAATCCTCAAACCACTTGGAATTTTGACCCATTGACACTAGAAAAGTGGTACCTTCAGCGGTCCATATTCAAGCTCCCAGATTGCCTCTATATAACCATGGTACGTTTGTTCTACACCATTACTGTCGAAGGCGTCTATGTGGACACCACTGTTTTGATACGAGCTCTTGGCATCCTGGGTTCTCGTGTAAAATGTATAGCCATTAATGTCATACCCTTGGAATGAATGAATTGTGCTCGCAGGTCCTCGAGACAAAACATACAGCTGGTCACTATCAGTATTCATAGCAATGATATGCTTCTGTAACCAATCGCCAAAATTCAGCCTATGCTGCTTAGCTATCCATGCCTCTGATTTGCTTGGGTTCTCGCTGCGGAGTGTGTTATAATGCATGTCGACAAATGGAGCCACCAAGGTCGACTGCTGGAGCACTGCGAAATGTGCTTGCCGTAATGTTTCTAGGCTAGGAGCGAAAATTGCCTTATGCCCTAGTGTCCCTTTCCCTAGTAGCCTGCCCTCGTGTCGAGACATCGGCACACCAATGGGATGCAAATCCATATAGTCGATACAGAACTCAACCACCTCCTCTGTTGCATAACCCTCTACGATACTGCCCTCTGGTCGAGCTCTATTACGCACATACTTCTTTATGATCCCCATGAACCTCTCGAAAGCCCACATGTTATGCAGATACACTGGGCCGAGAATCTTTATCTCTTTCACGATATGTGACACGAGGTGAACCATTATATCAAAAAATGATAGTGGAAAACACATCTCGAGCTGGCAAAGGGTAATGATTACATCTGCTTGGAGCTTGTCTAGCGTGCTTGGATCGATCACCTTCTGATATATAGCATTGAAGAACGAGCACAGCTTTAGGATTGGGTTTCGAACCTTATCTGGCAAAATGCCTCTAATAGCAACAGGAAGAAGTTGTGTCATCAGCACGTGGCAATCATGTGACTTCATGCCCACTAATTTCTTCTCCTTCATGTTGACAAGTCTTTTAATGTTCGCGGAGTAACCAGAGGGGACTCGGACACCCTGCAGGCACTCCAACAGGCTTATTTTCTCTGCGGCACTAAGGGTGTAGCACGCGGGAGGGAGGTACTGGCGACCATTGGGCTGTTCTAGAGGATGTAGCTCGGGCCTGATGTTCATGTCTGCGAGGTCTCTCCGGGCTTTCAACGTGTCCTTTGTCTTGCCGGGTATGTTTAGCAGGAGTCCCATCAAACTCTTGCACACATTCTTCTCAACATGCATCACGTCAATCGCGTGACGGACATCCAAATCTTTCCAATATGGTAGTTCCCAAAAGATAGATTTCTTCTTCCAAAGAGGTTTCTTACCACCCTTGCTCGTTGTGCCTCGATTGCCTTGCCCCTTACCAAATATACATTCAATATCTTGTACCTCTTCAAAAATCTCTCTGCCGGTACGATGTGTTGGAGCTGTACCCTCCTCCACCGTGCCATCAAAATCTCTTGTATTGCTATGGTACTGGTGGCCGGCTGGAAGAAACCTCCGATGGCGCATGTACACAGTCTTTCCGGAGTACTTCAGCCACCTGCTCGCTGTATCCCGCAAGCACTGCACACATGCACAACCACCTTTCACTGTTTGCCCGGATGTGTTACCAGCTGCAGGGTAATCTTGGATGGTAACGAACAACATTGCCCTTAAGGTGAAGTACTCTCTTTTGTACGCATCCCACATCTGCACACCCCGGTCCCATAGAAACTTAAGATCATCCACTAATGGCCTGAAGTAGACATCGATATCGTTGCCAGGTTGCTTGGGCCCTTGGATTAGAAGTGGCATCATAATATACTTACGCTTCATGCACAACCATGAAGGAAGGTTGTAGATAACAAGTGCCACTGGCCACGTGCTATGTCGACTGCTCATGTCACCGAATGGATTCATCCCGTCCGTGCTCAGCCCAAACCTTATATTCCTAATCTCTTGCGCGAAATGCTTTTTATACTTTCTATCTATCTTTCTCCATTGAGATCCATCGGCAGGGTGTCTTATCATTCCATCCTTCTTACGCTCTTCGTGGTGCCAACGCATCATCTTTGCATGTTTTTTATTTGCATACATGCGTTCAATCCGAGGGATTATAGGAAAATACCACGCAACTTTAACGGGCACTTTCCTCTTCTTCAGGACCGGGCCACCACTGTCATCATCAACATCATCATCATCGTTAACTCCACCCTTATACCGCGGTGCTCCGCAAACTGGACATGTATCCAAATCTGCATAGTCACCTCGATATAGGATACAGTCATTTCGACATGCGTGAATTTTCTGCACTTCCAGTCCGAGTGGACAGACAACCTTCTTCGCTCGGTATGTTGTTTCTGGCAGCACATGACCCGCTGGAAGGAGGTCTCCAATCAGCTGTAGAAGCTCTGTGAAGCTCTTGTCACTCCAACCGTTGGTTGATTTCATCTGCAGCAACGAGAGGACGACGTGTAACTTGGTGTGCTGCTCATTGCATCCTGGATAAAGCGGGGTTTTTGAGTCCTCCACCATGCCCTTGAACTTCTCGTATTGCCTGTCATCGTCGAGGGCTGTCTCCCCGTCGCGTAACATCTGATCTAAACCATCTGATTCGTCACTATCATATCCACCTCCGTCAGCAGGCAACTCCACATTGCCTCCGTCCATTACATCCGGATTGTCATCTTCACCATGATTGTCCTGACATGTGTAATTAGGCATAAAACCCCTTGTTAGGAGATGCTCATGAACTTGTTTTGCAGGAAACTGTCTTTCATTCCTGCAATCAGCGCATGGACAACGCAAGTGTTCCGTCGTGTTCAATGATCTGGATCTCGTGGCTGCGATCACGAAGTTGGTTACTCTCCTGGCATATTCCAAGGTACCGCGCTGCGGAATGTTCATCCCTCCTTCATCCATCGCTCCTACGAAAATTCTTAAATTAACCACTAACATACGTATATCATTCTCTATATCTATTGAAATTCTGATATATGTTAATAACAGTTACATTACTCATTGATGATTAATCTCTAAATTACTCCAAAATAATAAGTCATCATACTTTCTCATGCTTCTCATTCAACAAAACAAATTGCAAAAAAAAATTAACTTGACAAATATTAGTGCGAATTACATATCGAATCAACACGTACTAACCTTTACGCACGCAAACACATAGACCTCTCGATATTTTTTAAATTTTTGGGCAAAACCTCCTCCCCCCGTTTGGATGAGCTGAAGAGAAGCCACAAAATCATGAGAATGCAGTGAACAAGGGGTATATATAGACTTGGGGGATATAGGTGTCGGTTAATGTTATGAACCGGCACCTATTTAGTTTCCTTCCGAAGGAAGCCACCACATAGGTGCCGGTTTTTAATAAGAACCGGCACCTATATGATAGGTGCCGGTTTATTAGGTTAAAGCGGCACCTATGTTGCCGTAACATAGGTGCCGGTTCTTATTACGAACCGGCACCTATGTGATAGGTGCCGGTTCGTAAATAAAACCGGCACCTTTTTTGGGCTCATAGGTACCGGTTTTTATTGCAAACCGGCACCTATAGGCTTCTCCCATTCAACCGGCACCTATAAGATCTTATAGGTGCCGGTTCGTGAAAAAATTGGGTCTATTTGTCTTTTAGGTACCGGTTCTAGCAAATCCGGCACCTATGTGGCCGGTACCTATGGAGGTTTTTGTAGTAGTGGAAATTACTATCTCTTTCTATCCAATATTTTTTGGAATGACAGTCTGGGTTTTTCCCAGTCCCATGTTCCAAATAAATCTTATTAGAACGGCATTTTTAGCAGATAGGGTACATCCACAGATAACCACCTGAACAGTACATGCCGTACGTCATTTATATATATATATATATTAGAGAGCTCAAAAACTGCAAGCTACTTTTCTTCTTTGTGCTAATTCCTTTTCATGGAAAAACCATCAAGATAGATTATCAACCATGGCTTTACTGAAGTTATCGATCAAATCAGTTCTTATTTTTTTACAACAAAATAAATGTTCTCCTGAACGTTAAATATATTTTTTAATAGGGGGAGTAACAGATCTTATGACTGGGAAAACCATGACTAGGAAAAGTGTCCCAGTCATGGTTTTCCCTTTCGGAAATTTCGGTGGGCAACCAAATTCCAAAATTTCAGAAATTTCAGATACTTCAAACATTTTTTTTGAAATTTTAACACATTTTTACTGAATTTGAATAAATTATGACCAAATTCATAAATATTTTAAAAAATCCAAAAATTTCTTTTGAAATATTTGCTTGTCGGGGGGGGGGGGGCGAAATTGCTGAAATTTCGAACTGAAATGTCCATCCCTGGTCCCAGTTATAGTTGCTGTTCACTTCTGTTAGTTGCTACAGTTGTTTGGCTATTTCTTCTTGTGAGGATTGCCCTTCTGGGCATGGATTCCTTAATTTCATCTTTATCTAGTTATCATGAATGTGTTTTTTGGATAATGCTCTATCCTGAATGAGGAAATTAATGAATCATAAATCTAGTGCTGATCTAATTATATATAGTGCATCGCTCCTGATGTGTTATAACAAACGTACGCAGATGCACAGGTGTATATATATAGTTATGTACGGTGCCAGGCACTTCAAAATAATTAGGCTGGGAACTGTGGCGACTATTGACAGAATCATGTTAACTGATTTGTTCTGAACATGGTTGAAAGAATATATTGGGGTGGATCTGATGTACTGAAATTTGTTGCATTAGGCCACACGTACGTTTTGATCATATGCATTGGCCGAGGAAATGATGAATTATAATGTAATACCAAATGGTTTGCATTTTGTTTCAGGTTAGGATGAGAATGAAGCATTGCACCTTTGATAGGGTCTGGTGCCAATATTAGCTAAGGAGGATTTTTTTCACTAAAAATATACGAAACAACGATTCTCTTCCTTCTTAGCCTCATTCGCTTTCGAGTTCCGACCAAACCAGTTCACGGGAGCCACTCTTAACTGTTAATTCCAAGCCAGTCTCCTCCTCTGTCAATCAATCCATGCTTCAATTCTCCCCTTCACACACGCACACACACCACTACCTCAGGGTTTTGTATTCAGCCAGTTGATGGTACGGAGTTTTGAAGGAGCAGGTTGCCAGAATGCCTGGTTCTTTCACATGAGCTTGTGGTTACGGCTAGGAGAGATTTTATGGTCCTTCCCTGCTCAAGGACCTACCTGGAAGTATCAGTGTTTTGTAGAGTAAAATTTGGCACATCTCAGTAGCTGATGGTACCTTCTCGAGAACCATATAACCGCATTACACTATAAATTAACCTTTAATTTGGAATGTAATTAAGGATATATGTTTATGTTTGGACGATTAATGTTTCATTTTCACATACATTTTATTGAGAGTTAGATGTTCTAGAACTTGCCAGATTGCTTGTGGAAAAGCTTTGCCGATATATGTCCATATTCTTGCCACATATTGGAGATTGGGATTGGTTCCAACCAACCGAGAATCTATGTTGAGTCCAATACGAGTTAGAGAAGATTATTTGTTTGCTATCAGTTCATGTATTTCATTATATCCATTCTCAACAGAAGATGAAGCAAACGTACACTTACGATTTTTTAGCTTTGTATTAACAACGCAATATCTAGTTTTCTTCTGGTTATTGTGAGAATTTCCAGGTTTTAGTATCCTAAAATTTAGCTAGGTTGCTACTAAGAAGAACATGAAATTCTCCCGTCGGAAATATTTAAATAATCTTATTTCACATGCTTGAATAAATAAAAGAAAGTTATGAGGACACACCGTGATGTTTATAAGTTCTGTAGATAAAGAAAAGATTCTGATACTATGACTAAAAGGGGATTATCTAACAGGAGAAAAATTATGGTTACTTAATTTAAATCAACTTCTTAACATATCAAGCCAGAAACTAGTTTTGAAATTTGGAAAATCAACTTCTTAACACATCAAAATCATGGTTATTTTCTTCTCGAACAGAACTTAATTTGATCAATATAATGGGAAATATATTTCTACCTATATGTTTCTTAATGTACAACACAAACATCGATTCATCATTTTCAGAATAAAAAATTACCCATCATTTGTTTTTTTTATGGTATTTTTGTTCGAAAACCAGTCTTGTTTTGACTGTCGTTTTCCTGAGTACTACTACTTGATAATTTTTATATGTCATCGCTTAGTTTTGTTTCAGTCGATGATACGGTGTATGATGTTTTGGCTTGACTTACATACTATTGAAACCGTAACCATGTGCTTCCTCACTTACAAACCTCTTTGCCAAGATCAAAGGCTATGTCTCTCACCTTATTTATTTCTTATTTCATTATAAAACATCAGAATAGCTTCCTGACTTTTGGACAAATTGAGATAATGGCAAGGGAAACCAGTTGTGGCAAAAGATGCCAAGATCAAAGGTTTATGAATTTTGAAGAAGTATTACATGCAGAAGCATATGGCGATTGAAGCTCTTAATTAAGTTGGAAGTTCGGTTTGGAACATATCATATTAAATTCAGACTAAAAGAACCTATAACAAGAACAAAAGGATTTCATTTTATGGATAGTCCCGTTATTCGAGAAGTTAGAGACTTAATATCCTTTCAGTTTCATGTCATAAATATGAGTATTGTCCTAAAGCTAGCAATAATGTTGCACATATGAACGGCAAGGCTTGGCTCTGAACCAGTTGTGTGGTCAGGAGAATTCATGCACTCAGTTTAACTTAATTTAATCTTAGTGTGCAGCCATCTGGCTTCATCTGAATCTACGTAATTACAGCAACAATTGTTACCGCATGCATCACATCACTTTCTAACTGATAGTAAGAAAGATCGAATTTCTCCCAGGGCTCCAAAATGTATAACTATAAATATAGAAGACAAGATGTTGGAAGAACAGCTGTGGTATAGCATATAAAGTTTTCCAAGTGTCTTGGAAGTACTCTTGTGGTTCTTCACTTTCTGACCTTTCACACTTTTCTAATTGTATTAGAAAATTTTCCAAGACCCTCTGCACGGTATATGTAGACCGTAGGGTAAGAACTTTCTTAAGATAATATAAAGATGAGAATACATCTCTGGCCTATGCCCAAGCATATATGTGGCCCAAAGAAGGATCACAAATATGTATATACCATGAAAAATTATATGCCAATTATGGCAGCATTTTTCCCATTCATATCTCAGGACACACATCTGCATATGTCTTACAGATATAGTTGATTGATGACAGCACAGAGTATTCCAAATGGTGCAATATCTCAGAGAAACTTACATAAAAACAATTATTAAAAAAAATTGTAAGTCAGCATTACTGGAACAATAGTACTGTCAGAATGCATTTCTTATTAACATCTATATTGATCGTGGTAACCTTAATGAAGATAATTTGAATGACACAAAATTACCATGAACAGTCATAGACTTACCCTGACATATACAACTTCTCCAAGCAAGGAAAATATCTGAGGTTGACAACAGCAGCCAGGTTAGGACCAGTAGATTGAAGAAGCAAAATCTTCATGGTGGGCACTGACGCTGCCATGCCACCAGGAGGCATTTCCTGGACAGCACAAATAAAACAGACATTAGCATCTGTGTTAAATGAAATCAGTGTTTTAAATCGCCGCCTAAGACATTCACCTACCAACCTTCTCAAACAGCTAATAGCAGGCTAAAATGAGCTATAGCGGCTAAATTGTATATAAAAACAAAAAATAGCTAGATCCTCCTTAAACAACTATATCCAGAGATAGCGGTATCTATAGCCGGAGATTTAAAATCTTGAAGGAACATCAAAAGCGAATAGGCATGACTGTAGCTATCTAACTAAACGTGCACCAAATATCAAGTAGT
This sequence comes from Oryza officinalis, assembly GCA_008326285.1. Taxonomy (NCBI): domain Eukaryota; kingdom Viridiplantae; phylum Streptophyta; class Magnoliopsida; order Poales; family Poaceae; genus Oryza; species Oryza officinalis. The sequence continues at coordinate 26,028,917 of BDMV01000007.1, forward strand.
AAATCTATTTACATCGATCTTTTCATGCTATTTTAAAATTTACTACTGGAGAACTGATCTTTACTCGAATGGCTAAAAACACAAATATCTCAGTTGTAAAAAAAACCGATAGTAAAGATGATTTTTACTACCGGTTCTTTAGTCCGTCCCGCTGTAGAATCTTTAGTCTTGGGACTAAAAATGATTTTTATTACTGGTTGGGACCTGTCAGACCCTGTCAGGTCCCCCTCGGTCGGTGCGAGAGATTTTTAGTACTGGTTCGTGTTAGTACAACACATTAGTACTGATTGAAGACACCAACCAGTACCTATGTTGATCTTTAGTACCAGTTGATGACTCCAACCGGTACTAAAGGCAATACAACCCTTTTTATGTCTTTTTTCTTCTTCAGCCCGAGCCATTGCTGTCAAAAGGAGAAAGCTAACAGAGGTGCTGCCAAAACTTTTGTTGAAAAATTTTTGGAGATATTACACAAATCGAAGGGACGTAAAAGGTGACCAATTCCATCCTCTATTGTTGTATGGTTAACATATTGCATTTCTAGCTATGCTTGTATATGTCATTCTCTCTCAAAAATATATAGAAAAAGACGAGAGAGAATAAGCGTACTTCATAATTTTAGAGATATTGGAAATAAACCTAAAAAAGGAAAATTAGGGGAAAGAGTAGAAAATAATAGAAAATAACATGAAAAAAAGAGAAAATTAGGGAAAAGAATAGAAAATAATAGAAAATGATGGAGTAATAATGGAAAAAATTAAGGAAAAACATAGATAATAGAAAAATTAGTGTGCTATTGTATAAAAAATAGGTAAAAAACTATGGTAATAGTAAAAAATAAATAAAATCTAACCGTGGTTAGCAATACTCTTCATCCACTCAACTTTTGAGTTTATGATGTTTTAAATTATTAATTGTTTATTTAATTCTTTCCACTTTCGCGGACTTTTTTAAAATTTATTTATTTGATGCAGATGAATCGGCAATGGATGTATATCGTGGACCGACGGTCGAAGAAGTTAATTGATGGCGTGCATTATTTTTTTAGGGTGGCCGATGCCCACCAGACTAAGGGTTTTATATCTTGTCCATGCAAAAAATACAAAAACCAGAAGGAGTATTCTACATCAAGAATTCTTCACATCCAGTTTTTACAATCAGGATTCATGCCTAGCTATAGTTGTTGGACCTCGCACGGAGAGTTAGGGGTTGCAATGAAAGAAGATGAAGAAGAAGACAACAACATTCCGGGCTAGGCTCAATATGGTTGATTTGCAAAAATACAGTAGGCGAGGTGGACGGAGGTGTTGCAGAAAATGATAATGCAGATGACCTTGGTCAGATGTTGTGCAACGCAAAGAAAGACTACAAAAGTGAAATGGAGGTCAAAAAATTGGATAGTATGTTAGCGGACAACAAAACGTCCTTTTACCCAGATTGCGAACAGGGGCACAAAAAGTTGGGTACCACGTTGGAATTCTTGCAATGAAAGGCAAAAAATGATGTGATTGACAAGTCATTTGGCGAGTTATTGAAACTCGTAAAAAATATTCTTCCGAAGGGAAACGAATTGCTCGAAACAACATACAAAGTTAAAAAGGTAGTCTGCCCTTTAGGACTGGAAGTCCAAAAGATACACGCATATTCAAATGATTGTATCCTCTATCGCGGTGAGAAGTACGAGAACCTGAAAGCATGTCCAGTTTGTAAGGCATTACGATAGAAGATTAGGCGAGATGACCCGATGATGTTGACGGACAACCTTCGAAGAAGAGAGTTCCTGCTAAGATGATGTGGTATTTTTCTATAATACCACGTCTGAGGCGTATGTTCAGGAACAAAGCTCATGCTAAAATGATGCGCTGGCATGCAGAAGAACCTAAACAAGATAGGATGTTGAGACACCCCGCCTTCTTGGTTCTGCATGAAACGAAAGTACATCATGATATCGATTATTATTGAAGACCTAAAGCAACTTGGTAACGACATTGATGTGTACCTAAGACCATTGGTTCAAGATCTGCAACTACTGTGGAAGAAAGAAGGTGTCTCCATATGGGATGAGGACAAACATGAGCAATTTAACCTACGAGCATTGCTGTTCATAACCATTAACGATTGGCCTGAACTTAGCAACCTATCAGGACAATCAAACAAGGGGTATAGGGCCTGCGCCCACTGTTTGGATGACACTGACAGTACGTACTTGAAACATTGTAGGAAGGTTGTGTACATGGGCCAAAGTTGATTTGTTGTTGCAAGCCACCTTATACGAAAGAAAGGCAAACATTTTGATTAGAAGGCAGACCACCATACTAACCCTAAACATTGTAACGAAAAAACTATGTTTGCTATGGTGAAAAATCTAAAAGTAGTATTTGGAAAGGGACCTAGCAGCCAACTTATAGCAAGTGAAGATGGTCACTCGACGATGTGGAAGGAAAAGTCTATTTTTTGGGAGTTACCTTATTGGGAAGTCTTAGAGGTTTGCCATGCAATTGACGTGATGCACCTCACTAAGAACCTATGCGTCAACCTGCTAGGCTTCCTAGGTGTATATGGGAAATCTAAAGATACACTTGAAGCACGTCATGATCTGAAACATATGAAACAACATGACGACCTTCATCCGGAACCGAAGGAGAAAGAAAGCCATTACACCTAGCCTTGTTGGTTAGGGGACCATCTTGCTCAATCTCGACATTCCAAGGATGAGATCAATGGGTATATATTTTACACAAGAGCCCAAGACAAAAAGAGCATGAACCAAAACAGTGTTGTTCGTATCGATGCCATGAGATACGATGGGACAACTAACACGTATTACGGTGGCATCGACGAGATATGGAAACTTGAGTATGGACGTATTACGGTAGCATGTATTCAAAGGTCCATCTATTTGGGTGCCAATGTATTAGGCTGATTAGTGGAGGCGTAATGATTCATGACTGTGGGATGACAACAGTTGACCTTATCAACGTTGGGTACTCATACGAACCATTCGTCCTAGCCGATGTAAAGATATTTGCCAATGTCGATAGAGTTTTGAACAATCGGTTGTATGTTTGATATAGATTTTGACACTTGAATAAATAATGATATAAAGACAATCAGCTGATGATGATGTAATAGGATAAAGAACCAATCGACCGATATAAATGTGACAAAGTTGAAATTCAATGAACCTTTCAGCCGATATAGATATAATGAAGCAAATATCCAACAAACCAATCGGCTGATATGATATAGAATATTAGATGATCCGATGGTTAAAGCATACATCGGATGAAAGTCCAATTTTATTAAATCCTAATGATTAAGTGACCAATGAAACCTTTTTTGCAATCGGCTATAACCTACTTGTATATAATTCTTATAAGCTGATGCAACATTTAGATAACTCATCAGCTGAAACCCCGATGAAACAATAATTGATGCCTACTGACTTGAATAAATCTAACTTACAATCACAACCCCATAGGTCAAACTCAATCGATGCAGCATAAGGTTGATAATTACCTGACAAATTTAAGCAAGCCGATATGACACCGATCAAAGTGGTCATGTATTAAATTTAACCAAGACAGTAAGACCATCAAAGAAAAATTTAACACATCAGAAAAGATCGGCTCACACTGCAATGAAACATTAGCATAAACCTATTGGCTTAACAAGATTTAGATTATCAACATCAATCTAGTAGGTTGAACCTAACCAATGCAGATTATATATAATAATTTAATACTCAATGAGCCAATAAATCTGTCTAATGTGATGGATATAATGAATCTATCTCAAACAGCATTGTGATTCTAAATATATATTGACTAAGTCATAAGATTAGACCTAATCAAGATATTCCCAACTAAACCGATGCGTCTCTAAATACAATGCAATTGAAGATAGAGTTGAGATTATAAAATCAAGGTGTGTTTGATTCTTCTGTTGTGTTGAACAATTGACATATGAGGTTATTGGTTTTGATATTTGGAGATTATTGGCGAAGTGGCTTGTGAGATGATTGAATTTTCAGACGGTGAACAGGGACTGTTGTTTTGTTGGGTCCGGTCAGACCGGGCAGGTACAGCCGGTCAGACCGGCGTTATGTGTGCGGTCAGACCAGCCAGCCCGCGGTCTGACCGGCTGACTCTGTGTCGGTTTTGGTTTCGGGTTATTTCATTGGATATCCGTGGTTAATTCATGTTTATGACTTCTAGATGGATACTATGCGTATGTAATACTGTTGTGTGCTAACAATGAGTCAAGTTTGTGATAGCTTGTGCTCGGATATGGTTTCTTTGTTTGATTCATGTGTAGGTAATCTTTACGTCTCGGGAGAGTATTGCCGGTGATGGATCGGGAGTCAACTTGGAGATAAGGTGATGTCCGGACGGTCAGATATCATGCAGGATACTTAGGCTAAAGATCATTGCACGTGGTTGGTGAAGATTCCATATGGCATACGATGGAGATATTGTGTGCGTATGGGATGCGGAGTTGAATTTGGAAGGAGTCCAAATTTGGTACAATTGGAATATGTAAAGTTGGTTTCTTGTACGGGAAGGTTTCCTATGTGGATTAGGACTTCTTGTATGAGTTTAGTTCGTGGCTTTAGGCTGCCTACCTCATGTATAAATAGAGAGGGAGGGTGTGGTCTCCCGGTATCGCTAGGGAGAGCATTGAGTTGTGAGTTTGGTTAGGGTTTTGAGTTTAGTCGAGATTTTCATGAGGAGTGCTGTTGTTACACTTTGTAAACACAGAGAGAAGTAATAAAGTAGTCATCTATTTTAATAGATCTTCAATTTGTGTTTGCCCGGGTTCTGCGGTCTAACCGATAAGACAACGGCGGTCGGACCGGCGGCATCTCAGCGGTCAGACCGGCAGCGTTATGGCGGTCAGACCGGCGGCATCGCAGCGGTCAGACCGGCGGAGACACGGCGGTTAGACCGGTGAGAGTGGCAAGAGGCAGACCGATCTACATCGAGTTGAGGGTAACTTTTAATTCCGCTAAAAGTTTTGGTTTTTGAGTATTACAACCATTCACCCCCCCCTCTGGTTGGCTTAGTTCTTGCTTTTCGATCTTACAGAGATATCAAGTAGGCAAAGATATCGACTGAACCAAAAAAATCCAAGAGATCGAAGCAATGTAGCCATGAACAATACCAATATAACCGATACAACTGATAGGGCCGACGGAACTTAGGGCTTACCCATTCACCGGAGATCGAAGCCGATACAGCCCCGCGTCCGATGCCAAGTTCTGCCGGTAGTAAAAACCTCGAAAAAGAGAGTGGCGATGCACCGAGAATAGTTGTATTGATCTGAGAGATAAATTACAAAGACCCTGGGTGTACATATTTATACCCATATTCCGATAAGAGTCCTAATTAGACATGACATAAACTTTCCTAACGATAAAAGGAAAAACATAAAGTCCTTATTGGACATGTCACAAACTTTTCTAAATACAAAACTTGCCTAATTAATAGGTAAATTAAGCTAACATGTTGCGGTCTTCATGATTCCTTCTTAAACTCGGTCTCTTCTGGGTAAGCTTTCATCGGCCGCTTGACTTCTTTCCTTCACCGATTTCATTAGAGAATGATGTGACCATGATTACTATGGATACAATGGTTGCTCACATCATATATCAACAGGAAGATGTCAAGATTTGCCCAAGTTCTGGAATCCAATTCGGCCACCTGCTACAGTGCTGATTTCAAATGACCGCCAAATATGCATACGAGCTCCGTTTTGGACCTATGAGTACTTGATGGAAAGCTTTTGGAGTCCTCTTTCCAATGGATCTAGCCTATCTCCAAATTCCATCTCAGTCATCCGCAGTTGAAGAAACAAGGTGTTGCGTCACCTATATTGGGCCTATGCGTCACCTATAATTTTTAAAATTTATTACAGATTTTAACCTATTTTTAATGTATACCCTCCTAATTATGTATGATTTTTAAAATTTATTACAGATTTTAACCTATTTTTAATGTATAACCTCCTAATTATGTATGATTTTTAAAATTTATTACACTTTTTAACCCCTTTTTAATGTATACCCTCCTAATTATATATTATTTTTAAAATTTGTTATAATTTTTAACCCATTTTTAATGTATACCCTCCTAATTATATATTATTTTTAAAATTTGTTATAATTTTTAACCCATTTTTAATGTATACCCTCCTAATTATATATGATTTTTAAAATTTATTATAATTTTAACCTATTTTTAATGTATATCCTCTTAATTATATATGATTTTAAAATTTATTACTATTTTAAACCTATTTTTAATGTATCCTACTTAATGTACAGTCCTAAATCTTTAGTCCTGGTTGTTATCCTTAATCGGGACCAAAGATATTTTCGAAAATAGCAGAAGATATCTTTAGTCTCGGTCCACAACGACAACCAAGACCAAAGATGTGATCTTTAGTCCTGGTTGTCGTAGCGAACCGGGAGTAAAGATATCTTTAGTCTCGGTTGTTAACACGAACCGAAACTAAAGATATGGGTATATAAATGGGGCGGTTTGTCTTCCTCAGACACACCGATCGCGCACCAGCCACACTTCGTCCCCATCGTCGTCTTCGATACTCGTCGCCGTTGTTCCACTATGCACCACCCTAGCCGTCATCGCGCCATCGCCGGGACTTCACCGTCAGACCTTTCCTCCACCACCGCCTCGGTAGTGCAATGCCGGGACTTTGCCGTCGCTCCCTCTCCACTTCGTCGCCTTGGTTAGTGCAATGCCATCGCAGTCGTCGTCGCACGACGCCACCGCTGCCGCCGTCACTCCCCCTCCACCTCCTCCATCGATCCACGCGTCGGACTTCGCTACCGCCATCACCATCGCACGCCACCGCTCCTCCCCCTCCACCTCCATCAATCCACGTGCTGGACTTTGCCGCCGCTGCCATTGTCACCGTCGCCTTCGCATGACGTCGCCGCCGTATGCTCGTAGTTTGCATATCTTGTTTTGTACTTTGTGAAAAGTTGTGCATAAGCACTAATTAACCTCGTTTCTCATGAAGGTGGTGTACGGCATGGCCATACAAGTGGAGCAAGACCAGAGGTACCACCGTAGGCCAATTCCACCTGGGTATTCAAAGGTCAAGGTGAGCAGGTCTGCCAAAGCTTTGAGGATCTCGAGCTAGACATCCCTACAGGAGATGAGGAGACAAAACTATGAGAGACATTCCACGCCATCATACTATGGAGCAAGCGCTACATCGTGCTCCCCAGGATAGTGGCAGCGTCGGTTCGTACGTCTCCACCGCCGTAGCTTGATCCTTGGTCTCCACTGTTTCCTCCATCTCCTCCGTAACTTCGGTCTGCACTGTCTTCACTGCCGCAACCAACTACACCTCGTCGAGAACAGTCTAGCTCAATTCCTCCAGCACTATCAAAGTATACACAAACAAAGAAGTGAACTTTTGACGAGCCAAAATAATCCATTTCAAAGAAAAAACCATATGATATGACTGACGAGGAGACTGACACGAAAGTGTCCAGGCAGGTGGAGGATTACTTCAAGTGGTGAAGTCCAGAGAAGAAGGTTCCAATAGATCCAACAATAAAGGCATTTTTTCAAAAGATGAGCAAAAAGGCGAGAGCGGACATAGTATTGGACTACGAACGCTCAATACGCAGGTCTTATCAGAAGACTAAAAGAAAGACAAAAGATGTTCCCTAGCTCGGAATGCAAGCAAACAAGCAGTTGAACCGATGCCATCTGAACATGAATTAAATGTACAACAATTTATGGCAGATATAAACCTTACCAAAGAGCAACTGCTAGGGATAGCCCCTATCAAGAAGGCATCAACAGCTAATCTTCGTCAACCATTTAACCTCGGTGAACTATTTGTCAAGCCAGAGTTGGTCAAAAACCTATCTACACAGATGTATCGATTCCATCAATGGTACATGGAACAATTAGCCAATGGTAGGGTCATGTTCGCTACAAGGGTTAAAGATGAAGATTACTTTCGTGGGGTGTACGATATGTGGATAAACTTCAAAGATGTCTACGAAGTATATCATCAAGACACCCTTGACATCTCTCTTCTCAGTTGCTGGGTTCTGTATGTGTCGTTTAATTTATTTCATTCCTTAGCCTATCGTATTTAACATTGAAGTTTACCATGTGCGGATACCTCACGTCTTTTATTTGCACTGTAGAATGGATATTCAAAATTGCCGTAGGCAGGGATATTTCAAGGTTAGGTTCATGGATCCCTACATAATTAACAAGACAACTGTATGGGACTTTCCAGGGGAAACAGAGAGTAACATGTACAAATTCCTGGTGCAGTAACATTATAAAACCTTCATACTCTTGCCATACAACACAGAGTGTGTTTTTACCGCCTTTTGGACCAATTTCCTTCATGTATTCATACAATTGTATGTATATTATTTCATGCAATTTGTAGATTCCACTGGGTCCTCCTTATCATAGACACTACTAAAAGCATGATCCATGTCATGTACTCTATGCGAAAACCAAGGGACACTTTCAACTCAATCATTGAAATGGTTAATAGGTAATGTCATCCATTCCAACTGTCATTATGATTGCTTCCCTCCTGAAGTCGGTGGTGCAAGGCCCAACCGCCATAGAATGTTGGTTATGGACAGGTAGACGCTTGAGAGGAGGTGGAGGGAGAATATTCCCTTAGCATCTCCACTCTCTCAAGTCACCTCCACACTGTAAAAAGGCTTCCACTCCTCACTCTTAACACACACCAAGATAGAAATCATATGCTACATTCCAAAGGTAAAGCTCTACTTAGCTAGTGCTTAGAGTAGGGAGAAAGTGAGGGGAAGTATGGAAAAGTAGCTATCGGCATTCTTCTCCTAGGGAAGTGCCGAGTTTATCGGCACTCTTCTTCAAGCTTGTACCTCGATGGATGCTTGCCTTCTCCAAGTGTTCGTGACTTCTTTATGGTATTTAGTCTTTTTATTTAAGTAAGATATATTCTCATCGTTGTGGGTTCATCGCTCTACTTAGGTAGAGTACCTTAATCTTCCATTAGTGTGGTATCGGGATTAGGGTAGTAATTAATAGTATAGACGTGGTGTCTGGGCTAGAGATTACCTTTGTTTGTTGTGTGCTCCACTGGTTGTAGAGATAGGCAGCAGATGGTGACAGCCATGTCCGTACTTCGTATCCATGTTCAGGTACATCATAGAGCTATAGGCCAAAGTCTTCTTTGCTGACTAGGGGTAACCCGGTGCCCGAAGCAATTGATAGAGTTTTACCTTAACTAAAACTAAGATATTTAACACATAGGAATCCTCTCTACCCTCACCTACAATTTATCTTGTGTCCTTGGGTAATCTAGATAGAAGACTAGTTCACACACGTTCCTGTGGATACAATACCTTAGAATACTTTTTGATGAAGGCTACAACGGTATCTGCACTTGAAGATTATTCTGTGTTCGTAATAAATACCAACACATATCTAGCCTTGAGTTTAATCGATATCGCGAGGCAAAGGGGTTCATACAAGTATGCACTAGAGGTTCAGCCGATATGATCTTTATGTATGCCCGGTGGGTCAATATGTTCTGCTAGGAGCCGCTATTGATAGGTGGATTGAAAAGAAATTTTCGGGTTGCAATCGAGTGTACATGAATCTACAGGGTCACAGAATTAACAAGCCGGGATAAGGGAATTGGGTGGAGATAAAATATGTGCTTAATTTGGATAGGGATCCAAGTAGGATTCCTATTGGCCTCGGAGGCCCAGTTATGGATCTTATATATTCTTGGGGTGATGAGACTGGTGCGTGAGAGAAAACCCTAGTCGTCACTTCCCCTCGAGCCAAACCCTAGCCGCACACGAACGCTGTTGGTACTTATTACGAACACAGATAAATCTACAATCGCATAGATATCGTTGTAGCTTTCACCCGCGAGCATTTCAGGGTATCATATCGAGAGGGAACGTGTGTGTATAATCTCAAAGTAGGATTCTTCCAAGGACAACAACTAAATGGTAGGCTTGGGGTAGAGAGAATTTATATGGGTTAATTATCATAATTTATGTTAATGTAAAACTCTATCGATTGCTTCGGGTGCCAGCTTACCCCAAAATGACATTTCAAAAGTATCATTTTGCAAAGTGATGTCCAAAATGTTTTTGCAAAATGGTATATCACTTGGGATTTATTGAAATAAAAAAACACATGACTGATATTTCTACAAATATATGCTACATCATAAAATCTATTTCTTTATAATCTGAAGAGAAAATAATGTCTGTGAGTAAAAAATAGCATGTGGCCCATCAACTAAAGTACCCAGAATTTGGTACTTAATGATGGTTGGTAAATTTTAGTATCCATTAACTGCCAATCAACTTGTGCGGTGCGTATATGTCTTTCTAACCAACCAAACCATTGCTAATCCTATTTTATTATAAAATTACCACCCACTGAATACTAAATCTCAACATGTAAAGATGTTTATAGCCTTCATATGATGGCTGTTTATGGAGGTTACCAACACAAGCGTCATTGGAAAGAAATACGGAGCGTCCACCTGGAGAGTGGAGATGAGGGTCGCTCGCCCTAGTTCAGCCAAACCCTGGTTTGGCCAAAATAGTGGCATCGCCTCTCCGCACCGACCTTCTCCCAGAGGCTGCCATGTGGGCCCCTTGGTCGGTCCACGGTGGGTTGGCCCCATTTTAGATCGGTTTGAGCTGACATGTAGGCCCTTCAATCCATGTGCTCGCACGTGATTCAACAGAGATGTGTTTTATTGCATGTGTTGATGATCGTTAAGTACAAACTTTAACCATCAATTCTTGCATAAAAGAAATCAAATATTATATCAAAACCTAGTGGTAGGGGTTTACTACTAATCATTTCCACTAGCTTTGGTAAATATACATATGCAAATGATTTTTGAGAGAAAACACACCCGGCATGCAACAAAATGCACCTCCGACCAATCACACACGAGTACACGGATTGGAGAGCCCACGTGACAGTCAAAACCGACCTAAAGTGGGTCCAAACCATCCTTAACCGCCATACTGGCCCACTGCCAACATCCTAGCCGAAGAAGCAGCCAGGAGGTGGGACCCATAGTTCGGCCGAACCGTGGGTTCAGCTGAACCGCCATAGTGACCGCCTCTCCTGGCCTTCCACATGGACGTCCCTGATAGCCTCCCAATGACGGTTACCGGTGCATCGACCTTCCAAACCACCATTCCAACTGTCATATGAAGGCTATAAAAGGAGGAGCTCAACACACTTCACTACACACAACAAAGTAGAGTACAACTCACTTTGAGAATTTAGACTTTACTTTAGTATGTTGGGTTGAAGAGAGAGTGAGGGGAAGCTCTGGAAGGAGTGCCCCCAAATATCAAAGTTTTCTCCAAGAACTTCCAAAGGAGTGCCGAGTCTGTCAGAATTCTTCCAACGGGGTTCTGAAGAAGCACCGGGATTGTCAGCCTTTTTCTCGCTTGTACCTCGGCGGATGCTTATTTTATAAAGTATTTGAGATCTCTTATGTCATTTCATTAGTTTACTTAAGTGAGATATATTCTCATTGGTGGGGGTTCATCGCTTAGTTTACAATTAAGTGCTCTAGTACTAGGACTTTGGATAAAGAAGAAAGTTCATGCGCAAGGCTAGAGTAGCAATCAATAACTTAGGCATTGTGTCTAGGTTAGCGGTTACCTTCATTTATTGTGTGCTCCAAAAAAAGTGGGGTAGATGGCAGGTGGTGATAGCTCTGTCCATCCTTTTCATCCCTCCACGGTCAGGTACATCATAGAGCTCAAGGCTAGACTCACCCTGGCAGACCAGGAGAGGGCCGGTGCTCGAAGCATTCGATAGAGTTTTAACTTTAACCTAAGATAACGAGTTGAATCCATAGGAATCCTCTCTAACCAATCATATTATTTGTTGTTGTCCTTGGGTAGAATCATGTTCGTAGATATGCACACATGTTACTTGTGTTCGATACCCTTAAAATACTCTAAGGGAAAGTGCTATAGCGATATTCGTACACTTGCGAATTTATCTCTGTGCATAGCAAATACCAACAAGCATTTCTGGTGCTGTAGCCGGGGAACGGTTGCTGTATCATCTTCGAACTTGGTTTATCCTCTTATCTTTTCTTTCTTTTCCTTTTACTCCTTCTATTCTCTTCTTACCTACCATGTAGCAACCTTCTATTCAAAACCTTTCTGCTCCAAGGGCCGAGTTCTGTGAGCCACCCTCTTCTTCAGAACCAATTCATACATCTGGCTATGAAGTCAGTCCTAGCTTTATAGCCATCGTTTGGGGACAAGCCTTCTCAAGGCACAAAAACAAAAATCCCTATAATCATCTGCAAGAGTTTGAGAAATTGTGTTCATGCCTGACAATCGCGGGCATGGCACAAGACATCTTATGGTGAAAGTTGTTTCCCTTTTCTCTTACAGAAGGGGAGATGCAATGGTACACCCTTACGGTGAGAAAATTATATGGTGAATGGGAGGAGTTGAAAAGCAGGTTCTACCTTGCTTTCTTCCCGTTAACCCGTGTAGCTTCTATCCATAAGGAGGTTCTTAACTTTCAGCAGCATGAGAAGGAATCCATCAGTGCAGCCTATGCACGATTTTCCTTGTTAACTCAAGCCGGCCCAGATTTGTCTCTACCTAACCACGTGTCGTTACAACACTTTCGTTTGGGTTTAGACAAGGAGTCTGCCATGTATCTCGATACTTCCGCCGGAGGTTCGTTCGCACACAAAATGACGTCAGAAGGAAGAAAAACTCCTGGATCGTATATTGCAGAACACCTCTTTTTCTTTCATTGCGAAACCGTCCAGGAAATCAAGCACACACAGGAGAAACCCTCAACCGTAGAATCGGAGCCTTTAACCTCCATATCCAAAGATTCAACTATTGAATCCTCACCCGAACTGCGGGAAACAAAGAAAGAAGAAATTCAGCCTTCAGAATTCCCCTTCTAGTTTGAGGGTGATCATTTTTAAGATTATGAAAACACCTCAAACTACTCTATGCAAAAGGGACCATCGGTCCTACGTAGTTGGAATGAACCTCTCGAGGAAAGTTTCCTCAAAGAGATGGTTGATGAACTAACTACCATCATGAGCGAAAAATGGTTAAGGGAGGTGGAGCTCTCTTCTGAAGCAATTCGGATTCGCTCCTCATCCTTAATAATTCATTGTCTCATGAGAGAGGCTTTGGTGAAAACTCTTTATGATCCCACTGTCGGTGCAAACATTATGTCCGCAACCTACGCACTATTGTGCCTAGGGGACGAACCGTTAGCACCAACAGACAAAACCTTTAGGGATTCATCCGGTACTACCATCGAAGGGTATGGAGTTATTCGCAGAGTGCCAATTAGGCACAATGATGTTGAGGTCATCCTTGATTTTCATGTGCTCGAAGTTCATGACTTCGATCTGCTCATATGCCATCCCATAGAAAAACTCTTCTTAGATATGCCTCAAACCAGAGTCCTCGACATCAAGCTCGCGAAGCTAGCGTTTTCCGTCACAATTGCACGATCGGAAAACTCTTTGATGGAACCTGTTCCCGAGTCTGAGCCAATAGAGGAACTGTTGGTTGTCCCGCCATTTGAGTCCCCTGAATCCCTCCTCGAAGATGATGCCATTGCATTTGTCGAGGAAGAGAACGATCCTGGAGAGATGATCGAGTTACCCAAAACTGATCCACCATCATGACCTCCTGTTGAGCTCAAAGCTCTTCCTTCAGGCCTACGCTATGCTTTTCTACATAGTGATATAGAGACGCCCGTTATCATAAGTGACAAACTGATTGATGATGAGACCTCCCGACTCACAGCCGTGCTAGAAGAGCATCACTCTATTCTAGGCTACTCACTTCATGATCTCAATGGGATAAGTCTGGCTCTCCTTACACATCGCATCCCTTTAGATCTTTCTTATGTGCCCTCTCGAGAGCCACAACGGAGGCTAAATAATGTGATGAGAGATGTCGTGAAAAAGAGGTCTTGAAACTCCTATACACCAGGATAATCTATGTTGTACCGTATAGCGAGTGGGTTAGCCCAGTTTAGGTTGTGCCTAAGAAGGGAGGCATTACGGTCGTTGAAAACTCTAAAAATGAGTTGATCCCACAACGAACCGTCACGGGATGGAGAATGTGTATAGATTACAAAAAACTCAACAAAGCTATGAAAAAGGATCACTTCCCGTTGCCCTTCATTGATGAAATGCTAGAGCGGCTGGCGAATCACTCCCTTTTCTGTTTCCTTTATGGGTATTATGGCTATGATCAAATTCCCATCCATCCCAACGATCAAAGCAAGACAATGTTCACGTGTTTGTATGGAACGTATGCTTACCGGCGAATGTCGTTCGGGTTGTGTAATGCACCCGCGTCATTCCAACAGTGCATGATGTCTATCTTTTTTGACATGATCGAGGAAATCCTGGAAGTTTTCGTGGATGACTTCTCCGTCTATGAAAAAAAATTTTATCATTGTTTGGAAAATCTAGAGAAAGTCTTGCAATGATGTCAAAAAAAGCACTTGATGCTTAATTAGGAAAAGTGTCACTTCATGGTTTGTGAAAGCATAGTCCTATGACATCGAGTCTCCGAAAGGAGAGTAGCGGTGGACAAGGCTAAAATTGAGGTAATCCAGCAGCTTCCACCTACTACTAATGTTAAGGGAGTCCATAGTTTTTTGGGTCATGCGGGGTTCTATCGTCGGTTTATTAAAGACATTTCTTTAGTAGCTAGACCCCTCACTAGTTTGCTAGCTAAGGATGCCCTCTTTACCCTTGATGATAAGTGTCTAAAATCTTTTAATATCCTAAAAGAAGCACTCATCTCAGCACCAATCATTCAACCCCTTGATTGGTCGCTTTCGTTTCAAATCATGTGTGTCAGTGTTATGCAATAAAGCATACCCAATGATTTTGGGTTGGGCTCGGCGGGGCCCACCATATACCAAGTCATACGGAATTATGCCTCATATATAAAAGGTGTTCCGGATAAGGCAAGAGAAGCAGAGTTCAAGTTGGAAACTACAAGAACTACTCGGATCATATTCATATTTGTCTCCCTAGTTCTACTCGAACAAGGGGACATCTGTGGGTATAAATACAAGACCCCCTAGGAGGAGAGGAGACACACACCAACATAGGCCAAGACACATCAACATGAGGGAGAAGCCTAGACAGACCCAATTTGGAACCATAGAGGCCAACATGAGGGATCTAGGGCTATCCCCCAAATCTCGCTGAGATCGTATTCGTGGAAAAAGACCAATATACGCCGAAAAATACCAACATCAGAGACAAGCCTAGATAGACCCAACCTAGAGCCGCAGAGGACGACAAGAGGGATCTCGTGTTATCTCTGATCTCGCCAAGTTCATATTCGAGGAAGAAGACTACCCGGTTGTCGACTACATGTGGAGATCCATGCTGCCAAGTCGACAACGACTAGACTAGGTTCTCCCAAATACTGTACTCGTGTGATTCTGATATATAAGAGCAACATCGGCTTCGGCCAACAGGAGTAGGGCTATTACCAGTCAGTTAAGGGGCCTGAACCTACATAAATTCTCTGTCTCCCGTCTCTTTTACCTCAATCTCGTGTATACACTAGTACCAACGATCACAAAACTCCACAAATACCGTAGTCGCGATCTACTCCGTCGACATTAGCGTGCCAGGTAGGGGGATTTTGGTGCTAAAAAGTTTCAAAGAGATGGGTTTCAAGAATATAAACATAATTTGATAAATCTTTTGAAAGAATTCATAGACTGTTTTGCATGGGAGTATCATGAGATGCCAGGGTTAAGCCGATCGATCGTAGAACATCGGTTACCTATCAAACCAGGCTATCGGCCATTTAAGCAAGCTCCTAGGAGATTTAAGTCCGATATGCATGAAGCTATTAAAGCCAAGATCACCAGGCTTTACGACGCCAATTTTATCAGACCCTGCCGATATGCAGAGTGGGTTTCCAACATAATTCCAGTGTTAAAGAAAAACAACAAGCTTAGGGTGTGTATCAATTTCAGAGATCTAAACAAAGCGACGCCAAAAGACGAGTACCCCTTGCCGTTGGCCGATTTGCTGGTGGATGCCGCGTCTGGACACAAGATTATCAGTTTCATGAATGGAAACGCAGGCTATAACCAGATTTTCATGGCCCAGGAAGATATTCACAAGACGGCCTTCAGGTGCCCGGGGGCAATCGGCCTATATGAGTGGGTTGTTATGAACTTCGGCTTGAAAAACGCTAGGGCTACTTATCAGAGAGCCATGAATTATATTTTTCATGATCTTATCGGCTCACTGACTGAGGTTTATATCGATGATGTTGTCGTGAAGTCCAAAGACTACGATATGCACTTGGCCGATTTACGCAAGGGACTAGAAAGAGCAAGGAAATATGGTTTAAAGATGAACCCTAACAAATGTGCCTTTGGCGTATCGGCCAGTCAGTTTTTAGGTTTCTTGGTCCATGAAAGAGGAATCGAGATTACTCAGAAGAACATTGACGCTATAAAAAATATCAAGCCTCCAACCAACAAGACCAAGTTACAATCTCTGCTAGGGAAGATCAACTACGTCCGACGCTTTATATCAAAACTATCAGGAAGGATAGAGCCATTCACTCCATTGTTGAAGATAAAGGACGATCAAGAGTTCGTGTGGGGCGATAAGCAACAAAAGGCGCTAGACGATATCAAGGAGTATTTAACTTCCCCTCCAGTTTTAATCCCTCCGCAGAAAGGGATTCCATTCAGCCTGTACCTATCGGCCAATGAGAAATCCATCGGCTCAGTCTTGGTTCCAGACATTGATGGCACGGAAAGAGATATTTTTTATCTCAGTAGGAGGTTGTTAGATGCCGAGACAAGGTACACGCCGGTGGAGAAATTATGTCTATGCTTATATTTTTCATGTACAAAGTTGAGGCATTATTTACTTTCCAATGAGTGCATTGCGGTAAGTAAGGCCAATGTGATGAAATACATGTTATTGGCCCCTGTTTTAAAAGGGAGAATTGGGAAGTGGATTTTTGCCTTAACAGAGTTTGACCTTAGATATGAATTGGCCAAAGCGATCAAAGGACAAGCCCTGGCCGATTTCATTGTTCAACACAGAGATGATTCAATTGCATATGCAGACATTGTGCCATGGACGCTATATTTCGATGGATCCGTTTGCAGACATGGATGCGGTATCGGCCTGGTCATCATATCCCCCATGGGGGCAAGCTTCGAGTTTGCTTTCACCATCAAGCCTTATTATACTAACAATCAAGCAGAGTATGAGGCTGTGCTTAAAGGTTTGCAGTTATTACAAGAAGTCAAGGCCGATTCCGTAGAGATCATTGGCGATTCACGGCTGGTAATTAATCAACTTTCTGGGGAGTATGAATGCAAAAATGACATTCTCAGAGTCTACAACGAGGAGTGCAAGGAGTTGCTACAAGTTTTCAAGATTGTGGTGATGAGGCATATACCCAGGAAGCAGAACTTCGAAGCCAATGATCTAGCTCAGGGGGCATCGGGATACAGGCCGATGGCTAAGGACGTTCAGATTCAAATCGCTGCCGTGGATGCTGACGACTGGAGATTTGCTATCATCAATTATTTGAAAAATCCTTCCCAGTCGGCGTCGCGGAAGATGAAATACAAAGTGTTGCAGTACGTCCTGTTAGATGATGACCTATACCATCGGACGATTGATGGTGTCTTGCTCAAGTGCCTAGGTCCCGAGGAGGCCAAAGTTGTGATGAGCGAGGTACATGAAGGGATTTGTGGAACCCATCAATCGGCCCATAAAATGAGATGGCTTCTGAAGCGTGTCGGATATTTTTGGCTGAGAATGCTTGAGGATTGTTTCAAGTACTATAAAGGATGTCAAGATTGCCAAAAGTTTGGAGCAATTCAGATAGCACCGGCATCGGCTATGCATCCAATCATAAAGCCGTGGCCATTTCGAGGGTGGGGTATAGACATGATCGGACAGATCAATCCACCATCAAGCAAAGGGCACAAATATATCCTGGTGGCTACAGATTACTTCACCAAGTGGGTTGAGGCCATCCCTCTCAAAAAGGTTGATTCCAAGGATGCGATTCAGTTTGTCAAGGAGCATATCATATATCGGTTTGGATTACCACAGACGCTGACCACCGATCAGGGATCAATCTTCGTGTCCGATGAGTTTGTCCAGTTTGCTGACAGCATTGGCATTAAGCTGTTAAATTCTTCTCCATATTATGCGCAAGCTAATGGGCAGGCAGAAGCTTTGAATAAGACTTTGATCAAGTTGATCAAGAGAAAAATCGACAAACAGCCGAGGCAGTGGCATACCACGCTGGCCGATTCCCGTTGGGCGTATCGGATGGCCTGTCATGGTGCAACTCAAGTGCCGCCGTATCAGTTGGTTTATGGACATGAAGCTGTGCTGCCATGGGAAACCAACATCGGCTCAAGACGGATTGCTTTGCAAGACGACTTGACAGCCGATGAGTACCACAATCTTATGGTCGATGAGTTAGATGATTTGGCACATGTCCGGTTGCGGGCCTTGGAGAAAATCAAACGAGATAAAGATAGAGTGGCTCGTCATTATAACAAAAAAGTTGTTGCCAAGTCATTTGAAGAAGGGGAGCTGGTTTGGAAGTTGATACTGCCGATTGGTTCCAGAGATAATAAATTCGGAAAGTGGTCACCTAATTGGGAAGGTCCTTTTCAAGTCCATCGATGTGCTCCTCACAATGCTTATTTGCTCAAGGGATTAGATGGTGAAATTTATGGCCGAGCTCTTAATGGCAAATACTTAAAGAGATATTATCCTAGCGTTTGGATCGATTCATAATCGGCCTGCCAGCCGATTTCTGATAATAGCCGATGTGGTATACATCGTCTTTAGATGGCCGATATGCATTATCGCCCTTAGTTCAAATTTTACAACATGAGCCCTCATTTTTCAAAATTTGGGGGGCATATATATATACAGGCACAAAATTCTTCAAGTTTATCGGATTTATCGGATTGATCCAAGTTTATGGACTTAAATTCTTCAAGTTTTCAAGGTTATCAGTTTATGGACTTTAAAAACTTTTTCAAGCTTGGGCTATTTCAGGTCTGTTCACATCAAATTCGACTGATTAGCCGATGCAATGTATGATTTGCCTGAGCTTGGATTTCTTCATATCAGGATGAGATCAAATTAAAAATATTACATCACCCTATGAAGTTTTCAATAGCTGCAATGGTGTTGGCGCAGAATTTAGACCCGCCTCGCAACAAAAGACGGGCTCTACGTTTCCACGGCGGCCTGGGAGATCTACTTAACTCCAGTGCAGGTCCAAATTGGCTTGCCTAGTCGTGCGCAGAGCGTGCCAGTTGATTTGATCTGCAATCAACAAGAAACAAGTAAACCATGTCAGAAAACAATGGTCGATCGGCCAATAGGCCGATGTCACATTGTTATAGCCCAGCCGATAGGGCAAAGCTGTATCGGCTTACTCAATATAATAAGCAAATTGAAGAGATCTAATCTCATCGGCCCATGCCAAAAGCATGTGACAAATTAATGGAATTAGCCGATGAGGGTTTCATGAGGATAACTACACTAGCTATTACTCTAGTGTAAACTTATACAAGTCAATCGGCTAACATAAATACACCAACCACAAAGAAGTCTTTAAAAACACTCTGTGACCGATATGTTTATATTCGTCGATCCACATGTATAAGTGGCAAACACATGCAAGAACATAAATAATCACATGCATTAGATAAGACCGGCTGAAACCCCGGCGCTATCCTTAATTACAATCGAAAACAGGCTTCGTGTCAGATCTCGAAACAGGACTAAGGTCGATGGCAACTCAAAGTGTGAATCGAGACTTAACACAAAGAAAATCAAGCCGTCGATTGCTTTTGGGGATGGTAAATGCCTTAGATAATCTAAACGAGCAAACTGATTCAACCATCATCGGCAATAAACCCTAAAACGAGTTAACTGCTGACGAGACAGAATCAGAAGACCGCGTCAAGATTAGCTAACACACGATAAACGACGATCACATCATCAGGGCTTAACGTGCCTAAAGCGACACGCTAGCCCCGACGATGTAAATCGTCGGGTACGAGTTCTTACCTTGCTCTTGGGAAGCAAGAACTCATCAGAAGTCAGCCTCTTGCGAGGGTTGGCGATGCGCCGAAAGTAGATTAGTTTGATTGTATGATTGATTGAGAGAGTTTCTATGTACAAACTATCGGGATATTTATACCCGAGGTTACAACAGAACCCTTGTAGGGCACGATCTTATCTACAACTAACAAACAAGTCCTTGCGGCAGACTTAAGCCACAAATTAGATCTAAACTACTTAATTTACAAGATACAACTGCCTAAAACCGAGCTTTATCTCTATTTGGCAACTTCCTTAAAGCTTATTCCGGGCCCAGACCAAGCCCACGTTGACACTATCAACTCACAACCCGTATCGGCCCACGTTAACATCGAATCCATATCGGCCGATACGCTCTTTATGGCAACACATCCACAGTCCGATACAGTTACTGGGTCCGATACGAAGCCTGGTCTGACTCCAATGCAATCTGTCTTCTCTGCTTCGGTTTCCCCTTTTCTTTCCAAGTCGATTACCAAATTTCACCGTTAACAAATGGCCCTATGACGGATTTGATCAATATCTTCTATGGCTTGGGCGTCATCGGCCATCGACCCTGGAATCGGCTTTAAGGATTTGCTCAGGGTTGCAAGGTACTTGGCTGATGCCTTCAGCTTTGTCGTCTGGTCTTCTATGGCTTTGGGTGATGCAGCTATTCCGGCTTCAACTTCTTGGATCTCCTTGCGGGTGGTTTCTAGCTTCAACACTAGGTCCGCTTCAAGGCAGCGGAGTTCTTCAAGTCTGTTGTTCAAGACAATCGGCTCAACGGCCAGCTCATCTAACTTGGTTTTATCAGAATTGACTTGAGCTTTGCTGGCGGTTAAGGCCGATTGCAAGCTCTCACGTTCCCGCCTCTCCACGATTCTTTCTTTAGCCTTCTGAAGCTTGAATCGGTATTGTTCTAAGAAGATGGCCGGTGTCAGGATCTCCATCAGGTTTTCAGGCAATTGATCTTCAATTTCTTGTACTCTGCTCCTGATGGCACCAAGCAGTCCAATGACGACTCCAGCCGCTTGACGATATCGGACAGCCGGTTCTTCAGATCGTCAGAGACTGACGCCTTGGTCGTGATAGGTGGCTCTTGGTCCTCGTCATCAAGAAATTGGCCGATATCAACAGAGAACATATCGGCTAAGTTCTGCAAACAACAGGATGGGGTAAGGTTAGCCTAGTCAAACGAGAATCGGCAAAGGGATCAAAATGATCTTGGTTACCTGTGTTGGAGCATCGACTGTGCTTGCATCGGCCTCCTTTTGTTGTCTTGCCACGGTGGGTGAGGGGGTAGGCCGATGTGGTACGGGTGATGGAGCATGCGGCTGAAGAGGGACAAGAAGGGACGATCAGATCTATACTATCAAAAGAATAAGACGAAAAGGATCAACTCTTACCGAGGCAATCGGAGAGGGTGGTGGAGAAGGAGAAGGTGTCTTCAATCGGGCCTTGGCTCGCTCGCGCTGTTGTGTGGTGGCCTTCTTAGTCCTGGGCGACGGGATCGATTGAGTTTGCTCCTTTAGCAAAGACGATGCAAGAACCTGCGAGGGATCAGGGTGTAACATACCAGCAAAAGGGGATTGCATAGATTCAATAAAGGAAACACGCTAACCTTGCGGACTGCATGTCTGGTTTTCCTTGGTTGGGCAGTGATGGCTTGGTCATCGGCCGGTGGGATTGTGGTGGTCACGGCCGATGGTTCTTTAGCTGTTCTAGCCGATGGATTCTCTTTTTCGGGCAGATCGGCGGCAGCTGCATCAACTTCCTCCTCCATTACTTGGTTGTCCAAAAATTCTTCTACAGAGGGGTCTAATTGAACAGGATCGGCTTGGTCGGCAACCTTGGATTTTTTCACAGGTTTTTGGGGCTTGTCCCTTGCTGGCGCCTTCCTTTTGGTGGCTTCTTTGGTTATCGGCCCCTGGAGCAGCGATGAGACCTTTGGAGCAGTTAGGCCGATAGCTGATTCCATGACAGAGTTCCCCGATGGAGCCAAGACCATTGCATATGATATCTTTTGTCCACTGTTGCTCACAGATGGAATCGGACCGTCGGGGACTTGAGGGCTGATATCTTGGATAAGCTCTGTTAAATGAAATTTGGCCGATTGATGGAAGATATGAGCAGCCCATTCTTGCCACCATGCTTGAAAGCTGATGTGGATGAAGGCGCTCAAATGCAATCGGTCGCAGTCACCCAGGTTTGGGATTTCAATCTCCAGTGCTTTACTCATGACCAGCGCTGATAAGACCGTGCCCCTGCTCTCTAGGAGTTTATGGAAGTATAAGTTGATGGGGAGTTGTCCAAGCCCGCACTGTCTAGCAGCCACCATGGGACTGTAGAATTCATAGGACAGGCTGGTGCTTCTTCCTTGGAATATGCCTACCGGGAGCAGGCATGGGGTGATGCCGATCATAAACGATTCCCGTGACTCCATATCATCATTTACCAGGTCC
This sequence comes from Oryza officinalis, assembly GCA_008326285.1. Taxonomy (NCBI): domain Eukaryota; kingdom Viridiplantae; phylum Streptophyta; class Magnoliopsida; order Poales; family Poaceae; genus Oryza; species Oryza officinalis. The sequence goes on from BDMV01000007.1 coordinate 26,051,569, forward strand.
AAGTGGAGATCGTCAGGGAGTTCAAAATCCTGGTCTGAGGTGTAGATGAACATGTCCATCTTAACTGATGGGGGGCCGGTATAGAATCGGGTAAACCTTGTGGACATGTCTTCGGCCGATTGATCTGCTCCAGGATAGACAGAGGCCGCTTCTCCAAAAGACATGCACCTTCTGGTTCTGGGATCTTCGTGATCGGCATACTTTGATGGGAAGCAGGAGTCCGATAATGGAGGCCGATCGACTATGGTGTTAGTATGGATAGTTAACCAAAGTTGGACAAACCACCATGGTCCTCCATGTGCCACAGTTTGCTTCACCATCAGATCTTGGGTGGCAGAATGAAGCAGCCGATAGACAGCTCCCAGGAGATATCGGCCAAGGGGGATTTGTTTCTTATCAACCAGAGCTTGAGCCAAGTGTTGGCAATTTAGAGTGGGGCCGCAGGTTGATCCACAGAAGACAAATCTTTCCAACCATAGCGTCAGGAAGGCCACGTGTTCTCTCTCTGAGACTGATCCTCGTTCCATATGCTTAGAAATATATCCAGACCAGCCTCCAATCTTCTTGGTTTTCTATTTATGGCTGCTGTTTGCTAGGAGGCTGAAGGGATTGATCTCGAACTGGATGTCTAGTCCTGTTAGCAGCTTGACGTCAATCAATGTTGGGGTCATCGGACCTTGCCTGAACAGGAAAGCGTTCAGGGTGCTGGACCAGAAGTAGGTGGCCGCTGACATAAGTGGTTCATTTTTCTTGGTATCGGCCAGGGACAAGGTAATGCATTGGCCGATTCCTATTTCGTCCCAGTGAACCTGTTTGGTTGCAGCAATCCTCTTGTGCCATGTTCTGTACCCATTGAGTTTCGACGGCCAGGATCTGAAAGTGTGCTTTCACGAAGAAACATTGGGCTTGGCTTGTTTGAAGGGGACTCTGTTTGTCTCGGCGTTTATCAGCTAGGTTGGGTCGCAATTGCCCATGGGGCCTAGCAGGAATCGGTACGATTTGTCGTTGGTGGGGATCAAGATTTGGTTTGTCATAAGAACAATGATGAAGAGTAAGAGTCAGGGGGCAAGAGCAGGAACCCTAGTTCGAAGAACTCGGCGAGAAAATGAAAATGTGAAGGGATTGACTCACCACAGGGATCTCGGAAGCGTAGAACGGAGCGGAGGCCATTGTTTTTGTTGAAGAGGTCGCTGTTGAAGGGGTCGATGCCGATAGGACGTCGAGGGGTCGCCAGAGTTGAAGAACGTGAGTGGTTACTAAATCGGCGGCGGAGGGTTGCGAATCTGGATCTGCGTGGTTTTCATGCAAACCCTAGCAAGGAAGTCGATGGGTTCCTCGGAGCTAATTCCGTCACATTATATAATGAAGCGGAATTGGGGGGCATGTGTTAACAGCAGATTTTTGTAATCGACCCGGAGAGGGAAGAGGAAACCGAAGCAGAGAGGAAGGACTAAGTTGGAGTCGGACCAAGCATCGTATCGGACTCGGTGAACGTATCGGACTGGGAGAAGCGCTAGCAGGGAAAGTGTATCGGCCGATACGGATTCAATACGGTCATTGGCCGATAGAGGCTAGAAGTTGACAGAGTCAGCGTGGGCTTGGTCTGGGCTCGACATAAGCTTCAAGGAAGTTGCCAAATAGAGATAAGGCTCGGTTTTAGGCAATTGTATCTTGTAAATCAAGTAGGTTTAGATCTAATCTTTGGCAAGAGTCTGCCGCAAAAAACTTGTTTGTTAGTTACAGATAAGATTGTGTCCTACACGGACCGTGTTGTAATCTTGGGTATAAATATCCCGATAGTTTGTACATAGAAACTCTCTCACAACCTAATACAACAACCAGTTTGTTTTAATCTACTTTCGGCGCATCGCCAACCCTCACAAGAGGTCAACTTCCGGCGAGTTCTTGCTTCCCTAGAGCAGAGGTAAGAACTCGTGCCCGACGATCTACATCGTCGGGGCTAGCGTGTCGCTTTAGACACGTTAAGCCTCGATGATGTGGTCGTCGTTTATCATGTTTTGGATGATTTTGACAAGTGTCTTAATTACGCTTTGCCAGCGATCTACTCGTTTTAGGATTTATTGCCGACGACGGTTTAATTATTATGCTTGGCTAGATCTTTCAATGCATCTACCATCCCCAAAAGCAATCGACGACTTGATTTTCTTTGCGTTAAGTTTCAATTCACACTTTGAGTTGTTATCAACCTTAGTCCTGTTTTGAGATTTAACTCAAAGCCTATTTTCGGTTGTAATTAAGGATAGCACTGGAGTTTCAGCCAGTCTTGCCTGATATACATGATTATCATAAGGTTTTTATGTGTATCTGCCATCTACATGAACGGATCAATGAATATAGATACACTTGTTATAGATTACTCTTTAGGGTTTATCTGTGATCAGTATGTTTATATTGGTTGGTTAGTTCATATAGATTCGCACTAGAGTATTAGCTAATGTAGTTATCTTTATTATTCCTTATCGGCCGATGCCATTAATTGACATTAGCATGTTGATGAAGGCCGATAAGATTAGGTTTATGCTTTAATTTCTCTTTATCGCAAGTAAGCCGATATAGCTTTGCCCTATCGGCTGGGCCACGACAATGCGACATCGTCCGATCGGCCGATTGACCATTGTTTTCTAACATGGTTTATTTGTTTATCTTGTTGATTGCAGATCAAATCAACTGGCACGCCCTACACGCACCTAGGCAAGCCTTTGGACCTGCACTGGAGTAAAGCAAACCTCCTAGGCCGCCGTGGAAACGTGGAACCCGTTTGGTTGCAGGGCGGGACGAAATTCTACACCAACAGATATAAAATTTAAGCTGCCTTTGTGGAAAAAACTCAGACGAGGCTACTTGCGTCAGCGACGGTCGGCATAACTCTTTTGCCGGGATTGGGCTGTTCGCAGACGTTCACAAATTACACGCACTTGCTCTTTGGCTTCCATAACCAAATCCGGACCAAAGAATGGTCTCTCCCCAGACTCTGACCAGTTTAGAGGTGTTCTACATCTCCTTCCATATAAGGCCTCAAATGGTGACATTTGAAGGCTTGATTGATAACTATTGTTATAAGAGAATTCGGCATAAGGAAGGCACTTTTCCCAATTTTGCCATAATCGAGGACACATGCTCTCAACATATCCTCGAGAATTTGATTCACACGTTCAGTTTGGCCTCTAGTTTGTGGATGATAAGCGGTGCTAAAAGAGAGTTTAGTGCCCATGGCTTCATTGAGGCTTTTCCAAAAATGATAGGTAAATTGAGGGCCTCGATCTAAAACAATTTTTGTTGGAACACCATGGAGACAAACAACACGAGAGAGGTAAAGCTCTGTTAGTTTTTCCATCTTTGATGTGGACTTGACTGGAAGGAAATGGGCTGATTTAGTGAGACAATCAACTACTACCCAAATAGAATCATTTCCATTTTGGGATGTGGGCAGACCGGTAATAAAATCCATACCGATCTCATCCCACATCCACAACGAAATGTGTAAAGGTTGAAGTGTACCCGTTGGTCGTAGGTGTTCAGCCTTTACCCTTTGACAAGTATCGCACTCGGCAACATATCGTGCGATCTCCCGTTTCATTCGGGTCCACTTCATTACAAAATTTTACTGGCTTATTGTGAAGTGCGAGTAAATATCTTACACTTGGTATATCGGCTTTTATATGGAACTAACATTTGAAAGAGAGAAGTAGATATTTGTTTCGCAACTAAAATCATAGTAAGGTGTGGAGATTAAAATGAGAGTAAGGAGATGATAGACACTAGAATGAGATAAGGAGTAAAAAGGATCACACATCCTAAGGGTTTTCACAAATAATTCAAGTTGAATCTTTTCAAATTCTTTTCAAATCACCGAGTTAAGCTCTACCCTGCAGTCAGTATTGCTCTGATACCAACCACTGTGGGCACCTGAAAATTATACCGTCCAGTGCAATTTGTGACCACCACAAAATTTTGGATGAGTGGGATCCATACACGCATAAATAGCCACTCATATCTCAATGTGCCCATGATCACAAATTGACACCATTCGATATAAAATCCATAATGCCGAATAATGAGCAAAGGAGATATTGTTCGGACTCACCATGCCAGTCAACTTCAGCCTGAGACATGTCCATCAAACCATACGAAGGCAACGACCAAATGTGTTACACATCTCAGGAGACTTGACTCAAATTGCTAAAGCTCTACAACATCTCAATTGCTCAAAATTCATACTCATGCTTAGCTAGTCCCCAGGAAAAGCGACTAGCCTTGCACTTTCATCGCAAGCAATTGATAAACATCATGAATGCATAAATATGGATAAAAGAACAGCAAGGTACATATTTCATAATGGGGTTCAATAGCCCATCATACAACACAAAATATAGCAGCGGAAGTTTCATAATTTCACATAAGCAAAAGTAAGACCCGTGGTTTGCCAACCATCCCACAAGGCCAACCAACCAGGGCAAGAGCCAAGCTAAAAAGGCTACTCACTACCCTCACCGCGCTCGGTAGGGTAGTAAGAACAATCAACCACGCCGACATCCTCGTCTGAAATTTGCAGGCATCGGGTTAAGTACAAGATTGTACTTGCAAGTCTTACACATTAATATATATATATATACACACACACACACATAGAAGAGAGGAGTATGCAAGCTTCTACCTTAAAAAGATGGTATAATGGTTCAAGTTTTGCATAAAGCCAATTTAATTGAGCAAGTAGTAAGTTGAAAACATAGCATTTCTAAGATAGCATAATCTGAAATTTTTGGACAGTCGGCATGTAAATATAAAATTGAATCACAGATAAGCACAAGTGGTGCTCTCATCGCCATCCATGGGCTACCATTGCCCAACCATGGATTACAAACATAACTATCACCATATCCAAGACTAAACCAAGCCATTTAACCCAAGTTTGATGCTAACATAGACTGACTAACACATCAAGCGATCATCCTGTAACCATGGACATGGCTATTCGAATAGTTTTACTCTGATCAGAGGAGTACATCTTTACCCACACGAAATGAACAAGAATCAAATGCTTCACACGCACACAGGTGTGACCTACAAGTGATACAAGCTCATAACATGTCCTTTCCTAGTCACACCTCAACCACCTAAACCACGCCTAGGCCCCCGACGACTTAGCCACATGTGTGTGATGTGGCTAAGGCGGGCTCACCATCGCGGGAGAAACCCCCTACCAAAACCAGGCATGCCCGGGGCACTCCAAAGGGAAAACCAACCTCACGAATGACCAGCGAAGCGTAGATGATCACAGTGCAACATAGTACTAAGTCAAGTCGTCCCATGCCCAGTGTGTGGAAGTACGTAAGGTGCTTGAATAGATGTCAACATGTTCGGTCCTTAACAACCCAGACGAGGCTACTTGCATCGGGGAAAAACCACAATCCCGTCATCGCCCTATCACTCATCCAAGTTAAAGCATGTTTTCCATATGAATCATTTAGTGAAGTAATCAGATTTTATGCCCATAAATCGTAGGTGGTGAATAAGTTCAATTGATGGCTCCATCCATCGATTTTTAACACTACTAGACCTAAGCATGGCTAAGCATCGGTAAAACAATAAAACATTCCCAAGTACTTTCATCCAGAGGTTACAAGGATAAATGATAACAATGAAACAAGGAAGGATATGCAGCAATTAGGTTATAAACAACTCTAACCAATACCGATAATTTTGGAGTAAATCAACACATGCATATATATTGTTTTGCAATCAAATCATTTTAGTAAAAATAGGGATTCTATATGCTTAGATGCTTGCCTTGTTGCTGTGAGAAATCACACTCAATCTCAAGTTCTTGCTCCACGTACTCCGGAACGTCTGAATTTACCGATAAGAGGCAATAATGTAAATAAGATTCAAATAAACATGCATATGCAACATGCTCTATAATTCATGGCCTATTTACAGTAGGTAGAGAGTATGATAAAATAATTTTAGGAGCAAGAATCATCTCATTTACATTTATGGTTTGAGAGCTATAAAAATAACAAGCCATAAACACTGAAAATGGCATTTCTGTAATTACATATGAACTACCCTAGGTCATAACATATGCTATCATTTTCTATTTATATTTCATAAGTGCTATCATTTTTAATAAAAAGAGGATAACTCACTGGTTATAACAAAACTTGGTTCGCTGCATTTGGAGTTAAAATGATTTAGTTATGAATTTTACAAATTCAACAAAAAGAGGATTACTTAATTGTTTAGACTTGTTTTAAGAGGTAGTTTTGTCAAATTCATGAGCTTTACTCATGGACAAGTAAAGGATAAGTGTGGGGGTATTGTTGGTGATCGTTAAGTACAAACTTTGACCATCCAATCCTGCATAAAAGATATCAAATATTATATCAAAACCTAGTGGTAGGGGTTTACTACTAACCATTTCCACTAGCTTTGGTAAATATATGTATGCAGGTTATTTTTGGGACAAAACACACCCACCATGCGACAAAATGCACCTCCGACCAATCACACGCGAATACACGGCTTGGAGGGCCCACATGATAGTCAAAACTGACCTAAGTGGGACCAAACCATCCTTAACCGCCATAGGGGCCTACTGCCAACCTCCGAGCCAAAGGAGCAGACAGGAGGTGGGACCCACAGTTCGACCGAACTGTGGGTTCGGACGAACCGCCATAGTGGCCGCCCATCTTGGCCTTCCACGTGGACGTCCCTAATGGCCTCCCAATGACGATTACTAGTGCATCGACCTTCCAAACCGTCATTCCAACTGTCATTTGAAGCCTATAAACAGATGAGCTCAACACACTTCACAACACACAACAAAGTAGAGTACAACCCACTTTTAGAATTTAGACTTTACTTTAGTATGTTGGGTTGAAGAGAGAGTGAGGGGAAGCTCCAGAAGTAGTGCCCTGAATATTGGAGTTTTCTCCGAGAATTTCCGAAGGAGTGCCGGGTCTGTCGACATTCTTCCAATGGAGTTCCGAAGAAGCGCTGGGATTATCGGCCTTCTTCTCGCTTGTACCTCGACGATGCTTCTTTTATAAAGTAAGTACTCGAGATCTCTTATGTTATTTAATTAGTTTACTTAAGTGAGATATATTCTCATTGGTGCGAGTTCGCTGCTTAGTTTACAATTAAGTGCTCTAATACTATGACTCTAGATAAAAAAAAGAAGTTCCTGCGCAAGGCTAGAGTAGTAATCAATAACTCAGGCGTGGTGTCTAGGTTAGCAGTTACGTTCTTTTGTTGTGTGTTCCACGAAAAATGAGGTAGGCGGCAGGTGGTGATAGCTGTGTCTATCCTTTGTATCCCTCCATGTTTGGGTACATCATAGAGCTCAAGGCTGGACTCACCCTAGTAAAGCAGGAGAGGGCCGGTGCCCAAAGCATTCGATAGAGTTTTACCTTTAACTTAAGATAACTAGTTGAATCCATAGGAATCCTCTCTAGCCAATCCTATTATCTGTTGTTGTCCTTGGGTAGAATCCTGTTCTTAGATATACACACACGTTCCTTGTGTTCGATACCCTTGGAATATTCTAAGGGGAAGTGCTAAAGTGGTATCCGTGCGCTTGTGGATTTATCTGTGTGCGTAGCAAATACCAACAGCATGTCGGTTCATTTTTCCTTCACTTTAGTGTGTAATCTGTGCATACATAGTATTTCTCTAATACAAGTGGAACAACATTATTTATAACTAATATAAATATAAGAAATGTTAGTTTTCTCTTTATTTATTGAGATAGTTGATGGTCGAAACTGGTACTTAACGACCGTCAACACCCACTGTTGGGGCAAACATTATGTCTGTAACCTTCGCATTAAATTGCTTAGGGAATGACCTGTTGACCACAATAGACAAAACCTTTCGGAGCCCGTCTATCTTTTCTAACATGATCGAGGAAATCATGGAAGTTTTCATGAACGACTTCTCCGTCAATGAAAAAAAATTTTATCATTTTCTGGAAAAATTTAGACAAGGTATTGCAATGGTGTCAAGAAAAGGACTTCATACTAAATTTGGTAAAGTGCCACTTCATGGTCCGTGAAGGTATAGTCCTAGGACATCGAGTCTCCAAAAGGGGAGTAGATGTGGATAGAGCCAAAATAGAAGTAATTAAACAGCTTTTGCCTCCCACCAATGTTAAAGGAGTCCGTAGCTTCTTGGGTCATGCAGAGTTCTACCGTCGGTTCATTAAAGATTTTTATTTAGTCGTTAGACCCTTAACCCGCTTGCTAGCTAAGGATGCTCACTTTGACTTTAATGGTGAGTGCTTAAAATCTTTTAGCAGCCTAAAAGAACCACTCATCTCAGCACCAATCATCCAACCCCCTGATTGGTCGTTGCCGATTAAAATCATGTGCGATGCTAGTGATTATGCTGTAGAGACCATTCTCGGCCAAACTAAAGATAAGAAGCACCATGCTATCACATATGCTAGTAAAATGTTGACAAGAGCTCAGCTAAATTATGCCACAACTGAGAAAGAGCTTGTGGCCATTGTTTTTATAATTGATAAATTCAAATCTTACTTAGTTGAAGCAAAGGTTATTGTTTACACAAATCATGTTGCACTAAAATACCTGCCCACTAAGAAGGATGCAAAACCTCAGCTTATTAGATGGGTTCTTCTACTCCAATTATTTGATCTTGAAATTAGATATAAAAAGGAAGTAGAAAAGTATGTAACAAATCATTTGCCATGTATGCAAATCACTAACATGCAAGAGTTGCCGATAAATCATTTCCAACAGGAAGACATGGTTCTAAAGGTGAAAGACTCAAACGCCTGGGATGCAAATATTGTGAACTTTATGGTTGCAGGATGTGTACCACCGGGGAGAACAAAAGGATACTCATCTACGAGAGCAGAAGGCACTTGTGGGATGAACCGTACCTATACTAAATCTATGCAGACGGCCTACTCAGGAGCTATGTACCAATAGCTGAAGAAGAAAATACGGTGGATAAAGAAGGAAATTATCTTCCCGAAATAGAAAGTGTTAGAGTCCTAGTCGGGGAAGATAAGGTCTCCTTAGTCCATATCTTGTTTTATTTCTCTGAGTTCTACTTAGAGTGGAACATGATCTTCGCTATAAATACAAAAACCCTTAGCAGGAGATGGGACACGCCAAGACGGAAGACAAGTCAATACAGATCTAGACAATCCGAGGCAAACCTAGACAAACCCAATGTAGGAGCCACAAAGGCCAATAAGAAAGATCTAGAGCTACCTCTAATCTTGCTAAGTTTATATTCAAGGAAGAAGACTACGCTAACCGTCAACAACGTGTGACAGCTCCATGCCACCAAGCCGACATCGACTAGATTAGGTCATCCCAAATATTATACTCGTATGATACTGATATATAAAGGCAACATCTGCTTCGGCCAACTGAAGTAGGGTTACTACTTGTCAGTTAAGAGGCCCGAACCTATAAAAAATCCATGTCTCTCGTCTCTTTTACCTCAATCTCGCATATAACCTGGTTCCAACGATCCCCATACTCTACAAATACCGTCTATGGATATAGCCCATTGACACCACTATTCTATAAAATTTCAATAATTCAAATTTAAATAGTAACTTTTTGTATTATCATATTTAAATCCTTAAAAATGCAATAACTCCCACATACGACATCAGATTTAGGTGTTTCTTTTTTCTAAGTTCACCTAAACTCACCCTCTACCTATTGAACATGTTCATGAATCATGCATCATATTTTATCTTGGAATTTTATCAGATGTTCATTCGAATGTATGTTTAAATTTAAACAGAGGATGAATTGATTGTTGCCGTTGACGAGAGTGTGTAGGACCAAGAGTTATTTGAGGAACCAATGGGGCAAGGCAAGTCCTATTCAATTCCTCCTTCGATCATGTTGAATCTTATATTTTTGCAAATGTTTTACTATTTATAAATTACATGCGATGTTTTATAAAACTAGGGAATTAGTAAAATGACCTATTTGTTGCATTATCTACCTTGTTATATTGATTATCCTTATTGTTGAAGCCTTAGGCCGGGTATATATATGTGTTGATCAAGCACGATGTGGGTATATTCAAGCTACTACTTTAGCTACTTGCTTAGCCATGCTTAGAAAATTTCCGATGATTACATATGGCATTCGCTCTTTACAAATGGGATATTTGAAAATGTTGTACAGAGGGGTTGCCTCTTTTATTTTGTGAAAATTGTAAACTGAAAATGATAATTTTAGACTTAGGCGGCAAGTGGTGTGCATATGATAGTGGTGGATGGAATAGGATAGATAGGTAGGCTTCGATGGCTGGTTGGCTCGCTCGCTCGTCGTTGCCCTCACTTGCCACAAGCTCAAGGGGGGTTGGGGAGGGTGCAGGGGAAGGCGGGCTTGAGTCAGAGTGAATCGGCGATGGATTGGAAAGGAAAAGGTGGGCAAGTCGTGCGGAGCGAGGACGACGAGGAGGGAAAACTTGGGTGAGTCAGCGCTAGAAGGGAAGCTTGCGTATGAGCATCTCTGTGCTCCTCTAGTTCTTGCGGACCTACAGGAACACGATGGTTTGTGGGTCAAATCGGTGGATCTTCCTTGGCAGACCTTTGTGCCGTCGGTGGCCGGAGCAGACTTGTTCGTCAGCTGCTTCCTCGGCACCTGCCAGTGGATTTAACACGTTGTATGCAGCTTCATTGGTGGAGAGTATGAATAGGAAAAGAGAGGAGGGGATGAGAAAGAAGACATGGATAATTTGGTCCAAAATTTTTAGAGAATGCATTAAAAGAGCAAGTAGTGGCATATATCAAATAACTACAAAATTATAATGACATGACTTTAAATAGATGAATTACAGTGGCATTTTTCAAAACTGGAAAAGTTATAGTGACATAGATCCAATTAACCCAATTAAAAATATAAGCGGGCCCACTGGCTTATTTGACCTATGACTCTATGAGGGGTTCGCGGTTGCGCGATGGCTGATCCGCGCCCAGCCCCCTTCCCTCCCACCTGCAACCAGCCACGTGGTGCGCGCGAAGATGGGGGACGGTGGAACGGCGCGGGAGAGAGGGCACGTGACATGGTTTTTTCCCTTTTTTTTGTTTTTTGGTTTTTTTATACAGATGTATGCAAACTTTGTATACGTATGTATGCAAACTTTATATACTTTTGCATACGTACGTATGCAAACTTGGTATACTTTGCACATATATGTATACAAACTTTGTATATGTATTTTGGTTTTCTTCCAGTTTTTTACACGTACGTATGCAAAGTTTGTATATGTACTTATGCAAGCTACATATACAAACTTTTTATACTTTGCATACGTACGTATACAAACTTTTCATACATAAGTATACAAACTTCGTAGATGTGTATATATTTTTTTATACGTCAAAAGTATATGTGTATACATATAAAAAATTGATATAGGCATATATACAAAGTTTATACACATATGTTGTATACATACATATATATACTTTATATACATACATATAAACTTTGTATTTGTGTAATACAAGTTTTATACGTATGTATGTAGGAGTAGTACTAGAGGGGGAGCTGGGCGTGCACATCAGCGTCCCCCTCATGATTGTTGTTTACACCCCTATCTCATAGGGTTAATTGGATCCATGCCTTTATAAATTTTATAGTTTTGAAATATGTCATTACTATTCAACTATTTGATACAATGTCATTACAATTTCACAAGTATTGGAGATATGCCACTACATACCCCTTCAATGCATTTTCTATTTTTTTAAGGCCCAAATTGCCTCTTTCTTCTTCCTTGTCCCCTTCTTCCCTCCTGCTCTCTCTCTCGCTTGGTGGAGCAGCCGAGCAGGATCTTTCCTCGGCGACAGAGCTCGACATCACTCTCACCGATGACGGTAGGGGCACTATGCCTGGGGCGGTGCCACAGTCATATGCTTGGAGGAGGGGCTTCGCATCCATCGTGCACTCAGCGAGCGGCTTGTAGCCAATGCAGGCCAGTCCGTCGCCCCTGCGTCTCCCCGCTATCGAGCACACCTCCCATGCACTTCTCCCGTCGTTGAGCCTGTCGACCCTGCCCTACTCAGTCTGCCTTCCTAATGAGAACAAGTCCGCTACACCTGCGCATCCACTGAAGAACTCATCATCCTCATCGCGCCGAAGGAAGGAGCAGCACCGGAGAGGAAGGCACACATCGGTGGAGCGACGAGCAGCAATGGATCTGTGCTCCCACTGCTCGTCGGTGTAGGACCTGTGCCCCCCTCGCCTCCATCATCACCAGATCCACACCACTCGCTCTCTCGTCTAGACGCGGTCTGACACATAGCGCAAGACCACCCTCGCCACTCGATCTGCCAAAAGCACCTCCCCTCTCTCGCTGCACCGTCGACAAGAGGGACGCCCTGCTCGGCTACTCCACCAAGTGAGAGAGAGCAGGAAGGAAGAAGGGGACAAGGAAGAAGAAATGGGCAATTTGGTCCTAAAAAATAGAAAATGCAGTGAAGGGGTATGTAGTGGCATATCTCCAATACTTTTGAAATTGTAATGGCATGATATCAAATAATTGAATAGTAACAACATATTTCAAAACCATAAAATTTATAATGGCATGGATCCAATTAACCCTATCTCATATGGGAAGAAGTGCAAAATCTAAATTGATAGCGCTCTTGGTTTCGTCCTATCACGCGACGCGTCCAACAGCCGTCCTTCTGCGCGAGTGACATGGCGTCCATCCGCGCGTCATCGTCCCAGCCATTCCCACCACGCGTCATCGTCATCCTCATCCCAGTTGTTCATTTTTCATCCTCATCCATTCACCACTGTTTGAATTATGGGAATCGTGCTCGAGAGAAAGAGAGAGCGAGCGAGTGAGAGAGGCGGAGGTGGCAAAGGTTTCCTCCCATCATGGCAGGGAGAGGCAGAAGCTACAGCAGTTTTGTCCCATCACGGCAAGGGGATGTTCGTCCCATCGCGACAGGGAGGAGGAGGCTTAAGTGGTTTTCTTCTCCCCCAAATCGCGGCGAATAAGCAATAGGCTTCAGCGGTTTCCCTATATTGTGGTGAAGAGATGGAGAGCTGTAGCAGTTTTGCTCCGCAATCACGACGAAGAGGGGGAGGGGAGCGACTGTTTCCTCCTCAAAATCTGTTGAAGCAACGATCGACGACTTCTGCTATGGCGACGACGAGAGGTGGTGGCAAGGGGATTCCACGATGGCGGGATTTTGCTACAGCGGAGGCGACGGTGAGCAGCGATGGCGGCAGGATTTTGCCGCGGCAGATGCGACACGTTAGCCACCTCCTTATCCCCAGCCCTCTCCCCTGCACAGCCTGCCCACCAGCACCGTCGTCTAGGCCTTTGGCACTCCCTACGAGGTGTAAGACATGCAAAATGAGCGTAAATTCAATATATTTTAAAAGTAACTTGCGTGTTACTAGGAAGTAACTTTTATAAGTTTCAAAAATATTTTTTTATAATTGTTTCAAATCAAAACTTTTGTGATGTATTTCAAATTGAATGGACTTGGGTATGGAATCCTTAAGTTTCTCCATATTACATGCTTCATATTTCAAAAGTAACTCCATATATTTTTAAAAAGTAACTTAAATGTTATTAGGAAGCAACTTTTATATGTTTTAAGAGTAACTTTCTGTATAACTACTTTAAGTACTAAGCTTTTGTGATGGATCGTACATAACTTTCAAATTAAAAAAACTTAGGTATGGAATCTTAACTTTCTTAAGTTTCTCTATTTATTATACATGCTTTTGAGGTATGGTTGCTAGCGTAAAAAAGTAATCATGTAAGAGGTGCAAAATGAATATAAGTTCAACAAAACTAATAGTAACTTACATATTTCTAGGAAGTAGCTTTTATACATCATAAAAGTAATTTTTTGAATAAATATTTCAAGTATTAAGATTTTATGATAGATTACATAAATTTTGAATTAAAAAGAATTGGCTATGGAACCTTAAGTTTGTTCATGTTATCATGTTTCTGATATATGGTTGCTAGTACAAATAAGTAATCATGTAAGAGATGCAAAATGAGCATAAGTTCAACAAAATTAAAAAGTAACTTACCTGTCTCTAGCAAGTAACTTTTATATGTCCGAGAAGTGTTGTTTCAAGTGTTGACTCATTTTTTCTTTTCACATTTTCACATATAGCTTGTTGCAGAAAAATATATGAAGGTCGGAACTAGATTTTTAGGAGGGTCGATGCAGCATGTTGCTTTTAGTATCTGTGACACTCGTTGGTGCTTCTTTTTTTATGAATAACTTGGGTGCTTGATGCTTATTGATTTTGGATATTCCATGCCTTTTTTAAAGTTACTTCAGTACGGTTTTCTAACTACAAGGGCAACGGTGGTTTTTGAGAGAGATAAAGGTGTCGTGTGGGGTTTGTTGTTTTTTTTTATCGCTGAAAATAGTGGTGCTAGTTCTTAAGGGAGACAAGATGTTGGTTGTGCTGGGCTTTGGATCAACCCACGTGAGAAAAATTCGGAAGCACGACATGTCTTTAGTAGGGTGCGTTCTTTATCTAACTTTCTCAACTCATCTTTCTTTTTTCACGCACACGTTTTCCAAGTTGTTAAACGGTGTGTTTTTTATAAAAAGTTTCTATACGAAAATTGTTTTAAAAAATCATATTAATCTATTTTTCAAAAAAAATAGTAAATACTTAATTAATCATGTGCTAATAAGTCGTTTCGTTTTCCGTGCGTAGAGAATATTTTTCCAAACCTAACCACACAGCCTTAGTGTTTTCGAAAAAGAGCCTACGGGATGGTGGTGTAGTTTCTTTTCTAAAAAAATGCGGGGTTTTATTTTTGGAAAACGTGTGGATTCGCTTGTTACCGCAATTGCGCTACCGTGCGCTTTTTTACCCAACTTTCTCAACTCACATTTTTTTTTCGCGCGCACGCTTTTCAAACTGCTAAACGATGTGTTTTTTGCAAAAAGTTTCTATACGAAAGTTGTTTTAAAAAATCATATTAATTCATTTTTCAAAAAAATTAGTAAATACTTAATTAATCATGTGCTAATGAGTCACTCCGTTTTTCGTGCGGAGAAATATTTTCCCAAACCTAGTAAACCAACACAGCCGTAGTCGTGTTGCCCACTAGTGTCCTCCACTCTCTTTATTTCCTTTTTTTTGAGAAAAAACAAAAAAAAATGACAACCCCATTGCCCTACGCCGTCGTCGCCGCCGACGCCGCCGTCGAGGACCCTGACCAGATCGGACGCCTCCCGGACTGCCTCCTCACCACCATCATCTCCCTCCTCCCCCTCGACGCCGCCGCGCGCACCGCCGCTCTTTCCCTTCGCTGGCGCAGCCTCTGGCTCTCCGCGCCGCTCCGCCTCCACGACTCCGATCTCCCCTCCCACTCCCCGTATCACCCCGCCGCCATCTCCCGCATCCTCGCCTCCCATCGTGGCGACGCGGTGAGCTTCCGTCTCTCCTCGAGTCGCCCCTCCTCAGCCGACCTCGACTCCTGGCTCCTAATCCTCGCCGGCAAACGCCTCCAGGAGCTCCTTCTCCAGCCGCCGTCCGAGCCCCTTCCCCTCCCGCCGTCGCTCCTCGCCTGCCACTCCCTCCGCTCCGCTGACCTCACCAATTGCCGCCTACCGGCAGCCGCCGAAGCCTCGTTCCCCCACCTCCACGAGCTCACCCTCCGCTACTGCTTCGCCTCCTCCCCCGCGCTCCACGGCCTGCTCGCCAGCTGCCCCGCGCTAGCGACCCTGTCCCTCGACCGTGTCTTCGGCTGCCGGAGCCTCCGCGTGCGCTCCAGGAGCCTGCGCAGCCTGACGGTGTCGGTCTCCCTGCGGCGGCGGGACGAGGTCGGCGAGGAGCTGCAGGAGCTCGTCGTCGAGGATGCGCCCCTCCTGGAGAGGCTACTCGGGCATGATGTCAACTGGGGCCCATCGATACATGTCCTCCACGCGCCGAGGCTGGAGATGCTCGGCTACTTGGGCATCGGCATCCCATCGCTGCAGCTTGGGGCGGCATTGTTCCACTCAATGCGGGCTGTTAGATTGGCGGCGGAGTTCCAATGCTTGAAGGCTCTGGCACTAGAGATGGTTGATCCGCAGGTGAAGCCTGTGGTTGACTTTCTCCGGTGTTTCCCATGCTTAGAGACGCTCTATATCACGGTAATTCGACGCCCGAGTGATTGATACTGATTACTGAATGTTTGTTCCTTCCAAATATTGATGAATTTTATTGTTCAATATGCAGTCACATATGTTTGTGCCACGAAGTATGGAAACATTGAAGTGTGATAACATGGATTATCCAATTGAATGCCTTAACCGTCACCTCAAGAAAGTGGTGCTTGCAGGATACGAAGGGCGAAGGCGTGAACTTCAGCTTGCTACGTTTCTTGTTTCTAATGCAAGAGTCCTACAGGTTATGAAATTTTTATGTGCAAATGATTGCAACCCAACATGGTTGGCTAGCCAAAAAAGGCGGTTGTGCTTGGAGAATAGGCTATCTTTAGGAGCACAGGTTCTTTTTGAGGTATACAGGAAGAACCATACTAGGTTTTGGAAGCATGCTAGTAACTTGACTTTAGTTGATCCTTTTGATGTTAAAACCTAATTGTTAATTGGGCATTATTTTCTTTGCTTGGTTGATGGTACAAGCTGAAGCTTGCTTGCGACAATGACTAGTTCTGTGAAATGAAGCATTCCTCGGCAATGACTTTATTGAATTAGTCAAAATGCCAGCAAACCTATATTTAATTACACTGATGATTTTTTTTATGGATGCTATGAATTAAACCTAATGCATGAACTGATTAATGGAAGGCTGTGTTCCTTGCAGTGACTATTATTTCAAAAGCATGCTTGCGCTGAAATTAGTTCACTCTATTTTTTGTGGTATCCAACAAAGTGTCAGGATGTATTGCACCCACAGTTAGTCTAGTGCTTCAATGGTTTCTCAATAGTAACGAAATCTTATTTTAAAACAAAACCTGTTTGCATCAACTCATAGCAAGTTTATAAAACTGTGCAGTTTAGGTTAAATGGATGGCAAGTTGATTCTTTTGTTAGATTTTCTATAGAGGCACTAGTAGCTACATATTCTTCCAGATATGTGGAATGGAAATATACTTCATGGAAAATTTTGTTGTTTCATTTCAGCAGAGTAACCCTTAAAAGATACGGATACCAAGTTCTAGTTGGATTTTTGTTTAAGTACAATATTGTCTATTTCAGGTTATATGTAATCTACTATATGATCGTTTCTAAAATGTCATCTTTCTCATTTGCTTTTGGAAGTAGCTGTTGGCCATTACCATCCTTTCAGTTGTACAAGGAGGGTGCTATACTGCTATTCCCTTGGAAGTTGATCATACTTATTCAAAGAGGAGAAACCATATTTGGATTCTGAACACCAAAAGATAAATTTTGCCATGTGGTTTAGATTATATCACGAATGTAGTGCACCAAGAGCTGCCTCTCTAATTTTCCTTTGGGTCCCATGTGCTTTTGCTAAGGAATAAAAAGGAATAGTTCTCCCCATTTTTTACACTTGATTCAGCCTGTGGAATGCCTTATTCTTTTGTTTTCCTAATATTATCGATCAGGTCGTGACTAATTACATAACAGCACATGTTTCTTGTTCTTACTCCCGTATTCTTCTCTCCATATACCCACATCTTCCAGCATCTTAGTGTGATTAAAACCTTGGCAGTTGTTGGAATTCTTAGTTGGGGCCAATTGTGGAAATGGCAGTATTATGATGCAACGTCACTAAATGAGTGTGCAATACCACTGATTGGCTATAATCTCAAAGATTTGAGTAGTGCTCCCTTGTACAGATCTTAATCCGTTGAGACTTCTGTTATTTGACATGGAAATTTTGATCATGGTTTAAGGGATCTTCAGTGTGTAAGGGATTTGAAATCTAGCGATAGTTCTGGTCCTTCAGTGGTGTCTCACCGAGTATGACAGCATAAGTTGCTCTTGTTTGCTTCTTTACTCAGTGATTTATATACCCTTTCAAGCTGTACCTTTTTACTGTGTCTTGGGCAATACAATCTCCTCGAGGAGCCATGCCTCCTACCTGTGTATTCAGCTGATGTAAATTCCTTTTTTTCCCCTATTTGCTTTGCTTCACACAACAGATGCAACTGATGTGTTTGGTTTCAAAAGGTCGTATTTATTTCTCTTTCTTGATCGGAAAAAGGGTCGTATTTCTAATGAGTTTGAATATGGACACTTGTATACCACCTACATGTGAAGTGAATTATTCTATTCCAATTTGTACAATTCGATGCTTGGTACATCCAGCTGCAGTTACGTTGCAGGCTCTTCTCTGTGGTCAGGGACTCGGGGTGGTGCATTATGAGATTGAATTGAAGAGGACAACAGTAGTCGCAACTCATTTTGCCTATTCCTTTTGTTATTTATTGATTTCCTCGTCGATATATCATATAGGTGATGTAGAATCTGAATCCTTTTGTGTCCTCAGTTTTTGAACTTTCTATACTCTACAGGTTAGTCCTCAAGAAGTCGCTGCCCAAGTGCAAAGCATGGATTGGCTGGCTCCCTCATTTCTCTAGCCACACACCTTGCGGTTGCCGGCATGGCTCACCCCTGCTCGCTAGTCGAACCTGCTGTCCTACAATGTGGCAATTTTTAGTACTAGTACTCCTCCTGTCATTGATATATGATATTTTTAATATTAATTTTAGTGTTAATGACCGAAGGGAGTACAAGTTAATAAGATTGATTGTATATTTAAATTTAGTTAGTCTGATCGGGTCAAATTCAAATTTTAGACTGCACAAAAATGAATCCCAATTTGTAAAACTAATCATAGTTTACAAAATTTAAAATTCCGGAGTTAAAATTTCAGTATTTACAATGAAATTAAAAGCTGGATTGTTAATTTCAAATTACAAAGATTTAGATTTTACCATGCCGAATTAAAAAAATTAGGGAATTAAAATTTGAAAATAAAAAATATTAATATTCGTACCTGAAACTGAAAACTTTGGGTTCAGAAAATTTACATATCAAGTGACACCCAATAAACATTTTATTTTGTTTACTCGTGCACCAGGAATTCGTTTTTGCTTTGAGAGCGAGTAAATAAGGTGATATAAGCGGACACTTAGATGAAGGAGAGAAGAAAAATAGACCATAGACTCCAATAAACCATGTATTGAGGGAGTTGGCTATTAGATTATACTCTCTTCGTCTCAAAATAAGTTCATTTTTCATTCATCCCACACATACCAATACATATAACACCTCAACTTTATCAAATCCCAATACAACTATTCTTCACTTTATCTACTCTCAATGTATTTATTCTCTACTTTCACAAACTCCAATACAATGATTACTTAAACTTATTTTGTGACAAACGGAGAAGCCAAAACTGAACTTATTCTGTGACGGATGGAATAGTTGGTTTACTATTAAACTTTCTGTAATTAGGTGCAATTTTCATCTTTTCATCTGAGCTGATGTCCTTGCAACAACACAAGACTTAAGCAACTCCATTGTTTGCTCTTTAGCTTATCAGCCACAACCAAAATTTGAATTTTAAAGCTTAATTTTAGAGTTGATCTGATGTTTTTAAGTCCATATGAATACATGTATAAAAATTTTACCCACACATTTTTTTCCTAATAAAAGTTACGGTTTATAATCAGTTGTAGGCGAAAAGATGGGAGAAAGGTAATGTTACCATATGTATATGTATTTATAACATGCAAGTGTGTGTGTTTGTTTGTGTAGCCTGCTCTGAGTGAACCCCGCAGGCGACTCCACCCAGGCTTCAGCCCACAAAGTGTGTCCTCTGCTCGCCGCTAGCGGTGACAATGCCACTAGCAGTTGTGCCGGTGGTGGTGTCCCACCTCCTTCCTCATCTTATCCCCTCACCTTTGCCTTTCTTGCTCATTTTTATCTTCGGATCAGGTTCGTCCTTGTTGAACTAAGTGAATCTTATTATAGCCGATACCCATGGCTATTCCATGAGCATGGCTGGTGGCTGGGGTACTCTCGGAAGCCGCCGAGTAGCAGCCCATTGCAGGTACAGCCAGATCTGGGTGGCTTCGTGGTGTTTGGCTCTAAGACCAGATCTAGTTGGCTCAACCAGATTTTGATGGTTGCACGGTAGTGGCAACCTCTTGGCGGGACGAATCTAGGAGGCTACTTCGGTGCAACCATGTTTGAGTGAGATGGGCACTTGCGGTAGTGATGACATGGGTCTAGGCACCAAGCACATGACATCCGTGCAAGGCCTAGGACGGCACGATGGTGCTCACTCTCATAGATGCAAGAGTGTTGTGTGTGCGCTCAAGGCTCTAAGAACAGTGGGTGAGTGCCTGTTGTTGGGGTTTCACAGTGCGATGGAAGAAGAGCTTTAGAGTGGTCATGACAGCGGCGGTTGCACACCTCTTGGATGGTTGGGCAGGTTGGGTTGACTGCAGCGTCTTTGTGTGTCAGGTGGGTGCAGTGAACTAGGTGATAGCCCTGCCTGGCTTTGTTAGTGTCAACAACGCGACATCTTTGGGCATTGTTTTCCTCCTTCGAGGTGTTATTGTGGTGATCTCTTAATCCGTGGAAGTCATTAGGTGAAAATCCAAATTTGGCTGGTCAGATGAGTGACGATGTCGTCCTGGACATCGTGCTCTCCTTGGAGACGTCATCCTTGAGGTCCTTCCATGTGTTTGTTTGGCTGGCATTTGAGATCTCACATTAGTCAGATAGTTGGATGGATCGACCACTTCAGCCCTTGTTCAGTTGGAATGTGCACTACTACAAAAATCATTTTTACAGACAGAGGGGTTTTATTTTTATAGGCGGACTATAAAAATCTTGTTTATTCTCGCTTGTAAAGATGCCGAGGAGCTCCTAGGATCTAAACCCGTTTACGAGAATCGATTTTCGCAGGCAACATCTTAAGAGAGCTGACTGCAAAAAAAAAAATAGACCGACGCCTGCGAAAATATCATGAGGCACTAAGTCCTGCTACAAAATATCAAAATCACTTGGGCTCTTCCATCCTCCACGCACTTTGCCATCCCTTTCTCCACTCCCTCTCTCTTGATCACATCTGGAGAATGCGAAGGGAGCCTAGGCGGCGGTGAGGCCAGTCGGACGGGTCCAGTGGCGGCAAGGGAGGGGCTTGCGGGTGGCTGCGTCATGGGCGACCTTAGTGACGATCACCAACAGTGGCCGCTCTCCCAACCCCTCCCAGATCTGGCCGGAGGGAGAGGGGACAAGGCTAGCTGCGGGGTGGGGGAATGGGGAAGTGTCCCAGCGGCGCAGTGGGTGGTGGAGGCCCGTCAGCTCGATGGACATGGGGAGAAGGCTAGTGGCGGCGAGGTCCAGATCTGGCAATAACAGGGCTCATTGGCGGTGGTGGCGAAGGGGTGCAACGATGGGGCTAGGAGGAGGTGTCATCGACGGCAACGATGCGGCGAGGGCAACTGCCCTGTCCAGATTCATGGGGTGGCAGGGCTCGTCGGCAGCGGCAAGGGAGGGCGGCGACATCCAGATCCAGTGGGGCTCGTCGTCTTTGGGATCTCCAGATTCAGCCACCTCGGCAGAGCAGCAAGGTGAAGGTGGTGCAGCAATGACGACAACGGCCTCAGCTTGATTCCCCTCTTTCTTGAGCTGTTGATCTGTGATGCTGTTGTCCGTTGCGCTGTGAAGATGTCAATTTGTCCGTTTAGCTGTGATGCTGTTGATTTATGATGTTGATGCGATGATATGGTCGATCTGTGATGCTATTGATGCTGTTTGTCTGTCAATCTGTTGTAGCTGCTTCTTGCTTTTTTATACAATGGATTCTAATTGCTGCAAGCTGGAATATTTCATTGGAAATGGATCTGAAACGCTGTGATGTTTTTTTTATGCCAAAAGAAGTTTGTGCAGGCGAGCCACTTTAGGTGGCCGTCTGTGAAAATTAGGTCTGTGCAAGCGTGGGACTTAAGATCCCCGCTTCTAAAAATAGATTTTCGCTATTGATTTTCACATGCCTTTAATCACAGGCGTAGTGATTGGTCGCCTGTGAAAATTGATTTTAGCCGTCAGCGAAAATAATTTTTATAGTAGTGGTGACGAGGGGTTGCAAAAGTTCAAGAGTTCAAGTTGTTTCTCAAGCCGCCTCAGTGTGTTTTTCTATGTGGCATGGCTCGTTAGGCAACATATGGGTGTAGCACGATCTTGACATCAAAGTTTATAAATAGACAATGATGTGCTAGATTGTTGTTGCATCAGAAAGGAGCAAGTTTGAAGCAAAGGATACTGAAGAAGATTTGAAGCATTCTAGTTTTCTGTATTAGTGTTCCTCGGTTGTGCTGGAGTCTAAGTATTTTTTGTTTATGATCATTGGTTGTGTATATCCACTTATAGATGTAGAGGCCGGATTTATATCCATTATCTAAAATTGTTCTCTATGAAGCATAGTTAGTGCTGATTTTTCGCTCATGAAGCCAAATCATCCATCTATGTTCTATTCTCTAGCCATGCACAACACCTCATACATTTATTTTTAAAATTTTTTACTACATCATTTCAATTTACTCTAGAAATGATTTGCAGCCTTGGATCATCCATCTATGGTTCTATTCTCTAGCCATGCACAACACCTCATTCATTTATTTTTAAAATTTTTTACTACATCATTTCAATTTACTCTAGCCTTTGGATCTTGTGAACAAATGTTCTCATGATATTTATAGCATTAGGTGACCTGTTGAGGGTGTAAAAGCACATGAAATCAGAATTTTTTTTAAAAAAAATATATGTTTTTTTCTCCTATTTGCAAGAAAATACTAGTTTGGAATTATATGGCAAAAATATACCATCGTCATGTTCATGGTTAACGAGATTGGTGTAACCGTGTCGCTCTCGCAGGGTGGTGATGCGACGAAGCATGAGACCTCGCACGGTGAGTGTGCCGCTGTCTTAGAGTGGCGATACGATGAAGCACGGTCTTGCACAGTGAGTGTACGATTACGTGTGAAGGATGCGAACTTGCATTGCTGAGTAGCAAAGTTTTGCAATTAAAATTAAGCATCATTAGTAATTAATTAATTGATATTTATTTCTTTAATTAGTATTATTAGTAATTAAACTAATCATGTTAATTAATGGTGTCATTAGCCCTCGGCCATCCATGTCTCTGGGCAGACGAGCGAGACCGCTCGGCGATCTCGCTTGGCAGCCTCGCGAAGTTGCAAGATTAACACTGCTAATTAATTTCTAATTAATTTCTTAATTGAGTTGTAGTGCTTACGAAATCACTTAGCACTAATCAATTAATTAAGATAATCAATTAGAGCACTAATCAATTAATTAAGTTATTAACGGTATTGAGAAATCGGAATTGGGAAGCGGTCTCGCGGTACCACCCTACGTCTCCATGGTGGGGCCCGCGATCTCACAACACCATCCTGCGAGACCGGTGGTGTGGTCGTGCTCCCATCACGCGAAAATGTCCCAGCCGTCACGCTGTCGTCGCCCTCGCTTCTGGCCACCGCGACATCATTAACAAAGTTCGTTGCTCTCATGTGCGACGACGGTCTATTCGTGTAAATTCATTTGAATCTGACATATTTTTGAGAAAACAAAACAAAACAGTATAATTTCTTTTTTTCCATGAACTCAAACCGTTAGCAATAAAGCAAATTCACTTTCCATCTCATGTTTGCATATTGCCATATAACTTTTTCTGCAATAATGTGTGTGGTTTCATTTAGTTTTGAACAATAAGTGATAAACCAGTGTACAAGGTGAATAGTGCCGTAGTGAATGTTTACATATGTCATACAACTTTTTCTACAAATTTATGTGGTTTCATCTAGTTTTGAACAATAAAAGGGTAAAGCCATGTGGAAGATGATTATTGCCATAGTGCTTATTGAATTAAGTTGAATGGTAACATAGTTTTAAACATTAAGGGGTTTAATAAGGGGTAAATCCATTATTGTTGAATTAAACATTGATTACAAAGTTTTCGCAGCCTTCTATGATTTTCATACCTGTTACAAGAATTATGAAATTGAGTTGGATCGGCATAAAAGTACATTGGCTATGTTCTTTTGTCCAGGATTCCAATTCCTCTCTTTTATTTTTATTTTTCAAGCGCATACTTTTCAAACTGCTAAATGATATATATATATATATATATATATTAAAAGATTTATATAGAAAAGTTTCTTTAAAAAAGTCATATTAATTTATTTTTTAAGGTTTCTTAAGTAATACACAATTAATTATGCACTAATCCATCTTCTCGTTTTGCGTGTCGAAAGTTATCTAGTCTTATTACAAGATGAACTAAGATGAGTATTTGAGCTCAATTTTTTTGGTTATAGGGAGTACTATGGAAAGATAGCCTTAGTAAATTTGATATACCAAACCAGATATTTAGAAACAAAAGGAATAAGAGAAAGAACTCCTTTTTAATAGAGTTCTGAGGCTAATGATGTCGCTGGTATTTTGAGTGTGTATTAGGGGCACATTGATGGGTGCATATATAATAAGGCGTTGCATGTGTGCTCGCACACAACTTGATGTAATAAAAGCATGTATTTAATTTTGTACCATTATCAAAAAAAAATTGTTTGAGTAAGGCCAGGACAGAATTATTTAGGCAAGTAACCGTGAGAAAATTCGATAGGAAACTTCTGGACAATTTTCCAGGTGTTATTTTACTCCATTTAGCAAAAAAAAAGCATTATAGGTGGCCAGAAGAAAAAGAGAGAGAAAAACAGGCCAGAGAAACCTAAGACCGTTGGATCTGAATGGACGACAGATCAACACATGCTCGGACGGGGGCAACGGTAAACTCGTCTGTCAATTGCCAAAGCCGCCTTCGTGCGGCGCCCCCTGCTCCACCGCTTCGTTATCCAAAATCAAACGAACCTCCTCTCCTCGCCTTCCTCGAGTTGAGCTCTCGCTCCGCCGCCGCCTCGAGCTGGGAGGCGGCCATGGGCGCCGCCGGCCTCCCGGCACCGGTACTACCCAAATCCCCCGCTCCTCCATTCGTCCCTTCTTCTCCCCGCTGCCTCTTTCCTCCCTCTCGATGCCCCGAGGTTTCGCGGATTATTAGGGCTTGTTCTCTTTAGGCTAGGGGAAGAGACGTTCGCGGCGGAGCAAGTTTCCGCTGGGATTTTAGTGCGGAACACACGATCCCCTTCCTGCGTTGGGGGAACGGAATGGGATGAGGGCAGAAAGAGCGATCCCGGAGCTGGCTCGTAGCGTGCGCTCGCCGCCATTCCTGGCGCCGCGAAACCACACCTCGAGACTAGTTGAAAAGCAATTGGGGTAGCTCTTCGACCTCGGTGTACCGTTCTGGTGTGTCGCCTCGCCGTCTTCTGTTATGGACATCTGATCTTGGCTCTATCTAGAAGCCCTTAACAATTTAGAGCGGTAGTTTTTCGATGTCCCTTGCTGGGGGTTGGGGGGCTTGGAGTCGTCGAACAAAATACTTAATGCGTTGGATCAGTAGTATACTTTCCCCCTGGTTGTTTTGGGTTATTTGGCTCGATTGAAACTGTAACGACAATGCCACAATGGGAAACAACTAGACGAGTAATACGCTTGCTTATCTTCGATTTATTTTTGTGATCTGAATGCTAATATTCTTGCCTAATGGAGCTAGTCATGTATAATTTCAAGGTTAAAGTCCATTTTTCACCCCTAAACTACAAACCGGTTATTTTTCACCTCACTTTCAAAACTGGGCAAAAAAACACCTTTGGACATATTTGTTAGTGGTTTGGTTTGAAATGGAGGTCATATTCCTTGTTCACACTTAATTTGTTGATGCAAATGCCACTTAATTAGGTTCATAATCATCAAAACTAAATAATTTAAGTTCATGCTAGTGAAATACCACTATCACATCGATCAAAACCACCATTAAATATGGTTTAGGGTGTCATGTATCTGGGCTTTGGGGGTGTGTGGGGGGGTGGATGATGGGGTTGAAAAATAACCGGTTTTGTAGTTTAGGGTGAAAAATGAACTTTATCCTAACGTTAATAGTCGAGAAAATAACTAATGATGATGTGAAATTTCCATTATTCATCTGTTGATGTCAATTAGGAGTTTATGAATTTACTTTTAACAGCACTTTATTTATCTCAATCATTTTCCTCCATTTGGGCTTTCTCACAATATTTTGTCTAGAGTATTGGATGGGGTATCTCATTTTAATATTTTTTTATAGTTGAAATTTTGTGCTCTCTTTGGAAGCAAGTTCATCTTTTGAGTTGTGTACATGTCTATATTGTAGGGATGCCTGCAAAAATTTGGACATATCGTTGATGCCGAAAGATTTGTATTAAACATGTCCAACCGTGGAATCCATAAGGCACTCAGTTTTCAGTGCTTTGCTTCTGATGGGCGTGGCTTTGGAGCTGGTTCTACTAATAGACGGAAAGTAAGTTCCCTCAATCTTCTTTCTTTTCCTTTGATACATGGAACTCCAGCACATTCCATCTTTGACTATCATAATTTTGAACAAGAGAGAAACTGAAGCTATGATGTAGCCCTATGGCGCTATTACAGTTTCTTAATTTGAGAATATTATCTTCTTTGGAGTCCAAATTTCCAAGGGTTGAAGAAGTTTGGTTCTATAGTGGTTTAATTTCCAGATTGCCTGGATTGTTCATGCATGCTATTGTAAGAAGTTTGATTCTCTAGTGGTTCACTTTGCCATCCTCTCCTCAGATTAAAAGCAAGAAGAGGCAAAAGGATGTTGCACAGGAACCAAGGTACGGATCTTCAATCATGCTGCTCTATTGGAGTTCTTTTTCCTTCATACCAGGAAGTAAGAGCTAACAGTTATGTTATTTGTTACTAATTTATGGATTAATATTGCACAGTTAGAATTTTATTACAGTACAGTCCACATCAAGTGCATAAATGGAGAAGTATTTAACTTGTTCTAGTAGTAGTTTCAGCAAATATAGATATTGAAGGGAGGTTAAAACATTGTATGAAGTATGGTTTATTACCATGCTATTCATGTTCATTTTTCCCTCCTTCTCCTAAATGGATATGTTGTAAATAGTAGTCTCTTTAATTATAAATATCTGGTGAAAACATGCTTATTCTGTGACTGAGGGTTGAAAATATGGGTTATTGGATTATCTTGTTATTAGCTTTATAAGGAGTTGCACCAGCACACAAATAGTAGTATTGCATAGGAAAACATTGCTGATTTTTTCTCAAATTTATTCATCAAAGTATTTCTTGTGGTGCAGCAAGGTAATATCTGGAGGTTCCAAGAATAGGGACCAATGTAAGTTCAGTTAAATTCTAGCTAATTGCATGTATTTTTGTGTTTAGCCATTTGCAGCGTGCATTATAAGTTTATAACCATTGGAACTAAATTTTACTATGAATGATAATACTCTTTTATACATAACAATGCTTACCACATGGTTCAAGTTATGTTAAGATTACTGATGTGTTTATGTTTTCCTTTATTTAGTTAGGCTAGAAGTCCTAGGGTGTTTGTCCCATTTCTAGTGTAAGCTGCCTTCCTTATGTTAATATTTTTCAGTACTGATGTCCATTTCTGTTATCATGAAAAAATTGAATTGGCGAAACCAAAATGCTAGAAACAGAAACTTTATTCATACTTATCTGCTCGCAGCTTCTAAACTGTTCACTGGACAAGATGGTAAATCTAAATTTGCCTATCGTCATATTTGCTATTTTTATAAAATTGTTCTTTCTTAGGTCAAGTGTACTTGAATTTTGTATAGTTTAGTATTTTGGCAAGCGGTTTAGCTCTACAGAGTACAGAGGTTCATCATCATAAAATGATAAAATTGTTATTATCCTTGTTCTTTTTTTTACTGCACCATTTAGCTGGCAACCCCATCTTAAAACATCTGAGTTGTGCATCTCTGCCGCTCTCAATATAAGCTGGGTAATTGATCTTTGGTGTACATGTATGACCTGAAACTAATTTTCTGCCTTTGGCATTGATGTTTGGTGGATATGAGATTTTTTGTTACTTAACATACTTTTGCTCGCACTTGGACTTTCATGTTCTTTAGGGGCACCGGAATTAGGGACTGGAAGGGAAAGTAAATCTGCCAAAACTGTCATGGATAAGCAATTTCTAGAAAAAGTGGAAGCTGTTCGAAGGTACTGACGAATAACATCATACTATAGCAAGTTGATCAATAAATGTGACTCCATGAGCAAGAGCCAGTATGTTTTGAATTGAACAGGTCCTCATTTTTTGACCAATATACTGACAAAAATAAAAAAAATACATGTAATGATTTAACCAGTGCATTTTGTATCACCTGCGGTATTGCATGACTGGCATTTTGCCTTTCAAGATATAGAATTTAGGTAGTATTGCTGCACCTTTCTGGCTATCCCCTGCTCTGCTGAGAGGTCCAAATGAATAACATAACCCTGTACCATTGGGATTCTGGTTGAAGGTGTTGTCCAGAGTATGGCTTTGAATCACATTGTGTTCTCAAAATAACATTTCATCATGCCATGAAACTATTGCCTATTTTCTGGCAGCAATAATGCCATGAAACAGGATGAGTTTAAGACCACCCAGAATCCCAGATTATATGATGCTCGCTGGATAAAATTTTCATAATAAAAAGCTGTTCATGCAATTCTCTCATAAATGTGATAGACAGCAGAGTTAATGATATAGGGTAGTAGACAATATCGCTTTCCTGTATTTTGTTTAAATGCTATACATATGTAAGTAAAATAAACTCTCAATCGGAAGTAACACAAAACATCTAGCCATGCATTAATTTTTGTCCTCTTTTATCTCTAGACTGATTGAGAACTTTAGTTGTCGTAGATGAAAAATGTGAAAATTTCACGTGTCTTTAAGATACTTATGATTTTATTAAGTTCTCAAGATATACAAATAAAGATGGTTATCCTGTGAGACCTGCCATTCGGAATACCATGAATTCTTACTGGCTGATATTATGCCTAATAAAATATGGCTACATTTTAATTGGACACAAATAAAAAATCGATAGTAGTTCATATTTCATAATTTGCAGCATAGTGGTTAGATCTTGATCGTGTTTACTGTATGTACACTCAAGTTATTTTTGTGTATTGCATTGGATGCTTCTAATTTATATTATGTATAGATCTGCACTTGAGAAAAAGAAAGCTGATGAGAACAAAAATTATCAAGCTATTGATTATGATTCCCCAATTGAATCAGATAAGAGTACAATTGGCTTTGGTACGAGGGTCAGTATTTATTATAAAATGGTTTTGCGTTTCCATAATTTGTTAGCTAGCATATCATATACTAATAAAAAATTTCCCAGCAGGTTGGAATTGGCATAGCTGTCGTGGTCTTTGGACTAGTCTTCGCTTTTGGGGATTTTCTTCCATATGGAAGGTGTTCAACTTCTGTTGTCGATGTAGATAATTATTTCCTTGTGCTGGTTTTGATTATTGGTTAACTCTTTACACGTCCTTGTTCATAGTGTTAGCCCCAGCAAGGAAAGCACTGTGGTTAGCAAAAAACTTTCTGAGGAGGAAAAACAAAATTTTAAGGTAAATGTGTTTTTGCCACAAAAGTTTTGTTGGTTTTGACCACTAAGTACTGTGAAATATGCTGTACATATGTGGCTTTGGCCGCAAGTAGTTTATTAAAATGTGGAGTACTGAAATTAGGGCATATAAGTACATCTATTGGCAAGCTTGTCTAGTATATCTGTGGGAGACTAGTTTAATGTGTTTGACATATAATTTTTTATTCTTGTTTGACAGTTTGTTGTTATATTAAGAGATTGTCAATTCTTTTGATTAGACAGCACTAGAAGGTTTTGAAGCAACACTGCGGACATCACCTAATGATCCTACTGCTCTTGAGGTGAGTTATTATTTCCAACGTACTTCTGGTTGTCTTAATACTGTATTTTCCCCAATAAATTTCTTTTCATAATTTGCATTTTGTTGACATATGATATCATAATAATGCTGTAGTTTACATCATCTCATGCATAGGCTGATGTTGAAATGAGCTTGTAATAATGTACAAATTTCATAAATGGGTGTCATCTGTCATGATTTATGGGCTTTGGTTCGTGCTACAAGCTAGTTTACATGAGTTAGAAATGTTTGACTTTGTTAATCTAATGTTTAGTTCTTTGCTGAACTTGTGGCATGGAACATTTTCTTATAACCATACCTCATAAGGCCACAAGATGGAGATGGTTTCTTTCCAAATATTGCCACAAATGGCATGCGACACACTTTTTTGACAAAACTATGGCAAAGTCTGGCATGTAACCAAATTGCCTTGTATATCAATCTGATGTAAACTTGCACGATAAGAATATTCTTTTATGTTGTCACATGCAGGGTTACTGTTCATGTTCATAAACAGTAAGTAGGGCACTGTAACACCTGTTTAGAGCATTAGATGTTGATAATATCTTATCTTTTAGTAGCATATCTTATCTAGGCATATTTAGATATACGATCCTATCTACTTGGAGATGTTAGCTGTAGTATATGGTTGCTGTAGATTGATTTGTTTGGGCCAGTTCTATAAGTATTGGCAGGCATTATCATTCTTTTTCATCAATGAAGTCACATGAATGATTTAATCTAGTTTCCTCAAAGTAGAACAAATGTAGAGATGATTATCAATCTAACTCATGTATATGGTAAAAGTGGCTCACAATCTAGACCTAGTCATGCATATAGCAAGATTGTTCTTTGATTTAATGTGAGAAGATTTGAACAGACCAAAAAAGAAGGGAAAGTACACATTGAGTTTACCACCCAAACTGGTACCTTGATTATCACCTTCTTAAATGAATCCAGCAATGATACATCATCCACTTCCATTCCAAGCCAAAAACAATCAATCTCTTTGGGAATCACAAAATGTAACTGAATACTTCAACCTTAATTACTGATTGCTTGACTTTGATTACTACTGTTCTTTTAAATACCAATGCAATTTTCATATGGCATCACAGGGTGTGGCAGTATCATTGGTTGAACTTGGTGAATATCAGAAGGCTTCAGAATTCCTCGAGAAGCTTGTTAAGGTACGCTACATGCTATTCTTGGTGCCCATTGTATTTGTCATTTAGAGGTTCTCTTGCTTATGCACTTATTATATGGTTGAAACACACAATTTATTTTGATATAGGTGATCCCTGACAAAGTTGAAGCATATCGTTTGTTGGGTGAAGTAAAGTTTGAACTCAAGGATTATGATGGGAGTTCTTCATCATACAGAAAATCTTTATCTGTAAGAAAATTTAAATGTACTTTTATGTTATATATATTCTAGTTTATCATACTGGTTTTCTAATGCTAACACTTTGTGAAGCAGGCGTCAGACAATATCGATTTTGAAGTTTTACGTGGTCTGACCAATGCACTACTTGCTGCTAAGAAGCCAGATCAGGTCAGTTGATAAATTATTATTAAAAGGGTATCGTGAACTTGTGTAGTTCACATTCTTTCGTTCTATCTATCCATTATAACAAGAGTTATCCATACAGCGTGTTGTTTCATTATGAAGTTGTCTAGGATAAGATTTGGACTTGCACTAAAGGAAACGATAAATTCCTTATAGCGTAGAAATTTTGGATAGAGAAGCTCTATGCAATTCATTGGTACTGTTCATGATACATGATCTGAAGCTCCAGCACATATTCCTCAAAGCTGAGGATATCCTGTAAGTGTGGTCGATTTTCTAGCATTTTAAACACATTCTCAGGCTGGAGATAAGCAGACTTGAACCACTTACATCTTCCACTAGGTAACAGATATTTTAGAAAAGATATTAATACATGCATGTTCTGTGGCTTTTCTACCTTAAATACATGCATTCTGTGATGTAGTTATGAATGTGTTTTCAAATCTGACAATTCTTACTAGCTTTTGGGACAGTCGAGATCACTGAGAGTTTTCCCTTGGCTGGTTACTTCATACTCAAAATAGCATATGCCATACTTTATAAATTTACACTTTTTTTATTTTCAATAGGCAGTTGAGGTAATTCTCTCTTGCCGTCAAAAGTTGAATGAGAAAAGTCAAACTCAACTTGCAAATTTGGCGGCTGCAAATGATGATGGTGCTCCAAAATCTCAAGATATTGATCTTATCCAAGTAAGTCTACTGCTATATTTTACAATCTTTTGGTACATGTTATATTTTATAAAATACATGTTAGTAATCTTGACAGACAATACAAATGGACAAGTATTGAAGGAGCCACTTGAACATGGTATTCTACTTATTGTTTGAGATGTAGAAATGACAAATTACATCAGTGCTAGGTCTAGTGCAAACAAGATTGCAACTTACAAGAACATCATGCTTAGCATTCTTCATAAACTTAGTAATATAGTCTACAATGACCAATGAGTAGCAATCTTAGATTTATTTTAGTGTAGCACTAAACAATGGTCATATGAACTATATAAGAGCAGATGCCATCATATTCATGTCAATACTCTTGTTGAAAACTAACAGAATATCCTTATAATGTTTGGCAGTATGATCGCTAACACACCCTTTTCATTTAAAATGACTCGCACATGATTGGAGTAACATGAATAGAAAGGGTACAACAACCTAAATATTAGTGGGGTGAAAGACAATGAGCTTGGATCTAGAAAGCTCACGCGTTTGAATGTAAGCTCAGGTTTGGCTCGTTCTATTCTCGAGCAGCTTGTGAGCCTCAAGTTTTTTTTTTTGACAGCCCTAGTTGGACTCGATCCATGTGATTTGGCATGCCATGAGCGAAGCAGAAAGTGCAGGACTCTAGGTTGTAACAAGCAGGGGCAGGCCATTGTTGTAGGTATAGTGCTTATTGCAACAAACAGGGATAGAGCCGGGTTGTCATGCAGAGCAGCTATGCATGAGCATGGAGGTGAGCTTCTTCGGCGCATAGGCAATAATGAGAAAGTTCTTGAAATGACTTGTGATAAACTTTGTGGTGGCGGCTAGAGCTGGATGAAGAGCTATAATGGTTTCATATCATGTTATGAATTTGACTTGCCTTGATGCCCCAGGCCAAAGCCAATAAGCATAAGTTAGCTAAACGCACATACTGTTAACAGATGCTCTTATGCCACGAAGTTGGATGCCATAATCTCATTTGCCACATAGTTGATTGGCTTTGCTAAAATGCTGCAAAGTTTTGCCACAACACCACGTGATATTCCAAATTTATCCTTCTTGCCCTCCATCTTTCCATGAGCGTCAGGTCTAGGCCTTACGGCTGCATGATCATGTCTATGAACGTGTCCAAACATCTGGTGCAGTGTGTTGTAGAATGCCTTGAGCTTCTCTGGTCAGGTGGCATGGCGTTGTGGCGCAGGTCATCGTAAGCTCCCATTGCTCCTTGCTGGCGACGAGGTACACATTAGGGTGCCACAGAACGAGCTTGAGAAGGCCTCATACAACTGCCATGGACCTTTTCCTTGACTAGTTGGAGACGTCGAACACCTTGCCCTTGGGCAGATTGAGGTCCTCAGAAGGCATGGCCTAGTGTGGCATTTGGAGTCCAATGGTGCGAGTTTGGATAGCTATTTTATCAGTTTAGGTTTGTCTTCTCATGTCAAGTTTGGATAGCTTGTTTATTTCCTTCCTTGTTTCCTCTTAACTAGTCTCTCCCTCCCGTGCACCCTTCCAATGCGCACTTCGTTCTTTTTGTGTTCTGTTGCCTACCATCGTGTCTTGCTGGCGGCTGAGAGGTTTGGGGCTGAGGCCAGCAATCACAACTACAATCTTTGGTCTTTGCCAGGCCATGATAACTTGGTACCAGAGCAAACTACTGTGCCTGTAGACATGTCGGCCACTGGTGGAAGTGAGGAAGGTTTAGGCCAGCAAATGGCGGTCATCCTCAAGAAGCTGGAGAAGTTGGACGTCCTGGAGTTGAAGCATGGTGACATCAATCACCAGCAAAAAGCACATCACCTTGCGATCGAGCGTTTGGAGGCCAGTAAATCAGCATGCAACGTCGGTACCTTCTCGGCGAGCAAAGGCATCCTCACCCAGTCCCCCGACTATCTTCGGCTCTGGGTAGACCACCAGATGGGCGCGTTGTGCTAACACAAGTGGTAATTCCCGACATTCGACAGGAAGGAAGACCCCCTGGCCCCTGACATGGCTAATCTGCTGTGAGCAATTCTTCCGTGGGCAGTGCACGTTTAGAGGAAGAGAAGGTAAGGATTCCCGTGTTTCATTTGATTGGTCCTGTATTGCAGTGGTACACTCACGTGGTACATGAGTACAATACACCATCTGATTGCGTACCATCGTGTCTAGCTGGCCGGGAGGTCTGAGGTTGAGGCTGGCTAGCTATAATCTGACTACAATCTTTGGCCTTGGCAAGGCTGTGACAGAGGTTGAGGAAGAAGAACATGGCAATTGGTGGGTGGGTTAAAAAGGTCAAACTTGGTAAATAAGCAAGTATGTGGCAAATGAGAGTATGCCATCCTGGCATGAGCAATTTTTCCTAACAGAAATGTCATGTACCGCAAGTGAGCCAATAATTTAAGAGCAAGCATTGTCAAATAACATTATTTATTTACAAATAGACTTTGATCCTAAATGTCTCTTTGTACATGGTTTTAGTAGCTGATGGTTAAGAGGAAGATTTAGCTGTGAATTTAAGTCTTACATTATTTCCATATGTTATCGCAGGTTGATCTGCTTTTAGGAAAGGCTTATTCTGATTGGGGCCATATAAGTGATGCTGTTGCTGTTTATGAAAATCTAATCTCTGAACATCCTGAAGACTTCCGTGGTTATTTGGCTAAGGTACTGATCAATCTTGTGCTTTATATATGAGCTTTAGTGAAGCCTTTTTTGGATAAGGCAATTCATTAATCACTGACCTTAATGATTTCAATAGATTTGGCATGCTAAACCAATATACCTAATTTTTCAATAGGAAAAAGTTCAAATAACCCGCTAGACTTTGATTAAATGTCCATCCAGTACTCTAAAGTTTGAAACCGGACATTCAGCCCCCTAAACTTTACAATACCATTCATGTGGCCCTCTAAGGCTGAGTTTGGTACTCAGCCTTCCCAAACCAAACTGTGCGCACGAAAAACGGAGCGGTCCATTAGCACGTGATTAATTAAGTATTAGCTAATTTTTTTTTCAAAAATGGATTAATTTGATTTTTTTAAGCAACTTTTGTATAGAAACTTTTTGCAAAAAAATACACCGTGTAGTAGTTTGAAAAACGTGCGCGAAGGAAAAAGTACTGTGCGGCGCTGGTAACACCAGCGCCGAACACAGCCTAAGGTGATTTTACAAAGTGGTTTTTATTTAATTTGCATATACGCTGGCTGAGCTTTGATCATGTGACATACGCATTGGATATATATGTTAAAATTTTCACTTAAATCTTTCTTTTTACCCCTTGTTTGCTCTCATTAACAAGAAAAGTACCAGCGTAACAATAGTATGACATCACTATATAGTATAAATTGACAACCTACAATTGATGATATGTAAATATATTGTATTAGTAGTTTAAAAATGCTTGTTTAAGATCCCAAATACGCAAAGCCACTTAGGGGGTTAATATGAACGGTACTGTAAAGTTCGGGATGTGTGTGTGTGTTGGGGGGGGGGGGGGGGTGGGGTGGGGATTGGATGTTCGGTTTTAAAGTTCAGGATTTCAAATGGACTTCCATCTAAAGTTTAGGCAGGTATTTGGACTTTTTCCTTTGTAGTATGAACGTGGGGGTATATCTAAAACTGCAATCCCATTCATGGATTTGGCTACTACATTAATATCAAGGGCTGTTATTTAATTTCTGTATGAACTTGCATTATCATATTAACGAGATCTGTGTTTCCCATGATGTGATGGTAAACATAAATTGTGTATTAACATCATTCGGATTTCTTATATAACTGGTAATCTCCATCCTTTTTCTCTTATCCATCTTGCAGGGGATCATATTAAAGGAAAATGGTAAATCAGGTGAAGCAGAGAGAATGTTTATTCAGGTATTGTTTTTGTCTGTGATGTCTCCCATGCTAAACTTTTAAGTTTTAACAGAAGTGCAAAATGGGCTACGGACCTGCAGGGTTTTAAAATTTGTAGCCTTATATTTTTTAAAGAAAACCCGCAACCGTAAATTCTGAGTAATAAATAAAATTACAGTGCCTATGATATTAAGGATCTACAAATTTGGTTGGTTACTCATGCTGCCATCCCACCAGCTATACATGTTTATGCCATTTAGGTCTAGTTTGGCTGGGCTTCAATCCCCGCACATCCACATGGATAGGCCTAAGGGATAATGAAGCCTATCCAAACAATGTCTTGGACAGAAAAAGTTTCTAAATGAATAGGGGAGCAATCAATGGAAGCAAATGTTTTGGATCTTCAGACATACTAACCTATTAAGTCGCGTGTTTACATGACTATAAACTTCATGTCTATTTAATGTGTTTGTATGTTGTTTATATTAGGCAAAATTTGCTACAAGACATCTAAAAAACGTGTAATTAGCTAGGGGACGCCGTAAGAACGCGCTTTTGCTATAGGGCACTGAAAAAAATGGTAATTAGCTGCCGGACACCCATGGCATTATTTTATTATATCCAGAGGAATTGGAGAGAGAAACAGCTGTGGAAGTACGGTTCTACCCTTCGAACCCAATCAAGCCTCTCTCCCGTGCTAGGACCCACGTGTCATGGAATATTCCTTTCTTTTCTTTTCTTTTTCTCTCCTTTACTCCTTCCTTTCTTCTTCCTGCCTTCTTCATCAAGGGAAACTAGAGCAGGGAGAGGGGAGGGCGCCAGGGCTCCGATGGCCGCGGGACGGCGATGTCAGCAGCGGAACATGTTCCTTTTTGCTTCGGATCTAGGAAAAGCGACGACAAGCAGAGGGAGTGAGGGAGGAGGCTAGAACAGCGAAGGGAAACCTCGGCTCCGGCCGACAAGAGAGGTGACGGTGGTTGCTTGATAGGGTGGCTAAAGGAAAGGGGAAACTAGGGGAATGGAGTCACCTCGACGAGGCGAAGCTGATGGCACGAGGGTTTTGCCGGCAAGGCTCCGATGAGGTAGATCGACTGGCGGCCGACATTGTGGAGAGAGAAAAAAAGAGGGCTCGGAGAGCTCGGTTGTGAGTAAAAAGAGAGACCTTACCGTCTGCGTGTTGCCGGCCGTAGCGACCTCAGCCATCGCGTCACCTGCTCCCTTCGCTGGCTCTGGCGAGTCGCCGCTTTACCGCCCCTTTCACCACGAGAGCCCTATCCGGAATATGTAACAGTAGGTTGCAATGAGTTGAGCCATGGGCAAACGTGTCTCTCTCCATTTCCTTCAGAAATAATAAAATAATGCTGTGAGTGTACAGTAGCTAATTAGTTTTTTACGGTGCCCTACAGCAGATACATGTTCTTGCGGTGTCCCTCAGCTAATTATATTTTTTTTGATGTCCTGTAGCAAATTTTGCCTTTATATTAATTAGCTTAAATTTTAAGTTAGCAATGTAAATACATTTTAAAACATCATTTTACGGAATTTTAGCTAAAATGTTAACGACTTTATCTTGATTTATGATTAATAATACTATTATAACACAAATAATTTATCATACATTACCATCACCATTAACTTTCTCAATTTCTAAATGTGTCAAAACACATTTTATAGTAATAATGTAAATAGCCACATCCATTACATGTTGCAAGGCTGTCATGATCTGTTTGTGAAATATCTATATGCTAGTTACCGTAAATCTTATATTCCTATATTAAAACAACTTTATAGAATTTACTATATATGCCCATGCCACATGATGTATTTTAGGTGTAGTGAAGTAACCGAGGCCATGTGATCTATAGCATCAGGTTAATTAGCTATTAAAAAAATACTCGTTATTATTGATATAATAGAACTACTACTAAATAGTTATTATATGGTTGTAAGGGATTTTTTTTTCATTCTCTCTCTGTTACCACATCTCACGGGAGGTGCTTGAAGGGTCTAGAAACATCCCCTATTTTGATAGCTTTTTTTCATATGATCTAGTGTTTCCTTTTTATCCAAATCATGCATCCGTAGTTCATGTTTGTTTGATGATGTGGCTTTTCCTGATGGTATTTTTGGATTCTCTTTTCACTACTCCTTTCGTTTCATATTATAAGTCACTTTGACTTGTTTCAAACTTCCTTAATTTTGATCAAAATTATAAAAAAAATTAGCAACATCTACAATACCAACTTAGTTTTATTAAATGTAACATTTAATATATTTTGATAATATGTTTGTTTTGCGTGGAAAATATTGGTATATTTTTCTATAAACTTAGTTGACTAGGGAAAATGTCACAACGACTTATAATATGAAACAACAACGTGTAATATGAAACAGATTGAGTATCTTATCCAAATCATGGTTCCGGCTGTTCATGTTTGTTTGGTGATGTGGCTCATCTGGTGGCATTTTTGAATTCTGTTTTGACTTTCTCTGCAGGCAAAATTTTTCGCACCTGATGCAGCGAAGGCACTGGTTGATCGATATGCACAAAGGTAGCGTGAGACACAACAGTCAAATTCCAATTCCTCTAATTTTTGTCCCATTATTTTTTGTTTAGGTAGCATCTGAGTCCGTCAGGAATTTTATCTGCTATGTCAATTCATAGATTCAGTACGACAGTAGGGACACGGGGATAATTTTTGCTTGTCAAACAATATTTAGATTAAGGCAGTTATAGTGTATAGAAAACCTTCTTGTCGATAATAGCAAATTTATAGGATTTTGAGATTATGTATTCTTTTATTGATGAATTGATTGAAATAAAAAGAACTACAAATTTCTGTAGAACTCATTTAACCCTAAAACAAATAGATTTTCTACGCTCTGTTTTTGTGCAAATATTCGTGCAGCTTATATGCCGAATTTTTTATATATAATAATTAATATCCTATAAATTAAATATATAGTAAATCAGATATAAGATTTTTAACAACAGGATGAACGCGGAGGAAAATAGCGTCTAGGTCAGGACGCTATTTACAAGGACGTCCAGACCTGGACCCCGTACGCAAACAGCGTCCATCATCTGGTGAGGTAGTAGATTTTAGCTCGGTCAGTTTGTTGTGAACGCACATGAGGGGAGAAAAAACAAAGGAGAAGAGGAGTCCGTGTGTGACAGCGTAGTTATCTGCGGTACGTCGTCGTTGCCCTCATCCATGAGCAGGGAGCTCCGCCCGTCTGTTCGGCTTCGCATCTCGTCCAGTTGCTCGAGGGCTCTAGTCATGCGTCGGCCGGCACGGCCCTCCAACCACGCGTGGATCAGGAGCGACAACTCTCTCCACGCGCGAGAGAGGAAGCTGCTTCCTCGACGCGTGCATCAGTATCAGGTGATGGATACATGCATACAGTTGAATGGCAGAGAGATGGAACCGTTTGTGCATGTGCGAATGGAATATATGTTGGATTCACTCATTCACATGCAACCATTCAACCAGCAGAAGTATCAGCGACGCAAGCATCCTACCCATGAGGTCTACCTGCGTCATGCGGTCCCAAGGTGCGGACGAATTCGGCGAAGCGGAGGTAGCGAGTACAAATACTAGGTGAGCAACACCGGCGCTTGCGAGCGGCGGTTAGGGCAAGCGGCGGCAGCCGGCAGGGCGATGCGCGTGTGATCTGGAGGACGACGATAGGTTGTTTCTCTCTTTTTTCCGGCCTCGCTGCTACTAGAACGATGGACGCCATATACAACAGCGTACAGACCTGGACGCTTTTGACAACGACGTCCTATTTTTACAAATCTTTTCTCATATTTACTAGATATTTAATTTATGAGATATTATTTATTATATAAAAAAAAGTTCGGGCTTATATGTGTACTCCAGATTCATTGTTAAACATGTGGTGTGTCGTTTCTTTAGAATGCTCATTCTGAAATAGGTTGGCCATTGACCATCATGAACTGTGTGTTCTTTTGTCTTTTGAGATCGCTTCTCAAGAGGAATGGTAAGAACAGAGTAGTCGAATGCTATTAATTTGCCGATAGATGGTCTGGCCGATAGAGGTCTTTTCCTTTGCCAGAAACCAAAACAAGTGGGCATTAATATAGTATTACATGGACCATTCCCATCCCTTAACTTGTACAGTTCGTGAGCGCACCATGTTAATTCATGACATTCAAATTTTGAATTTTATAATTGAAATTTATTTTGAGGTTTTTTAATTGTATTTTATTTTTTAATATTAGATTTTAAATTAAAAAAGATAAGTTCTATTTATAAATTATTTTTGGCTGATTAGTGCTTCCTGTCTTAAAATATCAACATCTGGTAACGAATCTTCAGGTTTACCTCTAGAAATTTTTTTCCTTATACGAAGGGTGTATATGCAAAACGATGAGACTGTCATTTTTGCTCATTATAGCTGACAGATCCATAGATGTCCTCTGACCAAATAGATCCGTTGGACATGTCTCTTGCTGGCCACCGCTGGCCACCGCGGCATTTGATAGTGCCATGGCCTTTCAGGTGCTTCACCCCATCAGCGTGAGTTTCCCTCCTATTTGGTGCTCCTACGAATGTTAAACAGAAGACTCAGGTCTCGTTCTTAAGGTTTTACCTCAGTTTTTTTGCAAAAATTTTCTACATGCTTTAAAATATTAAATAAATAAATTTTCTAAAAAAATCAAATAAATTTATTTTATATGTTTACAATAATTAAAACTAAATTAGTCATGCGCTGGCTTTCTCGTTTAACACAAGGTTTCTTTCTTGTCCCTCTCCTTCCTGCGTGGCAGGGTTATACGCCAACTCACTTCTTAATTAAATTTGTACATATAATATATATACCTAGAGAAATTATTTTACGTCACTGCACTACCGAATGGGGAGAAAAAAAAAGATACGAAGATCGATCACATGCATGCACATCTACGAGGACATGAGAACAAATTACAACGGAAAAAATAAAGGAGACGGACATAGTGTTTGATGATCTCGTCGACTTTAATTAGTCACACCACAATTCGTAAGCGCATGATGTTGTGCCGTCGCTGGCACAAGTACTGTCGTCTATCGATCGGCACAGGACAAATTCTTGTGACGACGTGGACCCGAGGAGGAATTTCGGCCGCAGATGATGCTCCTGAGTCATCGACAATTATGCGAATACTAAATTAGTATGATTAAGTACATTTCCAAATAAAGATGCAATACTATTACATCCTACAGTGTGAAGGTCGACTATGCAGGGAATGATTTGGCCAATTAGCCACTACACTATTACGGACGTGGCGATTTTTTTAGACTGTCAAACCAATCGTTGTATAGAAAGGTGATTTTTTTAGGCGGCCAAACCAATAGTCGTATATTTTTTATATATTATATATGAGATAATTAGTCTATTCTTAATTCCACACACAGCCTCTTATCATGGACGGTGAGCAACAAATCAATTTGGATGTTTTTGGCACCGACGAATGCAGCAAGCCCTCGTTTGGTTGCCTGCATGGACGCAGAGCCTGCACCCGCTCGTGCGATATGGAGCTCCAAGCAATGCTCACGAGGAATGCTTGACACTAGTACAGAAACGCTTTTTCCGTGCGGACCGAAATACATCTTCCCATGCGGAAAGCTGCCCGCACGCGCGAGAAGGTATGGAAAAAGACCATTTTCGCGTGCGGGCGGTCCAACCGTACGGGAAGATCTATTATTCCGTGCGGTCGGCTTAAGCGGCTCACACGGGATAATAGATCTTTCCGTGCCGGCCTCTTAAGCCGACTGTACGGGATAATAAGATCTTTCTGTGCGGTTAATTAAGTGGACCGCACGGGAAGATAGTCAGCAGCATTAATTTTTTTTGTGCATATATTATTATTTTTTGCCTATATTGGCTTATCTCTCTCTCCCTCCTCTCCCTCGATCTCTCTCTCAGTAATAGTATATATACACATCGCACGTATTAAGAATTAAACGTAATTAATTATTTCTTCATGGAATTAACATATTAAATTGTAC
This sequence comes from Oryza officinalis, assembly GCA_008326285.1. Taxonomy (NCBI): domain Eukaryota; kingdom Viridiplantae; phylum Streptophyta; class Magnoliopsida; order Poales; family Poaceae; genus Oryza; species Oryza officinalis. The sequence goes on from BDMV01000007.1 coordinate 26,093,572, forward strand.
ACCTCACATATATACATATCATCGCGTCTTGTAATTTACAAAAGTTCAAAAAACCACATAAAATATATACTTAATTAAAAATATTTGTACTAGCTAGTATACATATGTTCTTTTTTCCACTCTCTAAGTCGTTTGAAGGCATCCTCCGTCGCAAGCTGGCTCTCCGGATCGTAGAAATCGTCCAAATGGTTGTAGACATCACGGCGGATGAAGCGGCAAATATCTGCACACAAGTTTCGTATGGTTCGATCGTCGAACCGGTTCGCTACAACTGGAACGGACGGGATCTGTTTAAGAAGGAATACACATTATTATAGTTAGAAAAATTATACAAGATCTTATAATGTGTAAAAAGATATTTTTTCTAGACTTACTTCCTCAAACTTTGTAGTGTATCTCCCGTTGATTCTAAGCATCTCGCATACGTAGTATCCACATAAACTAGTCCCAGGTGGTTGCTTAAAACACTATTTTGAATAAAATGGTATACATCAATATTTTGAGTGAAACAATTATATATAAGAAATGTCATTATAACGAACATGTAATTACCGATCATTTTGTCTTCACGAGAAGCTTCTTCTTTTGTGGATTATTGATTGGTCCACCGTGATCTACGTAATATCTGTGTGCTTTATAAAGACAAAATAATTGTTTGAGTCAATTATGTGTCTTCGAGAGTACAACAGCTAATATTTAGTAAATGGTGCATAACAGGACTTACAAATTTAATATAATGAGAAACTCTGTAAATGTTTCCTCGTCATAGTGTGCCGGATCCAACACTACGGCCAAGTGGTCCCGCGGATATACCAGAAAAAGTATGTAGTGATCGCTGCAAAGAAGATATGGTAATCGTAGGTGACATCGTACTAAAATATCAGTAGTACGGAAGAATATTACGTACCGCAGCGCATAAGGGACCAAGAGGACAGTTTTGTCTTTGTGCGCGATCATCGCTTTGCCCAAGTACATTGCTACGTTGACCATCTTTTTCTTGTGCATTTTTTCGACGACCTCTTTTTTCTCGGACGTCGTTTTACCTTTGAGCTCATCGGAATCTGCACGAATATTCACCGTGTGTTCCGTCCAGCAAACCCTTGTTGGGTTGATGTATCCTACTGGATGGTTGGCCTTTTCGGCGGCGTGGAATTGCATCCTACGTAATGCAGCGGGTAATTTATCAGAAGTTAGTTAGCAAATGAATTCATTTATGACATTAAATACGATTGACTTACAGGCAAAACGCAGCAACGATATTTATATCCAATTTGTCTAGCTTGAATAATGCGTGAAGGTCGTGGAAATCGATTACCAGCATCCCATTTGGTCCACTGATGAAAGCGTTATCCGGGACCTTCACAGTAATCATTTCCAGGCCCTTTTTAGACGCCTTTAGATACCAGTCATGCATAAGCCTCATTTCCCAAGACAGGCCTTGCATGACGTGCGACGGCAAGAACGGCTTCCCGTACGCGTACTTTGTTGGCATTTCGTCGGAAGTCCAGTTTTGCAGGTCCTCCATTTGATTTTTCATCGATTTTTGGGAATCGGACAACTGTGGAGTTTCGTCCTGCTTCTTGTCAGTCGGCGCTCTCCCCCTGAAAGCCTGGAACACTAACCTTTCCTCGTACACGACCATTTTTTCCTTATCATAAGTTGACCTAATCATTGTTGGGATAAGCCGACGAGGTTCAAGCTTGGTCGGACTTGGAAGACTTGTGCTTCTCAGGAGAGGCCTTTCAGGTAGCGCCAATGCTGACTGTGGTGTCGGAGGAGGTTGTTCTGCGTGGACTTCAGGGGCTGACAGATGTGGCGAATACGGGCCTTCTGCTTTAGGGGACGAGGGAGGTGGGGAAGCAGGCCGATTAGGTGGAGGAGGTAGGGAAGCAGGCCGATTAGGTGGCGAATCTTGCCCTGGTGGCCCTGGCGGAGAAGGCGGTGCCGGCGGGCGTGGGGTTGAAGGCGATGGACCGACCAGCAGGATATCTCGTCGATGCCATAGTATAAACTGAGTCACAGCATCCCCAAGCAATTCTACCCCTTCCGGTGTTGGAATATCTATCTCTAAACTAGTATGCTCTGCATGCACCTTGGCCACTTGCACCCTTGCATATTCTTCAGGGATTAGCGTGTTTTCAATTTGACGCCCTGGTATCGCAAGTCCTGTACCCACCTCCTTTCTCTTCCCGGCCCTTCCTATCGACACGAGCAGGCTGCACGGCGTCGGGACAGTTATGTTATCTACTGGATAAGGTGCGGTTTCTACTGACCCGACACTGCTTGGCACCTGTACTGTGGGTTCTTCGGATTGCTGGAACAAGTTTGGGAAGGCTTGACGATTTTGAGCAACAAGAGAGTAGAAATGTCGTTCAACTTGTTTTGCTATCTTCTCTTCCAATTTCTGTTTGTACCTGTCCCGTTTCTTGTAACCCATAGCTTCCTCTGGAAACCCTTCCTTCCAGCTCGTCCTTGACGATAGACCTCTCACTAGTTCGGAATGTTCAGGGTTGCCTAATGCAGCTGTTAGTTGATCATTTTCCCTCTTGGCAATGAATTCCCCTATTTTCTCTTTTTCCGCAATGTCCTTCAGACTACTGGTCACACGCTCGATATCCGGATCCTCGAAACGGATCTCTCCCTCGTCGGTGACTTGCCCCGTGCTCCGTGCCCAAACCCAGTTTTTGCTTCTTTCCTTCAGTGCATCTACAAGCAGGGGCTTGCCTTGGGCGGCAAACTTTTCTTCGGTTGCTCGCCACTTCTCTACGTGGCCATCGTAGCTGCTCGAGCCCAATCGGTGTGGGTATTTATTCCTTTTAGCTAGATCGGACATCTTTTTCCTCCGCGCTAAGGCTTCCGGGCTTGTCATCTTTGCCACGAAGGTGTCCCATTCGGCGGGCGTAATACCACCGTAATCGGCGAATGGAGTCTTGTTCTTTTGCACGTAGTGAGTGTTCATGTCCGATTTCCACTGCCTCCACCGATGCGCTATCGTTTTTAAGGCAAACTCTTTTCCCAAAACCTCTGAACCAGGCGGATATACAAGCCACTTCTGCAACTCGTTCCACATGAAGTTCTTTATGTTGTCATCCACCTGCTCCCAGGAATCTACATTTAAAGGGCCGTGGGTTCTAGCCAATACACCGCAAGTGCTGCTGAATTTTGTCATTGCTATCTTGGGCTCTAGTGGCTTCCCATCCTGGTTTAGAGAGGTGATATAGTACGTCTCCTTCGGAGGTTGGTTCTTACTTCTCTGACCACGTCTTCTCTTTTGACCAGGCGTTTCTCCGGTGTCGGTTCCTACCGGACCGGACGTTGCTGTGTCCGTTTCGCCTTCGGCTATGACGGCAGACTTGGCAACCTTTCTTTTTGATTGGCATCTTATTTCCATCTATACGTACATCAAAAAAAGTTAAACGCGACCGAGAGGGAGACGGATTAGTTTAAAACACTACGGCTCGACTTACTGCTTGCTTCGTAGGAGTGTAGTCGGGGTCTTCTTCAACCGGTGGTGCTGGCGTAACTTCGATATGGCACATCGGATCGCTTGGTGTCTGCCATGTGCCTTCGCTCGAAACCTCTTGCGTTGGTTCGACGTTGGGTGCATCGGAGGGAGCTTTCTCGGTCGCCATTGGATCTACGGTTGGTCGTAACACAATTAAATGACACCACAGAGCAAAAATCAAACAAAGTACTAACTTATTGACATATGTTTGTTTAGTTTTGTTTTTTACATTAAATTTTACATTGAAATATGGTTTTAGCAGTGGCTTTGGCGACTGTTGGATTACATGATGAATTACATGTTTTCTAGTCATGGTCCGGACATGTTAAATGAACGTACACTATACAACATAATGGTGTAATATTACTCGTCGCCGGGATACGGATTCTATCTAATCGACATATGTTTATTTATTTATTTATTTATTTATTATATGCATGTCAACTAAACAGTTATAAAAAAATTAATAATAATCAGTTAGATTAATGTAATAATCGGAGGGAGCTTTCTCGTTCGACATTTGATCTACGGTTGGTCGTAACACAATTAATCTTAAATAAAGTAGACCAATCAATCATAAATCCGATGTACTCCTACCTACAGATCGAGCTTTCTACAAATTCAACAAAAAGGAAAGGTTATTTAATCTTTAGGCATATTTTAGGAGGTAGTTTTGTCAAATTCTTTTCATCCAGATTAAAGGGTACATATTCTAAGATGAAAAGCAGTGGCTTCATAATTTTGGGATAAACCATTAATTTACTAGAGATTTTACAAGTCCTAGGTGCAAAATAAGTGTTTTTGTGTTACAATTTTAGTTACATTTTCTGTACAGAAGTGGGCAAAATTTATTTTACAAACTTAAAGAGCACAAATTTAGGAAGACACAGAAATTTAGTTCACTCAAAAATGAGCTCAAATGAATTAGTTATGTATTTTTAAAGTTTGCCTATTTTCCTGTTTTTTTTGTAAATTTCTATGGACTGCACTTTTGCAAAACGATCCCTGGGATTTTCCAAAACTTGCAACGCAGTCCAGCTTCTTCTCCAACGCAGCAGACACAGAAACAACCATGGCTGAGCTCGATCTCAAGCTCAATAAGAAAAAGTGACATGAACCGTTATTATAATTACATTATTTGGAAGAAAATCCGATTGCTAGAGTGACATGAGTTCAAATAAAACGAATATATAAACCACTAATAAATCCGATTGCTAGAGTGACATGAGTTCGATTATTTTACAACTTCAAAGTGAACATCCACACTAAATTAATCAAAATTCAACACTGTATTTCCTTTTCTATTGGAAAATTGTTGCTAGAGAACCCGTCAATTATCTGCAATTAAAAAGTGAACATCCACAATAATTCCATAAAAAATTGTTCTACCAAAATAATTCCATAAAAAATTTTCATGTCAAGAATGGGATTCGAACCCAACCGCGGTGGAGGAGGCGCCGCGGTGGAGCGGCAGCGGTCGGTGGGGGCGGCGGCGGAGGAGGCGGCTGCGCGCGGTCGAAGGAGGCGGCCGCGGTGGAGGCGGCGGCAGAGGAGGCGGCCGCGGTCAGAGGAGGCGGCCGCGGTGGAGGCGGCGGCGGCGGCGGTCGGTGGAGGCGGTGGAGGAGGCGCCGGCGGTGAGGAAGGCGGCGGTCGGTGGAGGCGATGGTTGCAAGAAATTTGGACAGCCTGTCGGCGCTAGATCTAGGGTTCGTCGGGACTTAGAAAATTTCGACACCCGCGCACCCTTATATAGGCAGAGATCATCGCGTGTGGGTAGCTTAAGCGCCCGCACGGAAATATAGTCTTTCCGTGCGGGCCGTGTAATCCGCTCGCACGGAAAGACTATATTTCCGTGCGGGCCGTGTAAGCCGCCCGCACGGAAAGATGGTTTTTCTGTGCGGGCCCTTAAGCCGCCCGCACGGGATAATCGCCGCCCTTATATTAAAACTATAAAACTAAAAAACATATGAATGCACATAAAATATTAATTATTCCATTTATTAATTATTCCATGTAAACTATAAAACTAATTAACAAATATCAATGCACATATTAATATATCAATGTAAATTCATCACATATTAATATATCAATTGGTCACATATTAATTAATTAACATATTAATCATCCACACAAGTACCATAACTTCGATATAAAACCACACATTCACTGGTAACACCATAAGTTTGATATGTATACATTCGCTCGCAAAAACATATTATACATAAAAAAAACAAACTAGCGTTTCACAATTTTTGGATTAACATCCTTCCGCACGGATGCAAACTTTGATTCGTCGAGGACACTCTCAATGCGTTTCATCCGCGTAGGAAGATCTGTGAATAACTCAATGGCGTCGTATTGATTATAATCGCATGCGTCTTGAATGTTGTCAATACCAATGATATGTTGGTTGCCCGATACAATAATGTCCATCTTTTCATCGGAAGGATCCTTCACATAAAAAACCTGTGCAACACGCTCGGCAAGGACCCATGGATCATCCTTGTGTCCAATTTTACTCCGTTCAGCACACGTAAATCCAAATTTATCTACCATGCTGTCTTTCACCCATTGGCATCTGAGAACAGGGAACTGAATGTTTAAACCATAGTCAAGTTCCCATATGTCTTGTATGATCTCGTAGTAAGACTTGTTCTGTCCTGTTGCGTCCAATGCTTCGACACGAACCCCACTGTTCTGTGCTGAGCTTTTCCTATCTTTGCTGTTTGTGTAAAAAGAATATCTGCCGATGTCATACCATTGCCATGAGGTCACAAGGCTTGTTTGGCCAGCTGCAAATCTAGCTATCGTTTTTTCCTCGATTGATTCTCCATACGGTAGCTTTTGATCCTTCAGCCATTGGGGAAAAGTGCACTTCTGTTCTTTCGAAACCCAACCGTCGAATCACCCCGGATTGCATGCTCTGATCTCCGAAGTGTGTTGCTCAATGTAGGGCGCAACGATGGCGAGTTGTTGAAGAACACTGCTGTGTGCATCTGATACCGCTTTGTAATCGTTGTCGTAGAAGCATTTTCTTCCCACAGTACCCTTCCCAGATAACCTTCCATCATGTCGAGGCACCGGTATCCCAATGGGGTTGACATCTCTCATATAATCTAGGCAACACTCGACAACCTCCTTAGTTGTGCAACCCTCTATCATCGAGCCCTCTGGATGAGCACGATTACGGACATACCCTTTCAGAACGGCCATGTATCGCTCGTACGCCCACATTTGATGTAGGTATAGAGGACCAAGTTCAATAATTTGAGGGACAATGTGAATAATGAGATATTCCATCATGTCCCAGTACGATGGAGGAAAAAACATCTCTAGCTGGCAAGCTGTCTTGACTGCGAATTTCTGAAGGGGTCCTAATTCTTCTGGATCAAAAACTTTCTGTGAAACTCGATTAAAAAAATAGCACAGCTTTGTTATCACTACCTTGGTGTGCACTGGTTTCACCGCCCTTATAGCGATAGGGAGGAATACCGTAAGCATCTTATGACAGTCGTGAGCGTTGTATCTAGAAATCGACAAATCTTTCATTGATACTAGTTTCTGGATATTCGATGAGAATCTAGTCGGCACTTTGAATCCACGAAGACATTTATAGAAAGCCTTTTTCTCTTCTGGTGACATTGAGTAGCATGCCGGTGGAATCTCAATCTTACTATTCGTTAGCTCTATCGGGTGGAGATCTTTCCTTATGCCCAAATTGACCAGGTCGTTACGTGACTTCAACCCATCCTTTGTTTTACTTGGGATGTCAAGTAAAGTCCCGATGGTGCTGTCGAACACGTTCTTCTCGAGGTGCATGACATCGATGGCATGGCGAATCTCCAGGCCTTTCCAGTACGTCAGATACTTGAAAAAGATTGAATGTTTCTTGAAGGGCAGCGTGTTTTCTACCACTTCTTTCTTCCTCTTGCCTAAAGCTGTCTTTCCCTTGCCGAACACGACCTTTATGTTTTTTGTCATCTTGAACACCGTGAAACCATCCTTTGCTTCGGGGGCAGTACCTTCCTCAACAGTTTTGTCAAAAAAGGTAGCCATCGCACGATACCTATGCTTCTATGGTAAGAAACGACAATGACGCATGTAAACTAACTTTTTTGACGAGGTCAGGTATATGTACGATGTGTTGTCCAGGCATATAAGACATCCGGTCTTTCCTTTAATCTGTCCTGAGAGAGAAAAATTTGCTGGTAGATCGTTTATAGTAACGAATATGATAGCACGCAGAGTAAAATACTCCTGTCGGTACGCATCAAACAATCGTAGACCCTCTTCCCACATTTCTTGCATATCCTCCATCAAAGGTTCAAGAAACACATCTAGATCGATGCCAGGCTGTTTTGGCCCTTGTATAAGGATAGTCAACAAAATATACTTTCGCTTCTGACATAACCATGTCGGAAGGTTATACATGGTGAGCAGAACAGGCCAAGTGCTGTGCGAGCTGCTTAGGTCACCAAACGGATTCATTCCATCCGTGCTCAACGCAAACCTTACATTTCTCGGATCATTTGCAAATTCTGGGTGCTTCAAATCAAAGTTTCTCCATTGTCGAGCATCGGCGGGGTGTCGAATCATACCATCTGTTTTCCGACCCTCTTGATGCCATCTCATCAACTCGGCGTCGGTGGGGTTCGAGAACAATCGCTTCATGCAATCTTTCACTGGCAAGTACCACATCACCATGGCCGGAATCTTTTTTCCTAGCTCGACCAATGCATTTGGTTCGGCAACATCACTATCGGTGGCAGCGTTATCCTTTTTGTACCTACTCGCCCCACAAGTTGGACACTTGTCCAGGTCAGCGTATTCGTTGCAATAAAGTACACAGTGATTAATACATGCATGGATCTTTTCCACACCAAGTGATAATGCACATATCAGTTTCTTGGCTTGGTAGGTGTTAGCTGGCAACAAGTTAGGCTTAGGAAGCATAGCTCTCAGGAGACCCATCAAGTCGTTGAAACTACTATCAGACCATCCGTGCCTGGCCTTCAATGTAAGAAGTTCTAGCACCGACCGCAACACTGTATAATCCATGTCACATCCCTTTGATTGATCGTACAAAAGATCTTTCGCTGATTTCTGCAACGTCTCCCAATTGTTTAAATCTCTTGCTTTCTCTGTTAGGACCTCTGGTTCAGCATGCCGCAACATATCCTCAATATCAAGATCAATATCAACCTATGCAGCGTCAAAACCAGAGCCGCCAAAATCACCAGTCATTTGACGGGACATGCCCTCAATTATAAAATTCTCTGCCTGATCGAACCAAATATCATGAATCTCTACAGGAGGGGCGACTTCCCCGTGATAAGTCCAAACTGTGTATTTCTTCACAAATCCACGCTGAATTATGTGTCCCAGAATTACATTCGGATCTTTCCACATCTTCTGATTCTTGCAATCCACGCAAGGACAAAAAATATCCTGCCTATTCTCCCTCAAAGCGTGTGCCTTAGCCTTATCAATAAATGTTGATGCTTCTCTCATGAACACCGGATGAGTTCTCCGTGTCTCATACATCCATGTCCGATCTATCTAAAAAAATTCACAGCATTAATTAATATTATATTGCCGGTGTTTTCTAAATAAACAAATTAAACTTAAATCCTACTTTTTAACTAAAACGTCATTCACAGCAAATAATAATACTGAGACAATATTAGTTACCAAAAAATGGTTCAATAAAAAAAACAAAATATTTGACCTACAAATTACAAAAATAGCACAAAATATATAATTCAAACAAGTTTACATATCTTCGCATTCAACCAATGAAATTTTACAAAAATGGAAGCAAATGAAGGAGATGATCAAGCACATTACCTTTTATATTGATTTCAATCGAAGATTTCAACTCTAAAACCTCCCACCAAAAGAAAATGCCTATTTTTAGAGAGAGAAACCGAGTTAAAACATATTCAAATATCTTCACATTAAACCAATAAAAATTTTTTAAAATGAAAGCAAATGGAAGAGAAGATCAACTATGGTACCTTTTGTATTGATTCCAATTGAAGAATTCAAGTTGAAAACCTTCCTCCCCTATAATTGCCTTTTTTGGAGAGAGAAACACCAGGTTCAAAGTGGCACTGTTGGGGTTGGGAGCTGCTTTATGGTGCTTCATCGCGTGCGGTCCACCTAACGGACCGCACGGGATAATGCATTATCCCGTGCGGTTCACTTAAGCGACCGCACGGGCTATTATCCCGTGCGGTCGCTTAAAAGGCCCGCACGGGAAGATGCATTATCCCGTGCGGGCCGCTTAAGAGATCGCACGGGATAATAGCCCGTGCGGTCGCTTAAGTGAACCGCATGAGATAATGCATCTTCCCGTGCGGTCCAACTACCGGCCCCCTCGGGGCCGGTTTTTCCAGGCTTGGCCACTTATGGCCCGCCTGGAAACTATCAGGGCCCTCGTCCAGAAAAATCGATTTTGTAGTAGTGTGAATCGAGCTTCGCTCATCATCCAAGCTAAACGCATGTAGGCACGAGGACGAGCGGGTGCGGGCACAGCACGTGCGGGTGCACGAGGGGTCGCGCATCCCATCACGTCGTCCTCTCGATTATTTACTCATTAAACTCCTCCCAAGTAGTCGCCATCTTCATCGCCACGAAGTCATCATCGTTGCCTCTTCGTCACCGTATAGCTGTCATCGTTCCTCTCCGTTGTCACTCAACTATTGTCGTTGTTGATGTCACCACTGCCATCGCCGTTGACGCTCGCCTGGCCAGATCTGGCGGCCTCCCTGCTGCCACCGCCAGGGGGACTTGGAGCCCCTACCACCAGATCTGGCGAGAGGACCTCCTCCACCTACTATTGCTGCTCCTTTCTTGTTGTCACTGCCACCGCCATCACCATTGTTGTGCTCCTTTCTAGTGGAGTCCTCGAAGCCCCCGCGCCCACAATCAGCTCCGCCGTGTCCTCGAAGCCGTCTCCTCTACTAGTACAGAAAGGATTTTTCCTAGCGGTCAAAATTTATTTTTGCAAACAGTTGGGTGGCCCGTCTCCGCCGAGATGTCTATAAAAATTTGCATTTTTTTGATGTGGGCGCCGCACCCACATGTGAAAATCACTTTTCGCGGGTGGTCAGTTTATGCCGCCCACCTGCAAAAAGAAAAATCATGAAAAAAATAGAAATCCCAAAAACCAAAACCCTAGCTCCCATCCATCACTGTCGTCGTCGTCGTAGTCCGCCGCCGCCGTTGTGGATGCCACAGTCAATGCCGCTCCTAACGCCGGTTCCGCCCATCACGAGGCCAGGGACAGATCCACCCTTGCGCCGCTTGCTGCCGCCATCATCGTCGTCGAGGCCCCGTTGCTGCCGAGGCCGGCAGCGGCGGATCCGCAACTCTTGAGCCTGGCGCAGCTAGATCCACACTCGTGTGGCTTGCCGCCGTCGTCGTCGCCGCACAGCTTGCCTTCTGCTGGCGCTGGATCCGACCGTCGCGGAGCCAGATCTGGTCATCCAGGGGTCAGATCCGCCTGCCGCGGAGACACCCATGTTAGCTCAAGCCCACACCGTCCCTTGATTGTCGTCGTGGCCGCTTCCATCACCACGTTATCGCGGGCGCTGCCGTTGCTGCCAAGGATGAGTAGAGGAAGGGGTGAGGAGAGGAGAGGAGAAGGAAGGAGAGGGGCGAGGAGAGTGTGGAGTGAGAGGAGAGTTATTTTTTTTAAGAGATGAGAGAAAAGAAGAGGGAAGGGGACAGAGCAGCTTGGCTGGTGCCAGGCGGGTCTATTAAGCGGCCTCTTAATTGGCCCACTTACATGTGGGCATGTTAGGAGACCCATCTATAAAAAATGATCTTTACATATGGCCTTTTCTTCTCACTGGTCAATATTATCGCAGACGTACGATATCACGGTCTGTCTATAGGTTAGAGGGGATCGAGCTTGTCTGTAAAAATTATTTGTGTAATAGTGCTCCGTCATGCCGCTGCCCCCACTCCTCCACTACACCGCTGGTTTGTGTTTTCACCGTTGCTGCCATCGCCGTCCTTCTTCTCCGGTCAAACTCTGCGACCGTCCGCTTTTTCAGCCGCCGAATCACCGGATCGTGTCCACAAGCTCGCTGCTGTCAGAACCGGCATCCTTGAGCTCGTAATCGTCGGATTTGGCCGTCCCGACGGCGTTTGTGGTGGCTCGTCGACCATAACGGATCCTCTTCTTTGTGTGTTTTATTTTTTTCTCGCTGCTTGCTGTAAAAAATCTGTACAAATTTTATATATGGGAGCTGCAGTGATTTTCAACACCAAAATTATTCCTTGCATGTGATAAATTGTGCACATCTACCGGTCGGTGAAATCTGAAATTTTAATCTCACCCAGGTGGTAACCACATTTAAATCGATCCATACCACAAAGCAAACAAAATATCTCTCAAACATTCTCTCTCATGCGAGCAACGAAACAAAATCTCATGGTAGCTATTCTAGATCAATACAAACAACCAACAGTTACATGTGCATCTTCTAAGTCAGTCTAAACTTAGACAGGATGAGAGAGTTAAAGAGACGCGAGCAATCAAACATACCCTGTCTATTGAATGATCAATTCCTTACGCGTGACATCTTCCTTGCTCAAGCTTTTACTTTCTTTTTTGTCAATTATCTGTTTTGACCTTTTATGTTGGGCGTGTGTATTCCTAGATTTATTAGATATGGTTTTGCTACTTGTCAGTTGATTGACAAATAATGATTCTGTCAGTCGATTCCCAGAATCATCGGATGCTTGCTCCAAGATGTGCACGAGAAAGTCTGGGCTAGTGAGGGCTGAAGCGAGGTGCATACTTCTAAACATTAGTCAATTTACAAATAGACACTATTAGATAATGGAGTTTAATCCAGCCTATTTGTATTCCTAGCCAATGCTGAGGCAGTAAATTTTCACCTACATTAAAAAAAATGGGACTCGTACCATCTGAAAATGTTTGGAGTTATGATGATTTTGTACGGTTAATTTGAAGGAGGGTACACTGGGATTTTTAATGAGTACTTCCTCCATCCCAGAATATAAAAGATTATGGTGGAATATGACATATCCTAGTATTACGAATCTGTATACTAGATGTGTCTTATCTAACCAAAATCTTCTATATTTTGGGACGGAGGGAGTAGCATTTTTCCATGTTATTTTATAATGCTAAGTAGAAATTAATACTGGCATAATAATTTCTTATACTTCCTCTGTTTTTTATATTTGTCACAGTTGACCGTGCACACATACTAATACAATCAACTTTAAATGCATATGACAACTAAATATGGTCTTTAACCTACTAAGGGCAAAATAGGTATGATCATCTCGATAAGCGTTTAGTGCCAAGTATTTTCAAACCTCGAGAAATGGTCAAAGTTACTAACTTAAAAAAAAGAAGAGGGTAAAAAAAAACAGGACATGCTCATGGTACTGGCCTCCTCAATAACAGAAAGATGACTACACCATTCATTCTAAAATATAGCAAGTTATAAATCTAAATAAACATTTGTTTAGATTTATAGTTAAAGATTAGTATATTATAGTATGAAGGTAGTATGTATATACAACAGCAAGTTGAATTCGGCGCAAACAGGACCATATGTACGACTCCAAGCACGAGGGCTCATTCCAGATCAACAAAGGAGTTCCATGGATCTAGCTAGCTAAACATCCCATCTGGGAGAAATATGACATCCATGCATCGCCATAGGAATCGATCGATCAGCCTCCGATAGGCCGGCCTGCCGGCCCCGGGGTAGCTACCGGCTATAGCAGTATAGCTGCCATGCTATAATTAAGCTAGCCATGGATGGAGCAGCACGCACGCGCGTCGTCAGCGAATCCCGGGAAACCCTCCCGGCCACAAGTTCTCCGGTAGGCGGGGCCGGCCGGAGTTTGGTCGCGTTCGCTCGTCGCGTCGTCGCCCGTGAACCTGCTGGCGTGTGTTTGGCCCGGACCGGGATCATCGATCGATCGATCTACCGCGGCGCGCTGACATGTATGCAGCGATGATATGATCGCTGCTGTATGCGTGCCTGCTGCTAGCGCTACACAACAAGGGATCTTCACGGGCTGCCCAACCTTGCTTCTCCTATATATTCTGCATCTATTCCAGCTAATTAAACTGCAGATCATTGGACGGATATATATAGAGAGCGCATTTCAGCGCCTGAGTTCTCCTGATATTGCACTTTGCTAATGTTACAGATTCGTAGTATTAAATTGTCTATAATGTATTATTATGTTGCTATATTTTGAAACGGAGATAGTAGTTATTTAACTAACCATGTTTACATGCTGTCATCAGATTAAGTAAGGTTTTTTTTAATTTTATCTGGTCATAGATATTTAATGTTCCGCATAAGATGATCCATCACAGTTTTCAATTGTAATGAATCTAATTAAGTGTTGTAAATGTTACTATGCTTTTCCTTAACTTGGTCCAAATTAAAGAAATTTGAACTTGATAAAAAATATAAAACAATTTATAAATATGGAAAAAAAAACTCAACCCAAAGATGGAACGGGCGCTGATTGCTATATTTGTCCTCGCCAAGGCTGGCGGCAAAACTGTTTAGCACGCCAAATATAATCCATCACCTTGTTGACTTCTTCGTAGAACCAATAATTTGCAAACTGTAGGGCAGTTTGATCCTGTGATTAGATACTTCATCCGTTTCAAAATAGTGTAAACTAAAACTGGATGAAACACATACTTGTACAATGAATTGTCCTATTCAATCTAAGATTATTGTTAGCAAATAACGCAAATCAAGATCGAATACGAGACACAGATTTTTACATGGAAAACCCTTGCGGGAAAAAACCACGGGCGTCGACCGGCAATCTTCACTATATGGAGGGAGTTTACAGAACGCAGGGAATACAATGAGTCGTCGGCTCTTCCCGTGCGGCTTACAAGATGTATTTATAGGATGGACTGACTGCAGTCAAATACGAAAACAAATCCGCTAATAAACATACCCGAACCTTGGGCCCTCCAGGCGTCCCCACAAGACTCACGTTATAATTCGGATCATATTCCAACAAACTCCACCTTGAGACAAATTCCATTTTGTAGCAAATGAAGTATCATCAATCAACTCACTTCAATAATAAATAATCACCGGCGCCAAAAGTCACTAGGACTTAATTTGTAATGCCAACTAAGCTTGAGCATAGTCCAAACTTAGCTCCAGAAACAGGCTTTGTCAACATATCAACAGGATTATCACGAGTATTAATCTTGCATACCTTTACATCACCTTCAGCAATGACACCTCGAATAAAATGATATCTGATATCAATATGTTTTGTCCTTTCATGAAACATTTGATCTTTAGTCAGATAAATAGCACTCTAGCTATCACAGTGTATAGAAGTACAAGAAGAAACCCCGCAAAGTTCAGAGTATAAACCTCTTAACCAAATAGCTTCTTTACAAGATTCAGAAATAGCCATATATTCAGCTTCTGTTGTAGATAGAGCAACAGTGGACTGCAAGCATGCTTTCCAACTAACAGCACAACCACCAATGGTGAAAACATAACCCGTGAGAGATCTCCTCTTATCCAAATCACCAGCATAATCAGAATCAACATAACCAACAAGTCCATCTCTAGATTTTCCAAATTGTAAACAGGCATTAGAAGTACCTCGCAAATATCTGAAAATCCATTGAACAGCTCTCCAATGCTCCTTACCAGGATTACCCATGAATCTACTGACAACACTCAATGCATGAGATAAATCAGGACGAGAACAAACCATGGCATACATAAGAGAACCAACTGCACTGGAATATGAAACTCTAGACATGTACTCAATATCTTTATCTGACTCTGGACTTAAATCTGATGATAATCTGAAATGTGCAGCTAATGGAGTACTCACTGGTTTTGCTTTATTCATATTGAAACGATGAAGAACCTTTTCAATATAACCTCGCTGACTGAGGTATAATTTACCAGATTTTCTATCTCTAGTAATTTCCATACCAAGAATTTTCTTAGCTGCACCCAAGTCCTTCATCTCAAATTCTTTACTCAATTGTGCCTTCAATTTAGTTACTTCTAATTTATCTTTAGCAGCAATCAACATATCATCAACGTAAAGAAGCAAATAAATAGCTGAGCCATTAACAATCTTCAAGTAAACACAACTATCATAATCAGACCGGTTAAAACCACGAGCGAGCATAAATGAGTCAAACTTCTTGTACCATTGCCTAGGAGATTGCTTTAAACCATAAAGCGGTTGCAAACAAGGTTTTCTTTTCCAGGAATAATAAAACCTTCAGGTTGGTTCATATAAATGTCTTCTTCCAACTCCCCATGTAAGAATGCAGTTTTAACATCTAGTTGCTCAAGTTCATAATCATGCATGGCAACAATACTAAGCAAAGTACGAATCGAACTATGCTTAACAACTGGGGAAAAAACATCATTAAAATCAATACTTGGAATCTGGCTATAGCCTTTAGCAACCAACCTCGCTTTATACCTTGCTGGCTCACTAGGAGAAAGACCCTCCTTTCTTTTATAAATCCACTTGCAACGGACAGGCTTTTTATTCTTGGGCAATTTCACTAAATCCCAAGTACCATTCTTTTCAAGTGACTCCATCTCATCTTGCATAGCGGTCATCCAATTGTTGCAATCAGGAGAAGTAATAGACTCAGAATAATTAGAAGGTTCTGAATTACCTTCAATCTCTTCTGCAACACTCATGGCATAAGCAATATTGCATTCTTCAATCAACCTTTTAACAGGTTTAGGCTGCCTTTTAGGCCTATCAACAGCAATAGAATGTCGTGGAGACTGCACAACTGGAGAAGAATGCTCAATAGCAGAAGAATCATCAACAATTGGAGAAATTTCAGCAATAGGTGCATCTTGCATAGCAACATTATCAACATCTGGTGAATCAATTAAGTGCTCCACCTGCACACTTATTTTCTCTCCCTCAATAGGAGCATCAAACATAACAGTCTCATTAAAGATAACATTCCTGCTAAGGATAACCTTCTGAGTCTGGGGATTCCACAATTTATAACCTTTAACAGCAGATTGATAACCAATAAAAATGCATTTAACAGCTCTAGGCTCCAATTTACCATTATCAACGTGAGCATAAGCAGTACAACCAAAAACTCTCAATTGCGAATAATCAGCTGGAGAACCAGACCATACCTCAATTGGAGTTTTCTTATCAAGAGGAATAGAGGGTGAACGATTAATCAGATAGCAAGCAGTGGAAGCAGCTTCAGCCCAAAAACGCCTATTCAAGCCAGCATTAGACAACATGCAACGGGCCCTGGAGATGATAGTTCTGTTCATACGCTTAGCTACACCATTCTGTTGAGGCGTATAAGGAATAGTGTAGTGCCTAACAATGCCTTGAGACTTGCAATATGTATTAAATTCATTAGAACAGAATTCCATCCCATTATCAGTGCGAAGTTTTTTAATCTTCTTCTCAGTTTGATTTTCAATCATAACCTTCCACTCTTTATATGCTGAAAATGCTTCTGATTTATGCTTCAAGAAATAAGGCCATACCTTACGAGAATAATCATCAATGATTGTCAGCATATAACGAGAACCACCAAAAGAAGGCTTGCGAGATGGTCCCCATAAATCAGAATGCACATAATCAAGAATACCTTTACTTTTATGAGTAGAGAGATTAAAAGACACCCTCTTGTATTTGCCAAACACACAATGCTCACAAAACTTCAACTTACTGATGCTATGTTCATCAAGGAGTCCTCTCTTGCACAATTCATGCAAGCCTTGCTCACTCATATGTCCAAGACGCTTATGCCAAAGATCAGTAGCATCAGAATTAGATGATGAATTAGAAATTAGAGCAGCATCACCTGTAATTGTAGTACCACGAAGACGGTACAAATTTGGAGATTTCAATTCACCTTTCATCACAATAAGAGAACCTCTTGACACCTTTAGAACTCCATCTCCATCGGAGTACTTGTACCCTTTACCATCAAGAGTACTCAGAGAAATAAGATTCTTGCTCATGCTTGGAATATGCCTCACGTCAGCCAAGGTTCTGACAATGCCATCATGCATCTTAATCTGAATAGATCTCATACCAACAATATCAAGTGGACTGTCATCACCCAATCTAACAGAACCTCCACCTTGGAGAGAATCATAGGTGACAAACCAATCTCTATTAGAGCATATATGAAATGAAGCAGCGGAATCAAGAATCCATTCGTCATTACTGTTAGCACATCCAGCAAAAGCAACTAAAGAATCACCATCGAAATATTCTGCCTCAGAAGCAGCAACAGAAACATTACCTTCATCATTGGTTTTACCTTTCTCTCTGTATGTGCCAGTTCTCTTCTCCTTATTCTTCAATTTCAAACAATCCTCGATAAAGTGATTGTTTTTCTTGCAATACTTGCAGAATTTATCTCCTCTACCCTGAGACTTTGATCGGCCTCTGAAACGATTAGAACTTTTGCCTCTATTGCCATTGTTGGATTTATTTTCTGTCCTCCCACGAACAGACAACGCTTCTCCTTTGGAAGCAGAACCTTCAGAAGACACCATCAACTTCATCTTTTCCTTAGCATGCAACGCCTCACACACCTCATCAAGAGTTAGTGTATCATGGCTATATAATAAAGTATCTCTGAAGTTTGAAAAAGAACTAGGCAAAGAGCACAAAAGAATAAGTCCCAAATCCTCATCATCATATTCTACCTCCATAGCCTGTAGATCAGAAACGATCTCCTTAAAGACTGTGAGATGGTTGATAACAGAACCACCCTCTTGCAATTTATGAGTATATAGCTTCATCTTCATATGCATCTTGCTTGTCAAATCCTTAGACACGCAAATTGACTCTAACTTGAGCCACAAAGCAGCTGCAGTTTTCTCCTGCAAACAATCTTGCAGAATATTATTTGACAGATGAAGCTGAATTTAGGACAAGGCCTTACGATCTTTTCTCTTCTCTTCATCGGTCCAAGACTTTGAATCTTTATTACCGAATTTATCAAGTGCATCATCAACATTAGCCTGCGTAAGAATAGCCCTCATCTTGACTTGCCAAAGAGCGAACCTTGTGTCACAATCCAGTTGAGGAATATCATACTTTACTATAGACAAGGTGAAAAATAATAGCAATAACCAGAAGAAATAATCTGCAGAAATTTAGGTGTAACCCTAACAAGAAACCTGCAGTCTGGTACACTTCACGTGTACGATCAGCAAATCACTGAATAAATAAATCTCCTGGTAGCCTTATCGTGTGCACGTAACACAATTCACCAAATTCACCCTTGAAAACAGAAATCAACATCACCTTGCAGTCTCGATTCGCGTCAGCAATCAACAAATTTCTCTGCCTTCCACGCAAAGCACCAGATCAGCACAGCACCAGCACCTGCAGAGCTCGATCAGGACACGTACTCCAGCAGTCCAGCGGGCGGACGAACTCGTTCAGCACAGCACGAGCAGAACTCGATCACGACGATCAGGACAGATTGCCTAGAAACCCGTGCGCAGCTTCCACCACCGCTCGCTCGGACACCGTAGCGGCAGACGGCACGGTCGAAATCGATGAGCAGCGGAACAAATTTTTGGCGGCGGCGGCGGCCAAGAACAGGGAATAAAACCCTATTTTTTTTCTCACAATCTCATGTCTGGCTCTGATACCACTTGTTAGTAAATAACGCAAATCAAGATCGAATACGAGACACAGATTTTTACGTGGAAAACCCTTGCGGGAAAAAACCACGGGCGTCGACCGGCAATCTTCACTATATGGAGGGAGTTTACAGAACGCAGGGAATACAATGAGTCGTTGGCTCTTCCCGTGCGGCTTACAAGATGTATTTATAGGATGGACTGACTGCAGTCAAATACGGAAACAAATCCGCTAATAAACATACCCGAACCGTGGGCCCTCCAGGCATCTCCACAAGACTCACGTTATAATTCGGATCATATTCCAACAAATATAATATTTTGGGATAGAGAGCTTAGTTGCAACTGAAACCCAACTGAAGGACCAATTGTGAAAAACCACAGACTTTGCAGGTTTCAACCCAAAATCTCCCATCCCAACACGTCCCTATAAATACCCCTCCCGGTCACGGACAAAGCATCCAGCAATTTCATACTCACTAGAGACAGCCACCAGCTAGCTAGCTCCACCAAGTACCAACCAATATAGTCACTAGCTCCAGCTCCTCACCTCTCCAGCAGCCGACGGCAATGGCGAAGGTGGCGGCGCTGGCTGTCCTCCTGGTGGCCGTCGCGGCGGCGCTGCTGGCCGTGGCGCCGGCGCCGGCGCGCGCCGTGTGCAACATGAGCAACGACCAGTTCATGACGTGCCAGCCGGCGGCGGCGGCGACGTCGAACCCGACGCCGAGCCCGTCGGCGGACTGCTGCGCGGCGCTGTCCCACGCCGACCTTTCCTGCCTCTGCTCCTACAAGAACTCGCCGTGGCTCAACATCTACAACATCGACCCCAACCGCGCCATGCAGCTGCCAGCCAAGTGCGGCCTCACCATGCCGTCCAACTGCTAATAAGTGTTTTTACTGCCAAAAATTTGCAGGCTTCAACGAAGGACATAACGTAATATATGTGTGCCTCCTAGCTTGCGTTTGATATAGAAAATTAATAGCATAAAACAGCTAGAACCGCTACAGGGCTAGCCTAGCTGTATGACTGTATGTTCTTGCCTTATGCTTGTGTGGAATGTGTGTTTGTCTGTGAGAGTGTTGTCATGTGCCTGTGGTTGCCTGGTATTAGTGCTTGTTGCATTGATCGCATGCCTAATATACTGGTTTTTGTATAATCCAATGGTATCGTTTGCGCGCTCGCTCTCTGTTTTTTTTTCTTTTCTTTGAGGCCTGCTTGTTTTTGAGCTTGTTGGATCAGCCTACTGTTCGGTTTGCACGGGATTCACATTTTGATTTGTAAATTATATATCGTCGGTTTTTTCTGTCGGTTTTCACCGATTTTAGTAATTAAACGGGTCTCGCATTCTGAATCTCTAACTGATTAATTTGTATACCCTGTTCCATTACTCGTCTGGCGCATAATCCTAATTTTAGGGTTCCTTTGGATTGAAAGATTTCTCTAGGAATTTTGAAGGAATCAAATCCTTAGAAATTTTTTCTAACTTGCTTGTTTGGAGCATAGCATTGGAGGTGATCAAATTCCTTTGAATTAATTGCAATCCTATAGCTTAATTTCATAGGAAAGTTAATTACACGTGAGCTCAAACCTTATTTTATTTTTTCAATGCAAAGTCCAATGCATGTTGTATCCTTGTCTCTCTTCTCTCTCTAGATTTCATCAAAATTCATGTGTTTTTTTCCTTGGAGCCATCCAAACACATTGTCTTTCAAATTCTTGTGCTTTAAATTCCTATAAGTTTCGTTAACACATGGCATTCCAATTCTACATTTTTTTCTATAACTATGTTTTTAAATCCTGCGTTCCAAAGGAGCTATTAATTAATGGTAATGGCGCAAAACTATAAGCAGATGGTAGGCTATATTTGGAGTCCAACTCAATTAATTGTGGCACAAATGTTCTCCAGGGCTACCTAGCTACGCAGACGAGTACGGATAAAAGTACTCAAATAATTCAAGTGGATCGGGCCATGTGTGTGCCTGGAGAGAGAAACAATCGTGCTAAAATCTGAATTCAAAGTTCAACACCCCCAGACCCCAAAAGAAATCGTTGTCCACAAAATGCTCAAATCGTCTCAAGTTCAAAATTTAAATTTAAATTCAAATACAGAACAAAATTCAAATATCACTTTAAAACCGTTTCGAAAAAATAAATAAATGTGATACTAGTTTTCATATTGCCGGATGTCCTTAATTTCTCTCCTTCCCTCCCAATGCACATCATTCTGACTCAGCCCCCCTCCTTCCTGATCCTAGCGTACCTATCTTATTTCTCTCTTTAGCCACACACACGGCTAGAGATGGCAATGGGGCCCCGTTCTCCATTTTCCGTGGAGAATTCTCATATTAGGAGGCAAGAATGGTTTTAATTGTGTCTCCATGGACTATCAAATAGAGAGAAACTAGCCTCCATCGGGTCTGGCGGGGGCGGGTATGATCAGGGCTGAAAACGAAAACGGTAATTTTCGATTATCGGAAATCGTTTTCGAGAAATCACCGATTTTTTTCCTTAAACAGAAACGGCGACGGTAACCGACGCAACGGAAACGAGAATGGTAGAGATATTCAATAATGAAAACGAAAACGATCCAGCACTCTTCCGACCGTTTCCGAAGAATATCGTATATATTCGGTATTATGCCGTCGGTAATTACCGATCTCACGAAGAGACCAGACCACGGGCCATGGCAGCGCACTCTCGCGCGTAGCACCCAGGCCAAGCCCATTTGCCAAGCCCGCTGAGCGCCCCAGCCTTACGAGGCACCTGCCGGCTGCCCGCTTTATCATTTGCTTCAGTCTTCACGATCACGATTGACGCACAGCACGTAAACCTAGCCCTAGTCGCCGCCTTCATCACCAATCTGGCAATCTCCGTCTCCAGTACGGCTGACGGCTGATGCCATTCCACGGTGTCCACCACACCTCCCCGTGAGTTCATGTCGACACTGCTGGGTGCTGGCTTCCTGGGCGTAGTCTTCCACTACTGAAGTACTGATCGTCCTTCTTCTTCAAACGGTCGGCGTCGTCGCGTCGACATCTAGAAGATGGCACCGGTTGGAGATGCAGATCACTACTACAAAAACAGTCAAAAGTGTCGGTTGGGAACCGGCTATAGGTGTCGGTTTTCCAACCGACACCTATTGGTCGGCACCAATGCCCAATCATATAGGTGCCGGTTTTAGAACCGGCACCTATAAAAATTATAGGTGCCGGTTCTTAATTTTCAACCGACACCTATGAGGCACAAGCGAGCCCAAAAAAAAAGCCTCGATGCATCGGCTCGAAATCGAGCCGATGCATCTGAGGTGTTTCTGGTTGCCCAAAACCCTACCAAAAAATCCCTTGCCACTAGCAAAATCAGATCACACACATTCACACACATTCACACATTCATAGTTCATACTGCAACTAGCAAAATCAGAACAAGATAAAAAAAGGAACGGGATGGATAGATTGTAATCACTTGCCACTGCCGCCCACCCATCACTGGTGGGAGGCCGACGGAGAGGGAGAGGAAGAGAGGACCGGCCGTGAGGAGGCCGCCCGCCTCTTCCCTTGGCCACCGCTGCCGCACGTCGCCGCCGCCAACTCACCACCCCGACAACCCCCTCCTCAGATCTGGCCGCCTCCGATGAGGCCGACGGAGAGGGAGTCTGGAAGAGGGGACCGGATCTGCGCCTCCCCGAACCCACCACTGGTGGGAGGCCGATGGAGAGGGAGAGGAAGAGAGGACTGGCCGTGAGGAGGCCGCCCGCCGCTTCCCTTGGCCACCGCCTGCCGCACATCACCGCCGCCAACCCACCACCCCCGACAACCCCCTCCTCAGATCTGGCCGCCTCCGATGAGGCCGACGGAGAGGGAGTCTAGAAGAGGGGACCGGATCTGCGCCTCCCCGTCATCCGTGGGGAGGCCGCCAGTCGCATGCGCCGCTGCTCGCCGGAGGGAAGCGGCCGGCCGGCTGGGAGAGGGGGTGGCGGGGAGGGGAAGCGGAGGGGGAGGGATTGGGGGGAGAGGGCGGCGGCTGGAGGGGGAGGGATTGGGGGAGGGGGTGGCGGATGAGGGATTGGGGGGAGAGGGCGGCGGAGGAGAAGGCGAGGGGGAGGGGGAGGGGAGGCGCGGCGGACGGAGGAGGGGAGGGGATCCGATGCGGATAAGGAAGAGGCCGATGCGCGCACAAGTGGATCGACCGATCGATATAGGCAGTCGGCCGGCTCGGCTCGGCTTGGCAGGGTCGGCTCGGTTTGGTATAGGTGTCGGTTTTTTAAAAGAACCGGTACCTATAATATATTATAGGTGCCGGTTTTTTTTAACCGGCACCTATAATATATTATAGGTGTCGGTTCTTTTAAAAAACCGGTACCTATAGTATTGGTACCGGTTTTAACTAATGAACCGGCACTTATATTCTTTAAAGGTGTCGGTTCTTTATTTTTTTACCGTGCGAAGGTGGGAAAAGGCCTATAGGTGCCGGTTTTAAATGAACCGGCACCAATAAGACCGGTCCCTTTAAGGGTTTTTGTAGTAGTGGATGCAACGCTGCAAGGCCCTCGAGGGCGAGTGATGAAGGCACAACTCCCGATCGAACTCGCTGCCTCTCAAGACTCGGCAGCGGCCGCGGCTACGTCTGGTAAGTGTAGGACCGTATACGTGTGTGTGTGTATATATCACTTATTCACTGATTTATGCCATATTCGTATACATATCAATCATTCATTCACTGTTTATGACATATACGTATATATATCACTCATTCACTAATTTATGCCATATACGTATATATACCAATCACTCATTCACTTATTTATGCCATATGCGTATATATATCAATCACTCATTAACTGATTTATTTCTATGTGAACTTTATAGCAATATCTATGCAAGTGTAGGACCGTGGACTTTAATATAAATTTATTTGTATATATTACTGATGCACTATTTCACTGTGTAGAATTATTTCGACTATATGAGAACGTTTGCACTTCATTATCTGTGATAGGATCCCATCAACGTGCAAGGCCAGCTGCAAGTGAAAATGCTAACCATAATCTTGGCATGTCTGCTTCTTCTGCAACACCTGCTACAGCACCTTCATCCGAGAGAATTTTATTGCCAAGTGGTGGTACTGGTACTAGTGGCACTGAAACAGATGGTGTTGATCCAATCGATGTGGATGCAGGCAGCGATGGCGAGGATGGAAATGAACCTACTAGCAAAAGGGCCAAGAAAAGCACATCTGAAGTGTGACAGTACTTCACCAAGTACAAAGTAACAGTGAAGGTTAATGGCAAGGAGGAAACTCAGCTTTGGGCTAAGTGCAATGTCAAAGGTTGTGTAAACAAGACCAGCAAACACATAGCTGAGAGCAGATTTGGAACAGCTGGCTTTTGGACCCATCTCGCTAATTATCACAACATCAAAAAAGGACAACAACAGCTTACAACAAAAACTGATAAAGATACTAACGTCGCAGTTGTCCAACCTTACAAGTATGATCAAGAAGCTAGCTTGAGAAAGTTCTACGAGGCTATGATAGTTCACGAGTACCCTTTTAATATGGTTGAGCATGAATATTTGCAAGAGTGGTCAAATCAATGCGTCCACATTATCCTCTAAAGTCTCGTGTCACAGTTAGAAAGGAAATAATGGAATATTATTTGGCTAAAAAGGATAAATTGTATGCATACTTCAAAACTGTCCAAAGTCGCTTTAGTGCAACTATGGATATGTGGACATCCAACCAGAACAAGGGTTATATGTGTATTACTCTTCATTGGGTTGATGATGATTGGAAAATTCAGAAGAGAATTGTCAATTTCTTCCATGTTGAAGGGCGACATACTGGTGAGAGGTTGTCATATACACTTACTTCTTCTCTTTTGAAGTGGTATGTGGAGAAAAAGATGTCTCTCTAAGTTTGGATAATGCAGCGGCAAATGAAGTAGCAGTTAAGGATATCATTGTAGAATTGAAGAGGCATAGTCCTTTAGTATGCGATGGGCTGTTTTTTCATGTGAGATGTGCCAATCACATCCTTAATTTGGTTGTTAAAGATGGTATGCGTGTGATTGACTCTACAACTGAAAAGATTAGATCATTTGTGGTTGTTGTAAAGGGATCGACGGTTCAGTGGGAGGAGTTCCTGAAATGTGCTACTGAATGTGGGCTAGATACAAAACGTTCTCTCTCACTTGATGTTTCTACGAGATGGAATTCTACATATCTCATGTTGAGGGATGCTCTTTATTATAAGCTTGCATTTGAGAGGCTCACTTCCGTTGACCGCCGGAGGTATGAGTGTATTGCTCCTTCAAGTCAAGAATGGGAGAAGGCACAAGTTCTGATTCCTTTCTTGAAAAAATTCTTTGATCTCACTGAGATATTTTCTGGTACTCTATATCCAGCAAACATGTTTTTCAGAGGTTTTTGTGAGATTAAGTTATATCTATCTGATTGGTGCAATAGTAATGATGCCACTCTTTGCCAAATGGCAAATGCTATGAGTGTCAAGTTTGACAAGTATTGGAAAAAGTCAAATGTTGCTCTAGTTGTTGCAAATGTGCTTGATCCTAGGTTCAAGAGAAAAATTGTAGAATTTTACTTGAGAAAGTTATATAGAAATTCCTATCAAGCTGAACTTGATAAATTCAACGGTGTTCTAAGGAACATGTTTCATTGCTATGTTTCCTCAGTACCTTCTTCCAAGAATACAACACTTGTTTCATCAACTTCAACTATAGATCAGTTTATGGATAGTGCGGAAGATGAGCTTGATTCATTTCTTTATGAAAGTGATGTTGGTGGTAATGATGAAGGAATAAGTGAATTGGAGAGGTACTTAGCAGAACCACAATTGAAGGTTGCTAAAGCCAACCATAATACTTTTGATATTTTAGCATGGTGGAAAAATCAGAAGGATGAATATCCTGTGCTCTCCCTGATTGCACATGATGTGTTGGCAATGCAAGTGTCAACTATGGCTTCTGAATCTGCATTTAGTGCTGGTGGACAGGTCGTCGACCCATATCGAAGCAGCCTTGATCCAGACATGGTACAAGCACTTGTTTGCACTAAGGATTGAATAACTGCCTCTAAAAGAGGTGAAGTGTAAACTGATCTTTTGATTTATATTAACAATGTGTTGGTGTTCTTTCTACCCATGTTGCCACTTTCTAATTTTCAGGTTCTAAGAATATTTCTTCTTTGCCTAGTGATCTTGAGGTTCTTGAAGCCATTAAGAATATTCTGCTCATCGAGGTACATATATTGATATGTACTGCAATAGCATATAATTCGTTTTTTAGTACTAACGTGTTATTTCTATTATTAATTGTAGGATGAATTCTCAGAAATGGGTGGTGATTATGTGGTTGGAGATGATGACATGCCGGAGGTTCAGTTATAGGAGGCCTGCTGTGAAGAACTACCACTGGTCTATCATAAATCATAATTCTAGCATCCATTCTACATCTCGTCCTTTGTTAAGTTGAATTGTCAAAGTGTCGAACTAAGACCCTGGTTTAGTATTTCAGTCACTAGTATATTGGTACGTTTGAGTTTGTGAGGTTGTGACTACGCTTGGGTTATTTGTGTAATTGTGAGACCTAAGTATTGTTATTGTATTAAGTCCGTGATGTCACGCTATGCGGAATGGTGTGTTAATTAATTATTATTGTATTTTACATACTGCTTTCGTGATTTTCAATCGTTATCGATGTATTTTTGATCGAATAATTTCGTTTCCGAATTTACCGGAATATCGATACCGTTCTCGCTACCGACGATATCGTATCGATTTCGTTTTCGAGATAACAATATGAAACTGAAAATGATTTAACCTTCTATCGATCATTTCCGACCGTTTTCAGCCCTAGGTATGATTCACCGTCCTCCGTCCTCGCTTCCCGTGGAGACCCGGTCAAAATATTAGGGACTTTATTTCTAGCATATTTGGCCCAATTGGCCCATAATAAGCAGGCCCAATCGGTGAAGTATATAATCCACTCTAACCCTAGCCATCCCAGACTCCTGTTCCCGTATTCCCCACTTGTTCCACTTCCACCGCCGCGCCTGACGCCAAGCGCCTCCCGAGCCGTCGCCGCCACCGCCCGAGGCCTAGCGCAACCCGAAGCCACCGCTGCCGCCGCCCGAGGCCAAGTTCCTCCCCTCGTACCTCCATCGCCGTCACTCGACGTCTAGCGTCGCCTGGAGCTGTCGCCCAATGTCCAGTGCCTCTCCGAGCTGTCGTTGCTGCTCGATGTCCACCACCGCCCGAAGCTGCCACTGAAATTAGTGGATTATTAGATCATATGCTTGATATTAAGTGTGGATTTTTATTATTGGTTCTAAATTTATGGTTTATTCTTTAGCTGAAAGTATCAGTTTTTGAAATTTTCATGCTTGAAAGGGGCAGTTTTTTTAAATGTGCATTTGCTCGGGATGAACTGATAGCAGGGACGGAGGCTCCTCGAGGGATAAATTCCCCACGCGGAGGATGGGGATGGGATAAAACGTTTTCTCGTCGTATTTCGCGGGGGCAGGAACGGGGGAATTTTGGCTCCTGTTGCCATCCCTACACATGGGACATGGCCCAATCCACTCTTGCATTCTCTCTTGCCTCCAGACCAGAGGAACGACAAGCAAGTTAGAAAAAAGATCACACATGCACACTTTACTAATACACCTGCGAATACGTCTGCTTAAACATACCGCTTAAAGTAAAACAAGTTTATGTTCAAAGTGCAACTGAAATTCAAATCTTGGTTCTATCTCTATAACTACTGATTTAGAGCTCCCTCTGCTCTCTTTGGTTCTATCTTCTCTTCCTCTCCATGTATGTGTGCAAGTGTGCGCTTGAATATAAAGGGCTACTCTGAGAAGTCCCAGAGTCGTAGAGATGCTTCTACGTGACTACCTACGCATGCCGTACTTTCTCATAGACTAAACAATGTCGGAACTATCTATACACTTTTCGACAAGAAAACTAAGACAAAAACAGTCGAATTTAACGACCAAACGATCGTAGAGGAATAAGCACACGATTAGCAGTTCCGTGCACCTTAGCATGACGAAACTTTGAGCAGTTTTGGGCCACTCGGTTTGCTGTTAGCTTGCCTGGCTTGAATTTGTAGTGGACGACGGTAATACAGCTGGGAGTTTAGTTGAGCGGAATTGGACTCTTTCATGGACGTCTATAGCTGGCCAAATGGGCCGTGCTCTGTTGGGCCGGCCCAGACACGGTGCTGTACCTGGCCAAGGCACGGCATGGGCCCTCAAGCTTCTGGGCCGTGCCTTGGCTGGGCTGAGGCCATAGCCTATGGGCCGGGACGACATGGCTACTGTAGCAGCGGGCAGCGCCAGCCAATGCGCACGCGGCGCGCACCGTCACCCTCCAGCGCCAATCCTCGGCTCCTCGCGCACGGGCGCCGCCCGCCAGCGCCAATGCGTGCGCACCCTTCCGTCGCGCGTGAAGGAAAAAATGCCGCAGCAGCGCCGCGCCACCGCCCAATCGCGCGTGAATGCCTTCGTGACAGCAAGAGTGATTGTTAGAGCACCGAATGAATCCGAAAAAATGTGAAGAAATAAGAAAAAAAAAACTGAAATTTCTTCCTATAGATAAGACACCCACGGTCAACATTCTCAATCATCCAAACCTCCCATTATGTGCTCTTTTGTGTGCTAGTTTGATTTTCTGGTTTAGACATAACTAGAAGACTATAAAAAAAATAAAATAAATGTAATGTCTGCATGCCATGGCAACAATTGTTCTAAAATCACAGTCACCATTTTCTGGTTCATTTGCCGTTTGCCCTTGGCTATTGCACAACAAATACCTAGATTTGAGGCTAATTGCAGAAAATAGAGTTCAATTCTAACATGTTACAGTCTTAAAACAACTTAGAACATTTCATGCATCCTAGATTCTAATCTACTAAAACATTTATTTGGACGGTTCTTGCAGTTATCTGCTACAAAGGAATCAGTCTCATGAATTGTATCAGTACTTACCTGATGTCAAGAATTGTTCAGGCGCACTGACTCATGGAATATTGCAATTATTAAGAATGATTGTTCTTCCTCCAGAAGAGCTTCTATAATCTGCCGAGAGCATGTGTAATATTTTGTGAGATGAGTAATACATGTTCCATGTAAGAAAAGAAAAGATATTGTGCATAATCAACACGACGATGACACCAGTCATCCTTCACAGTCCCGGTTATCTCCTTCCGACTCATCGTGGGGCAACGAACTGCAGGTTGCAAGGCAGGGGAAGGGGAGGCAGCAGTGGGGATGACGGGATGGGAGCCTATCGCTATCGGTGGTGTTGCAGGGAGAAGGATGAGGAGCAGCGATGAAGGCATGCGGAGGAGGCGACAGAGGTGTCGGGCGTTGCCCTCTTTCTTACAGACGTCGCCTTCACCTCCTTCGTCTCGCCATGAGCACCGAATGGAGATTGGTCTTCTTCCAGGAGGTGAATTGGGGAGCATAACCCAGGTGGCAGAAGCTGTGGGCTCGTCGATGTAGAGGCGCGAGGGCTCATGGGGAGAGAGCCGCAGAGGTGCTCGTCCTCATAGCCCCTTCATCGTCGCCGGTTTCCATCCTGGAGGCGGCATGGAGTCGGCGGAGGAGGCGGCGTCGGCGAGGAGAGGCTTCGGCTTCGGGAGCGGATAAAGCGATGAACGGGAGCGAGTTTTTTTTTTCTTTTTTTCCCCTCTAACGTGAGGGACGTTTTCTGTCTCTAACGTGAGACTACGTGAGGGACATGGAAGGGTTCTTTTGCAAAAGAAATTTCTTGAAGGTTTCAATAATTAGAGGATCCGATGGCTCATATCATCTGGAGGGAAAATCAGAGGGCTAATATTTCTTCGATGACGTGGATATGTAATTTAACAAGAAAGGTTTCACCTTTCACTTATTTAGATTTGTCCAAAAATCAAAAATAGTTGGAAAAAGTATGAATTAACCCCTAAACTATCGCGGTTGATCGAATTACCCTATGAACTCGAATACAAGGCATTTCATACCCTAAACTTGTAAAATCGGATGAATTA
This sequence comes from Oryza officinalis, assembly GCA_008326285.1. Lineage (NCBI taxonomy): Eukaryota > Viridiplantae > Streptophyta > Magnoliopsida > Poales > Poaceae > Oryza > Oryza officinalis. The sequence continues at coordinate 26,123,814 of BDMV01000007.1, forward strand.
CCCCTCTCCCTATAACCGGACGAATTACCCTCCTCCACATCTGCTGGCGCGCACGACTCCTCCTCTGCCTAAGCCAGCGCACAGCTCTTCGTCAGCTCCTGCCATCCTCATCGTCGCCCCACCCGGCTCCTCCTTGGCTCCAGCCATCCCTGTCCTCCTCGTCGCCACCCCGCCCAATGCTCCTCGCGCTCACTGGCAGCTCCACCTGACGGAGCGTGGAGCTCCTCACCGGGAGACCGCGCGGGCCCCCCTTTGCCGGTTCGGCCGGGGGCGCTAAGTGAGGTTCTTCGCCCTCGATCTGAGGAACGTCAGCGAGAGAGGAAACGTACAAAACACGGGCGACGTAGACAGGTTCGGGCCGCCGAGAGGCGTAACACCCTACTCCTGTGTTCTGGTGGATCTGAGAGTCTCCAACAATACAAAGAGAGTTCGGTGTCTAGAGCGTATCGGCCGGAGTCCCCCCTCCCTTTCTTAGGCCTGGGTCTCCTTTTATCTGGCAAGGGATTACCACATGGGCCTCTAACTGCCTAAGAAAGAAAGCACTCTTTTTTTTACAACCAGGGCTAGTCCACAGCCGGAAGTGACTTCTGACAGGCACGGTACATGCCTCCTGCCCAGCTCGCCAGCTCTCCCGGTGGACGCCCGTTTCAACCTTCATTAAATGGCAAGCAACTTCCTTGCCATGCTTGCGCTGAAGTCTGGAATGGATCTGACCGGGACTGACATACCAACTCCAGGAGTTAGCACGCCGGCTCCGGCTAGGGACGAGAGCCAGGAGGCTCTCATCATTCTGACGGGACGGGGCGAAGCGTGCCGCAGGCCGCCTGTCGCCACCTAACCCGCGATCTGACCGGTCTGCGACCGGTCACGCACCGCGACCAGTCACGGACCGGATAAGCGTGCGCTGCGCCGCATTAAAGGCGGCGTGGCGCGCTCGTCTGATCCGCCATAAATGCGGTTAGGTGAGCCCTGCTGTGCTCACCTAACCCGCACACGCGGCGCCAAAATCATAGGGGGTCGGGGCACCCTGGCCCTTGGGGCCGAAACGGGAGCGGCCCGACCCCGCGGGGAGACAGAGGGAGGGGTGGCCACGTCAACCTCGGGCCCGACCCCCCCGAGGGGGTCGGGCCACGTGGGTGACAGCAGCTACTCAAGCCTCTAGTCATGATACCCCCGGTCCCATGTCACCGACACCGGTGGGGTCTGGGCTCGCGAGGAAGCGAGCCTTGAGAGTTCGTCGGCGACCGCGTTATCCCGCCTGGGCACGTGCCGAAGCTCTATCCCGTCGAAATGGCGCTCCATACGCCGCACCTGGCGGACGTAGGCGTCCATCTGCGGGTCAGAGCACTGGTACTCCTTACAGACCTGGTTAACGACCAACTGGGAGTCGCCTAACACCAGGAGGCGGCGGATCCCCAGTCCAGCCGCCACTCTGAGTCCCGCAAGGAGTCCCTCGTACTCCGCCATATTGTTGGTCGCCCGAAAGTCGAGGCGGACCAGATATCTGAGGACGTCTCCGCTCGGCGAGGTCAAAGTGACCCCCGCACCGGCGCCCTGAAGAGACAGGGAGCCGTCGAACTGCATCACCCAGTAGGCGGTGTGAGGCAGCTGCGAGGGGCCCGGGCTGGCCTCGGGGGCGGAGACGGGCTCGGGAGCCGGGGTCCACTCCGCCACAAAGTCGGCGAGGGCCTGGCTCTTGATCGCGTGGCGTGGTTCAAAGCGCAAATCGAATTCAGAGAGTTCGATTGCCCATCTCACCACCCGTCCAGTACCCTCTCGGTTATGCAAGATTTGGCCGAGGGGGTAAGACGTAACCACCGTGACCCGATGCGCCTGGAAATAATGGCGCAACTTCCTCGAAGCCATCAGAATAGCGTAAAGCATCTTCTGGGCCTGAGGGTATCGGGTCTTGGCGTCCCGGAGGGCCTCGCTAACGAAGTAGACGGGCCGCTGCACCTTTCGGCGGGGCCTATCCTCTTTGCCAGGGGCCGCGTCTCCAGGGCGCTCTTCCGTCCGAGAGGCCGTGCGGGGCGCACTCGGCTTCTGTGCCGACGACCTCGGGGTCAGAGGGCGACAGGCGCGGCCTTCCCGCAGTGGCCCCGGGGCCATCCTGGGGGTCGGGGGCGCCTGGCACCGTCGGACAAGCAGGCGGAGGGCCAGCTCCGGCCGTCGGGGGCCTTAGGCCGCCGTTCGGCTCGGGGGCCTCTCCTCCCTGCTCTCTCCCGGGTCGAGTCGACACAGGGTGGGGGCGCGCGGAGCGAGGGTTGTCCTCGTCACGCTCCACGACCAACGCCGCGCTGACCACCTGCGGGGTTGCCGCCAGGTAGAGTAGCAACGGCTCATCTGGCTCCGGGGCGACCAGGACTGGGGGAGAACTGAGGTACGCCTTCAACTGAGTGAAGGGCCCGCTCAGCCTCCTCCGTCCAGGTAAACGGCCCGGAGCGTTTGAGGAGCTTAAATAGGGGTAGCGCCTTCTCTCCCAGCCTCGATATGAACCGACTTAAGGCGGCCATGCAGCCGGTGACGCACTGCACATCCCTAAGCTTGCTGGGGGGGCGCATCCGCTCTATAGCTCGTATCTTCTCGGGGTTGGCCTCGATGCCTCGGGCAGAGATCAAGAACCCGAGAAGCTTGCCCGCAGGCACGCCGAACACGCACTTATCGGGGTTCAGCTTTATGCGGGCGGAGCGGAGACTTTCGAAAGTTTCCGCTAAATCCGAGAGCAAGGTCTCTTGGTTGCGTGTCTTCACAACCAAGTCATCAACATAGGCCTCAACATTGCGTCCTATCTGACTACCCAAAGAAATTCGAGTAGTACGTTGAAAAGTAGGACCTGCATTCTTTAACCCGAAAGGCATTGTCGTATAACAATAAGTTCCTATGGGGGTAATGAATGCAGTTTTCTCCTCATCCTCCCTAGCCATGCGAATCTGATGATAACCAGAGTATGCATCTAGAAAACACAAAAGGTCGCACCCCGCGGTGGAGTCGACAATCTGATCTATGCGTGGCAGGGGGTAAGGGTCCTTAGGACATGCCTTGTTGAGGTCGGTGTAGTCGATGCACATCCGAAGCTTGCCGTTCGCCTTGGGAACGACGACCGGGTTCGCCAGCCACTCCGGATGGATGACCTCACGGATGAATCCGGCCTCCAGAAGCCGCGCCACCTCCTCGCGGATGAAGGCTTGGCGTTCCGGGGCCTGCCGCCGCACTTTCTGCCGGACCGGCCTTGCGCCCGGCCGCACGGCGAGACGGTGCTCAATCACCTCCCTGGGGACCCCGGGCATGTCCGCCGGTCTCCAGGCGAAGACGTCGGCGTTTGCCCGCAGGAAGGAGACGAGCGCGTCTTCCTATTTGTCGTCCAGAAGACCACCGATTCGTGTGGTCTTGGACGGGCCGTCGCCCAGGGCAACCTCCTTGACCGGGACCTCGTCGCACGTGACCATCCGCTGCCTTGGGGCGGGCGGGACGGAGGTGCTGAGCCTCTCGTCGCCACCCGCGGGCTTGGACGCCGCGGCGAGGTGGTCCGCGCGCTGCTCCATACAAGCAAGCGCGACTTTGAGGTCGCCATGGACGGTGATGGGGCCACCGGGGCCCGGCATCTTCATCTGGAGATAGGCGTAGTGGACCGCCGCCATGAACTTCACCAACGCGGGCCTCCCCAGGACCGCGTTGTAGGGCAGACTGAGGTCCGCCACATCGAAGTCCACCCGCTCCGTGCGGAAGTTGGCGGAACCACCGAAGGTGACCGGGAGGTCGATATGACCCAGCGGCCAGGTGTGCCCCGGCGTCACGCCGATGATCGGCTGGGACGGTCGGAGCACCATCCCCGGAGCCTTGATGGCATCAAAGGCTGCGGGGGAAAGGATGTTGAGGGCTGCACCCCCGTCTACGAGGACACGCCCCAACTTCACATTGCAGACGGTGGGGGAAACCACCATCGCGATCTGTCCTCCCCGGGCAACGCACGGCGGGTGGTCGGTCTGGTCGAAGGTGAGGGCAACCTCCGACCACCGCGCCCGCCGCGTCGCCTCATGGGTAGGGGCCGCGGCCAGAAGCTCGCGCTTCATGGCCTTGAGGCTCCGGCGAGAAGCGTGAGCGCACGCTCCCCCATCGACGGTGGCGACGGTGGCCTCAGGCTCCTGAAAGCCCAGGTCATCGTCGCCATCGTCGATGTCCTCGGCGGGGGCCTTCTGCTTGGCCTCACCTCGCCGGTTGCCGGCGGGAGCCGCCGGGGCCTTGCCCTCACGGCGCTCCTGCCTCTTCTCCTCCTCCCACTTCCTCGTCCGCTCAGCCAAACTTTTGACCGCGCGGCAGTCCGCGAGGTCGTGGAGGGAGGTGTTGTGCACGGTGCACCACTTGCCGGTCGGGCGCTCCCTGCTGGGAACGCCGGCCTCCTTCTTTTTGTCGCTCGCAGGCCTCCCCTTTCGGGGGGCCCGCGAAGCGCCCTCGACGGCGAGGACATGACCCTCGTCGTCGGAACGGGCCGACCTCTTCTTCCTCCTCCTGTCCCGCCGCCCTGATCGAGCGGCGGACCCGGGGGCGGCCGGAGCTGCCACGCCAGAACCGGAGGAGTTCCAGGTCCAGGCCTCCTCCTTGCGAGCCACACGGTCCGCGAGCTCAAAAAGCTGCGCGGTGGTCTGGGGCTCCTTGGAGGCGATCTTCTCGAGCATGCGGTTGTGCCGCACGCCCCCCCTGAACGCGTAGATCACCGCGTGTGCGGGGATGCATGGTATGGTGTTGCGGACTTGACAGAACCGCTGAATGTACGAGCGAAGAGACTCATCGTCCCTTCGCTGTACCGCATGCAAGTCCGCTTCTTCGCCTGGGCGCGGATATGTGCCCTGAAAGTTCGTGGTGAACTGCTGGCACAAATCCTCCCAAGAGTGGACCGACGCGGGTGGCAAGTTCATTAGCCAACCCCGCGCCTGACCCTTCAGGGCCATGGGGAAGAAATTCGCCATGACCCTGTCGTCACCCCCCGCGGCCTCGATCCCGGTCGTGTAGATCTGGAGAAACTCGGCGGGGTTGACGCTTCCGTCGTATTTTTCGGTGATGGTGGGCCGGAACCTTGGGGGCCAACGGACGTTCCGAAGGCTCGCCACAAAGGCTCGACAGCCGGCACCGCCAACCGGGGACACGGGGGGCCGGCCCCCGTGACCGGACCGAAGTGGCGCTCCGGACGAGGAAGCGCCCTCCGTTGCGTGGGCGGCGCGACGAGCGTCGCGCCGGCGCTCGATATCGAGCCGGGCATCCGGCCCCCCACGCACATCTTCTTGGGTCGGAGGCGTTGACGAGGGAACGGCGGACGAACGGCGTGTAACGGCCGTCGTTCGCCGTGCCCTCCGCCTCGACGACATGGAGCCGGCGGCGGCAGCGCCAGAGGTCCCGGCGGCGGAGGACCGCCCGCCGGCGCCTAGGCGCTGCTGCGCCGTCATGACCAAGTTGGCCACGTCATCCAGCCAACGCCGGGCTGGAGTCTCTGGATCGGGGACGACGGGCGGGTGACGCAGGAGCGCGCCCGCAGCCTGGAGCGCGCCCTGGGGCGTGCCGCCGTCGCCGTAGACGAGGCGGCGACGCGCCCCGTCTCGCCGTCCTCCCCCGTCGCCCGCGAGCGGCGAGGTCGCGGATCCTTCGACCTCCTCGAGCGCCTTCCCCCGCCCAAGACTTCGGCGAGAGGGGGACGGCGGGGTGCGAGCCCGACGGCGCGGGTTCTGCTCCCCGTCATCACCGCTAGCGCTCGGAGAGAGGCTGTGCGCCACTGCCCGTTCGGCCATAGGGCTGACCGGGCGAAAGCTTGGCACACACGAAAGAGGATGAGGGCTTAGAAAGACACGCGCGCCCCCTACCTGGCGCGCCAGAGGGGAGGTCGAGGCCCTCCGCTTGGCGAGCGAGGTAGGGCCCGGCATGCTTCGGGACGCTGTCTCCCGTCTAGACCACGCCGGGCGGCAGGCGGGCCTCTGGGGCGGGCGGTACGCGAAATACGCCGCCAACCAGGGGGGCCTCGCCCAGCGCCTCTCGGAGATGGCCGGGGCCCTCGAAAGGCTCCCCGAGGAGCTCGAGGAGACGATCAAGTCATCCTCGAGAGACCTCGCCCGGGGGGCGGTGGAGCTCGTACTGGCGAGCTACCAGGCCAGGGACCCCGACTTCTCCCCGTGGGCAGCGCTGGAAGAGTTCCCTCCCGGAACCGAGGACGGCGCGCGCGCACAGGTTCGGGACGCCGCCGACCACATCATCCACAGCTTCGAGGGGACGGCCCCTCGGTTCGTGTTCGCCCCCGACTCCGACGAGGAGGAGGACGGCGACGACGGTGCGGACGTCAGCAACGACGAGGCCGGCGACCCGGGCGCGTCGGAGTGAGCCCCCCAGGCCCGCGCCAATCTTAATAATTTTTCCTTCTTCTTCTGAGGCCTTCGAGCCCCCTTCTTGTGTAGACTGGCTTAATCTGCAATCAAACAAGGTTGAAATTTCTATGTCAGTTATACTTGTTGTGTGTATGAGATGAGGATGATCTGTGCCGCGGTCCTTCTGTGTCTTGGCTTGAATAAGGGCTCGTGCCCAGGTCCCAGCCTCAAACGGCGCGGGTCGGAGCTAGTGCCTGGAGAGATCCGCGTGTCGAGACTGGCCAGGCCGGGAGCGCGGTGACCGAGGGTTAGGGGGACCCGATTGTGGGCCTTTGCCGATTCCCCCCCGGAGTTCACCGCGCCCCGGGGCACGGCTCGGTTCTAGGCCCCATTTGGCGGTTTTAGACGGCCCGGGCCACCGAGGGTAGGGTCGAGCACGAGCATGCTAGTTCAAGCCAAGATTCTTCAAAAGGAAACGACAACACAGACACAGTCCTCAGGAAATCGAAAGTGCTTTTATTGAAATGCAGAAGAGAAAATAGACAAGTATATGCATGTGGTAGCCTCCGGCCAACCCTGCACGCCCGAGGGGGGTGCGGGGTTGGCCCGAGCCCGAGACATGACACCCGACCCCCATTAGGGGTAGAAGCGACGAAGATGTTCGATGTTCCACGGGTTAGGCAGCTCTGTGCTGTCGCCCGTGGCCAACCGAACCGAGCCTGGCCGGGGGACGCCGATCACTCGATACGGACCCTCCCACATTGGTGAGAGTTTGCTCAGTCCAGCGCGTGTTTGGACGTGGCGTAGGACGAGGTCGTCGACGCAGAGTGATCGGGCCCGGACGTGGCGCTGATGGTAGTGCCGCAGGGTCTGTTGGTAGCGCGCGGCTTGGAGGGCCGCGCGCCGCCTTCGCTCTTCTAGATAGTTGAGGTCGTCTCGGCGAAGCTGATCTTGATCAGCCTCGCAATACATGGTGGCCCGAGGGGACCTCAGGGTGAGCTCAGACGGGAGGACCGCCTCCGCGTCGTAGATGAGGAAGAAAGGCGTTTCCCCGGTTGCTCGGCTTGGCGTGGTTCGGTTCGCCCAGAGCACCGCTGGCAGCTCCTCGATCCACGAGTCGCCGTGCTTCTTGAGGATGTTGAAGGTCTTGGTTTTGAGGCCCTTGAGGATTTCCGCATTGGCGCGCTCCACCTGGCCATTGCTTCTGGGGTGGGCGGGTGAGGCGAAGCAGAGCTTGATGCCCATGTCTTCGCAGTAGTCGCCGAAGAGCTCACTGGTGAACTGGGTGCCGTTATCCGTAATGATACGGTTAGGCACCCCGAACCAAGCAGTGATGCCCTTGATGAATTTAAGCGCCGAGTGCTTATCGATCTTGATGACCGGATAAGCCTCGGGCCACTTAGTGAACTTGTCAACAGCAACATGCAGATACTCGAACCCGCCCGGGGCCCGCCTGAACGGACCCAGGATATCGAGCCCCCAGACAGCAAACGGCCACGAAAGAGGTATGGTCTGCAGGGCCTGGGCCGGCTGATGCGTTTGCTTGGCGTGGAACTGGCATGCCCTGCACCGCCGGACCAGGTCGACCGCATCGTTGAGAGCCGTCGGCCAATAGAAACCCTGGCGAAAGGCCTTGCCAACCAAGGTGTGCGAGGCGGAGTGGGCTCCGCACTCGCCTTCATGGACATCGGCGAGAAGCTCGACGCCTTGTTCCCGAGGAATGCACTTCAGGAGGACTCCGCTAGCCCCGCGCCGATAGAGGGTCCCTTCCACCAGCACGTAGCGCTTGGAGATGCGACGGACGCGTTCACTCCCTTCGCGGTCCTCAGGTAGAGTCTTATTTGTGAGGTACGCCTGGATCTCAGTGATCCAAGCAATCAATCTAGGGGAGCTGGGAGCGCTCCCCTCGGGTCCCGAGGCCTGGACTCCGACGGGCCTCGGGGGCCGTTCAGGCGCGTCCGTCTCCCCTAGGGGGTCGGGGCGCGCCGACGGCTGGGCAAGCCTTTCTTCAAAGGCGCCCGGTGGGGTCTGGGCTCGCGAGGAAGCGAGCCTTGAGAGTTCGTCGGCGACCGCGTTATCCCGCCTGGGCACGTGCCAAAGCTCTATCCCGTCGAAATGGCACTCCTTACGCCGCACCTCGCGGACATAGGCGTCCATCTGCGGGTCAGAGCACCGGTACTCCTTACAGACCTGGTTAACGACCAACTGGGAGTCGCCTAACACTAGGAGGCGGCGGATCCCCAGTCCAGCCGCCACTCTGAGTCCCGCAAGGAGTCCCTCGTACTCCGCCATATTGTTGGTCGCCCGAAAGTCGAGGCGGACCAGATATCTGAGGACGTCTCCGCTCGGCGAGGTCAAAGCGACCCCCGCACCGGCGCCCTGGAGAGACAGGGAGCCGTCGAACTGCTTCACCCAATAGGCGGTGTGAGGCAGTTGCGAGGGGCCCGGGCTGGCCTCGGGGGCGGAGACGGGCTCGGGAGCCGGGGTCCACTCCGCTACAAAGTCGGCGAGGGCCTGGCTCTTGATCGCGTGGCTTGGTTCAAAGCGCAAATCGAATTCAGAGAGTTCGATTGCCCATCTCACCACCCGTCCAGTACCCTCTCGGTTATGCAAGATTTGGCCGAGGGGGTAAGACGTAACCACCGCGACCCGATGCGCCTGGAAATAATGGCGCAACTTCCTCGACACCATCAGAATTGCGTAAAGCATCTTCTGGGCCTGAGGGTATCGGGTCTTGGTGTCCCGGAGGGCCTCGCTAACGAAGTAGACGGGCCGCTGCACCTTTCGGCGGGGCCTGTCCTCTTCGCTAGGGGCCACATCTCTAGGGCGCTCTTCGTCCGAGAGGCCGTGCGGGGCGCACTCGGCTTCTGTGCCGACGACCTCGGGGTCGGAGGGCGACAGGCGCGGCCTTCCCGCAGTGGCCCCGGGGCCATCCTGGGGGTCGGGGGCGCCTGGCACCGTCGGACAAGCAGGCGGAGGGCCAGCTCCGGTTGTCGGGGGCCTTAGGCCACCGTTCGGCTCGGGGGCCTCTCCTCCCTGCTCTCTCCCGGGTCGAGTCGACACAGGGTGGGGGAGCGCGGAGCGAGGTTTGTCCTCGTCGCGCTCCACGACCAACGCCGCGCTGACTACCTGCGGGGTTGCCGCCAGGTAGAGTAGCAACGGCTCATCTGGCTCTGGGGCGACCAGGACTGGGGGAGAACTGAGGTACACCTTTAATTGAGTGAGGGCCCGCTCAGCCTCCTCCGTCCAGGTAAACGGCCCGGAGCGTTTGAGGAGCTTAAATAGGGGTAGCGCCTTCTCTCCCAGCCTCGATATGAACCGACTTAAGGCGGCCATGCAGCCAGTGACGCACTGCACATCCCTAAGCTTGCTGGGGGGCGCATCCGCTCTATAGCTCGTATCTTCTCGGGGTTGGCCTCGATGCCTCGGGCAGAGATCAAGAACCCGAGAAGCTTGCCCGCAGGCACGCCGAACACGCACTTATCGGGGTTCAGCTTTATGCGGGCGGAGCGGAGACTTTCGAAAGTTTCCGCTAAATCCGAGAGCAAGGTCTCTTGGTTGCGTGTCTTCACAACCAAGTCATCGACATAGGCCTCAACATTGCGTCCTATCTGACTACCCAAAGAAATTCGAGTAGTACGTTGAAAAGTAGGACCTGCATTCTTTAACCCGAAAGGCATTGTCATATAACAATAATTTCCTATGGGGGTAATGAATGCAGTTTTCTCCTCATCCTCCCTAGCCATGCGAATCTGATGATAACCAGAGTATGCATCTAGAAAACACAAAAGGTCGCACCCCGCGGTGGAGTCGACAATCTGATCTATGCGTGGCAGGGGATAAGGGTCCTTAGGACATGCCTTGTTGAGGTCGGTGTAGTCGATGCACATCCGAAGCTTGCCGTTCGTCTTGGGGACGACGACCGGGTTCGCAAGCCACTTCGGATGGATGACCTCACGGATGAATCCGGCCTCCAGAAGCCGCGCCACCTCCTCGCGGATGAAGGCTTGGCGTTCCGGGGCCTGCCGCCGCACTTTCTGCCGGACCGGCCTTGCGCCCGGCCGCACGGCGAGACGGTGCTCAATCACCTCCCTGGGGACCCCGGGCATGTCCGCCGGTCTCCAGGCGAAGACGTCGGCGTTTGCCCGCAGGAAGGAGACGAGTGCGTCTTCCTATTTGTCGTCCAGGAGACCACCGATTCGTGTGGTCTTCGACGGGCCGTCGCCCAGGGCAACCTCCTTGACCGGGACCTCGTCGCACGTGACCATCCGCTGCCTTGGGGCGGGCGAGACGGAGGTGCTGAGCCTCTCGTCGCCACCCGCGGGCTTGGACGTCGCGGCGAGGTGGTCCGCGCGCTGCTCTATACAAGCAAGCGCGACTTTGTGGTCGCCATGGACGGTGATGGGGCCACCGGGGCCCGGCATCTTCATCTGGAGATAGGCGTAGTGGACCGCCGCCATGAACTTCACCAACGCGGGCATCCCCAGGACCGCGTTGTAGGGCAGACTGAGGTCCGCCACATCAAAGTCCACCCGCTCCCTGCGGAAGTTGGCGGAACCATCGAAGGTGACCGGGAGGTCGATATGACCCAGCGGCCAAGTGAGCCCTGGCGTCACGCCGATGATCGGCTGGGATGGCCGGAGCACCATCCCCGGAGCCTTAATGGCATCAAAGGCTGCGGGGGAAAGGATGTTGAGGGCTGCACCCCCGTCTACGAGGACACGCCCCAACTTCACATTGCAGACGGTGGGGGAAACCACCATCGCGATCTGTCCTCCCCGGGCAACGCACGGCGGGTGGTCGGTCTGGTCGAAGGCGAGGGCAACCTCCGACCACCGCGCCCGCCGCGTCGCCTCATGGGTAGGGGCCGTGGCCAGAAGCTCACACTTCATGGCCTTGAGGCTCCGGCGAGAAGCGTGAGCACACGCTCCCCCATCGACGGTGGCGACGGTGGCCTCAGGCTCCTGAAAGCCCAGGTCATCATCGCCATCGTCGATGTCCTCGGCGGGGGCCTTCTGCTTGGCCTCACCTCGCCGGATGCCGGTGGGAGCTGCCGGGGCCTTGCCCTCACGGCGCTCCTGCCTCTTCTCCTCCTCCCACTTCCTCGTCCGCTCAGCCAAGCTTTTGACCACGCGGCAGTCCGCGAGGTCGTGGAGGGAGGTGTTGTGCACGGTGCACCACTTGCCGGTCGGGCGCTCCCTGTTGGGAACGCCGGCCTCCTTCTTTTTGTCGCTCGCAGGCCTCCCCTTTCGGGGGGCCCGCGAAGCGCCTTCGACGGCGAGGACATGACCCTCGTCGTCGGAACGGGCCGACCTCTTCTTCCTCCTCCTGTCCCGCTGCCCTGATCGAGCGGCGGACCCGGGGGCGGCCGAAGCCGCCAAGCCGGAGCCGGAGGAGTTCCAGGTCCAGGCCTCCTCCTTGCGAGCCACACGGTCCGCGAGCTCAAAAAGCTGCGCGGTGGTCTGGGGCTCCTTGGAGGCGATCTTCTCGAGCATGCGGTTGTGCCGCACGCCCCCCCTGAACGCGTAGATCACTGCATGTGCAGGGATGCATGGTATGGTGTTGCGGACTTGACAGAACCACTGAATGTACGAGCGAAGAGACTCATCGTCCCTTCGCTGTACCGCATGCAAGTCCGCTTCTTCGCCTAGGCGCGGATATGTGCCCTGAAAGTTCGTAGTGAACTGCTGGCACAAATCCTCCCAAGAGTGGACCGACGCGGGTGACAAGTTCATTAGCCAACCCCGCGCCTGACCCTTCAGGGCCATGGGGAAGAAATTCGCCATGACCCTGTCGTCACCCCCCGCGGCCTCGATCCCGGTCGTGTAGATTTGGAGAAACTCGACGGGGTTGACGCTTCCGTCGTATTTTTCGGTGATGGTGGGCCGGAACCTTGGGGGCCAACAGACATTCTGAAGGCTCGCCACAAAGGCTCGACAGCCGGCACCGCCAACCGGGGACACGGGGGGCCGGCCCCCGTGACCGGATCGAAGCGGCGCTCCGGACGAGGAGGCGCCCTCCGTTGCGTGGGCGGCGCGACGAGCGTCGCGCCGGCGCTCGATATTGAGTCGGGCATCCAGCCCCCCACGCACATCTTCTTGGGTCGGAGGCGTTGACGAGGGAACGGCAGACGAACGGCGTGTATCGGCCGTCGTTCGCCGTGCCCTCCGCCTCGACGACGTGGAGCCGGCGGCGGCAGCGCCAGAGGTCCCGGCGGCGGAGGACCGCCCGCCGGCGTCTAGGCGTTGCCGCGCCGTCATGACCAAGTTGGCCACGTCATCCAGCCAACGCCGGGCTGGAGTCTCTGGATCGGGGACAATGGGCGGGTGACGCAGGAGCGCGCCCGCAGCCTGCAGCGCGCCCTGGGGCGTGCCGCCGTCGCCGTAGACGAGGCGGCGATGCGCCCCGCCTCGCCGTCCTCCCACGTCGCCCGCGAGCGGCGAGGTCGCGGATCCTTCGACCTCCTCGAGCGCCTTCCCCCGCCCAAGACTTTGGCGAGAGGGGGACGGCGGGGTGCGAGCCCAACGGTACGGGTTCTGTTCCCCGTCATCACCGCTAGCGCTCGGAGAGAGGCTGTGCGCCACTGCCCGTTCGGCCATAGGGCTGACCGGGCAAAGCTTGGCACACACGAAAGAGGATGAGGGCTTAGAAAGACACGCGCGCCCCCTACCTGGTGCGCCAGATGACGGAGCGTGGAGCTCCTCACCGGGAGACCGCGCGGGCCCCCCTTTGCCGGTTCGGTCGGGGGCGCTAAGTGAGGTTCTTCGCCCTCGATCTGAGGAACGTCAGCGAGAGAGGAAACGCACAAAACACGGGCGACGTAGATAGGTTCGGGCCACCGAGAGGCGTAACACCCTACTCCTGTGTTCTGGTGGATCTGAGAGTCTCCAACAATACAAAGAGAGTTCGGTGTCTAGAGCGTATCGGCCGGAGTCCCCCCTCCCTTTCCTAGGCCTGGGCCTCCTTTTATCTGGCAAGGGGTTACCACATGGGCCTCTAACTGCCTAAGAAAGAAAGCACTCTTTTTTTTACAACCAGGGCTAGTCCACAGCCGGAAGTGACTTCTGACAGGCACGATACACGCCTCCTGCCCAGCTCGCCAGCTCTCCCGGTGGACGCCCGTTTCAACCTTCATTAAATGGCAAGCGACTTCCTTGCCATGCTTGCGCTGAAGTCTGGAATGGATCTGACCGGGACTGACATACCAACTCCAGGAGTTAGCACGCCGGCTCCGGCTAGGGACGAGAGCCAGGAGGCTCTCATCATTCTGACGGGACGGGGCGAAGCGTGCCGCAGGCCGCCTGTCGCCACCTAACCCGCGATCTGACCAGTCTGCGACCGGTTACGCACCGCGACCAGTCACGGACCGGATAAGCATGCGCTGCGCCGCATTAAAGGCGGTGTGGCACGCTCGTCTGATCCGCCATAAATGCGGTTAGGTGAGCCCTGGTGTGCTCACCTAACCCGCACACGCGGCGCCAAAATCACAGGGGGTCGGGGCACCCCGGCCCTTGGGGCCGAAACGGGAGCGGCCCGACCCCGCGGGGAGACAGAGGGAGGGGTGGCCACGTCACCCTCGGGCCCGACCCCCCCGAGGGGGTCGGGCCACGTGGGTGACAGCGGCTACTCAAGCCTCTAGTCATGATACCCCCGGTCCCATGTCACCGACACCACCCCTCTCCTCCACAGCATCGAATGGGTTGTCAACGGCCCAGATCTGCTCCACATGTTGCTGGTGATGTCGTTCCCCTAGCACTCCCGCACGTGGATGGCGGTCGCGGTGGCACTGGTGAGGATGCGAGGCGGTTTGTGGTACGGGAGGCGCTTCGGGACCACCCGGCATTCCGGGAGCTGCTCTGCCAAGCAGCTGAGGAGTACGGCTTTCCATCTGGCTCTGGCCCTGTCACGTTCCCCTGTGACGCTGGCGCCCGCTGCCTCCAGCGTCGCACCACCCTTCACCTGCTGCACCCTCCCAGTGATGACATAGCCCGCCACTGATCTTGTCGCTCCTACGACGCCAGAGGGAAGAAAGAGAGAGAGAGAGTTTTATAGGTACTCCCTATGACATGTGGGGCCCATGTTGTTTTTTTTATAATTGGATTGCCATGTTAGCGCTATGTGTACGCTACATAGGGCCAAAACCGTTTTGGTTTAGGCCAGGGGGGAGGTAATTCGTCCGGTTTTAAGTGTAAAATGCCTAGTATTCGAGTTCAGGGGTAATTCGATGAACCATGATAGTTTCGGGGGTTAATTCGTACTTTTTCCAAAATAGTTTCTAGAGTCTACTTTTCCCGCAAAGCTGCATGGACAAGGTGTAAAGGAGGTAAGAAAGAAGTAGAGAATATTTTTGCATTATTCGTATTTTATGTTATATGAATAAATTTTCTAAAATTCCGTTTAATTGCTAGACAAGATTTACCCTTAAACTTTGATGAGAGTGTTGCATTCAAAAATTACATTAAAACTGCTCATAATCCTAGGTTTTAAGCTGTTAATAGACAAACCACAATTTGTGATTTGAAAAAAGTCTATGATAAAGGTTGTGAATCATTGAAGGGATTATTTAGTACATGCACCTTTTCAGTTAGTACGACATCGGATATCTGGAGTGGTAGGGCTTAAGAGGATTATCTTAGTGCAGATGTACATTTTGTTAATGATGACAAGCAACTGCAAAAAAGAGTTCTTGGGCTAAGGTTAATTGATGTTGCACATACTGATGAAAGTATTGTAGAGAGAATTCGAGAGGTTGTTAATGAGTATTGCCTTGCAGATAAAATCTTTACAGTAACATTTAATAATGTATCTGCAAATAACTAAGGCCATGAAAATTCTACAACCATTATTTTGTGTTTATGCTGAATCATTTCTTCTGCATCAATATTGTGCATGCCATATTATTAATCAAATTGTTAAAACTGGGTTTAAAAGAGTAAATATACACACCGACCCTGTTCGTCAAGCAATCAAGTGGTTAACTGGTTCTAACCTACGGATTGCATAATGGAAAAGGTATTGTATGGCATCGGATAAGCCTGCATGTAAGTTTATAACCGATGCGGAACATTGGTGGAATGCCACTTATCTAATGTTACAGCATGTATTACCTTACAAGGATTTACTTACTGTTTTTCTTCAAACATGTAATGTTGTGACAAATGATCCGCAACTGCTATTGACAGATCATACTTGGTATGTTGTCGAAAGGTTCTTCCAATTTCTCGAAACATTTCATGATTTCATTCTTTATTTATCTCAAGTGTATTATCCAACAGCTAATTTAATTTTGCATAATATTCTTGAAATTGCCACTTTGTTGAAAGAGTATGAAAATGATGAACTTTTAGGACCAGTGGTCTTAAGTATGAACAAAATTATCTTAAATATTGGAAAAAAATATCCCCTTATTGTATGCTTTTGCATTTATTCTTTCACAATCTTCTATCACTTATTGGAGAAACTATAAATGTTGATTATTCTAACTATTCTTCCGATCTTAAGACTAAATTATATAAGGTGTTTCGAAAGTATGAATTAAAGTTTCAGGGAGTTCTCTTGCAAAGACCCCCACCTGCCTAGTTGCCCCTATGACAGGTAAGAAAAAATTACAGTGGAGCACAATTTGGGGTCACTTATCTTCCAGCCATGGTGGTGGTAGTTCGTCAGCACCAAGTGTTGACCTTGGAGTTGTTGAAGAGTTGTCCAACTATTTGGATAGCGATGTCATCAGACACGAATCATCTGACTTCAACGTACTCGGGTGATGGAATGATCACATGATATCATATCCTGTGCTTGCAAAACTAGGATGTGATGTGTTGATGGTGTCCATATCTACGGTATCCTCCGAATTGACCTTCAGTCTCTGTAGAAGAATTATTAAGGACAGAAGAACATGTCTAAGCAGTGACCAGGTAGAAATGCTACTAAGTGTAAAGATTGGGAGCTAGCTATAGAATATGTTCAATACACTGCTGACAATCAGAGATTGGCCGCTCAATTTGAAAACCTTTATTTACATCAAGAAGAAATAGAGTAGCTAGTTTTTATTTGTTGAGTAGTGGTCTGTAGGCTGTACTCTTTTCTTTGTCATGGTTTTCTCAAATATGAGTTTTTACATGATAAAGTTTTAAACGAGGCAACATGAATCATGTAAACATCAATAAAAATCATTACTCTTTTTCCCCATGTATTCTTCCAATATATTACTAAGACTAATTATTTTTTTCTATTTTTATTCACGTCTAGCAATTTCTTTCTTTTTCCTTTTTTCCTAGATTTCTTAGTCAAGCTGTCGTCGGTGCCATTCAAGTAATCAAGATTTCGGCAAAAACTACCCCGGCCTGCTGCTACACTCAATCTCCCACCTCCACGCGTCGCCTGCCAACCCGCCTTGCTGCCCTCCCTCTTCAAAAAATCGATGAAAAAGGGAGCTCCGTGCGGCCACGTCCTCCCGTGTGTCCGCATGCCTGCTCCTCGCCACCTCCTCTTGGGCTGCTCGCATGCCTACAGGGCAGTGCTGGCCCACGTGCTACTGATGGGCCCATGCTAGCGTAGCGCCAGCGGTCGAAGTGAATGAATGGCATGACACAGTGTCCACTTGGGCCATGCTTGGGCCAGGGGATGGCACATGGGCCATTGTTGACGGTCCTTAAGTGTAAAATTTGACTGTCAACTCCTGCATAAAAGAGTGCAAAATAAAATATCCAACTTATTGGTAGAGGGTTTATCATTAACGATTTTCATAAGTATTGGTGAATATTTGTATGCAGGTAATTTTAGATGAAATTACACCTGCCAAGCGACGAAATGTACCTCCGGCCAATCGTACGCGAGTGCAAGGAGTCGGTGGCTGAAGGCACTGGACTGGTTCGGACGAACCAACCAAACGACTCCTAGCCACCAGCTTCCACTGGCACTCTCCTATTGGATGGTGATGGTGGTTATGGGTGAAATGACCTCCACAGCCGTCATTCCTACCGTCATTTGGCCCTATAAAAGGATAAGCTCAATTTGTTTCACAACAGACAACAAAGTGGAGTATAACTCACTTTTATACTTTAGGCTTCACTCTAGTAGTGTTGAGAAAATAGGTAGAGATTGAGGTGATGTTTCAGAGGAGTACCAAAGTTGTCGGCGCTCTCCTCGCTTGTACCTTGGCAGATGTTTCTTGAATAAAATAAGTGTTCGAGATTTTATTTTGGTATTTATTTTACTTTCTTAAGTGAGATATATTCTCATCGTTATGGATTTGTCATTTAGTATTTATATTAAGTGTTCTAGTATTAGGATTCTGGATCAAGAAAAAAGTTCCTACACGAGGCTAGAGTAGTAATCAATAATATGTTTTATATTTCTAACTTGATTCTTGGCTTGTGAAAACATAATCTTTAGGAAGCACGTTACATAAATATTTGACGAATGAAATATGTAATGATAAAAAGAATCCTGCTCTTCTTGTATAAGTGTTTGGCAATTTTATATTGAAAATTAAATATATAACTTTGCTTTCTTCTCATTGATGTTGTATTGTTACCAAACCCATATATCAATCATATTGATAAAGCTTATACATATGTTGCTTGTTATCATTTTAAGTTTGATCAAATTATTGGAACTCTTGTTAGATTCTTTTCGTACTTTCATGATCAAAGATCACACACACATTATATATGCTAAATCTCTACACTGGAGGTTAGCAAACATATGTCTTCAATCCACCATAGGTACTATACTTCTACATTGTAAGTCAGCATCAGTTATCCATTCACCAAATAAAGACTCCACACATTTATGATCCCTTCTCTAATTATCCATGCAAGATGAGACATGAGCTACTAATTTAATTGATGTTGAGAAAAAAAAGAGATATGATCACACAACTATCCTCGAGCATGTAAAAAAAAGAAAAAAAAGGAAGAAAGATAGCCTGTTCTCCAAATAAGTTCAAGGAGAGGGATCATTCAAAAATGAATCATCATCCTATTTTTCATCTTTCCACATACACATTCACTTTCCACACACATGCAATTCTTCTTTATCATAGTTGCATTATTATTTATTTTTTTGGATCAGCCTTTTGACTTTACACTCTATGTGATGCAAGATTACATGGGAGGCTCAGATGCAAATGGAAATCTATGCTGCTTGATGCGACACAGATGGAAAGCATGCTATATGCGAATCAAGGCTGAGCCAGGAGATGGAAGGGCTGGCTCACAAAAGGGAAAGTGAAACGGAATCGTCGGCTGATGGGGATTCACCGTTCGAATGCTATAAAACTGCGGCATGACGGCGGCAAGGCTCTTCGCCAAACTCAATCGATAAATTAATTCCTGTTCTTTTTTATGATCTTTTCTTTCTTTTTAGAAGTAGATCAATCCAATTCTCTTTGCCGATTTGCATGAAAATCGGTCGCTAGTTGCCGTGAAAATGCAATGGTTATCTTATCAATTTGTTGTTGACAAACTGCGTGTTAGCGATTTTCCACGCCGACAGTTATAAATCGTTTTTGGTTTGCCTTAATTCAATCTTGATTAGTGCAAGAACCGAGACTATGTTTAGAAATATCTACATGCAATATTTAAGTAGTTCGGATACCGGTTAACTGGCATATATAGTAGATGGATACATGTCAAAAGATTAACTTTTACCAGCAAAAAAAATTCGGGAAGAATATATTAATGAAAATGGAAGAGAAGAATTATCTTTAAATCACCAAGGGGACTGCATTTTACATGGGGTATTATTCATATCAGTTCACTGTTTACGTGAAAGTTTTTGGAATTTTTTGTATTTTTAGATTTTTTTTTTAATATTTACAGAAATATTATAGCGCCGAAAAAATTTGCAAAAATAGACCCTGCCGCCCTTCGCAAGGGCGGCAAGCCGACGTGGCACACGCGCGCTGGACGGCGCGGGACGGCCGTCCCCCTGCCCCCTTGCCGCCCTGGCAAAGGGCGGCAAGACCCCCTTGCCGCCCTTACAGAGGGCGGCAGGCCTGCCCGCCTATAAAGCCCAGCCGGCTGCTTTCAGGAGGCCATTCCCTCCTCACCTCTCCACATCAAAAAAAAAGGAGAAGGGGAGGAGAAGAAAAGAAGAGGCGAAGCCCTGCCGGTTTGAAACTTCGATTTCAGGTAATATTCGTAGATTATATACGTGACTAAATATATGATGTTAACTAGGATATCACTTGTATTTTTGTAGAACTTTGGTTGGATAAATGCATTGTATGAAATAGGGTTTTACCTGTGGTACTATATAAATATATATTGTTAGATGTAGGTAACTTAGTAGATCTGTAGTATTTGTAGTTATTAGGTTTGTAGTTTTAAATGTTGTTGAGTAACATTGCAATAGAATATATAAAAATTTAGGTACGTTGCAAAGAAGATATTACACTGTAGTCGTTTATTATGTAAAATAACGGCCTAGTAATTAACTTTACAGATATGTCCAGTAAACTTATATTTCAACTATACCATGGTCAAGGAAACGTCCGTTATGGGCCAGCTGGGGTAGATCTGTCAGAATTTATTGTAACAGCAAGGGGAATTGATAGGCCAGCCGAGAGGAGTGTACCTTCTATAAAAAAATGGTTGATGCGGGGCTTGGGAGTTGATCCACAGACTAGTGACATTACAATCTATGTTGTAGTAAGTCGGGCAACAGAGGGTTTTTATTGGGAACTAATGCCGGTTCAAAACTCTGGGATGTGGAGATGGTATGTGGAGAATGCATTGCAACGTGGGTGGCCTCTAGCTATGGTTCCGTATGTTCATCCGAAGGATCCAAGTGTACAGATGAACATGGATGATGGCGAGGGGCCAAGTGCAGAAGTGAATGAGATTGAAGTGGATCAGGTCAATGCACCAGAGGAAGATGGAGTAGCTCCAGTAGTAGCTCCAGTAGGCATGCAAACTGGTGGAGTGGCTGACGAGGGGGAGACTGTGGGTGCCATTGTGGACGAAATGGAAAAAGAGGATCGTGACAACGAGCGTGTGGAGGAAGATGATTCGTCAGATGATGACGAGAACAATATTAATCCAGCTGAATGGGCTAGTGATGATTTTTCTGGTTTGGTCATCTCTGAATGGGAAAATGTGAGATGGGAGTACAAGGAAAACGAGATTATCGAGAGAGCGAGGTATGGTAATGGAGAAGACATGAAGGAGGCGGTGAAGCATTATGCAGTGTCACTTCATAGGGAGTTTTGGGTTGCCAAGTCTAACCGGACACAATATGAAGTTAGGTGTGTTAATGAAAAAGATGGGTGTCCGTGGAGAGTGCACGCCTATAAGGGGAAATGGAAGGACTACTGGACAGCGTCGGTCGTTACGAAACATACTTGTTATCTACCTGGTGTTCAGAAATACCACAGGAACATTACATGTGCATTTGTTGCATCTGAGATGTATGCGCATGTCGTGGACAATCTGGCATATGAACCGAAATCAATAATCCGACATATCGAACAGACATTCAAGTATACAATTAGCTATGCCAAGGCGTGGAGGGCCAAACAGAAAATAATAGAGATGAGATTTGGAACTTATGAAGCCTCATATGACAATTTGCCACGTCTGCTATCTGTTATCCAACAAAGAAACCCTGGGACCTCTTGTGCACTCAAGACATTCCCCTCAATTGAACATCCTGGCAAGACTGTGCTGCAAAGAGCGTTCTTAGCTCTACATGCATGCAAGATGGCATTCGTGCACTGTCGTCCAGTTCTTTGTATTGATGGCACATTTTTGACCGGGAAGTATCGGGGCCAGATACTAACAGCAATTGGGGTAGATGGGAACAATCAGGTATTACCGTTGGCATTTGCTTTTGTCGAGAGCGAGAACACCGACAGCTGGTACTGGTTCCTCCATCTGGTTAAGACAGAAGTTGTTGGTATGAGGCCCAATGTGTGTCTAATACATGACAGGCACGCCGGTATGCTTCGAGCGATAGAAGAGTTAAAGTTTGGGAGTATGGAAAGAGGATACCCTGGCCAGTGGGAAGATGTACAAAGCAGGTGGTGCATGCGTCATATGGGAGCTAATTTCTTCAAGCAATTTAAGAACAAGGAGTTGATGAACATGTTCAAGAGGCTATGCAATCAGAACCAGGAGAAAAAATTCAATGAGCTTTGGAAGAGATTAGATGAGTTGACAGGCAAATGTAGTGACCAGCGTGCAACAAGACCAGCGGCCGCTGTACCTGACCCTCCTCAAGCACTCGGAGCTCTCCCAACAGACAGTGTAACATTGGTTAGAAGAACTGGGGAGCAAATTCGAAAATTTTCTCAGTGGATTGAGAATGAGCCAAAAGAGAAATGGGCTAAGACTTATGACACAGGTGGTGCTAGATATGGTATAATGACAACAAATTTGGCGGAAGTTTACAACTGGGTGATGCGCGGTGTCCGTGGACTCCCACTAGTTGGTATAGTGGAGTTCATTTTACATGGGACATGCAAGTATTTCAGGGAGCGGTTCCAAGCAGTTTTTCCCTCTATGCCGAACAACAACATTTTATTTGGAACTTTCATGGAGAAAAAACTAGCGGAGTGGCGTGCAAAGGCCATGAAACATCGAGCTCTAGTGCAAGGTACCCAACAACACAGGTTTGAGGTACTCTGCCAAGACAAGGCAGGCAGGGGTATCTACCGCAAGAGAGTAAAGCAGGAGTGCGTTCTCAAAGACGACGGCACATGTCATTGCTCCTGTAGAAAGCCGACGCTACTCCACAGGCCATGCACCCATGTCATTTCCGCGGCATCTGAGTGTGGCATCCAAGATGCAGTATATGTGTCACAATACTTCTCCAAGCAAGCAATATATCACACATGGAGTGGCGAGATTTTTGGCTTCGGTGTAGCTGGGGAGTTCACAAAGATTAACGATCCGATAATCTATATTCCTGACCCAACGAAACTCCGAGACAAGGCGGGACGGAGGAAGACTCGGCGCATCCGCAACGATATGGACGAGTCGGAGGCAGGCAGGGTGAAGCGGTGCAGCAAATGCGATGAACGTGGCCACACCTACAAGTATTGTCCTGAAGACAAGGAAAAACCAAGTGCGGCAGAGGCAGGTCTATCAGGATCAGCAGCAGATGGAGCTCGCCCTACGGGTGAAGGCACTACTTCAAGGCGACCCCGTCCTAGACGTTCTCGTGGAACGTCCGGTTATGTGGTGTAGTTCGTGTGTTGTATGTTGGCAAAAGGCTTTGCTTGTAATTTCGTTCGAACTTATCGATATGTTCGCATTGTGTTGTGTTGCGAACCACTTGTTAGACTTCCGCATGTAATGTCTTTATGTTTTACGGCTTGTAATTTTGTTTTATGTTATTTCATTCTCGTTACGTGCCTTTGTGTAACGAAAGTTATGTTCTCAATAATCTGCACTCTTGCATGTCTCTATAAGTATTCTTCCGTTTCAGATAACTTGTTTTTACAATTATATTATTACCTTCTTATTTACCCTAACATGTAACACGTTATTTGCAGAGATGGCACATCCTGAGTTGTTGGATCCGGCGATAGATCAGCGCCACCGGTCGTACCTTACTGCGGTGGAGGGGGCTCAGCTTGGGACGTTCCGTCCACGGTCGTCACGCGAGCGACTTTTGGTTCACGACTCCTTCGTCGAGAGGTATGGTTTTACTGTGTTCACGACACCGGGCTTACCTTACTACGGTGGAAGGGGCTTAGCAATGTGTTCATTTTAACGTCTGGTATTATTTCGCTTTCGTAGGTTGCGTGAGGCCGGTCTCTTACCGTTGGCTCGGCTAGTTGAGGCCGCCACCGGCGACGCTGACGTGACGAGACGTTGGGACCCGGACAGGTCCCTCCTAGCAGCGTTGGTCGACCGGTGGAGGCCGGAGACGCACACTTTTCACCTCCCGTGCGGTGAGGTAGCCCCTACCCTGCAGGATGTCTCGTACTTGTTGGGGCTACCGCTCGCGGGAGACGCTGTCGGGCCAGTTAACATGGGTGTGGACTGGAAGGACGAGCTGACGGCACGTTTCGCACCCGTGCAGCGCCTACCAGGTCTACCGCTCGAGCCGTTGCAGCAGCACCGCAACACCGGGCCTACGAAGAGGTGGCTGCTTCAGTTCACTGTAAGTTCTTTCTACCTAAACTGACGTGTATTATGTACGTAACTTGTAAAGTGCCTAACATTTCATCCAATGCTTGCAGGTTGACCAGCTACCGGAGGAGGCCGACGAGTACTCCTTCAGCCGTTGTTTGGAGGCGTACTTGTTGTGGCTTTTTGGGTGGGTGATGTTCTATGGTAGTCACGGACACTCGGTCGACCGGGGTCTCGTGCACTACGCCAGGAGCATCGCCGACGCCGCGGTCGGTGAGGTGCCTCAGTGGAGTTGGGGCTCCGCGTTGCTGGCGGCTCAGTACCGTGGCCTCTGCGAGGCTTGTACCAGGACGGACCCTGGCGCGATCTTCGGTGGGTGCCCTCTCTTCATTTCTCTTTGGGCGGCTGAGAGGTTTGCGATCGGCCGCCCCCTTGTGGAGCACCACCCTTACGACGCGTCGCTGTACGAGAACAGACCGGCGGTCGACTACCCAACGATGGGTACTCTGTGGTGCCGGCGTCAGGTACGTCGCTAGTATTTGGTAATATTGTCCTACTATTGTTAACTTCATCCTACGTCACACTGACCTTATTGTATTGCAGCGCCGATGGGCTCACGTGCAGGTTAGGCGGTCGTATGCGGAGTTTGTGATGGAGTTCGACCGCCTTCTGCCGACGGACGTAGTGTGGGAGCCCTACAGTGCCATGCTTACCCACAGTCGGGCGCCGCTGGGCCTGTCCACACTCTGCACGAGGGACCAGGCGTACTGGATGACTACGGTTCCGATGGTGTTCGACATCTGTGTCGAGCCGCACGCACCTTACCGCGTGATGCGGCAGTTCGGCTTCCGTCAGTCCTTTCCAGTCCCGTTTCCGGCGGGCGTCACGGCTGCCGTTCACCGGTAAGCCGTTTTACTACGATTTAATATGTTGCATTAACATCGGGCTGTCCATAATAATTTGCTTTGTTTGTCGTTCGCCCTAATACAATACATTAATTTGAAGGTACTCGCGCAAGGGTCAGCACTCAGCTGGTCACTGGCCTGCCAAGTTGGGGCCTTTTCTCGACGACTGGTTGCTTGCTACCGAGGAGGTCGTGGACCACGCGGGAGAGCCACACACGGAGGAGGGGTATCAGGCGTACCTACGTTGGTACCAGCCACGCACCCGTACTAGAGTCACCTTCGCTCCGACGGAGCAACAGGCCCACGCCGCGAGCGCCAGAGACCTCTACGCCAGGCACCGCGACCAGGACTTCGCTCGTGCGGTGAGTACCTTGCATCGCACCATCGTCTCATCATCTTTTCTGTTGGACAAAGGCTACGAATATTTACGTTCTAATTAACCGTGCAGGCCGTTGAGTGCAACAGGGTCGTCGTTGATGCTACAACGGCGATCCAACGGTTAGGCGCGGGGATTGAGGTGGGGGCAGACGAGCACCTGTCGACGTACACGCGGATACGGGACTCGATGCGCTTGGTTCTCCGTGCGCTGACCTGTCGTGCTGCCGACGTTGCTCAGGCAGACGCAGCACCACAGGTGCGTCCCCGACCGACTGCTCCTCGTCCAGCTGCGCACGTTCCTAGGCCGACACCCCCTCCCTTCGGAGGTACGTATATTCAAGGTCTATTTGTACATCATCAATCAATTGATACTCAATTTATGTGTAAGCTTACAAGTGTCGCGTCCTCGATGTGTAGGCTTCGCTCAGCCTGGGACGACGCCGGGCGCCCACTCCTGGCAGGCTGCGGGGTCATCGTCACAGGCAGGTGCGTCGGCCTCGCTGTCTACACAGTTTTGGCAGGACGCCGGGACTTCGTCACAGCCGGGCGGCACGTCTGTTGCGTCGGCCTCGCTGTCTGCGCAGTTCTGGCAGGACGCCGGGACTTCGTCTCAGCCGCCCGGCACGTCTTGGCAGGGTCCTACCGGGACTTCGTCCGAGCACGGGTGGGCTTCCGCCACGCACTTCGACCTTAGTGACTTCGACTTCCCGGACATTATCGGTCCCTCACAGCTTGGAGGCGCACCGCCGGTGCACACGCAGGAGCAGTCGCCCTCTACCCCACTCCCAGACCCTCGCACTACCCGTGCTGTCCCACCGGATCGCTTCACGTACTCCCAGGACCACGTGCGAGCACAGGCCCGGAGGACCAAGCGGGGTCACGGCACGAGTCAGGGCCAGTAGAGCAGACATCTCTTTATTTTTCTTTACATTCTTGTACTATATGGTTGTAGACTGAATATGTTGTTGTTTATATTCGGGACTCGCATTCCTACACTTCGCTGTTACGTTTTCCAAAAACAGGAGTCCCTTTCGCCACATGGACGAGTACTTTCGGTCGAGCCGATGCAGCTTTCTTTATTCGCGTGCGATACGACTGCGGAATGGCTTCTCATGCCCTTACATGTCACATCAGCATATGTCCAATCTTACTTTCGGCGAGAATTCCGCCCTCTATAAGGGCGGAAGGCCTTACTCCGCCCATATATAGAGTGGCAGGGTACTTTCGGTCGAGCCGATGCAGCTTTCTTTATTCGCGTGCGATACGACTGCGGAATGGCTTCTCATGCCCTTACATGTCACATCAGCATATGTCCAATCTTACTTTCGGCGAGAATTCCGCCCTCTATAAGGGCGGAAGGCCTTACTCCGCCCATATATAGAGTGGCAGGGTGCTCATTTCAACCGGTCCAACCGAAGGAAAAAAAAGAGAGGTGACTAAGAAGGAGAAGAGCTGCGAAGCATTGTTGCTGTGCTTATTCGAGCGCAGGTTAGTACAATATTCCGACGTATGGTTATATTTTGTGTCGCATACTAGTGTAATTACCATGTATTTGAAATTTGTGAGTAGATTTGTAGCACTTAGATACGGACCCTAGTTTATTTGCGAGTAGATCTGTAGCACTGTTAGTAGTTATGTTGAAATTTGTGAGTAGATCTGTAGCACTTAGAAGTGTGAATAATTTTAGACTAGATTTGTTGTGCACACGTTTGGTTTGTAGTAGTACTATATTTGACCGTACAATGAGAAGTGTTAAGGGTGTTTACAATATTTTATAGTTGTATTTTTAAACTGTAGGATGCCAAGGCGTGGAAAAGCTACCAACTCAAGGTAACATAAATCGTTTTTGTGATATTATGTGTTATTCGTTGTGCATGAAATGAGGAATCCTAGATTAACGGGTTAGGGTGTTTCATTTATTGTTCACTTGTAGTCGCCCGAAGACTGGAAATGCCTTCAACCCATTGCCTTTGCCTAGCGGTGTTTCAGTGCCCATGTGCTGGTGCGGTGATCCTTGCAAGGTAGCCAAGTCCGATGAAGAGGAGACGTACATGCAGAGATACTGGATGTGTGCCAATTTTGAGTTTGAGCCAACACCTGAGATACGCCGCATTAACTTAATGGTGAGGAACTGATGTTTTGTAATGATTATTTGGTGTATGAAGTAGTCTTCAACAACTTATTTGGTTAGTAAACATTGCATTTGTTGTAGACCCCTCCACCGCTATGTGATTTTGAGCAGTGGATCGACACCGAGATCAAGCCGCAAAACAAGGAGCGTTTGGAGTACATGCGGCAATGGGATGCAGAGCGCAAGGAGAAGATAGAGCAGAGACGCAAGGAGGAGGCCGCAGAAAAAGAGCACAAGGCTGAGGCGGAAAGGAGGCGTGTTGCTGCGTACAGGGAGGAGCGGGAGCGGAAGCTTGAGCGTGCGCGGCGAGCGAAGGCAGCAATGGAGGAGAACCCCGATGCACAGAGGAAGGGAAAGTGGCCTCGTTGCACTCAGTAGTACGCACGAGTTGGTAGTTGTATGGTGTTAGGGTTTAGGCCGGCCTTGTTTCGCTAAGTGGGTAGGAACGTGTTCCATCGGTTCGTGGGATCTCCATATCTATCCACTCAACGAATTTGCAGACCCAACGATATGCCTATGTAACATGTTATCATTATGTACGATCAAGTTAGCGTTCTGCGTATTCAGAATTGGTACTAGAAATTGGAGCACATAAGCCATACCCGATCCATGTTGCCACATTGGAAGAATCGCCTCCCCCGAGTATTTGAGTTGAGAGACGACTAAAATATACAGTCATCACCACAATGGCACAACGGACGGTCACACCATGGTGGAATGAAACTGCCCAAAGGATGATGTATTGACATATGAGGAGTGATGAATTTTCGGAGTTGTCCCAAAAGTATTTTCGGAATTTTTAAACATACTAGTTGGATGCCCATGCGTTGCAATGGGAAAAAAATTAGGGCAACTTTAAGGCCCCGTTTGGATGGGATTAGTAAAACCAAGTTGTGCGTTCTGGAAATTTTCGGAGTTGTCCAAAAATCATTTTCGAAACTTCCAAAAAATTACAGAACCAAGTTGTGTGTTCTGGAAATTTTCGGAGTTGTCCGAAAATCATTTTCGGATCTTCCGAAAAATTACAGAACCAAGTTGTGCGTTCTGGAAATTTTCGGAGTTGTCCGAAAATCATTTTCGGAACTTCCGAAAAATTAAAGAACCAAGTTGTGCGTTCTGGAAATTTTCGGAGTTGTCGACGGCGGGGGAGGACTGGCGCGGGAGGGCAGGCGCGGCAGCAGCGGCGCGGGATGGCCGGCGCGGCAGCGGCGGCGGGGGATGGCCGGCGCGCGGGCGCGACGGCGCGGGAGGAGCGGCGGCGCTACGATGAGGAGAGAGAGACGGTCAGACGGCTCGCGCGGGCGGCTTCGGTGAGGCGCTGAGGCGAGAGAAGAGAAGAAAGAGCGAGAGAGAGGGAGGCGTTTTTATTTGGAGCGGCTTTAGTGAGAACGGACACTACGGTTCCTTTCTTTTTAATATGGTATAGATACACTACAAATTTAGGTTTCTGTAAATTTTCGGAGCTATCCGAAAGATTTTCGGAATTCGGGAAGCAAAATAAGATTCTGTATATTTTTGGAGTTGTCTGAAAATATTTTTCGAAACTTTCGAAAATGATAGTGTAGTCATTAAGTTTATGAAATTTTTCGGAGTAGTTCTCTTTTGGAATTTTTGAAAAACGCGTGTAAACTCGGGAAGTTGCAGTGCAAATTTAAAATAAATAAAACCTAATTATCATATACTAATATTTTTTTACATGTCCTTATTTACTTCTCATCTTAATCTGATCTTGCTCGATGATCAGTTGCTTCTAGCTAGCTTTGGTTTGGTCATGGGACACGTATTTTTTCAGGAAGTTTCTTCTTTCTTTCTTTCGAACTCAACGTTGATCCATCTAGAAGATATGCACGTACACGTACACACACATACCGTACTGATGATGCACAGTCTGTTGCCACATGAGCTAACTGAAAGGGCAGGGATGTTGCCGCCCTTGCAGAGGGCGGCAAGCCCTCGGCACACCGTGGCCCGTGCGCGCCGTCAAGACGCACACGGCGCCGTGTGCCACGTCAGCTTACCGCCCTTTCAAAGGGCGGCAGGATCTATTTTTGTAATTTTTTCCGGCGCTATAATATTTCTGTAAATATTAAAAAATAAAATCTAAAAACAAAAAAAATTCAAAGTTTTTGATAGCGTCACACGGCGAGAGGCGAAGCGCTATTGCGTAGCCAAGGCTTGCAGGCCCATCTGACCATGGTGAGGCACGGTTGCTTGAATCAGATGGGCAGAAGGCCCAGCCAGCCCAAGTTGGGGCCGAGAGCAGAAGCGTATCGCGTGAGTTGCTGTCGTGCGAGGGCACAGGATATAGAAGGGACGTGCCAGCTGACTCGGTCTTACGCTGATCGCGACGAACAGGGCTGGACGAAAAAGCTTATGACTCGTTAGCTCGCTCGACATGGTTCGTTGTGTTTTTCAAACGAGAGGAGGTCGCGGCGATGGCGCGGGAGGAGGTCGCGGCGACGGCGTGGGAGGAGGAGCTAGGTGGCGACGTGGGAGGACATGGCGGCGCGGGAGAAGGGAGGCAAAGTGGCGGCCTAGGAAACGATGCCGAGGGAAGACGACGCGGTGGCGGCCCGGGAGGAGGTGACAGCGGATCTTGTCGGGAACGGTTTGCCTGGAAAGATATAGTTCAACAATTGGTTGCCTGCGAAAATGTACGCCCTCAAGTCACAGTTCAGCGGGCCCACCGCCTGCGAAAATTAGGTTAGGCCCACACAACAGTGGGAGAAAATCACTAAAATTAAATAAATAAATAAATAAATGGTATTAAAAAATTGAAATTAAAAATGTTAAGATTATATTATCTATAGTATTCCTGGAAAATACAGGAGAATTATTAAAAAAAAATAGAAACTCACTAGAAATGTGGGAAAAAATATAAATGGTATGAAAATTTCCATAAAAAATGGTTAGTCCATATGTTGTGTTAATTAAAAACATTAAGATTATATTATCTATAATATTCCTGGAAAGTAAATGAGAATTGTTAAAAAATAGAAATCGTATTAAAAATTGAAATAAAAACTGGTAAGACATATATTGTGTTAATTAAAACATAAAAACTTGCAAAATGAGTGCAGATAGCCCCTTACATACCATCATTACATAACAAACCATTCGATAAAGACATTATATCATTGGAACCATATACATACGTTATCCTTTCAACTTTTTTCTCACTCAGTCCTTGCGCATGTACGGCTTCACGGTATTCTCAGGAGATGCCTCTACAAGCTTAATCTTTTGTAGAAATTAAGAATAAAGAGGCATACTATCATATTGGTTGTAATCTTTGACATCTTTGACCCCGTCCACTCCCAAGATCTTTTGTTTTCCTGGTAGAACTATTTCTTTTTTCACACTCGCAGGGTCTCTCACATAGAACACATGTGCCACGTGATCGGCGAGTATCCAAGGGTCATCCTTGTGACCCACATTACCAAGGTCAACAACGGTAAGTCCATACTTGTCAACATTAACACCGTTTGGGCACCCACTGACACTTAAATAGGGGGAATTGCATTGTGAGTCCATAGTCGACTTTCCAGATTTCTTCAATAAGCCCAAAATATGATTGTTTTTCCCCCGAGGAATCCATTGCCTCTACTCGCACACCGCTGTTTTGAGTGACGGTCTTACTATCATGGGCTTTTGTATTAAACGTGTATCCATATCCCTGCCAAGAATTGACTGTACTTGATGGACCACATGGCAACTGCTTCATAGTTATTTCATTGGTGGTTTCTCCATCCGGTAAGTTTAGTTCTCGCATATCTATGAAGAGACGCTTGCGTTCTACCATGATCCACTCATTTGTGCGTTCCTTATTGTTAGCTCTTAGTAGTTTGAGGTGTTGCTCGATGTAAGGCTCAACAATAGCAAGCTAATGAAGAACGCTGAAGTGAGCTTCTCGAACTGATTTGTAATCATAGTCGACGAATCTCTTCATTCCCTTTGTCCCCCTACCAGTCATGCTGCCCTTGTGTCATGGTACAAGTACTCCAATTGTCTTTCCATCTTTGAGGTAATTGATACAGCACTCGACGACCTCTTCTGTACTGTATCCCTCAATTATTGATCCCTCTGAATGGGCACGATTCCATACGTAGCCCTTCAAAACAGCCATGTAACACTCGTAGGATCACATTTGATGTAGGTACAACGGACCAAGTGCAATTATTTAGGGCACTATGTGAACCATGAGGTGCTCCATCATATTAAAATAAGATGGAGGGAAACACATCTCAAGTTGGCATTGGTCTCATGTGAGAATGTATGAAGACGTGCTAACTCTTCAGGATTGATGACTTTCTATGAGACTGCATTGAAAAAGTACCACATCTTTATGATAGAAACCTTTAAATGTTCCGATTTAATGACCCTTGTAGCAATGGCGAGAAACACGGTGAGCAAGACATGACAGTCGTGTGAATTATAACCAGATACCGACAAATCTTTCATGGAGACTAGTCGCCTGATATTTGATGACAAACCTATGGCACTTTCACATCGCGAAGGGATTTGCAAAATGCCTTTTTCTTTTCAGGTGTTAGTGTGAAACAGGCTAGTGGGAGATAAACTTTACCATTCTTCTCTCCTTCTTGAGGGTGTAGCTCTTCCCTAATTCCCATTTCTACTAGGTCTCTACGTGATTGCAGACCATCATTTGTCTTGTTTGGTATGTCCAGCAATGTTCCAATGGTGTTGTCGAACACATTCTTTTTTAGATGCATGACATCTATGGCATGCCGAATCTCCAGATCTTTTCAGTATGGTAGGTATGTAAAGAAAGGAATGCTTCTTGAATGGGGGAGGGAGATCATCATCTGGTTTCTTACGCTTTGTCCCCTTTGAAGATTTCTTAATCCCTTTCCCGAACATGCATTCTATTTTCTCTGTCATGCCACATACTTTTTCCCCGGGTGTAGATTTTGGTAGAGGATCATTCTCTTCAGTACCATCGAATCCTGACGTCATCTTGCGATACTTATGATCTTTGCGTAAGAACTGTCGGTGCCACAAGTAAACAAGCTTGTTGGAACCTAGGAGGTTTCTGTAGTACATTCCATTTAAGCAGATCACACATCCTGTTTTCCCTTTAGTCTGCCTGAAACTGAAAAAATGGCGGGGTAATCGTTAATGATAACAAAAATGATGGCCTTCACTGTGAAGTATTGTCTTAAGTACTCGTCCCACACTTTCAACTCTTCATTCCATAAATCTATCATATCTTCTCACAATGGTTCAAGAAAATACATCAATATCAATACCAGGCTGTCGGGGTCCTTGTATCAGGACATAGAGTACAACATATTTTCGCTTCTGACAAAGCAGGTAGGAAGATTGTACATGGTAAGAAGCACTGGCCAAGTGCTATGTGAGCTGCTCATGTCCCCAAAAGGATTAACTCCATCAGTACTCAGGGCAAACCTAATATTCCGTGGGTCTTTAGCAAATTCTGTGTACTTTGCATCAAAGTTTATCCACTGACAAGCATCCGCTGGGTGTCGGAGCATCCCGTCTTTCTTGCGCCCTTCTTGATGCCAACACATTAGTTCTGCATCTCGGGGGTTTGAGTACAAATGCTTAATGCGGTCTTTCACAGGAAGGTACCACATCACAAGCTGCGGGATTTTTCTCTTAGTTTTCTCCAATGTGTCAGCCTCTTCTAGGCAAGTGTTGTTATTTGATTTGTACCAGCTAGCACTGCATGTTGGGCATTTATCCAACGAAGTGTACTCTTTCCTGTACAGTATGCAGTGATTCATGCACACATGAATCTTTTCCACACCAAGAGAAAGGGGACATATGAGTTTCTTCGTTTAATAGGTATTGGATGGTAATGAGTTAGGCTTCGGCAGCATGATTTTCAAAAGTTCAAGAAGATTGTCGAAACTAACTATCAGACCATCCATATCTCGCCTTCAACCTCATAAATTCAAGAACTGACCGTAATGTTGAGAACTCACTGTCACAACCCTTTGATTCATCATACAAAACATCGTTCACTGCCTTCTATAAAGCTTCAAAATTATCTAAACCCCTAGCCGATCCAATTAGCACCTCAGGTTCTGCATGACGTAACATTTTCTTTAGATCAATATTATTATCACCACAACTATCACCATCAGCATACTCCATGTTATCAACATCCGGCCGATCTTCTTTGTCATTAGGTTCCACTTGATGCTCGCCATGATGTGTCCATATTACGTAGTCATCCATAAATCCATGAATCACTAAGTGCTCCATTAGGCTTGTAACATCTGTCCATACTTTTTCATTCTTACAGTCAGCACATGGACAATGTATCTCCCTTGCATTGTTGTTTTCAGCGTGCGCCTTGGTAGTATCAATAAATTTAGATACTTCATCTATATATGGCAGCAAAAACCTCAGCGTATGATACATCCATTGGCGCCTGTCCATATCTCTGGAAAAATTTCATTTACAACTATATTAAAAAATCTTAACAACAAATATTTGTAAACAAACTTTAGGTCGCCTAAAGGATAAAGAAATATTAATAACTAAGGGATGATGGTGATCTATGAATTTATCATAAATATAATACACTTATTTTTTGTAGATAGACCTAGGGGATGTAAAATTTTCTCTCTCCTATCTAGATCTAGGAAATGGATGAGAGCAAAAAAAACATCATTTTGGGTAATTAAATTATCATATTCAACCACTAGAGGATGAGAGGACCACATGGCATCAAGGAGTATACATAAATCCAATACAATCATATCATAGGAAAGTAAAAAAAAAGAAAGGAAAAAACATGGTGCTTTTTCTTCACTATTTTGCATGCATAGATCCATCACAAAGGGAGATTTAAAATTATAAAACAATGCGTAACAAGAGTGAAAAGGCATGGATGTAACCACTATAAAAAAATCCCTAGAAAATTTGGAGTTCAAAACCTTCTGCCCTATATTTTGGTTGTCTTCGGTGAGAGAAACTTTGGATGGATGAACAGGTGCTCGTGGAGGAAGAAGGCTATATAGCCTCATGTTTGCAGGCGGAACACATAAGGCGTCCGCATGCAAAAATAATCTTCGTAGGCGGACCACATAAGGCGTCTGCCTATGATAATTGCAGGTGGCGCCTTATGTCGTCCGCCTGCGAAGATGATTTTCACAGGTGTCACCTTATGTTGTCCGCTTGCAAAAATATATCTTCGTAGGTGGACGACGGTCTCGCCCTCGGTTGCTCTTTTCGTAGGCGGCCATTTGGCTCCAAGAGTCCTACCCGTCTGGAAAAAAATTCCATCGTCTAGAAAAATGATTTTTTTAGTAGTGAATTATCAGATGTTGCGTGAATTTGTAATCAATACACCATCAAATCAGGATTACAACGAACAACAATACAATAACAATAATAGAACATCTTAGTTCTAAACATGATATCTACTCAAAAGGGCAATAATCAATTAACAGACTATCATAATAACTACATACTGAAGTGTTTATCAACATAAATACATAATGTTCATAACGTAATACTCCCTCTGTCACAAAATTATAGTTGTCATTTTAGGATTCAAAATATTTCTAAAAAAATTATAACTTTCGAGTACTTTCTGCCAATTCAATCATCTCAAATTCAAAATTCTCTACATCATACCCGCAATTACCCTCTCACTCTCAACCACATATCATTTAATAGTGGGCATTCCATCATACCCTCAATCTTTACTAAACAACCTACAACAATAATTATTTTGGGACGGAGGTAGTAATAACTTAGTATGGTTTAAAAGTCCAAGCTAACATTCACATGTTCAAAACAAGCACCCAATATAGCATGACATATAGCAGGTCCAAATATGATATCCATACAGTGCTACTAATAAGTTACAATTCTAAACTAACAACAGTAGCAAAGGCAATAAGTGGGTAGCGATGGCTAATTAAGCTTGAGATGAGACGGTGAGAACCTCGGACTGAGGAATCTATGTTAACGATGAATTGCATCATTAGATGGGCCAGCTCTTGTTATATGGATCAGATATAGTGATCACATGGGATGATAATTTCAGATTATCCGGCAAATAACCAATTGGATAATCTGATGGAAATGATTGATCATCCGCACCTGCGGAATTTTAGGCATACCTATCCGAATCTGCACCCAAATCCATTGGATTTCTATAAACCTCTAGTATTTCCTTATTTCGGGTGGATTTGGAGAATAGCAGATCTCGGACAGGAGGCATTCCAGATGTATGACACCGACAACAACGGGAAGATCTCCGCACTGGACCTCCACCGTGTCCTCTGGTAGCTTAGCGAGAAGCGCTCCATCGCCAACTGCTCTCGCATGTTCTGCTCCGTCGACACCGATGGTGATGGCTGCATCAACTTCGACATCAACTGCATGCCAGGAAACCACGCAGTGCTCTTTGGTCGGCATCGAGCGGCAATGGAGGTTCTGGACATGACTCTAGTGGCGTGCATCCACCGTGTGGCAACTGGCTGGCAGAGTTGCCACTAGATTTGGTGCCGAGCTTCATTGCCACCACTGTGTCCTAGCTCCCCATCCGCCCTTTCCCTAGTCTCAGATCCCGCCGCTAATTGGAGAGGTAGACCTAGCGAGAGGGATCTTGAGTGGGTAGAGGAGGAGAGGTGAGGCAGGGACGGTGAAGCCAATGGAGAGTGGCGTGGCTTTGACGGTGAGTCTCAATTGTCACCTTATTGGGGGTCGCTACCTACCTAGTTCAGGACGAGATGGCTGGGCAGGCACAATGCGGTGACACAGGGGATGGAGTGGAGATGATCAAGTTGCTAGTCGGCAGGGAAGAGCACAATGCGGCAGCGCTGTGTTGGGAGTTGAGGCATAAATGGAGGCAGAGGTCGACACTTGGCTGGCAGGTAGAGATGGCTGAGGTGATAGTATGCATGCATGTCTTTGTCTGGCGGTGATCAGCTTTCCGCTGAGAGTCTGTCCCTGCCATAAGAGAGAGGAAGGAGGTGGCAGCCACATCAGCGCCATGTAGGATTTAAGATATGTCCTGGTAATTTTGAACCAGAATGATACATTTTAACATGTTCTAGAACTTTTTTTGATTGAAAATACTACCAGGCCTTGCCCGGTAGTTATATATTATAAAGGGAAGAAAATATATACAAAACAGTCTCAAAAGTTATAAAAGTTGTTACCAGCTAATTAAAGAAGAACTAAGAACCTCATTCATTCTACAAACATGTAGAAGAATTTCATTTCTAAAAGCAGCAAACCACCTATTGACATCTGGCAATATGTTTTCAAAGACTTCCCCATTTCGTTACTTCCAAGTATGCCAGTAGGCAAAGAATATAATCTCCAAGAAGCCTTTCCTCCTAAACTAAATCCTTACCCGTACCAGCATTTGATAGATTTCCAAATTCATATTCCATTTGATACCCAGATGCTCCCAACAACTTTTGCTGAATGGACACAAGGAGAATAGATGCATTAAAGTTTCCCTTGGACCTCCACAAATACCACAATATAAATCTGTATCTTCAGAAGCACAATGTCTCCTATCCAGCATATCTCTAGTATTCAATCTATCCCATAGGAGCAACCAGATGAATACTTTGATCTTTTTGACACATTTCGTTCTCCAGATCCATCTGAAAGGCCTTGGGCGAAATATAAAATTTTTGAGCAAAAAAGGTTTGAGAATGCCAAATAAAAGTCCAAGACTCTCCTCTCTTTGAGTTGATAACTAGGTCATTCAACTCTAATTGTAGCTGCTAAAATTGCAAGAAAGCCTGAGGTTCAAGAGGAAGATTGAAACAATCTTCAGGTCAAGAGCATTGTAGAACTTATGAAGATGCTTCAGAAGTAAAGCCACATTTTGAACATATAGGTCAATTACTCCTAAGCCCCCTTTGTTTTTAGGCCAACAAACTTTGTTCCAAGTAGCCAAAGACTTCTTTTTAATTGAAGCGTTGGATCCTCTCCAAAGACAATTTCTTCTAGCTGTGTCTATGGCTTCAATGACAGTTTTAGGCAGCTTTAAAAAACACATATAATAAGTTAGTATGGCTGATAAAACAGAGTTGAATAAAGTTAATCTGTCCCCACATGGAAGAAAACAAGCACTTGCTGTTAGTCTCCTCTCCACTCTATACACCATTGGTGCCAAGTCCACCACTCTTGGAGTTGTAGTACCCATGGGCAACCCAAGATAGGTGAAAGGCATAGTTCCCACCAAGCATCCTAACAACAAGGACAAGTTTTCCACTTTCTCCTCAAAGAACATTCAAAGGATACATACTAGATTTATGAAAATTAATTTTCAGTCCTGTGTTCTTTGCAAAAGTGTTTAACAAAGCTTTGAGACAAAAATAGTTCCCTTTGAGATGCCTTCATGAAAATAAGAGTATCATCAACATACTGTATTACAGGGAAACCCCTTTCATTTTGCTCATTTATTGGTTTGGAGATCAAGCCCAGCCTCATTGCTTTATTTAAGATGACTTGCGGCAACTCGGCTCCAAGAACAAAGAGGAGTGGAGACAGAGGGTTACCTTGCCAAACCCCTCTTCTACACTTGAAAAATTTTCCAGGAACTCCATTTAGCAAAACAGCTGAACTTGCTGAATTGAAAACCATCTTCACCCAATTTAACCATTTAGCAGGAAAACCCATACGTTTCATCACTTCTAGGATGGTTACATGCTCTATGGTATCAAAAGCTTTCTCAAAATCTAGTTTAATAATCAAAATCTCCCTTTTTGACTGCTGACACTGATGGATATACTCAAATGACCGCAAGGCAGTCCTGGATTGTTATCCCTTTCATAAAACCATATTGATTTTCATGTATAATTTTCTTAATCACCCCTTGTAGTCTATCAGCTATCAACTTTGTTAGAATCTTCAAACTAAAAAGAGGTATTGGTCTGAAGTCATTAACACTTTTAGGGTTAACCTATTTAGGAACATGGGTGATAAAGAAGGAATTAATACACTGAAGAACAACATTCTCTGCATGAAAATGAGAAGCTAGCCTGTAGAATTCTTGAGCTATAATTGGCCAACATTTCTTAGCAAAACAACCATTAAACCCATCTGGGCCAGGAGCTTTGTCAATTGGAAATCTCATAACAAGATCATCAATTTCCTGTGAGCAAAACATATCTACCAAACTGTCCAAATTTTCAGTCCAGGGGAAAAGCTCAGCCAGGTCAAAATTCATTTTTGGATGTGAAGTTATGCCCATCCTGCTCAGAAAAGAATTAAAAAAAGAGAAGCCTTGCCTTGATATGATGAAACCATTAAACACTTCCATCATTTATCTGTGCAATTGAGTTACATCTAAACCTCTCAGTAGCCATTGCATGAAAAAACTTCGTGTTTTCCTCTCCCAATTTGATCCATCTATTTGTACATCTTTTTTTCAATATATTCTTCTGAACAGAAAGAGCTTGAGCAGATGCTTTTTCACAATTTCTCTGAAATTCCATTCTATAACTGTTAAAATTCTATGCTCCTCTATCAGATCCATGTAGTCTAATACTTTGTTACAGAAAGAAATCAACTGCAACAGCTTAGAAAGACCTTTACTCCACCTCAATAAATACTTTCTTAAATGTTTCAGTTTATGAGAGATACATTTGGCTGGGTCTTGGAAACCAGGATCAACTACCCAAATTCGAGCTATTTAATCAAAGAAACCTTTCGATTGTATCCAATAGTTTCCAAACTGAACATGTTCTAGAACTTGGATCTGTATTTCTAGAGTTTAGGGACATGAATATCATGACAAGTTTAGGGTCCGTTGATGTACTTCACTCAAAAGATAATGGAGAGAAATTCACAGTGGAACATATATAGTTTTGTCCTTTGTTGCTCAATTAATCAACGCTGTTATACATATCTTCTCACGTCACACACCCAACAATCTTGTTAAAGCGCTTACACATTGAACTGGGTACTCTGTCCATGTTAGCCTATTAGGCCCATTAGCTGCGCAAGCCACTAGATGGACGATGCAAGCTGCATGGTAGAATGCAAGGAAACATTGCCATCATGTGCCTCCTCCATCGATCGCAGGTGCGACACGCTTGATCGTTACCGCTCGATGCATCGACTTGCATGATATCGATGGTCCTTCATTCAGTAGATCTTTAGGAGAATTTCTTTTAGATTCTTCACCGTCGGATTTGCTCTAAGATTATGTGCCAGTCTCCTTTTCCTTCAATTACAAGAAGCTGTAGCAGCCCAGATAATCGGTAGTGGCCCGACCAATTAGGGTTTAGAGTCTTTAGATAGGGTTGGGGTGGATTGGGTGGGGAGGAAGAAATTTGCCAGGCTTAGAGGGATAGCCATGAGAAGCAGTGCCCCAGTAGTGGGTGACAGAATGTGCAGGTGGCAAATGGGCCTTGGGGTCGGCTGCAGACAACACGATGGTGTTAACAAAGGGGGCAACTGGGAGAGGGGCGCCAAAAATGGTGAAGATGGCAGGACAGGGGGACATCGCCATCACATGGCATGGGGAGACTACTACAAAAAGTCAACTTTGGTGCCGGTTGGGAACCCCACATTGGTGTCGGTTTCCCAACCGGCACCCCGTTAGCAGCATAGATGGGGAGCATCAAAGGTGCTTGTTTAGGAAGTGGCACCTTTATTGTTTTAGGAATGAAAAAATATTGGCTCAAAGCATTGGTTCAATTCAAACTGATGCTTTGAGCTAAGAACTGAATCCCAATCCAATCAAAATCATCACAAATCTAACACAAAAACAATCCCAATCCATTCAAATTCACAAAAAATCCCAATCCAATCGAAAATCATCACAGAATAATTGAAATCATCAAGAAATAATCACAGTACATGAGATGAGAAGAGAGGAAGGGGCGAGTGGGAGGCTGCTGCTGCTCCTCGCCGGACCTTGTCACCGTCATGGAGGTCCCGAGCTCGGGGGCCACTAGATGAGGAGAGGGAGGGGTGACCGGGACAGCGACGCAGCTGCCTCCGTCGGCGTGCCAGGGAGACGCGGCCCCCGCTGCACCGCTGCGAAGACGCAGCCTCCACCACGCTGGGGAGATGCATCCCCCGCCGCACCGCTGCATCGCGAAGCCATGGCCTCCACCGCATCGCTAGGATAGAGACGGGAGAGAAGGGAGAAGGGAGAAGGACCGCGGCGTTTGTCCTTATCCACGCGGCTAAGGATAAGGGTAAAGATGAGCTAAAGAAGATTCCCTCTCATGGAGCGCGCTCCTCTTGGCTTGGCTGCATTGAAATGCCGGTTTTTTATTAAAACCGACAATTTTATCTCATGTATAGGTACCATTTTATTAAAAAAAGCCGGCTATAGGTACCGTTTATTAATAAACCGGAACCTATGAAGTGTTATAGGTGCTGATTTTTTAATTTTAGATCCATTTCGAGAGTTTGGTAGGATGGAAATCATTATAGGTGTCGGTTCTAGTATTTTCGGCACCTATAGTACCGCCTCTTTTTACGTTTCTATGGTAGTGGGAGGAGTAGAGGCAGGGAGGGGGAAGGGGGAGACCTGGGATAAATAATGGCAGCGCTGGAAATGAGCATGAAGGAGAGGTGTATGGTTAGATGGTATTGCCCAAATCTGTAAGCGATCAAAGATCCATAATTCACACAATTTTAGAGGGTTTTTACTGTCGAGTTATTGTTAACTAGTTCCCTCTTGCAAGAAAGGAATATTAAGACTTCATGTGCGCTCGTCAATCCTTCCATCCACTAATCTTCCTCCACATCCATGCCTTTATTTGGCTGCCATCTGAGCAATAAGCGCTAATGCTTAGTGGTGGAGCCAGGAGGTGGGGGGAGGCCTGGCCTCCCGTAAGAAAGTTTGATGATCCAAGGTTGATCATCAATATATATGTGTGTATGTATATATTGATATGCTTGATCATCCATGCTGGGGTTTTAAATCTAGGAATATTACTATGCTAGCTTTTGCAACCAGCTTTTGCAACAATAGTCCCTTAAGTTGGCCTCCTCGTATTTAAATCCTAGCTACGTCACTGCTCGTGCTCTGTCCTACAGACATTAGCATGCATGTCCTCTGAGAAGGTTCTAATGGGTGGCAACTTGCAAGGAGGTCCTCATCGATGCCACCGATAACCTCCACCTGTTCCTTGGCACGCCGTCAATTGTTCTCCTCATGTCTTCTCTGTGCCCCTACCTTTGCTTGCGATAAATGGACCAAAGGTTCAGTGCCCAGGTCCAAAGTGCAGACTTGTCTTAACAATATGGAGTGGTATACATATTTGAGACATTTGGTATCAGTAGATCAATTGTGCAACAAGGGTAACAAAGGAAGATCCAATACGAAATCCGTTCATAATAGTCTATATTCCCTACCTGCCATGAACACCTCAGCAATGATAGATAGACGTACGCACATCGTCTTGTTTTACAGAAGTCAGCCATGGTTCCATGAAGCTAGCAAAAATCAGCATGGGCAACCGAACTTTTGAGGTAAGCGCAATCTACACAAACTTCCAAAACTTTAGTTCTATGAGTATGTGAGCCAAGATCAAAACCGCATTTCATGCCTAATTTTTGCATTTGGTCTACATACATTACACAAGTTTTCATGCACTGAAACGTGTATTTATATATTTGTGTACTATATTGCAAGCAACTTATAATTTTATTGACCACAAGCACAATTTACTCTAAAATCTATAAAAATATAATACTATTGAGTGGAAACACTAGTTATGTGGCCATACAGTTATAGATACATGGCTATAGCCACAATGTTTAAATTCTAGCACCTACAAATATTACAATCCTTTACAATTTAGTGAGCCAACATATTTACCTCTAGTGTTCGTCTCTTTGAGCGTACATCAGGGGTGCAATTGTAAGGTATGCACATACACAATAATGTGTACATACGAGTCTTTCATGTAATTGATACAAAAATGACACTTTGGATTCATCTATGGTAGCTATCTCTTTAAGCTCTGTTTGGCACCGGAGGTTTCTAACCTTCACTCCCTCGTTTTCTACGTGCACACTTCCTGAACAGCTAAACGGTTAAACGGTGACCTTTTTTAAAAAAATTCTATAGAAAAGTTGCTTTAGAAAATCATATGAATCCTTTTTTAACTTTATTTTAATTGATGCATAATTAATCACGCACTAATGGATTGCTATGTTTTGCGTACATGGAGGTAGAGTTTGAACATAGCCTTAGGGTCAATTCGCAAGTGAAGGTTACCAACCTTAACTTTCTCATTTTTCGCACACACGATTCCCGAAATACTAAACATTGTGTTTTTTTAAAAAAATTATAAAAAAATTGCTATAACAAACATATTATTTAATTAATCATGTGATAATAAGTAACCCTATTTTTCGTGTACGAAGAAGAGGTTCTGAACCTTTAGCAAGTGCATTTGCTGGTGTGTATACGTGGTGGTGTGCACACGGATAAGTGTTCAGTGTAAAGGAAAAAAAAGAAGATGACACTGTTGAGAAACGACCATAAAAATATCTACTCAAGTAATTTGTCCAAACTCCCTAGCAGCCACCAAGCACGCGTTGTCGAGTCCTATATAAACCGTGGAGGATTCCTCGAAGATAGCGAAAATACACCATGGCAACCGAGCTTCTCTCCACCCAGCCGCCACCGTGACCGCCTCTTCTTCAGTTCTTAGCTGCCCTGCTCTTCCTCCTCTTTCCTTTCCTCTACCTCCTGCTCTCCAGGGGCGGCAGCAATGCCACTGGCGAAGCGCGGGGAGCAAAAGATTATCCTTCTGCTCATGCTGCCACCGGTCCATTCCCACCAGGCCACCGAGGCAGCGCTGGTGCTGGGCAACCCCTCCAGATCGGCCGCCGGCCGCATCGTTACTTCTAGGCCCTGTCGCGGAGGTACGGCCCGGTGGTGCAGGTGCAGCTCAGCAACGTCCGCACGGTGGTGGTCCATTCGCCGGAGGCGGCCAAGGACGTTCTTCGGACAAACGACACGCACTGCTGCAGCCGGCCGTCCTCACCAGGCAACACTAGTGAAGAACTGATCTTTCGTCATGGTATCCAAAAATACAAATATCTTGGAACTATTTTTAACCAGTACTAAAGATGTTCTTTAATACCGATTGGTAACACCACGACACTTTATAATCTTTAGTACCGGTTGGTAACACCAACCGGTACTAAAGATTGTTTTTAGTCCTGGTTCAACCTTGTCAGACCTTCTCAATACCGTGTCAGGCCCTCCGGCTCTTTAGTATCGATTGGTGTCACCAACCGGTACTAAAGATCAATACTTTAGTAACCAATCGGTAGTAAAGATTCATTTGATCTTTAATACGCCGTTGCTGATGACGACATTGTCTCCACCGTCGGTCACCTCCGTCATCGTTGACTGGTTTCTTCGCCTCCATGGTTGGTGGATTTCGTTGCCGACTAGTGTTTTCGCTTCCATGGTCACGCGTCTTTGCCACGTTGTTGGGCAACTTCACCTCCACCTTCGATCGCCTCAGCTGGTTTTAGGGTTGGTATCTTTATCGCCATTGATGGACGACCTTATCTCTACATCGGCCATCTTTGTCATCATCGATGAAAATACCAACAAGATCGATCAATTATACATCATCGGCTCGCCTTCGCTGTTGCAAACTGGTGCCTTCACCTTCACGGCTGGCCTATGTCATCGCCGCTGATGGACATTTTCGTCTTCACCACCAGCTTGTCTCGGTCGCCGCTGACATCCTCACCTTCACGGTTGGCTTGTTACGCCGCCACTAACGGGCGTCATAGTCTTCACTGCCAGCCACCTCGTCTATTGTTGCCGACTAGTCTCCTCGCTTATACGGCTACTGTTATTGAGTAACTTCGTCTTCACAGCCAGTCACCTCTACTATCGCCGACTGGTGTCCACCCCTTTATGGTTGCGTGTTTTCACCGTCAGTTAGTTTGCTTCTGTTGCCATCGACTGGTGTCCACGCCTCCAGGTCTATGCAACTCTGCTACTATTTTTGAGCGACTTCATCTTTGTTGTCTTCATCACCAGCAATCTATGTTGCCTCTACTTCGTCAGCTTTGCTACTTCAACAACCTCAACATCTCTAAGGACTTCGACATCTCGGCATGCGCCACTAGATACGACGTCACGCTAATCTAGTACAACAAATGGTGCTCCAATCATTAAGATTTCTACTCAGATATCCTCAATGCATATTTTCTCTCAAGCGATTGCTACTCAACGACAAGAAGCTACAGTTAG
Source organism: Oryza officinalis (assembly GCA_008326285.1). Taxonomy (NCBI): domain Eukaryota; kingdom Viridiplantae; phylum Streptophyta; class Magnoliopsida; order Poales; family Poaceae; genus Oryza; species Oryza officinalis. The sequence goes on from BDMV01000007.1 coordinate 26,167,877, forward strand.
TGACTCTATGTTTAGTTATTTCTCAACTAAGCATAGAGTCGGGGGCTGCACAAATACAAAAGTAAAATTCAACAGAAGTTATATTAAGATGAAACAATCAATTAACCAATCAGTAAGTTCTACGAAATCAACTTCGGAGTTATCAGCTTCATCTTCATTCTAAAGCAGGCTTTCTACTTCAGCAACTCTAATATTTTCACCGACAACTTTGGCTCTCAGTACATGCTGTAGTCTATTCCAAGTTTCTCAAGTGTCAAGTTCAAGATTTAATCTATATGTCATGGTCGAGTTTGGAGTTCTACTCGGATATTACTTCAAGCCTCCTAAGTTCAGCTTAGGGAGTTTGGAGTCATCAATCAATCAACTCAGATTCGACGAGTTGATTAACAATATCAACATCTACTTTCCTCCACGTGAAGCATCATCAATGACTATGACACCAAGTTCTATTGTCATCGTCGTAAATCAAGAGACGTTGCATCAATCTCCGCCACGCACACACTAATGTCAAGATAACTACTCGAGCTTAGATATCTTCTCAACAGTTTGTTATCATTGACGTCACCTCCGGCACCTTCGTCATCGACATTACCTTAATGTCCAGTCAACTACAGTCAACCAGGTTCTTTGCTTCAGGAGTTTGGGCTTCGTCTACACTAAAATCTGATTGGATCATCTACATCGCCATCTTCATCAACATCTTGCCATGCCTCTTCGGCCTAACCAACTCTGTCACCGTTCATGGGAATTTCATCACTGCTAGTCATATCTGCTATTACCAGATGATTTCTTCGCTTCTACAATTGGTGGATTTCGCCGCCACAGTTGATGGGCAACTTTGTCTCTACAACCGGCTACCTCTGTTGCCGCCGATCGTCATCACCACCAGTTACGTCTGTCACAATTGGTGGCTTATTACGCCGCAATTGATAAGCATCTTTGTCTTCATCACTGGCTTACCTCCGTTGCCGTCATCAAGAGTCATCGCCTTCACGGTTGGCTTACTACGTCGCCGCTGATGGGCGTCTTCATCTTCACCTTCGGCTTGCCTTCGTCGTCGCCGATTGGTGGTCTTGCCATCATGGCTGGCCTACTACACCATCGCTGATAGGCAATTTCATCTCCATCATTGGCTACCTTCGCTTCGCTAGCACCAATTTCTTTGCTACCATCGACTGATGATCTCGCCTCCACACCGACCACATCAGCCACCACCAATGGGTAACTTCGACTGCGACAGAAGGACAAGCAACATACTCAGGGGCTTATCAACTCTAGCACGAGGATCATACCTTCAATTTGGACTTATTCCGGGTACATGCGACAAGAATTCATAGCCATGGGCCTATATCCTATGCTCAAGGTCAGAATCAATCATTATTTCCCACGAGGACCATCATCTGCGTACTTGCACCAGTCGGGATTTAATTGTCATATTTACTTCGATATACCCCATAGGGGATAACCACTCGGATCAGAAGCTACTTAGATGAGATGCGCTCGGTCTATATCACTCGAGAGATTTGTTGCTTGGGAGCATATTAATAGGTGTGTTATACACGTCATATTTTAAGGGAATCGATGGGCATATTGTGGGCCTAATCCCAATATGTTCGTAGCCCATATTCCCAGATGTGGCCTATCACGTGTCTTTAGGGACTTAGGCATATTTGCTCTTGGCAATATACGCGTGTTCAAGTCCCCAATACCTTAAAATCCTTTTATACAGTTGTTACTCAATTTTTTAGGTGTTAGTACAATGCAATTTAAAAGGTGGTAAACAGTGAAGCTTTATATATAGCTGATATTAACTTTTTTACATAGAAGTTAAGCACTGTTTGGTATTTTACGAAGTAATTGATTGGATACTATATCATTGATTTAGGCCACATATGTGTGCATCCTTATAAAAGACCATTATTATGGCCTTGGCTGATTGTAATATTTTTTGGTCATTATACAGGTGGTTGGTAAATATATTTATGAGTGTTATTTCACTCAGATTTTACACCATGTATGTCGTATATTTTCAGGTGTGGTGAAGCCATGTGTCTTATAGGGACTTAAGCATATTTGTTTTTGCGATATGCGCACGGTGAGAACCCAATACCTTAAAAATCCTTTACTCGTTGCATAAAAGTTTTTTATTAAAGTCATTTGCTATGCGATTTTTAAAGGTGACCAATAACATGCTTTCATGGCTTTATAAACCGGTTTCTTCTTCATAAGACTCATATGTTATTTAGTATCATTTTCAAAGACATGGTTGGCCTAATGCTATGCACATTCTTTACACGGTTGCCTTAGTGCTATGTGACTCTTTTTTATTAACTCGCAGTTGGCCTTTACCTATGCGCATTATATTTCTATGACGTGATTATCTTAGGGCTACACGCATTATGTTCTTAAGCCACGGTTGGCCTAGAGCTACGCGCATCATATTTTAAGCAGTCGGAATATCACTCGGGTCATGTTACTCAGGGATTCACACCGCATATGCTATAAATTAATATGAAGTCACTCAGTTGACTATAATTATCAAAAACTACTCGAATGGTTAGATTATTTATTCCTTGACTATATACTTAGTTTGTTCAACTAACCACATAGTTGGGGGCTACACCTAATTAAGTGCATCTAGTCGATGCACCTGGGTATATATTCTTGGTTATTTCTTGAAATTTTTTCAGCCCTTCACAGCCTTTTGATTTGGTAAAAACACTCGGGAGACTATGACGAAGATGATTGAAGTACTCGACTTTGGATTAATTTGGTTCGAGAGAAGATTATCTTTTTGATTATGAAGGTCTTAGGGGCTACTGTAGAGAATATGGGTACCGGGTACCCACACGGCCTTCATATTCGACTAGAGATAGGAGGTGGGCTAGATCCATATATTATGTAATAGAGTAGGACTCGGTCATAATATTGCCTTGTGTTCTATGGCATGACCTATAGTCCCGATTGAGTACTACCATGTAATATATTAGGAAACTGATGTTATGTTTGGCTAGGTTTTTCTCTTTGTAACCCTGTCCTCCAACCTATATAAGGTGGGTACTGAGCCCTTTAGGGGCATGACCACAAAGATAATCACAACTCGATCGTCAGATCAATATACACCCGACGGATACAATTCCCAAACAGGAGTAGGGTATTACCTCTTATCAAGGGGGCCTGAATCTGTCTAAATTCTTGTCTTCCGCATCCATCCACTTTTAGGTTTCGTGCGCTACCCCTTTTTTATTGCCGAATTCCAGTTTCGACAGTCCCTTATAGTGGTTATGGGTGAACCGACTTAAACAAACATCATTAGATACCGTCATTGGGAGCTATAAAAGAAAGAGAAGCTCTAATTCTCAACACACTCAAGAAGCAATCTCTCTATTTCTCATTTGTATTACTCTCCAGATTAGTGGAGTTTAGGCTAAGAGTAGTTCTTTGGTTTTCTAGTCTTCTTGGAGATTCGGGTATGTCTTTAGTACTTTTCTCTTTTTTACGACTTTGAGCTTAGTAATGAAATTATCTTCTTTAGTTATCGGTGTTCATGGTTAATATGCTTTGTCAATTATATGTTCTTTAGTAGTTTATACTTAGTTCATATACTATATATGTTTAGGCTAGTCGATCTATGCCATGGCATCGGTCCAATGATCTTAACAGATTGCGCTAGTTCTTACTTGTCCATCCAAAGGGTGGGAGCCCCGGGGGAATAATTGTATTATTTAGCAATGTAAGCATGGTTCTTAGGTTGATGAAATGTCATTGGATGCGGGTGTGTCCCATGGGTTGTAGAGGTAGGCGATAGGTGGTGACAGCCATGTCCGTTCTTTGTAATCCTCCATGTTCGGGTATGACGTAAGAATTCGTAAAATACCGTAACCACACTGGCATACCAGTAGTGAGCGGTCTCTCAATAGTGCCTGGGTGCATAGAACTATGTCTTAAGCTTGTATAGGTATATGAATGTATGTATAATCTAAGCATCATAAGTATAGAAGTATATATGAAACCATAACTCTCTTTTGTCGTTCTCCTCAGTCTATTTTATCTTTTATAGAGATGATTTTTTTGTGTTTCACATTACCTCTATATTATCATTTACCTCTTTTAGAATATGGTGTATTAATCATTTACCTCTATATATTGGTCCATTATTTACATCGTCACCTTCCTTGTAGAAAAATAAATAACGATACCCTTGTAATACTCACGGGTCAAATGCTACATTGATATCCGTGCGTTTGTGGATTTATCTGTAATCTTTACAAATACCAACAGCAAGCTTGGGAGGAGGCACATCAACTTTTATGGCCACGGTGAAGGAGGCGACGACGGTGTGGGACCATGGGACACCGAGGCAGCGTGGCCTGCAACGGGAAGGCGGGACCAAGAGGGAGGTGATGAGTGATGGAGTAGGGTGTGGCTTGAGGCGACACTACAAGGGGTAGGCGATTGGGTGGCATGATAGCAGCGGGCCATTTCGACGTGAATCAACGAGGACGACAAGGATGGCAGGGATGGCGAGCGACATCACTGGTGCTCAGGGCATGGACGAGGCACAGAGCATCATGGCTCCATGCGAGGAAAAGGTTAAGTTGTTGCAGGAATGGCGCGATTCGTAGCCGGATTGGCTGGCGTGGCACGGTCGGCAAATAGACATAGGCAACATGGTGCAGCAGCAAGTGGACATGAACGGCTCATGACACAGTGGCCATCTTGTCAACAAAGATGACTCGGCATGGGGCCAGGAAGATAGCGTGCGAGTGCTGCTGGCTTGGTGGGAAAGACGAGTACCAGGCCAGGTTATGGGCCATGCGTGACGATGTTGGGTCGCACTCCACATGGGCTGATGGGCGTGGTGTACAAGAGGGAGGAGAGGAGGAAGGAGAAGAATAAGTCCACTTTACGTCTTTCATCTTTCCATTGAGTTTAAATGTATTCCTAAACCGTAATACCGAAAATTTTAACCCCCCACCCCAACTTACAAAACCAGGTTAAATTAGATTCCATGACAGTATGGTCGGTGTCGCTAACGTGACAACCTAGTGAGCAAACAGAAAATAAAAAATATATATATGAGGCCACATGTAAGTGGCCACCTCACCTTCTTCCTCTACTTCCCCTTTTTTCTCTTTCCTTCCTCTCATCTCCTCCATGCCGGCGAGCTCGTCTTGCCGGTGGTGAGCTCTGCAGCGGTCAGGGGCATTTATCCTTATGGTTACCGGAGATTGGAGCTGACGTGTACCACGGTGGCGACGAACTTGGGGTAGCATGGGCATAGCTTCTGCTTTCGCTTTCGGTGCCATGCAAGACGGTGGCGATGTGGATGGAGAAGAACTACTACTTCTGTCGTTGGTGAGCTCCCTTGCAGACAGGGGGCCCAAAGTAGTGCCGTGTCACTTGGTGAGCCCCTCGAGCTCCTCCCTGTACGCCTACGTGTCGAAGTCGACAGTACTGAAGGAGACTTCGAAACAATGATCATAGGTTTAAATTCCAACCACTGTACTACCATACATACTGTAATTTTAACGACTAGACTGAAAGAGATATTCAGATCTTTGCAACATAGGCTTAGAATTTACTACCATCACAAGCTTAGAGCGCTGTGAAGCTCTAAGCCTATGCCATCCTTGAAGCTCGATGCTACGATTTTACACGTGCAGGCATCAACCGGGTTAACTGCAGTCAACTTATCATGTCAGTCAAAACCAGATACAATATTATCTTGGGATGTCGGTACTTCGGTATTGTAAGTGAAGAGAAACGTTACACTTGATATTATGGTTCAAGGGCACTATTTAAACTGAATGTCAAGATGAGGGATCTAAATAAACTTATTTTGAGGGAGGCGACCAGGTTCGCAAGACCATGACCCAGGTGAAAAAAAAAGTACGCATAGGAGTCGGGAGAAGGGGTAGGTGAAAGAAAGTCTAATTAGTCTATGGATGTGACTAGGCCTTCAAAGCCGTGGCCCAAGACGGAGAGACAAGTGTGCTGGCATTGGATGAAGAGGAGGCTTGGGCCAGCTGTTTGGCCCGGGCAGGAGAGAAAGGAAGAGAGGAGAGATGGAAAATGGAGTGTTGCCATGTGCACAGTAACTTTTAATATTTTTGTAGGAAATTTCAGAGACAAGATTTGGGTGGATTTGAAATTGAGGTTTGGGTTTAAATTTGAGATTTTAAATCCAGAAAAACTGTGTGAACACAAAGGATGGAGTTTCACTTAGATGTTGATATTTTATATGAGATTGGAGTCATGCATAAATTAAATTTTGCACGGAGGTGTAAAAGAAAAGATTTACATGGGGTATTTGGTTAAAATCTAATATCTGAATTATTTCAAAAATCCTAGGTATTCCAAGGAGAGATATTTGATTGAAATTTTGATGGGCAAAATGAAGTTTGAATTTGTACGGAGTGAATATGGGTCAAAATGGGAGGTTTTATGAGGAATATTTGGGAAAATATTTTTGGGTGAGTTTTAGGATTGCGTTGGTTTATTTTATTTGAGATCTTGACACTAATCATAATACACACAAAAAAAACCGAATTATCGAACATATGATTTTTATAAAACCCCACCTTTTATGATTCAGGTTGCACAAAACCACATGAGTTTCGGCACGTGACACATAACCCTGGGTATATGTTCCTAAAGTTTCACAAAACCATACTATTAACCATTTTAACATATACGTATATCAAAATTTAACAAAGTGAAGGTAACATTTATATGATGAATAAAAAAACTCAAATTTAAGATGTGATTATATAACTCAAAAATATGGTAGATCGATTAAAGTCAAAATAATCAATAGTGTGATATCATGAAAGTTTAATACCATAATACCTAGGGTTAGGGTTATATACCACATGCCGAAATCACTATAGTTTTGAAATTTACTCTTAGAAAAATAAGTATTACATGACATTCTAGACAATATCTGGACCAAACTTTTGAAACATTTGACTATCAATGACTTTTAAGGATTTGCCTTTCAAAATATGGTCTTTGTAGATTTGCCTTGATAAGGAATTTTATAATCTTATGAAATTATAAGAATTTATAAATTCATTCAAATATAACATTATGGTCAAAACCACATCGATGAATCAAAGTATTTTCAACAATAGAGAATATGGAACACATTATGAAGTACAAACCCGGTCTAGGGCTAATATGAGTACAAAACTTGCATAAGTGGCCACTTGTCCATAATTACTTTGGCTAAGCATTTCAGCCTGGCTATACACGAGTACATGGCACAGACAAAAGCATTTCAGCCTCTCTGCATTTGGATTTCCAGAAACCAAAACCTAAACAAATCACATGATCTTGTCTTGGAAGAATAGGAATATTATGCTAAATAGTAGGCAAAAATCACGCATTCATAGAACAAATTACGATTAAGGTTGTGCAATATGCAATTTAATCTTTGAAATGGAGACATCCTTTTAACAGTTAAAAAAGCCATCAATACTATCAATACTATAAGATAGCTGGAAGTCACAAACCAGACGGTCGGTGCAAAACTTTGCTGGTACCCAGTCAAATACACCGTTCATAGTAACAATTTGATGAAACACAGTCCTACATAACAACATGCAAAACTTGATTCCATTTCATTACTCTTCCATAAGATTCTCTTCTGTCTGCTGCTGGGAAACTTTAACCACGACTTTTGTTTTTTGTGTTGATAGGGTAACCTTCTTTGGAAGCATTTGAATATCCTGTTCCAACTCCTTAGCATCCCTCTCCCGTTCCTTTGTCCTACCCTGTTTTTGCCTGTTAAAAATTCAGTTCATATCAGGCAAAGATAATTTCATGAATAAACAGATACTGAATAAAAATACAGATGCCAACCTCTCTGTAATATGTTTCTTCTGCCGTTCATGTCTAATCTTTGTAATAAGAGGGATAGCCTTAAGAGTTTGCGCAGTGACATTCCGGTCATAGCGCTCTGGCCTGTTCCTCTTCCTCTCAAACTCAAAGGTGGAGTCCTGATTGATTTCATCAAATGATTCAGCCCGTGGTTCACATGGTGGAAAATGTGTCCATTTACCACTGAAAGAATATCAAAGAATAGCAAGCAAATACCTGTGTCATGTCCTTCCCATGCAAGCACCTGTATGCTTTTGTCCATTTAACCTTACGAGGATTCCTCTTCATCTTGAAATTTTTATGACATTTTGACCGGCAAAAGCGAAAGATCTGTGAACAGAAATAAATGTTATTAAATGTGCCAACAATATCCAGCACAAAAAAAAAATCTAAAATGTAAACAGAGCATGGCATCCAACATAAAGTGTTATTAAGAAGACAACACAATGGTATTGGCATGGGTATACAGCATTGAAAAATTGTAAAGGAATGCACAAAAAAGCAAATATTACTCAAAAAGGTCAAATTGAGAACATCTATGTTATTCTGAAGACTTTTAATCAGAGAAAGCTAAACTAGTTATGTTTAGTAGTATACCAGTAAGGCAGTAACAACTATTGCACAACGTATCACAAATAACAGCATTGATAGGGCAGAGCATCAGATATCACAAACTAATGGGATGAATACCAGCAAGGGTAGTTAGCCACATCTCTTTGATGACTGATGTAATTAATTTAATTACTTTTACTATATATGGCGTATAAAGATTCATATGTTCTAGCGACTTATGTTGAACGAAAGCCTCATTGTTATCCAAACAGGGCTCAGCTTTTAGCATCCAAAACTACTGCAACCATAAAACAGAAGGGAAAACGACTGAGAAACATAGACATCAAACTAACAAATTTAATAATGATTATTTATCTCCACTTAATCACTGTTATTACAAAACAACAATAGACAAGGCAGAAATATGACAAAGTACCTCAACCTATTTGGGAGTACAATAGATTTCTAGGTATACCATGATTTGTTTGTATGATGTGCCAATAAAATTTTAGAGGTGTTTGGGTTTAAAATACTGAGGCAATAAAAATTTTGAGGTGTTTGGGGAACAAAAAGAATAAATAATATAGTTACATACCCGTCTTTTTGGTTCCAAAAATCAGCCCTCTACCTCTTCCTCTTCTCAAAACCAAAAGCACACATATTACATTGATCCCAAGTCATAACAAAATCTAATGCTCCTCTCTTTTTTGCTTCTATTGCTGAAACCTTGCCAGACAATATGACTTTGTTGGTTGATTTGTGTAGTTTCAACAATAATAATCAGTGTTGTAAAAGCCAGCCCTAAGCTCTGCCTAGGCACCTATTAGGCGCTAGGTGCCAGGTAGCCACCCTGATTAGGCATTAGATGGTCAATTAGGCACCTAACTATCCTTGGGAGTTCTTGTGCTGCTATTTTAGTGTTTCATTGTCTAACTTTTATGTAATATGATCTCTAATTACTTAGAATTACTAGTCAGGTTGGACCTAGGAGCCAGCACTGCCATCCCTGTAGCGCCTAGTCCTTACTGAACCAAGATAATGACATGGAGAACTCGCACGAGATATGATTACACAATATATATAATCTGTGTCTCTAGTTGTTAATTGTATAGTGTTTTCCTTCCATGTACAAGGATGGAGGTCATAAATTAAGCTATCCTGCCTATCGTACACCTTTTGAAACAAAATGCAGCAAAGTAGTATTACCAAACACATAAAACTTTGTCAAAACTACAACCGTGATATCTAAATTCCTGGCTATCTAAATTTCTTGATGAGTGCAGTGTGCGAATACAGGTTCTAATTTTATTTCCCCTTAACATGGTGCACGGAAAGGCGCACTTCTCCATCCCCATCCCCAAACGGGAACATAACCTACAGGGATGCGAAGAAGAAGAGACACATGAGGAGGAGGAGGAGGGCGGCGCGAACCTTGGCGTCGTTGCGGACGAACTGGATGCCGTGGCCAGGGTAGACGGTGGAGGAGCAGAACCAGCACTTCTCCAACCTCATCGCGCCGCCTCCGAACTACCGCCTCCTCCTCCTCCGGAATCGCAGCGGCACCACCCACGCTGCTGCTACTGCTTTCTGAACAAGCCACAAGGAGATTGGAGAGGAAGATTGAAGGCTGGTATGGGGATGGGGATGGGGCGAGGCCGACGCGACGCGGCGTCGACAGGAGCTCGCTCCAAAGAGGCGGCGTTGGTGGAAGAAGGAACCCTAGTTCCTTCTTTTGCTTATGCTGTTGATGAGTGGGCTAGATGGGCTGGGCTGGCCCATTACCCACAACACGCTTGCGCCTCCGCCAACGGCCCACGGGTATCTCGCACCGCCCCTGAGCCGACGAGGTGGGCTTCGTAGGCCGAAAATTTTGTTTACCTGTTTTTATCCCCCAAAAGCTAGCACTTCGGCTTGATATTATGTTTTAACGTGTTACCGTCCGGACGGGAGAAGTGTCCCACGTGCTGCCCCTCTACTCCTCTCTCTCTAACCTTATCTAGTTCACCTATTTGATCTTATCATTTCTTTATCTCTTCTCTTTTTCCTTTGCACACACTCGCTCCCATAGATTATCACCGTCATGAGCACAGAGGTAATGGCAACGGTCAGCCGTGCGGGTGGCGCGGTGGGCGTGGCCGCCGCAAACCACTTATGTGGGATCAACGCTTGTGTATCAGTCGAGGCGGCATCGGGTTGAAATGAGGAGTTGACAGAGCGAGCATATGATAGATGCTAAGGCTGTTGGGGTCGTAGCACAAGTGGCTAGGGATGGAGGAAGGTGTTGACACTTTTTCGTGGTCAACACAGGATCACCTAACAATTTGCGATGTTATCAATCGAATCGTCAAAATCGATAAATCAAAACCAGCTAGCGAAGCCGAATTCAAGATAAATTCACTTTCGCGGAATCAAACGACTAATTTATGAGCAAAATAGAAAAAAAATAAATATCGTACTTAATGATGACAAGCGACTAATTTTTGAGCAAACTAGTAAAGAATAACCTTTTCGCTTTCGTGGAGAAACACGAATATGTTTTAGCATAAAACGGTAAAGATTAACCAAATTCTAAAGTTACTCAGTCGTAAAAATGAAATAAAAAACACATACAAGTAAATAACAGGAAAACAATAGGTTGATAATTGTTTAAGGATCCTTCTAATATGCCGTCACCAATATAGGTACCGGTTACTCGATCTTTAACAAACCTAATTGGTTCCACACAAAATATGGAAAAGTTTAATCGCAAAGGAAACAAATTGAAAGAAATTCGTCTCTATATTCCTTGTCGCCGCACGCGCTAACTGGCTTCATCGCATGCAAACACGGGCGCCACAGCTCCATTTCAGACGGCCGCTTGCAACACAGCACGCCACCGGCAGCAGCCTGCGTGGTGGTACTTTTCACTGTAGTCTTGAATAAAACCAGTAGCACAAGCAAATTCCCAACACAGCAACTTCACCATACATTCAATTTGCAGCTCAAGGCAAAGTACTGATGGCAAAGCCCTGATTTTCATCGCCACCTCCTCCTGTAGATATGCAATCAGCCCAATCCAATCTAAATTGTGCAAGTCCCCAGTAGTTTACACACAGGATATCCCAACGATGTACCATAAATTCCAACACATATAAACTGAGTTGATCTTTCAAGCAAATCACTAGACAATTACACTAGCTACTCTAAACAATTTGTCATGCTAAGCCAGATTATGACAGAGATACATTTCCCATGTTTTTGGTATAAGTAATGTAATATTTTTTTTACCAAAAACACTATAAAATAAAACTCTGAGGGCAATATAGCAAACATTATAACAACACTGACCCAATCCACAGTCATCCTCTCAAAAAGATACTCATGGTATCCATCCTGAACCCATCTACAGTTATCCCCTCAAAACGATACTCAAACACGGTATCCGTCCTGAGACAATTAAGCTCCCTGCCATACATCAAGATAATACATTTTCAAATATCTTCAATTAAAAGCTTTAGGCAATCTTTTTCTTTGCAAAGACTGTACAAAATATTAATTTCCAAGAACAATTAGCTCAACTCTGAACAATTCTTAGACCCAAAGCATTTTAAAAACAACCCATCTAAACATCAAAACACTTTGAAAACAACTCATCCTACAAGTCAGCAATATAATTCGTCACCCAAAAAAAAATCTCAGAACCTGTCGTTGAACTTTTCTATCTCTCATTTACCTCGATTTTTTAGATAGCTAACCAAAGACTGTTCTCACCATTTCAAACCTTGTCAATGATTCGGTTGTCACTAATGACCACAGTACCCAATCATCTCCATCTGTTGAAAATTGTTCGGTCCGTTCCCTAGCTAACTTCCTACATGTGCATCTTTCTCACTACCACTACAGCATAGTTCAGCCCTACTGATGATCCCTCTGCTTTTACAGCTTATACACTGCAGCCGAACCATGCACAACCTGATACACCGTCACATCAATCTTCTGTCCCTTGCAACGATGCGCAGCCACCAGAAACTATCCATGTGCTAGTCTAACACTACAAGCACACATCCCAGTGTAACTAACAGACAAACCGGCCCACTAAATTGTACTAATTTAAACACCTTAGTTCCATTACCTAACAATATACCGGTTTATCAATGACCAAAAACACACTCTACCGACTTGATAACTATAAAGCCTGTTGCGCCAAACAATTATCCCTGCCAATTTTCTCTCAACGTATATATATGACGAATAGTAAAAGTATCGATTAATTTAATTAAATCTAAACATCGGTCCAAATATATTTAAGTAGTCCATAAAAAATACCAAAACCCCCGTTAATCTATTGAACTACTAAAGATTGAATCATCAAAGGCATCTACACCCCTCACACCTATATCGACCAGATTTTATAAACCGAATAATAAAACCTCAAACTCAGTTTGATTATTAGTGCCAGAATACTCTAAACAGACTAATAGCGACTGATGTGTCATAAGCAATATTATTTTGTGAATTAAGGCATTACCAACAACTTGCCCACCCCCACAAAAGTATATAACCGAAATAAATTCTAAAGAGCAGTATAATTACAAGAATCACAATTATCTCTAGATCCTAATTATTTTGGTCACTAAAAATAAATAGCGCCATCCATGGCAATTAATTAATATGCATAATACTTTGGTAAAAACCATTCATAATATGTCAATATGTCATCCATGTAGCAAAATAAGAATACGAGGAATAACAAAACATACATGAAGATGGATTCCATGATATAGGCATTGGTGGCACAGGTGAAGAATAAAAATAATGTGGTGGCGAAAGAACCTGATGATTGGATGCAAACTGTTGATTTGGTGCACCCCTTCTAACTCCCTTCTTCTTTGCCTCCACTTCAATTTCAGCATCCTTTTTATTCTAAAAATGAACACCTCCTTTAGAAACCCATGACATATCATTTTTCTTCAGCTCCTGTGCACTTAGCTTCTTCAACTTCCTTTTTTGCGAATTCGATAAACCAAGTGGGCATCTCAGTTATATTTTTGTCTTTGGAATTGGCAATTCTACTATTGTTCTTGGTGCAAGTAGGTTACTGTCATTGCCCCCGAGCTCTTCGGTTGACTATGATGTGTTACAAACTCTACCGAAGATGACTCGCTTCATACTCACATGGTGTACATTTGCTATCTGTTGTACATGTGTGTGCCCTCCAGGTTCAACAATCTCTTTCTGAACCAAAGTCTTTTGTACACTCAAACGTATACCAACTTCTAGATCATGTGCATATAAGTCCTTTGCTTGACCTGTAGACTTTGGCACCCAAATTTGCTTCCTCAGCAAACTACCCCCGCCTATACCAAAGACATTTTTTGACTAGACTACCTAGACCGATTTCTTTTATCAAACCGGTCATCCTTGACATGTGACTTCCTTGGAGTTGCAAAATTCAATCGGCCTTCATTAATAGTTGATTGAATATTTTGACGGAAAATATTATAATCGCCATTACAATGGTCAAACCAATTGTGCCACTTGCAATAAATTTGTTCTTTTAAATCCTGAAGTGATGGCATGACATGGTGATCAAGTAATCTAATATAACCATTTTCTAGCAAAGCATCAAAAATATGATCATATATAGTCAAATCAAAAGTATACCTTTTCCCTTTAGCCGACACTTTTGTGGAGGCGGCTTTAAAGCTAAGCAAACGAATGGTTCAGATTTGCTGTCTACCCATTCGGATACACAGTTGCTTATGTTTCTCTTATCCGATGATTTAGAACTATTCACTATATTAGCATCGGCCACTTTAACATTTTCCAATTTTAATTTTGGGCCTCTAACTTTAGATTGATCACAAGCAAACCATGTAGACATAAACTTTGGCAATGATGATATAGAAAATTTAAACACTTGATAAAATTATTAATGCTTGAATTATTTTCATACGCATGATCAAGTTGGGAATTAAGTAAATTACCTGTGAATGTTACCTTGTCTGGTGTGTTGGAGTAGCATGGCGATCTCTTCACTTGAACGATGTGTTGGTTCATCCTCTGATTGCACTCCATCGCCTTCTCTTTGTCCTCAAGGTTTCATACTCCAATGTCATGATGCTCGCAAACTTCCTTGGCACGAAATTCAGCTGGCAAAACAAAAGCTCCTACGTCTCTAGAGAAATCAAGCATAGCTGCATCCTCTTCATTAGCCGATAATTATAAATTCATTTGCTTTTGTTGTGCAACAGTTGGTTTTGACCCCTTACTTAAAAGATAAGCATTAAACTTCTCCTCCACATCTCTACATATCTTTTTGATAATGCTATTTGTCTTATAATCAAAATCCTCTAGGAATTGCTCCCTAGTGCTCTTAAAATCTGAGTGTTGCTCGGCCATGAGCCTAGTGGATGCATAATCAATTTTTTGTGGACTAAAAGCATGGGAGTGTGATGTATCACAAGAATATGACATAGAGGGCTCTTCATACGAAATATGTAGTGGATAAATATCAACATGTGCTCTCGGCAATGAACTATGAGAGCTGCCAAAAGTCCGAAGAGGAGGCGCCACACTATATGCTACAAAATTAGATGTAGGTATATACATACTCGTTGAATTTCTATTAATTCGGCCATAATCATTAACAACACATCAAGCCGAATTATAAGCACTAGACACTATACATGGTGAATCATGAGTAGGAGAAGTAACCTCCAATTGAGCAATATTTGGCATGGCGTTAATGGATTAATAGAATTAGCAGAATAATTGCCATTGCTATACATGTCATTCACCAGCATAGCTTGTTGTATAGTGATAGGTTGTGAAATAACTGCCAATGAATTAAAAGGTGTGTGTGCATTATGCTACTAGTATTATTAAAATTTAAAGCATGTAAATTACTTTGCATAGGCTGTGGCATGCTATTATTAGTATACAATTCATAATTTAATGATCCAGAATAATTATTCGAATAATCACTAGCCGATGCAATATATCCATTAAAAGCAGGTCTAGCAACACTTATATAAGAATTTATAGCACTTGCAAAATAATCTGAAGAAACAGGCAAAATGTTTGCAGATTATATCTCACAATTATCATACAGTGGTGTACCACTCTGGTACACTAGCACAAAAATCGTTTTTTCAGCGGGCCAAAAGGCATCTTCCTGTGCGAAAGGCCGGCCCGCCTGCCCAAGAAGGTCTGCGAAGATCACCATCTTCGCGTGTGGGCCGCCTAACCGCACGGATAGATCGAACTTCGCGTGCGGTCGACTTAATGCAACCGCACGCGATAATAGGTTATCCCGTGCGGTCCGCTTAACGCGACTGCACGCGATAATTGATTATTCCGTGTGTTCACGTTAAGTCGACCGCACACGAAGTTGAATCTTCCCATGCGGCTATATGTAAGCCGGTTGGGAAGATGTCGTCCCCTATTGACATTAATAATCGAATTTTCAAATGGTACACGTACTACATATCAGAGTTCTCGTTAGTCGTACGTATTAACAAATCATATTGTGACATAAATATATAAGTTACTACAAGTGAACATTAATATTATCATAAAAGCTATAATGGACATATGTACACAAATACATACATACATACATACATACATACATATATATATATATATATATATCATGTTTTTTGTCTCGTATTTTACAATATTTATAAACCAAAAAATATTTATCACACTAAATTGTTTCTTCACAAATGTTGTTTCTCCCACTCTCTTAGGAGTTTGAATGTTTCCTCTAATGCAAGTTGGCTCTCAAGATCGTAGAATTTCCCTAAGTGGTTGTAGCAATCACGGCGGATGAAGCGGCAAAGATCTGCGCACAAGTTTAGAATGGTTTTTTTGTCGAACCGGTTTGCTAAAATTGAAACGGATGAAATCTGTTTTAAAAAAAATCATATTGAAAGTTAGGAAATGAAATTATACAAAATCTTTGCGTGTAAAAGGCATTCTCCGGACTTACTTCTTCAAAAGGTGTTATGTATCTCCCGTTGATTCTAAGCATCTCGCGCACGTAATACCCACATAAGTTAGTGCCTGGCGGTTGCTTGAAACACTGTGTGCAAAAAATTGTATACGTCAATATTTGAAACTAACAAGTACAACAAATTGTGTTAACTGTGGACATGTCATTATCACCGGCCAACGTGTCTTCACGAGAAACTTTGTCTTATTGGCATTCTTGACTAGCCCGCCATGGCTTACGTAATATCTATGTGCTCTATGTAGACAAAATATTTGTTTGTGTCAATTTTAAGTGCAGAAGAGCAAATAGTTATTCGTGGGTGTATGATACTACTTACAAATTCAACAAAGCGAGGAACTCCATGAATGTCTTCTCCTTGTAGTGTGCCGGATCAAGCACTACGACCAAGTGGTCTCTCGGATATACCAGAAATAATATATAGTGGTCGCTACAAAGAAGGCATATTAATTACAGGTGATGTTGGAGTAAAAAAGACCAGTAGAACAGTAGAGATGCTGACATCAGAGTGTAAGGGACCATTATGACATTCCTGTCTTGGTGCGAGAGCATTGCTTTCCCTAAATATACAAATTAATCTCACATATACAAATTTTAACAAATTTAATATATAACAAATCTATCTCACATAACAATTTTAACATACCCTAAAATTTAATCACAAAATTTAACATACCCTAAAATTTAATCACAAAATCACAAATACAAAAAATCACAAAATCAGAAAATCACAAAACCTGGAGGAGGCGACGCCGGCGACGGTCGGTGAGGAGGATGGAGGAGGCGGCGGTGCTCAGCGATGAGCCGAGAGGCTAGAGGAGGTGGCACCAGCGGCGGTTGGCGAGGAGGATGGAGGAGGCGACGGCGGTTGGTGAGGAGGATGGAGGAGGTGGCGGCGGTCGGCGATGAGCCGAGAAGCTGGAGGAGGTGGCGACGGTCGGCGAGGAGTGAGAAGGCGGCGGTGGTCGGTGACCTGGCCGTGGTAGGGTTCGGCACCCTGGCGGTGCTAGGGTTCACAGGCTCCAGGACTTATAAAATTTTCAGAGCCCACGCAACCTTATATAGTGTGATATTATCTCGTGCGGGCGTCTGATTTTTCCATGTGGCTGGCTTAAGTAACCCGCACGGGAAAATAATCTTTGCATGCGGGCGGCTTAACTAACCACACGCAAAGATATTTTCCCGTGCGGCTGAGTTAGGACGCCCGCATGCAAAAAGAAAATGACAAAATAACAATTTTATTTAAGTAACATAAAATATACTAAATATGATCGGATTTGACAATGACATACATACATTAGGACAAATATGAAACCACAGTCCTTGCCAACACCATAAATTTCATGCATTCATTTGCGAAACAAATTCTACAGAATAACAAACTACCATTTCACAATTTTGGCATCAACATCCTTCCACACGGACGAAAACTTCTCTTCATCAAGGGTTCTCTCAATGCGCTTGATCTGAGTAGCAAGATCGGTGAATAACGGTACGTCATTGTATTGGTTGTAATCTATCGCATTTTCAATGTTGTCAATGCCAACGATGTGTTGTTTTCCGGATATAATAATGTCCATCTTCTCATCGAAAGGGTCCTTTACATAGAAAACCTGTACAACACGCTCAGCGAGGACCAACAGAGCATCCTTGTGTCCAATTTTACTGCGTTCAACAACCGTCAACCCAAAGTTGTCCAGCATTGTGTCTTTCACCCATTGGCATCGAAGAACTGGAGTCTATATGTTTAAACCGTAGTCAAGTTCCCAGATTTCCTGTACGATCCCATAATACGATTTCTTCTGTCCTGTTGTGTTGAATGCTTCCACACGAACTCCATTATTTTGTGCTGAGCTTTTCTTGTCTTTGCTTATAGTGTAAAAAGTATATACGCTGATGTTGTACCCTTGCCATGAGGTCACAAGGCTTGTTGGGCCAGCTGCCAGCCTTTGTAAAGTTATTTCATCCAGGGATTCACCAGCCAGCAGGTTTTGATCCTTTAGCCATTGGGGAAAACTGTGCCTCTGTTCTTTCGAAACCCAATCAGCTGACTGTCCAGCATTGCAAGCTTTGATCTCGGCCATGTGTGGCTCAATGTATGGCTCAACGATGGCGAGTTGTTGAAGCACACTGTTATGTGCCTCTGCTACAGCTCTGTAGTCATTATCGTAGAAACATTTTCTTCTCACAGTCCCTTTCCCAGTTAACCTTCCCTCATGTCGAGCTAGTGGTATCCCAATGGGGTTGACATCTTTTATGTAATCTATGCAACACTCAACAACCTCTTCGGTTGTGTACCCCTCTATCATCGATCCCTCTAGGTGAGCACGGTTGCAGACATACCCTTTTAGAATTGACATGTACTGCTCGTATGCTCACATTTGATGTAGGTATAAAGGACCAAGTTCAATAATCTGAGGGACGATGTGAACAATGAGATGCTTCATCATATCCCAGTACGATCGAGGAAAAAACATCTCTAGCTTGCAAGCTATCTTGATTAAAAACCTTATGTGAAATCCGATTAAAAAAGTAGCACAATTTTGCTATCACTATCTTAGTGTGAACTAGCTTGACCGCCCTTATAGTGATAGGGAGGAATACCGTTAGCATTTTATGACAGTCGTGAGCATTGTACTCAGAGATGGTCAAATCTTTCATTGATACTAGCTTCCTCATATTCAATAAGAAACTAGTAGGCACTTTCAAACCATGCAAATATCTACAGAAAGTCTTTTTCTCTTCTAGGGTCATTGAGTAGCATGCTGGTGGAATCTCAATCTTATCATTTGCCAACTCTTTCGGGTGGAGATCTTTCCTTATGTCCAAATTCACCAAGTCATTACGGGACTTCAGTCCATCCTTTGTCTTACTAAGGATGTCCAGTAAAGTACCGATGGTGCTGTTGAACAAATTCTTCTCGAGGTGCATTACATCAATGGCATGATGAATCTCTAGGTCTTTCCAATATTACAAGTACTTGAAAAATATTGAGTGTTTCTTGAAAGGCAACGTATTTTCCACCACTGCTTTCTTCCTCTTGCCTGCCTTTTTCTTTCCCTTACCGAACACGACCTTAATACTCTTTGTCATCTTGAAAACCGTAGAACCACTTCGTGCTGTGGGGGCAGAACTGTTCTCCACAATTTTGTCAAACAATGTAGTCATCACACGATACCTTTGCTTCTGTGGTAAGAAGCGACGATGACGCATGTAAACTAACTTGCTTGAGGATGTCAGGTATATGTAGGACATGTCGTTCAGACAGATAAGACATCCAGTCTTTCCTTTAATCTGCCTGAGAGGAAAAAGTTTGCTGGTAAATCGTTGATGGTATCGAATATGATAGCACGCAGAGTAAAGTACTCCCGGCAGTATTCATCCCACAATCGTAACCTTTCTTCCCACATTTCTTGCATATCCTCCATCAAAGGTTCAAGAAACACATCTATATCGATGCCAGGTTGTTTTGGCCCTTGTATAAGGATAGTCAACAGAATGTACTTTCGCTTTTGACATATCCATGTAGGAAGGTTGTACATGGTGAGCACAACTGGCCAAGTGTTGTGCGAGCTGCTTAGGTCACCGAAAGGATTCATTCCGTCTATGCTCAACGCAAACCTTACATTTCTCGGATCCTTAGCAAATTCTGGGTGTATTGAATTAAAGTTCTTCCATTGTCGAGCATCGGCGGGGTGTCGAATCATACCATTTGTCTTCCGACCCTCTTGATGCCATCCCATCAACTCGACATCGATAGGGTTTGAGAACAGTTGCTTCATGCGATCTTTCACTGGCTAGTACCACATCACCATGGTCGGAATCTTTTTACCTGCTTCCACCGATGAATCTGCTTCGGCAACGTCACTATCAGCGGCTCTGTTACCCGTTTTGTACCTACTCGCCCCACAGGTTGGGCACTTCTCCAAGTCTACGTATACCTTGTGGTATAGTATGCAGTGATTAATACATGCATGGATCTTTTCAACACCGAGAGATAATGGCCATATTAGTTTCTTCACTTGATAGGTATTGGATGTCAACAAGTTAGGCTTAGGAAGCATAGCTCTCAAGAGACCCATCAAATCGTTGAAACTAATATCAGACCATCTGTGCCTAGCCTTCAATCTGAGAAGTTCTAGCACCGACTGCAACACTGTATAATCCATGTCACATCCCTTGGATTACTCGTACAAAAGATCCATCCCTGATTTCTGCAACGCCTCCCAATTGTTTAACCCTCGCGCTGTAGCATTTAGCACCTCTGGTTCAGCGTGGTGCAACATATCCTCAATATCAAAATCGACCTGTACATCATCAAATACCAGAGCCACCAAAATCATCCATCATTTCATGGGACATGTCCTCAATTATAAAGTTTTCTGCTTCATCGAAGCAAATATCAGGACTATCTTCACGAGCGACGACTTCCTCGTAGTATGTCCAAACTGTGTAATCTTTCTTAAATCCACGCTCAACTATGTGCTCCAAAATTACCTTCGGATCTTTTCACATCTTCTGATTCTTGCAAGGAAAGCAAGGACAAAAAATATCTCTCTTATTATCTCTCAAAGCATGTGCCTTAGCCTGATTAATAAATTTGAATGCTTCTCTCATGAACACCGGATGAGTTCTTCGCATCTCGTACATCCATACCCGGTCTATCTATAAAAATCCACAGTATCACGAATATTTTATTTCAGGTGTTTTCAAAAAAATGAAAAAACAAATATTACTTACAAAATAAATCTATAATACATTGGACCATCATTTTCTAGTGATTACCACACAAATTTTGGTAATCTACACATTATATTATATCTATAAATTGACAAAATAGCTCAAAATGACTTTTTTGCAAAAGTGCGAATATCTTCGCATTCAACCAATGAAAGTTGAAATAAATGGAGGCAAATGAAAGAGGAGATCAAGCTTGTCACCTTTTATATGGATGGAAATCAAATATTCCGAGTTGAAAACCTTCCCCTTTTTTCCCCGTTTTTGGAGAGAGAAATGCCGGGTTCAAATGACAGTCGGTCGGGTAGGGATGACTATATGGGTCCATCATCGTGTGCAGTCCACTTAAGCAATCGCACGCGAAGATGCATTAGCGCGTGCGGTTCTTTAAGTGGGCCGCACGCGATGTAGCCGCATTATTGTGTGCGGTCCTTTAGAGGACCGCAAGCGATAATGCATCTGCGCGTGCGGTCCATCAACCGTTCCCCGAGGGATCGGTTTTTTTTAGGCGCGGCGCCTCGAACCTACTGCCCAACCTCGTAAAAAAAAACTGATTCTGTGGTAGTGGTACACCTCCATGTATTTTCAACATGCCGTGGCCTTCTCTGGTGCAATTGATCTGTAGACCAAGCCAAATTCACAGGAAGATTACTAGTCACGAGCAACCAAATTCAACTGATATGTTTCTCTGTTTCTTGAAGTTCGTGTACAACCAGATGTTACTGCGCGTGAGATGATCCGGTGTATGCGTGCGAGCTTCCGACAATGAGTACCGGATGACGTCGCCGATTAAATCGAATCCGCGAAACGGTACAGATGAGACAAATTAATTCCGCAAGATAATGACCACCGTAGCTGCTGCCGCTGACGAATAGATAAGTTTGGCGAAAAGAAATTAACACGATAATAACTAGTGGCAGCCGATACAAATAAAATAAAATAGTAGATTGATTTTGGTCGAACCTATGAACGAAATTCTCTTCCTTAGTGGAGTCGTCAAAAATATCGATGTTTTTCATGGTATACACATAGAAGCATCTAACAATTTACGGTGTAATCAACGGAGTCATCAAAATCAATAAATCAAAACTGGCTAATAGAAACGATTTCAAGATTAATTTACTTTCACAGAATCAAACGACTAATTTACGAACAAATTAGCAAACATGGTAAATATCGTACTTACGTCACGACAAATGACTAGTTTCGAGCAAATTGGTGAAGGATAGCCTTCTTACTTTTTCAGCATAAAACGACAAAGATTAACTAAATTCTTCAGTTGCTAGAACTCATGAAAACGAAATAGAAAACACACATAAAAGTACAAGTAAAGTACAGAAAAATATTAGATTGATAATTGTTTAAGGATCCTTCTAATCTGCTGTCACCGGTTACTCTACGCGATCTTTAACAAACCTTATTGGTCTCACACAAAATATGAAAAAGTTTAATTGGAAAGGAAACAAACCAAAAGAAAATCTGTCTATCTTCCTTGCCGCCGCACGCGCTAACCGGCTGCATGGCATGCAAAAGCGGGCAGCACAGCTCCATCTTTCACACGGCCGCTTGCAACATGCCACGCCACCACCAGCAGCTTGCGCGGTCGTGCTTTTCACTGAAGTCTTGAATAAAACCAGCAGCACAAGGAAATTCCAACGCAGCAACTTCACCATTCATTCAAATTGCAGCTCAAGGCAAAGTACTGATGCCAAAGCCCTGATTTCCATCGCCACACCTCCTCCTGTATATATGCGATCAGCCCAATCCAATCTAAATGGTGCAAGTCCCCAGTAGTTTACACACAGGATATCCCAACGATGTACTGTAAATTCCAGCACATATAAACTGAGCTGATCTTTCAAGCAAATCACTAGACAATTACATCAGCTACTCTAAATAATTTGGCATGCTCAAAATATACTAACTATATATAAGCCAAATTATGGCACAAACAGATGGCAAGGCCATGATCTCCAAGTTCAACCTCCACGACTACAACGTCCTTGCCTTCAATGAGTTCAAGGAGGGTCATGATGCTCTCATGCTCATGGCTTGAGTGCATTACATGCTGGGATAATGCAATGTTGTCACGAAGATCTCTGTATGAGATAGTTATTTGTTGTTCATTTGGTGTTATTTTGATTAGATTTCTTTTAGAATTGTTGTTTTTCTGGAACTCTGTTCATACACATATGGTTTAGATCATATCTAGGTGATACTCTACTGGTATTACTATACTATAGTGTATCATGATGTTGGTATCATGATACTTAGGTTTGATATATATAGGTATCAAACGTAGTACCTCAGTACCAGATCTGGTACCTATAGGTATCGGGCCCGATACCTATAGGTATCAGACCTGGTACCCAAGCACCATATTCGGTACTAGTAGGTATCATACCTAGTACTGGTACCAGGCCTGGTACCAAGTGACGTCAATGTGACGCCATCGCATAAGATATCCCGTAGTCTCTCTCTATGTTTTTGTTGTTTTTTTGGTAAAATCTAATTCGTGTGCGCGGACCTATTAGCCTTATCACGCGACATGTTTTTACACTGTGTGATTAGACAAGATAACGTGTGATTGCACATAATGAGTGTAGCTGTTAGGATGCCATGCTTTTTAATCATAAGGATCTGAGATAGCTAAAAAATCTAAATCTTTTAAACCGGATATTATTTTTACAATCCGATTGCACTGTTATATTTATTGCAATTAAATCTTTAAAACAAAATCTCAAATAATTATATTCTGATAAAAGAAAATATATATGTTGTAAATTACTTTTATATGTAAATTACTTTTAAATTTAATTAAATTACTTCTTAGACATTTATGAAAGTAAATCAATAAAGCTTAAAGTAATTTACACAAATTATAAAAGTAACTTAACACAACATGAAAGTAAGTTATCATGGTATAAAAAGTAAGCCTATTCTACTGAAAAAATGGTGTGGCCTTGGAAGGCCACACCTTTTATATGACAAACATCGGGCCCAGCCTCTATTGCTTCGATCCATCCCCTTCGCTCTCCTCCTCTGTCACATGAAGGTGTTGGCGCAGAATTTCGACCCGTCCAGCAACCAAACGGGTTCCACGTTACCACGGCGGCCTGGGAGATCTGCTTAACTCCAGTGCAGGTCTAAATGGCTTGCCTAATCGTAAGTAGAGCGTGCCAGTTGATTTGATCTGCAATCAACAAGAAACAAGTAAACCAAGTCAGAGAACAACGGCCGATCGGCCAACAGACCGATGACACATTGTCATAGCCCAGCCGATAGGGCAAAGCTATATCGGCTCACTTAGAAAATAAGTAAAACATGAATCTAATCTTATCGGCCTTCATTGATATATAGATCTCAACTAATAATATCGGCCGATGAGGATAACAAAGGTAACTACACCAGCTAGTACTCTAGTGCAAACTTATACGAGCCAATCGGCCAATATAAACACATCAACCATAAAGAAATCTTAAGATTCCTTCACGATCGACATATCTATACTGATCGATCTGCACATATAAGTGGCAAACATATGCAAGAAACATAAAGCAATTACATATGTTAGATAAGACCGGCTAAAACCCCGGCACTATCGTTAATTACAACCGAAAACAGACTTCGTGTTAGATCTCAAAACAGGACTAAGGTCGATGGCAACTTGAAGTGTGAATTGAGACTTAACACAAAGAAAATCAAGTCGTCGATTGCTTTTGGGGATGGCAGCTGCATTGAACAATCTAGCCAAGCATAAGAATTAAACCATCGTCGACAATAAACCCTAAAGCGAGTAAACCGCTGGCAAGGCTTAATTAAGATACCTGTCAAAACTATTCAAGACATGATAATCGACGATCACATCATCGAGGCTTAACGTGTCTAAAGCGACACGTTAGCCCCGACGATGCAGATCGTCGGGGACGAGTTCTTACCTCTGCTCCGAGGAAGCAAGAACTCGTCGAAGAAGACCTCTTGCGAGGATTGGCGATGCGCCGAAAGTAGATTGATTTGATTGTGTGATTGATTGAGAGAGAGTTTACATGTACAAACTATCGGGATATTTATACCCGAGGTTACAACAGAACCCTTGTAGGGCACGATCTTATCTACAACTAACAAACAAGTCCTTGCAGCAGACTTAAGCCACAGATTAAATCTACACTACTTAATTTACAAGATACAATTGCCTAAAACCGAGCTTTATCTCTATTTGGCAACTTCCTTGAAGCTTATTTTGAGCCCAGACCTAGCCCACGTTGATACTATCAGCTCACAACCCGTATCGGCCCACTACCAAACCAAATCCGTATCGGACGATACGCTCTTTATAGCAACGCCTCCCCAGTCCGATACAGTTACTGGGTCCGATACGAAGCCTGGTCCGACTCCAACTCAATCCTTCCTCTCTGCTTCGGTTTCCTCTTTTCTTTCCAAGTCGATTACCAAAATCCGTCGTTAACACATGCCCCCCAATTCCGCTTCATTATATAATGTGGCGGAATTAGCTCCAAGGAACGCATCGACTTCTTTGCTAGGTCTAATCCGAAAACCGCACAGATCCAGATTCGAACCCTTTCGCCGCCGATTCAACAAACTCTTCGTGATCTTCAACTCCGGCGACCGCTCAGTACTCCATCGACGTCAACCCCTTTCGCAGCGATCCTTTCTTCAACAACAATGGCTTCCGCCCCATTCTACGCCTCTGAGATCCCCGCAGTAAGTCGACTTGTTCAATCCTGCATTATCGCTTTCCCCGTCGATTTCTCCAAGTTAGGGTTTTACTCTATGTCCCCCCGGGTCTTATATTTCCATCGTCGTTCTCACGATTTAGGTCTTCAAAAACCAAATCTTGATCCCCACCGACGATAAATCCCATCGCTTTCTCCTGGGCCCCATGGGCGACTGCGACCCAACCTGGCTAATCAACGCCGAAACAGACATAATTCCTTTCAGGCAAGCCAAGCCCACTGTCTCGGCGTGGAAACACACCTTCAGGTCATGGCCATCAAAACTAAACGGATACAGGACCTGGCACAAAAGGATTGCTGCCGTCAAACAAGTCCACTGGGACGAGATTGGAATCGGCCAATGCATAACTCTGTCCCTGGCCGATACCAAGAAAAATGAGCCATTAATGTCAGCTGCCAGCTACTTCTGGTCAAGTACCTTGAACGCCTTCATGTTCAAGCAAGGTCCGATGAGCCCAACCCTCACAGATATCAAGGTACTCACAGGACTAGACATCGACTCTGAGATTAATCCTTTCAGCCTCCTGATAAACAGCAGCCACAAACTGAAAACCAAGAAAATTGGAGGCTGGTCTGGGTACATCTCTGAGCACATGGAACAAGGATCGGTCTCAGAGCGAGAACATGTAGCGTTCCTGACATTATGGTTGGAAAGATTCGTCTTCTGCGGATCGACCTGTGGCCCCACAACAAACTGTCAGCACCTGGCTCAGGCCCTGGTCAGCAAAAAACAAATACCCCTCGGCCGATACCTCTTAGGAGCTGTATATCGGCTACTCCACATCGCTACACAAGACTTGATGCTGAAACAAACCGTGGCACACGAGGGACCATGGTGGTTCATCCAATTGTGGCTAACAATTCACACCAACACCATGGTTGATCGACCACCTCTATCGGACTCGCGCTTCCCATCGAAGTATGCCGATCACAAAGATCCCAGAAGCAGACGATGCATGTCTTATGGAGAAGCAGCCTCCGTCTACCCTGGCGCAAATCAATCGGCCGATGACATGGCTACATGGTTCATCCATTTCTTCACCGACCCTCCATCAGCCAAGATGGACATGTTCATCTATACATCGGACCAAGACTATGAGCTCCCAGATGATCTGCAACTGAGCTTGGTAAACGATGACATGGAGTCCAGAGAGGTGTTTATGATCGGCCTGACTCCATGCCTGCTCCCAGTAGGCATTTTTCAGGGAAGGAGCACCAGCCTGTCCTATGAATTTTATAACCCAATGACAGCTGCTAGGCAATGCGGGCTCGGGCAACTTCCCATCAGTTTATACCTTCATAAACTCCTGGAGAGCAGAGGCACAGTCTGCTCTAATTATGAGCAAGGCGATGGAAATCGAGCTCCCAAATCTTGGTGACTATGATCGGCTGCACCTGAATACTTTTGTCCACATCAATTTCCAAACCTGGTGGCAAGAGTGGGCCGCTCATATTTTCCACCAATCGGCCAGGTTCTATGTAACGGAGCTTATCCAAGGCATCAGTCCCCAAATACCAGATGAGCCGATTCCTTCTGTGAGCAACAGTGGGCGGAAGATTTTCTATGCTCAAGCCGTAGCTCCATCGGGGTCAACCATCCTGGAGTCCATCATCGGCCTTACTGCCCCGAAGATACCATCACTGCTCCAGGGGCCGATGATCAAGGAGAATCCCAAGAGGAAAGCGCCATTTAAAGGCAAAGCCCAAAAATCCAGCAAAAAAGCCAAAGTTGACGACCAAGAAGATCTCGAAGAGCTGGATCCCTCCATAGAAGAGTTTCTCAAAGAACAAGTAATGGAGGAAGAAGTCGATGCAACTGCTGCCGATATACATGAAGAAAACACATCGGCTGAAGCTACCAAGGAACCATCAGCTGAAACCACTGAGATCCCACCGGCCGATGACCAAAGTGATGCCCCCCAACCGAAAAAGACCAGACATGCAATCCGCAAGGTAAACACAATTTCTTCTCCGTGCTCACATAACCCCTTCCAATTGCTTAGCTTTAATTTGATATCCTTTTCAGGCTGTGGCATCATCTATACTGAAGGAAAGAACTCAATCGGCCCCCCTGCCAAGGACTAAGAAAGCAACCCTACAACGGCGTGAGCGGGCTAAAGCACGATTGAGGACTCCGTCTCCTTCTCCAGTACCCTCTCCGGTCGCCTCGGTAAGAGTTGATTTATATATTATCACGCTAATCCCACAACCCTACTCATCAATCCCTTGCTTTTCAGCCTATGGCCCCAACGCCTTCACCACATCGGCCAACCCCATCGCCTACTGCCTCAACACAGCAAAGGGAGGTCGATGCAAACACCACCGATATTCCAACTCTGGTAATGAGACCTAGCCTGATCCCCTTTCGTCAGCTCCCAATTGACAAGACTGACCTTGACCTATGTTGCCGTTTACAGAGCCTAGCCGATATGTTTTCATTTGACATCAGCCAGTTTCTCGATGACGAGGACAAGGAACTGCCCAGCACCGCCAAGGCGCCGATCTCTGACGAATTAAAGAACCGACTGTCCGATATTGGGAATCGGCTAGAAGCCTCGCTGGAGTGTTTGGTAGAAGACTGCTCCTCCATCAGAGCCAGGGTACAAGAAATCCAAGACGAACTGCCCGAAGACCTGATGGAGATCCTCACACCGGCCATCTTCCTGGAGCAATACCGATTCAAGCTTTTCAAAGCAAAAGAAAGACTTGCAGAGCGACGAGAGCGCGAACAACTGGAATCGGCCCTGACCGCTAGCAAAGCTCAAGTTAACGCCAATAAGACTAGGTTAGACGAGCTAGCGGTGGAGCCGATTGTACTGAAAAATAGGCTTGAAGAACTCCGTTGTCTCGAGGCAGAGCTAGAATCGAAGCTGGCCACTACACGCCGAAAAATCCAAGAAGTCGAAGCCGGGATAGCTGCATCACCCAAGGTCATAGAAGATCAGACGGCAAAGCTCAAGGCATCGGCCAAGTACCTCGCGACCCTAAGCAAATCACTGAAATCGATCCCAGGGACGATGGCCGATGATGCCCAGGCTATTGAAGACGTTGAGCAGATTCGCCGTAAAGCCATTGCTGCTATTGCGGACTTCATAGGGTGATGTAGCATATTTTATTTTTATAATGTATTAACATACACCTCATCGGCCATGCAGCCGAATTTGTCTTGAAAATTCCAGCCTAACCATTGCTTCTGAAATCCTCTCACACCTTATCGGCCACGCAGCCAAATTTGTCTTGAAAATTCCAGCCGCATATATCTTTAATATGAACAATCTCATTACAAACAATCTCATCGGCCAGAGGGCCGAAGTCAATTGCCAACTGAAAAATCCAATGCGAGAACTCCTGTATATATATATGCCCCCAAATTTTGGAAGATGAGGGCTCATATTCTGAAATTTTGAACTAAGGGCGATAGTATATACCGGCCATCTAAAGACGATGCTTGACTACATCGGCTGTAATCATAAATCGGCTAGAGGGCCGATCATGAGTCAATCCAGATACTGGGATAATATTGTTTCAAGTATTTGCCATTGAGAGCTCGTCCATAAATCTCGCCATCTAATCCCTTGAGCAGATAGGCATTGTGAGGAACACGTCGATGAATTCGAAAGGGGCCTTCCCAATTAGGTGACCATTTGCCGAATTTATTATCTCTGGAGCCAATCGGCATTATTAATTTCCATACAAGGTCTCCTTCCTCAAACGATTTGGCAACGACCTTTTTATTATAATGACGGGCTACTCTATCTTTATCACGCTTGATTTTCTCAAAGGCCCGTAATCGAACATGTGCCAAATCATCCAATTCATCAACCATAAGATTATGGTACTCATTGGCTGTCAAGTCGTCTTGCAAAGCAATCCTTCTTGAGCCGATGGCGGTTTCCCACGGCAGTACAGCTTCATGCCCGTAGACCAGCTGATAGGGAGGCACTTGGATTGCACCATGGCAAGCCATCCGATACGCCCAAAGGGCATCGGCCAGCGTTGTATGCCATTGCCTCGGCTGTTCGTCAATTTTCCACTTGATTAATTTGATTAAAGACTTGTTAGAAGCCTCCGCCTGCCCATTAGCCTGCGCGTAGTAAGGAGAAGAATTGAGTAATCTGATGCCCATGCTGTCAGCAAATCGGACGAACTCGTCGGACACGAAGATTGATCCCTGATCGGTAGTTATTGTCTGAGGTAACCCAAACCGATATATGATGTGCTCCTTGACGAACTGAATAGCGTCTTTGGAATCAACCTTCTTGAGAGGAACGGCCTCAACCCACTTTGTGAAGTAATCTGTAGCCACTAATATATACTTGTGTCCCTTACTTGATGGTGGGTTAATCTGGCCGATCATATCTATTCCCCATCCACGAAACAGCCACGGCTTTATGATTGGATGCATAACCGATGCCGGTGCTCTCTGAATTGCTCCAAATTTCTGACAATCCTGACATCCTTTATAATACTTGAAGCAATCTTCTAGCATGGTTGGCCAAAAATATCCGACGCGCTTGATCAGCCACTTCATTTTATGGGCCGATTGATGGGTGCCACAAATCCCTTCATGTACTTCGCTCATAACGGTTTTAGCCTCCTCAGGACCTAGGCATTTGAGTAAGACACCATCAACCATCCGATAATATAGATTATCGTCCAATAAGACATAGTGTAAAACTTTATATTTCATTCTGCGTAACGCCGATTGGGAAGGATTTCTCAAATACTCAATGATATCAAACCTCCAGTCATCGGTGTGCACGAGAGCGATCTGAATCGGAACGTCTTTAGCCATCGGCCTGTATCCCGATGCCCCTTGAGCTAAATCATTGGCTTCGAAATTCTGCTTCCTGGGTATATGCCTCATCGTTACGATCCGGAAACCGTGTAATAACTCTTTGCACTCCTCATTGTAGACTTTGAGAATATCGTCTCTGCACTCATACTCTCTAGAAAGTTGACTAATTACTAGCTGTGAATCACCAATGATTTCTACGGCATCGGCCTCGACTTCTTGTAATAACTGCAAGCCTTTAAGCACCGCTTCATATTCTGCTTGATTGTTGGTGTAGTAAGGCTTGATAGTGAAAGCGAACTCAAAACTTGCCCCCCGAGGGGATATGATGACTAGGCCGATACCGCAACCGTGTCTGCAGACGGATCCATCGAAATATAATGTCCATGGCACAATGTCTGCATATGCGACTGAGTCATCTCTATGTTGAACGATGAAATCAGCCAGGGCTTGTCCTTTGATTGCTTTGGCCGATTCATATCGAAGATCAAACTCTGTTAAAGCAAAGATCCACTTCCCGACTCGTCCTTTCAACACAGGGGCCGATAACATGTATTTCATCACATCGGCCTTGCTCACCACGATGCACTCGTTGGAAAGCAGGTAATGCCTCAATTTAGTACATGAAAAATATAAACAAAGGCATAATTTCTCCACCGGCGTGTACCTTGTCTCAGCGTCTAACATTCTCCTGCTGAGATAAAAAATAGCTCTTTCCTTGCCGTTAACATCTTGAACCAAGACCGAGCCGATGGATTTCTCATCGGCTGATAAGTACAATTTGAATGGGACTCCTTTTTGTGGAGAAATTAAGACCGGCGGAGAAGTTAAATATTCTTTGATATCGTCTAGCGCTTTCTGTTGCTTGTCACCCCATATGAATTCTTCGTCGTCCTTTATTTTTAACAGTGGAGTGAATGGCTCTATACGGCCCGACAGATTTGATATAAAACGCCGGACGAAGTTGATCTTGCCAAGCATAGATTGTAACTTGTTCTTGTTTTCTGGAGGCTTGATTTTCTTAATGGCATCGATGTTCTTCTGTGTGATTTCAATCCCCCTTTCATGGACCAAGAAACCCAAAAACTGACCGGCCGATACGCCAAAGGCACATTTGTTAGGGTTCAACTTTAAACCATATTTCCTTGCCCTTTCTAGTACCTTGCGTAAGTCGGCCAAGTGCATATCATGTTCTCTTGACTTTACGACGACATCGTCTATATAAACTTCAATCAGAGAACCAATAAGATCATGAAAAATGTAATTCATAGCCCTCTGATACGTAGCTCCAGCATTCTTCAAACCAAATGTCATGATGACCCATTCATATAGGCCGATTGCCCCTGGGCATCTGAAGGCTGTCTTATGAATGTCCTCTTTAGCCATAAAGATCTGGTTGTAACCCACGTTTCCGTCCATGAAACTAATGATCTTATGCCCAGAAGCAGCGTCGACTAGCAAATCGGCCAACGGCATAGGGTACTCGTCTTTGGGCGTCGCCTTATTTAGATCTCTGAAATCGACGCATACCCTTAGCTTGCCGTTCTTTTTCAATACCGGAACTATGTTGGAGACCCACTCTGCGTATCGGCAGGGCCTGATAAAGTTGGCGTCGTAAAGTCTTGTGATCTCTGCTTTTATGGCTTCGTGCATATCGGCCTTAAACCTTCGAGGAGCTTGCTTAAAAGGCCGATAGCCTTGTTTGATTGGTAGCCGATGTTCTACAATCGATCGGCTTAATCCTGGCATCTCATGGTATTCCCATGCAAAACAATCTCTGAATTCTTTCAAAAGATCTATCAAATTATTCTTGTATCCCTTTGGCAAATTAGCGCTTACATACATCGGCCTAGGCCTATCACCTATTCCTATATCAATTTCTTCCAATTCATCGGCCGACGTAAAACCTTGTCCCAACTTGCCGTCTAACTCATCCAACGCGTCATTCGTGTAGGGGTCATTGTCAACGGCGGATGGTGCATCTTTGCTAAAGTAACCGCTTGTCTTGGTCTTCAATTGTCTCGATGTCGCAGTCGGTTACCTTGAGGAAATCGGCGTCCCAGACTCGCCCGGACAAGCAGTCGATTCCCTCCATCTCCCAAACTGCGAGATCGGCATTGGCGACATGTACTGACCGATCGGCCTGCACGATCTCGACTTGGTCCCCTTGCCATTGCATGAGGCATTGGTGCATTGTTGAAGGGACACAGCAATTTGCATGGATCCAATCTCGTCCCAATAACAAGCTGTAGGAACCCTTTCCATCGAAGACGAAGAATGTGGTGGGAATTGTTTTGTTGCCCACGGTGAGTTCCACGTTCAGGACCCCCTTCGCCTCGGATGCGTTGCCACCGAAGTCCTTTAATACCATATTTGTCTTGATAAGATCTTCAGGTACTTTTCCAAGCTTCCTGAAGGTTGGGTATGGCATTAAATTGACCGCTGCGCCACCATCGACCAGCATCTTCGTCGTCGGCCGCCCGTTGATGAATCCTTTGATGTACAACGGCCGTAAATGTCTGTAGCTGGCGTCAACTGGCTTGTCGAAGATGGCTTGGTCTGGTGACAACCGTAGCCTGGCTGAACCGTGTTCATCATCGGCCATCGCTTCATCGGCCGCCTGCACACTGTATTCTGCTGGCAATATAAACACCATGTTAACAGGCGCCGATGCCATTTTTTTACCTTTTGAAGCTGAGTAGCTCTGAGCTGTATTGGAGGTGCCCTCATCGGCCTTGGCCACCGTGGATTTTATCCTCCACTCTTTTTTGGTCTTGGTTGGCCGATGGGGTATTTCAGCCTGTTGCTCTTGGATTTGCTCTTTCCTCCTTAACCTCTGAACCCGCCGCTTTTGTGTCTTGGTGAGTACATCGCTTGGGCACCATTGAGGGTTCTGGACTTGCTCCTCATCTTCATCGTGTTGATCTCGGTGCATCGGCCCTAGCCTTTCATGCACAGATTTCCGTTGCTTGGCCGGCCGATGCGTTTGTTTGCTTGAGCTGCCCTGATAAGAATCTTCTGCACCACTGCATGCAGGGCACTCCTGGATAGATGGCAACCTCATTCCTTCATTCCAGCAGAAGCGAAAAAACTCACACTCCCAGTGTGGGTCGTAGGAGTTGTCTTGATCGGCCTGGTCTTGAGCTTGTTCCTCCCGCCTCCGCTGATATTTTTTGATCAGGCCCTCAGAGGTCTGATGAGGCCGCTTGCCAGTCCGATGGCCGCCGCCATCGGCCCTGTCCGCCCGCACCATGTTGACTGGGAACGGGTGGCCTTCAATCTTCATCGGCCGCTTGGCATCATCGATTTTAATTCTGCCCTGCTCGATGGCCGATTGAATTTGTTGCCGGAAGATCTTGCATTCATTTGTGTGGTGTGAATAGGAATTGTGCCACTTGCAATATCTCCTTTTCTTGATGTCTTCGGCCGATGGCAATACGTGACCTACTGGCAGTTGGATCTGCTTTTCTTGCAACAGCAGGTCAAATATCTTATCGGCCTTGTTGATGTCGAAATCATATTTATCTTCTTTATCTCCTTTCTTGGCCCACTGGCAAGTTGTTGATTTCCTCATCCGGGCCCACTCGGCTAGGTCGACATCACCATCTTCATCGTCGTCATCGTCGGAGGCGTACTGATAAACAGT
Organism: Oryza officinalis; assembly: GCA_008326285.1. Lineage (NCBI taxonomy): Eukaryota > Viridiplantae > Streptophyta > Magnoliopsida > Poales > Poaceae > Oryza > Oryza officinalis. The sequence continues at coordinate 26,202,241 of BDMV01000007.1, forward strand.
GTTAATCTTTTTCGCGAACTTCTTTGCCTCCTGGAATCGCTGCTCGTGGGCCGATACTCGTTGTGCCAGCTGAGCGAGGCTCTCAAATTCCTGCGAGGAGAACCTCTCGCGTATCGGCCCTAGCAATCCCTGAAATGCCAAATCGGTCAACTGGGAATCGGTCAGACTGAGGCTATAACATCTGTTCCGTATGTCTCTGAACCTTTGTATGTACTCAGGGACCGATTCATCCACTCGTTGCCTGATGGCAGTCAGATCTGACAGTTTCATTTCTTGTACGCCATTGTAGAAGTATCTATGAAACTGTTTCTCCAGATCTATCCATCCTCTGATGGAATTGCAGGGCAAGGAAGAGAACCATGTGAATGCAGACCCTGATAAGGACAGAGGGAAAAACCTCACCCTCAACGCCTCGATAGCCGATGCCTCCCCGCACTGTGCTAAGAATCGGCTGACATGCTCATATGTCGAGACGTTGTCCTGTCCCGAAAACTTGAAGAAATCCGGGATCTTGTATCGGCCTGGCAATGGTACCCTGTCAAATTCCTCGGGATACGGGTGCCGATACACTGTAGAGTTCTCCTTGGGCTTCAAGCCGAATTGGTCCCGCATCACTTCGGCTATCATATCGGCCCAATATCCTGCGGGCCGATGTGGGAGGTCCTGCTGAAACGATTGTTGCAGACCCTCTGCTTGATATTGCCTAGGGGAGTATGGCTGGTAATGATGATCCGAGTTCGGTACGCCATACTGTCCTGCAGGGTGCTGCTGATAGCCTTGTGGCACGTTGTATGCAGCTTGAAGTGGAGGACTATTGAACACTGGGGCTTGCGGTTGTCCGGCCGATGGCTGGTTGACGGGAACTTGCTGCATCGGCTCAACCACCGGTTGCCTCCCCTTGGCCCATTGAGCGTATTGTTCCTCGGTGATGAGCTGAGGGCTGCCCCCAGTCTGCCTGGTGAGGACCAGTGGCAATGTTGTTGTCGGCTGCGCCGATGGGGGTGGCATCGGCGGTGTTGGCTGAGACGTGCTCAGATCATTCCTCAGGGTCCGATATGCAGGGAACTTATTTTCTGGCAAGAAAATCGGCCCCTGAGGCTTGAACTGGTGAATTGACCCGTCTAAGATAGATTTGAACGTATTGGTCAAGGTGTTCACCAAAATCCCTGATTGGTTGACTAGCGCAGAGTGGACTACAGAGTCAATCCTGTCTTGCAACGTCGGCGTTGCAGTGTCTTCAGTTTTGACGGCGTGATCGTGCACCACCGCCGACGTTCCAGCTCCATCTCCGGAACTCGGCATGACCACCTTGGACTTTTGAATCAAGGTGCCCTGCCGAGTCCTAGAATATGTTTGCAGGTACATATTCTGGAACTGCTCGACCAGACTATCCATCTCAGCTTTTTGTTCTGCGCTGAGCTGGTCGGCGGTCACGGGAATGACGTTCTCCTCGACGATCTCGGCCTTCTTCGACATCTCGAGGTGTTCTTGTTGCTGGTGAGAAGCTTGTGTTCTTGTGGTCCCACCGGGCGTGCCAAAAGCGTGTTGGCGCAGAATTTCGACCCGTCCAGCAACCAAACGGGTTCCACGTTACCACGGCGGCCTGGGAGATCTGCTTAACTCCAGTGCAGGTCCAAATGGCTTGCCTAATCGTAAGTAGAGCGTGCCAGTTGATTTGATCTGCAATCAACAAGAAACAAGTAAACCAAGTCAGAGAACAACGGCCGATCGGCCAACAGACCGATGACACATTGTCATAGCCCAGCCGATAGGGCAAAGCTATATCGGCTCACTTAGAAAATAAGTAAAACATGAATCTAATCTTATCGGCCTTCATTGATATATAGATCTCAACTAATAATATCGGCCGATGAGGATAACAAAGGTAACTACACCAGCTAGTACTCTAGTGCAAACTTATACGAGCCAATCGGCCAATATAAACACATCAACCATAAAGAAATCTTAAGATTCCTTCACGATCGACATATCTATACTGATCGATCTGCACATATAAGTGGCAAACATATGCAAGAAACATAAAGCAATTACATATGTTAGATAAGACCGGCTAAAACCCCGGCACTATCCTTAATTACAACCGAAAACAGGCTTCGTGTTAGATCTCAAAACAGGACTAAGGTCGATGGCAACTCGAAGTGTGAATTGAGACTTAACACAAAGAAAATCAAGTCGTCGATTGCTTTTGGGGATGGCAGCTGCATTGAACAATCTAGCCAAGCATAAGAATTAAACCATCGTCGACAATAAACCCTAAATCGAGTAAACCGCTGGCAAGGCTTAATTAAGATACCTGTCAAAACTATTCAAGACATGATAATCGACGATCACATCATCGAGGCTTAACGTGTCTAAAGCGACACGTTAGCCCCGACGATGCAGATCGTCGGGGACGAGTTCTTACCTCTGCTCCGAGGAAGCAAGAACTCGTCGAAGAAGACCTCTTGCGAGGATTGGCGATGCGCCGAAAGTAGATTGATTTGATTGTGTGATTGATTGAGAGAGAGTTTACATGTACAAACTATCGGGATATTTATACCCGAGGTTACAATAGAACCCTTGTAGGGCACGATCTTATCTACAACTAACAAACAAGTCCTTGCGGCAGACTTAAGCCACAGATTAAATCTACACTACTTAATTTACAAGATACAATTGCCTAAAACCGAGCTTTATCTCTATTTGGCAACTTCCTTGAAGCTTATTTTGAGCCCAGACCAAGCCCACGTTGATACTATCAGCTCACAACCCGTATCGACCCACTACCAAACCAAATCCGTATCGGCCGATACGCTCTTTATAGCAACGCCTCCCCAGTCCGATACAGTTACTGGGTCCGATACGAAGCCTGGTCCGACTCCAACTCAATCCTTCCTCTCTGCTTCGGTTTCCTCTTTTCTTTCCAAGTCGATTACCAAAATCCGTCGTTAACAGAAGGCAGCGGCCCTCTTGCTCCGCTCCCGTGAACTTTGCAGCAGCGACGACTCTAAAGCTCGAACTCACCACTTCGGCTCTCAAGCTTGAGCTCGGCCTCGCCATGGCGGTCCTTCGTTCCACCTCGAGCTGTTGATCTTCTCCATCTCTTCCCCGAGCATTTGATTTGTGTCGTCATCGCCTCGATCCCTCGATCCGGCGGCCAACAACTTGGACAACCTCTATTTGTGGCTTTGCCGCTAGCTTATCCTAGATCCACGCTGATGCCATCGTCGACAGCATCATCTCGTCCTCGATCCATTGTCCCTAGCTTCATCTCGGCCTCGATTTGCATCGCCCGCATCATTCGGGCATCTCTTCGTGCCACTGGTGTGTGATCTCCCCCTCCAGACCAGTGGTATCCTGCCAGCGACAATCCACAACCAGAATTGTTGATGCCTTCTCCAAAGCAAGCAATTGGTTTTGTCTTCGATTTGCAGCACCATCATGGCGACTTTCTTTCACTGGTAATTGTTGTTCATGAAGAATGCTTCATCTCCCAAACGGCCAAGAATACGTTACTTTCTTTTCACTGGTAATTTGGGTGACCGAATATTACAACTATGTTTCCATTACGAGGGGAAAAAATTCAGTGCTCCCAATCAGGCCCCAATTGGTGAAACCCATTATTTGGTTTCCCACTAATAATCTACTAGCAATCTCAAGAAACAAAACTCCAACGCTAAATACATTAGATTTCACTGAGAAAAGCAACCCTCGGAATAAGTAACAAAATCGAAATGTGATTTAACTCCTTCTTACTAAGTGCCCACCGCCCTTTGTTTATTTCCTTAGATATCATTTGAGCCACATATCTTCGCTAACCTAAAGTCACCGATTTCAGGATTCACATCACTGTTAAGAGAATTTTTCTTTCTTTTAAGTGTCTATGTATTATGCGTAGCCAGGGAGTGTCTCTGGATATAAACAATTCCTTTTGTTATTCCTTCTATTGTGCTCAGGTGCGTTTTCGTTGAGCAATGCTGCTCTTTCCAGATCTGCACAGTGAAGTGTATTATGGATATGTTACTCTTTATTTGATGATATGAAAAAGAATCACACTTGACAAATAATGTATATGCATACCAAAGATGAAGAAGTCTAAACTCTTGTTTGGCATGTGTTCATGTACTGATAAGTTCTCTTCTCCTCCTTGAATGCTGCATCCTTGGATGTTCACAAAATTGGTAAGTTGAATGCCGTTTTTAACTCAAACAGACCCTAATTAAGCAATTGAAGCAAATTGGAGCATCACAAGCTCCAATAGACCAACTGACCAAATACCCCTGTTTTCCTTTTTTAAAAAAACAAAGAAAATGCCCAAATAGCCAACATTTTCATCAAGCCGTAGCACGCCAACTGTCCAAGTTTAAGAGCAATGCCATCACAACATGGAATTTGCTGGTTGATCTTGACAGAAGGTGTAAAGTCTGAGATCTAAGTTTACATGCAGGATTGTATAATACAGAAAATGTTTGTTCAGACATCGCATAAGGCATTTTTTATATGCGTTTTTTGCTCTACCTACAATAAAGGACATGCGCAAATCTTGGATTTTGCAGGCACATCAAGAACCGTCTAGGAGAAAATATATTTACGCAGGCAGATATCTTTAGTCTATATGTTTGTATGTTTTGTGGTTTCTGTTTTCATATCTTAGAATCTAGTTTGCAGATAGCACGTCTCCCATCTCATATCTGAAATGGCATGCTTGCCGATATATAACTCTAAAAACATGTATATGTATATATGTTACTTTCTCGAGTCATAAATTTGACATTTAGGATGAGATTCAATCGAATTTCTAATATTATGACTATCAGTTTAAAATTAAAATATGCTTATAAAATCTAATAAACTGAAGCATTATAATAGTATATTTTTCATGACAAATATGTGCATACATTTTTTTAGTTTTTTGAAGTAATCATCATAGACACCAGATTTTTCAAGTTTTAAAGAGCCAAAACACCATTTTTTTTCAATGCATGATAGACACAAGAAACGTAGCATTTTTCAAAGCAAATCAGTTCGTTATTGATGCTAAAAAGTTTTTGTAAAAAATGACAAAATCTTGTGTCATCGACACGTTTTAAAGCACCGAAACGCATATGATTTTCGTTGCCAAATACTGAGATGGACAGTGGACGAGGACAGCAGAAGTATCGAGTCCGTTTAATTTCCTGAAAGCGTGGTCCTAGGGACTGCAATTGTTAACGAAGAAAACTGGTCGAGCAGATCAACACTTAGGCGGTAAGAGGTTTTGAACAACGTACAAAATCAAGCCAACCGCTGTAGCCTTTCTCCGTCGAATGTCACCGTTTGCTAACTTGCTGAACCGCTGAAACAGTGTCCTTGCAGCATGCTTCTATCGTTTCATGTCCAAATTCCCCTTCACGTACGGCTCACCTTCCAGGCGAATGAAAAACACATGCCAGACGAATAATTAAGGTTTTGCTAGCCACTTAGGGTGTGTTCGGTAGTTAGTATTGGAAAAATATTTTCTCCGTATGAAAAACAGAGCGACTCATTAGCACATGATTAATAAAATATTTGCTAATTTTTTAAAAAAAATGAATCAATATGATTTTTTAAAACAACTTTCATATAGAAACTTTTTGCTAAAAACACACCGTTTAGCAGTTTGAAAAACATGCGCGCGGAAAAAAAGAGAGGTGAGTTGAGAAAGTTGGGTAAAGAACTCACCCTTATTACTCTCTCCATCCCACAATAAAGTTCTCTGTAATTTACCATATGTGAAGACTTAAGACACTAGTAAAAAACTCTAATAGAAAACGGCATGATAGGTGCGGTTACATTAAAACCAACACCTATGAAGCTTTCCTCGTTTTTTTTGGTCCACAAATAAAAACCGACACATATAACCACTCATCTGTATCGGTTCATAAAAAACTGATACCAATAATCATAGGTATCGGTTTTTATAATAAAACGACATATATGAATGTCACATGGATACCGGTTCTTATAATAAACCGGCATCTATAAGTACGGTTTAAGTGTCGGATGACAATTAAAACCGACACCAATAATGACGCTACTCATATATGTATTTTATATCTAACTTTTTCATACGAAGTCAGATGAAAATAATTCTTATATTAAATTTTTATAGCTGGACAAGATCTACAATTTTGTAGTTGATCACTTTTTGATTTGAGGTCATTTGAATGTCCAAAATGTATTATAAGTTCTCAGATCTATTTGGATAAGTGAATTTTTAAAATTTCTAAACGATTTCGGATGAAGATAAAATCTATATAAAAATTGTAGATCTAGATGAGATTTATAACTACAATGATAATTTTTTTTATTTGAGCTCATCTATGATGTTAAATATAAAATATAAGTTTCAGATGAGAGTAGTATGTATTATTTGCTTATAAAACAACACGTGTTTTTAGGATGAGATGGAAAGAAAACTTTGCGTGGAGAGAGAGATTGCGGGTTTGAACCCTTCAAGCCACATGCGTGTGAAAATTGGTGTAAAAATCTTGTGAGTTTTTGGATTTTTTTCACGCCCTCCCAACCAGCACCAATGATACTTTGTGTAGTAGTAGTGTGAATAAAAGACTATTATGTTTCTTATTAGTGATGGATAAGAAGGGTTGTTGAGGCTTAAGGTAGAAAGAGAAAAAAAATTGAATAGTAGGTGATTGATGAAAAAAAAGGTAGTGATGATTATTTCAGAACAAATTTTAAATCATAAGATAGGAATAAGTATTTTGGGATTGAGCGACTAGTTCCCTTCACACGATGCTTGTCCTGCTTCAGCCTTCAAGCACGATCATGTCATGCCTGGTGACTATCAGCGCAAGTACATATTGTCTGCATTAAGCCATTTGTCAGGCTGCAGTATCTGTACGTGCATGACAATAACATCGAGAACATTGGTAGTATTGTTTACGGTTATTGCCTAACCTATACTATTTATTGACATTGACAATGAAGCTACTGATTTTATTTTCTAATTTATCAATCGCTTTTTTAATACCAGCTCAATATCAAGAACTCAAACTTATGTATAATTTGTCTTGTAGTGAAGCTGAAGAGGATATGGTGCAATACCGGTCGTCAGTTCTCTAACTAGTTGCACATAAAATCAGAGGGATTCAAGGTATCAAAAGATCATATTTAGAAAGGTTATCAAGTTTTCTTTCCAATGGATCAAGCGGCACATGATTTGGATGTTTCGATTAAAGTAGTGGCAATTTTAAAGAAGGTTGCGCAGGTTGAAAACGTGAGACGCGAGAATTGCTAAGTTAGAAGAGTTAGTGGGTTCTATGGTGTGATTAGATGGTTTCCGTCTATACTAAGACTCTCCATAATTCGGCAAGTATCTCATCTACACAGATTGAATTGTTTCCAAAGGGGAGATTTGAAGATGTAAAGGTTTGGATTTGGTTCAGATTTGGCTTGGACAATCCTACGGTAAAACGGTAAAACAACATACGGACTCCATTTTGGATGTTTGAGTGCTTGTTGGAAACCTAATTTGATGGCCCACGTCAAGGTTTTGGTCCCACCTTCAGATTCCTAGTGGTTCATTCTCAATCTACCAAATCAGTTGACAGCTGGTGCAACATAAGTTTTTTTCTTCGTGTCCATAACGAGTTTGTTTCTTGTTTTAGAGATCCTAGGATTGGTGTATAAGTAATAGGTGTGCGTCTATTGTAAAAGAGACTTGATATTATGAATAATAATTAGCTTTTAGCTACAACCATGTGAGGGACTCGTCACCTATGTTTTGGCATAGCCACGTAGAGGGGGAATAGGGTGATCCTATCAAGATTGTGCTTGCTTTCTGCTAGGATTGAGGGTTTGATTATGTTCCACATCCCGTGGTTTTGCGATAGCGAGATGAAAGGTGTGCTACGCCAGTTGCGTGTTGGTTATCCACTTCATTGGCTGTTTGGTGAATCAGATCCTGCGAGAAGGTCGTGTATCCCCGTATGCTCTAACCTAAAAGTTAAAAAGTGTGCTTTGTAGTGAAACTAGAAACTATGGTTTATATAGGCATAAAAATGCATCTAGATTAATCCAAAAAAGTAAAAAAAATGGAAACTAAAAGTTGCACTTAATTAATTTGTACTGAAGTTGCAGCCTTTTTATATTGTGCAAGTTTAGCAAATGACTTGTGCAAATTTAGATGTAAACACTAGCTGACTAATAAATAGCTAGGGCTCCTTTGAACTTTGAAACGTGGAATTTCGTAAGAATTGTAACACCTTATCTTCAAAATCCACATTGGTCCATTCTACAAGTTGAGCCGGCCCATGTTTACACAGTAATTTTTATCATCGTTTCGTATAAAAGGGTTAACCGGGGTACCATGATTGAAGCACAAAGGCTTGTAAGCAGACCATCACCCACCTAAACTTCAAAGATGGTACTAAACCACCCACTACTACACCACTTCTAAGTCACTTGGGCACAAACCACAACACTACAGGCTTCAAATGGGCTGACGTGTTACAGTCAACTGCACACATGGTAGAGGCCTAAAACTACCCTCTAGTACAGACCATGGCCTAATGCGCATGAATCACACAGCGAGGATAATGCTCTCACACCAACTGTAACATCTAGTCTATAAAATCTGCATTGGTTTGCTCTACATGTTGAGTGGGCCCACATTCGCACGGTAACTCCTTTAAACTTTTATGTATAAGGGTTAACCCGGGTGTCGGTGAACTATGAACCGGGATCCCCTGGGCAGTCGGCGCACACCATGAGGACACCATGTGTCACTCCTCCATCTTGCGATCTGCACTGAGGGTCAAAATGGGGGTGGCACGTGGCTCATCCCAAAACAAAAAGAGCACACCCCTCAGGACGAGGGATGCCCGGAGGGGTGGTTTAGTAGGAGTCTGAGCCATGTGCTTAACCTAGCCTTGGGTCCCTAACATTGTCACATTTATGTCCGATGGGATGGTTATCTATCCGGGGACAGGAAGCATGGAAGACAGAGCGGCAACTGCAGCAGCTATCGCCCTTCACTTCATTCGTGTCGGGCCTAACACGAGCGGGGCATGGTTGACTATCGCGCCTACCTCATTTACTGCCTTCCACCAGGCAATGATGGGGGTGCCTATGGCTAGCTGGGCATGGTGAACCCTAAACCACACCACTACAAGCTTCAAACGGGTTGAGTTGTTATAGAAATGCAAGTGCAAAATAAATAATTGTAAAATATAATTAGGAAAAAGTCCAAGTACCCCCCTAAACTTTACATGAAAGTCCGTCTAGCACCCTGAACTTTGAAACCAGATATTCAACCCCCTAAACTTTACAATACCGTTTATATAACCCCCCAAGAAAGTTTTGCATAGTGGTTTTTATCTAATTTGTATATAAGTTGGATGAGTTTGATCACGGGACATAGACATTGGATATATATATTACAATCTCCACTTAAATTTTTCTTTTTACCCGTTATTATCTCTCACTTAAAAACAAATATCAACATAATAATAGTATGGTATCGCTGTATATGGATAAATTGATGACTTACAACTGATGATATGCAAATATGTTATATTAGTTATTCAAAGTTGTTAATTTAAACTTCCAAAATATGCAAAACCACTATCCAAAACCACCTTAGGGGGGTAATATGGATGGTATTGCAAAGTTTAAGGGGTTAGATGTCCGGTTTTAAAGTTCAGGGTGTTAGGCAGACTTCCATCCAAAGTTTAGGGGGGGGGGGTATTTGGACTTTCTCCAATATAATTATGATTGTTTGATTGGACCGCGGGAAAAATATAGGAATTGGATGAGAGATAGACTCAAAGGAAACTATCTATGAGGTCATGTTAAAAATCCTCTATAACTCATATAGATCGAGGCTTTCCTTTGGAATTTCATTAGATTCAATAGTTTCTAATCCTTTATTTTGAAGGACTATAGGGAAAAGATATTATAGGATTGAAATCCTATGAAATTTCTATCCTACAAAATTCCTGTGTTTTCTCTCCAAATTGATATCCTTGGGATTTATCTATAGACACTCCTCCCAACATGTATATATGTATACCCGGCGCGCTGTGTGTCCATTCATATATCGCCCAAATACCACCCTCTCATGCTAGGATCGACTACACTGTCATCACTTTAAATATATCTTCAACACTTAATTTTAAGGGTGGATCGAGCTACAAAGTTCCACACATGCTCTACTCTGTGCTACTATTGTAACTCATCAAGTATTTATTATGATATTTGAATTTTATTTAGTCTTTGATGTGCTACAGTTGACGATCAAGTTTATAAAATTTAATAAGTTTATAGGACAGAGAAAGTATTTTTTAAGACAAATCTAGATATACCATTTTTGTGTTTTGAAACAAAGTATTTGAGAAATTGTTTAAATTCTATTGATAGTCCAAATTCCAGAAGTTTAACAAGAAAAATGTCTAATGTCATATACTTCTATTGGAGAGAATAGCTAGTTACAACTTAGATGATTAGTACTAACGAAATATGGGCAAGTTCATTTTGCCCCTTTAACTATTATATTTATCTAAAAATTATCCCTCAACTCCAAAACACCCGGTTTGGATTGGGCCGGGTTGGGTAAATTAAGCGGTTCTATGCTCGACTTTAGAACTCAAGGGTGATTTTTAGACAAATGTAATAGTTAAGAAGTAAAATGGACTTATCTCAAGAAAATATGTGCTCCATGGAGGCTACCCTACTCATGTTACCGAGATCTAGACATCAACTTGATTTGAAGCCTTATCTAACACTGAGTACACATGAGGGAATTCATCGAGGAAGTCCTTGGGTGACTTTCCTTCTTGAGAGCCCAAGGACACAGAAGTCTTCACTGTTGGCAATATTATTTCTCCAGACATCATGACCCTCTTTTCTAAATTATGATGTCTTTTTTCCCCTTTAGGTTAAAATATGCATTGCCCGTAAAAGCTAATATATACGTACATGTGTGCGGGGGGAGCCGTAATAATTAGGAACACATTTTCAGCATCATGTTTGCCATCAAGAGGATTTCTAGCTTTCTTGTTCTATGGTGGGGTCCACGGCAATCATATCCCATCAACATTGCATATTCCGAATCTAAGACCTTGCTCGACATGCCGTTCTTTGGAAGTACATGTGAGGAAGAACTCCCTTGTCTCAACATACAATAATTTAGGACCAGATTGAACATTCATAATAATACGAATCTGAACAAGTTCATATCCTGTTTCAATTTATAAGTTATACGAAACATAATACAAATACAAGCGTTCACAATACGCGCACACTTACTCTTTTACAAACGCACACACTCACATCTATAAGTACCTCCAAAAAACTGAACAGGCATATCTTGAGATTGACGAAGTCACCATGGACACTTTATTGTCAATAGGTACGTCACCTAACACTGAAAAAAATTAGCTGTAAATGCGAGCACCCACGACAAGTATAGAACTTAAACCCGGATGAACAGGTTTTACCACAAGAACCTAACTAGAGCTTTGCTCAATTTTTTATCACTTGAGGAGATAAGTTTTATTATATTAGTAGGTGGTTTGATTGTTTTGATACAAAATGATGTAGTAAAGGAGAAGAAGGTGGGGGCAGAAGGGTAGTATTTTTGTCTAAGAAAATATTTTAGTGCTGACGTATGTTTGAGAATGGTAATTTAATAAAGCTCATTTATAAGGTGGCATTTTGACGAAACTCACTTTTGTCCCTGGCATACTGTTAATTTTCTCGGTAGAAGCACGCGTCTCCTACTCCTGCCCTATATAAGCATGTATCCACCACTGCACATCGTCCAAGTCCAGCCAGCACTCCAGCAAGCGAAAACCACCATGGATACCGAACTTCTCGCCAGCCAGCTGCTACCATGGCCACCACTTGTTCAGTTATCAGCTGCGGTGCTCTTCCTCCCTCTCGTCTACCTCCTCTTCTTCAAGGGTGGCGGCAATGGCGGGGTGATGGATTCTGCTTCTGCTCCTTCCCCGCCGGGGCCCCCTCGGCAGCTGCCGGTGCTGGGCAACCTCCTCCAGATCGGCAGCCGGCCGCACCGCTACTTCCAGGCCGTCTCACGGAGGTACGGCCCGGTGGTGCAGGTGCAGCTCGGCAGCGTCCGCACGTTGGTGGTCCATTCGCCGGAGGCGGCCAAAGACGTTCTCCGGACAAACGACCTGCACTGCTGCAGCCGGCCGTCCTCGGCAGGCAAGTTAATTTGTAAAACTAAGCCCTTAGTTTTACTTATACTGCGTATATTGAACTAATTGAAGTACTCTCACTATTCGATGTTTACGATGAAATTTTAGTTTTTGAAAGAAATGGTATACGTAAATTTACCTCAGAAAGTAATATTATCGTATCATAAACTTATTATATTTTATGAATTTATTCTAATACGAAATTGATGGTTACAATTTTAAAAGATTTTCCGAATATTGTCCTAAATACTAAATATTACAATCTGAGGATGTAAACTAAACAATAATTCACCACATGGTTACTAATGTTATAGGGCATTAGATGTCATAATATTCGGAAGTTCAGCGTGCTTGGACTAGGATAGCGTTGAGTGTCCTCCTGTTCCATAATCACAACATATATATGTAGTACAAGTACTGATCATGCCTGCATAAAGTTTTAGAACTGGACGTGATATATAACTTTTTACAACTTTGCAGTTAACGACCCTTCCATTTGAAATGTCAGAATATGCGTTTTAAGATTTCAGATCTATTAATTATGAAACAAATTTTTGAAATTTTCAAATGACTCCAAATGAAGGCGTGCTATTTAAAAACATTTTGAGTGTTAAATATGTATTATAAGTTTTCAAGAGATGAACCGAAAAGAATAGCATCTCTCCTTTAATCAAAGGGACAATTGCTTATTTGACCTCCTTTTTAAGGCTAACTACCAATTTGACCCTATTTTTTTTAGTTTGCTTATTTGACCCTGCTTTTCGAAAACAAACCTTCTGTCTGACCCTATTTCGTTAAGGTGAGTTGACGGTGTTAAGTTAGGTGTAAATAGTCCATTTTGTCCTTGCTTATTTGACCCTGTTATATATTGCTTGTTTGACCCTATTATGTCATACCGTGTTTATGTTCGAATATTTTGACATATTTATAATAATTTTTATATTTATTTCACATTGAAGACAAATTTGACAGATTTGCCATAAATTTGATAAATTTGAATCATTTTGACAAATTTGAATCATTTTGACAAATTTGACTTCAATTTGACAGAATTTTGACAAAGTAAATTGAACAAAATTTGACACAATTATGACAGATTTTGTACAAAATTTTGACAGCATAACATCTTATTTTTGTGGATCCCAAATTGCATTCAATGAAGCATAAACATAGATATAGCCAACAAGTTCATATCCAACAGCATGTGACAACATACATCAGTTCAACATAAGCACATCAATAGGGCCAACAAAAGCACACCACCAAGTCCAACAAAAGTGCACCATCAGGTCTCAACATCACACATATAGGCACACCATCAAGTCCAACATCACACAAACATGCACAAAATAGTAGGCACCTATTACATGATCAACCAAATCAGCCAAACAAAGCAGCTAGCCTCCCTCTAGCTCTTCCCCTAACCCTGCCACCTCCACCTCCACCACCATCACTTCCAACTCTTCCCCTACCCCTGCCACCTCCACCTCCACCATAACCATCACCACCACCACCACCACCACCACTTGCCCTCCCTCCAGCTCTTCCCCTTCCCCTTCCCCTACCCCTACCACCTGCACATCCACCTCCACCATGACCTTGACCTTGACCTTCAGTCTGACCTCCACCTCCACTTGCACTGCATATGGTAGCATAAGAAAGTTAGTTATTACAAAAGTTATTTGCTGAACTAAAGTGAGATAGATATAGGTTTACTTAGATGCTTGTGCATCACTGCTGCCCTCTTCAGAGGCTATTTTCCTCTTTTGACTAGCTGTAAGGCCTCCTTGGCAATACTTAGCTGTATGGCCCAATTCATGACACTCTGAGCATTTTCTTTTTTTCCTTTGGCTGACCTCATCAGAAGCCTTCATCCTAGAGACTCTTGGTCTCCCTGATTTCCTCCTCAATTTGGGCTTCTTGATTTTGTAGCCCAGATCAACCACGGGCCACAGATGCTTCGATGTCATAGGGTTGAAAAACCCAGCATATGCTTTCCTAAACCTCTCAACGGAGAAGCATTCATCCACAAAATCACCCATATATACCTCTCTACTAAGCTTTGCAATAAAAGCTAAAGCATGGTTACATGGCTTTCCACTTATTTGCCAAGCCCTACAACTACAAGTTCTCTCATTCAAGTTTACTGCATGTGTAATGGTGGATACAGTTACCTCAGCGGTGCCATCTCCACATCTGAGAACTTCATGGTCCTTGATAGCCTTGCTTTGAGCATTAAGATCTTTGGTAATGGCTGGGATTATTCTGCCCTCCATATTTCTAGCAATCTTACCTCTCAAGTCAAACTTTGCAACAATCATTTGTCTAATTTTCTCATGCATCTCCACAATCTGCAAGTCCTTAGTTTTTGACACCCAACTATTGAATGATTCAGAAAGATTATTATTGATGTAGTCTACCTTGCAAAGATCAGAAAATTTGCTCCTACTCCAAACATAGGAATGATTCTCATCCAACCATTGTATTGCATCTGGGCACTTCTCCTTTATCTTGTCCATGTGGTATTCATACCTCTCAAGTGTACAGCTCTTCGCAGCTCCCCACATGTTCTGAGAAAACAACGTGCCATGATACTTCTTCTTCATGTTCTTCCACAAGTGCCTCATGCACTCTCGGTGTTCCACTCCTGGATAGACATCATCTACAGCTCCCTCTATCCCTTTGCCTGTTACAACAAAATGACATGGCATGAGAAAATTATACATCAAATTCATGAACAAAGAATGCAAAAGGAAAGACACATGTTAATATACCTGCATCGGTGCTGATTACCAATCCTATAGGAGTACCTATGGCTTGCTTCAAGTTCTGAATAAACCATGTCCAACTCTCCTTGGACTCTGTTTCAATCACCCCATAAGCCACTGGATATAGCCAATTGTGGCCATCGACTGCAACAGCAGCTGCCAACTGACCTCTTGATTTTCCTGTCAAATGAGTTGAATCCATGGCAATGTAAGGACGACATCCTTGCAAGAAACCATCAATGCATGGTTTAAGAGCTACAAAGAATCTCCTGAAGCAAATATCCCCATTATGCTCTTCGGTGTCCAACTCAACAACACTACCAGGAATTGTCTTGAGAAGTGCCTCTTTATAACTAGGCAATAGCTCATAGCTGTCATCCCACTTCCCATATATCATGTCCATAGCCTTCTCTTTGCCCCTAAAAACCCTAAAATATGGGACATCCATCTTATACTTCTTATTGATCTTCTCTTGCAACTCCTTAGGTCCCAATGTGGGTTTGTCCCTTAACCAGTCCACCACTCTATCAGCTATCCATCCCTTAGAAGCCATTGTGTCACCGCACTTATTGACTGAAATACAAGTGTGGGCTGGCCCATTAAGCTTAACCTGCATCAAATAAACAATTTGACCTTAGTATCCACATGTTAAACTTCATCATCACAAGCATGGAAAAAAATCAGCTCACTACATACCTTGCAACCAACATATTTGGACTTGCTGGTGGATGCAAAAAACTTCCACTTGCACCCCTTGTCTGCGCGCTTACACTTTGCCCTAAACCTGTCCTTGCTTTTCTTAACAGTTTGGAAAGCATAATCATTCAAGATTGCATGGTGGGTTACTGCTGATTTGCACTGATCAACATCTGGGAACAGCACATCTACATCAATGCATGGATCATCAACATCATATGAAAAATCAGGAATATCATCACAATCATCATCATCAGCAATTTCATCATCAGGTTCATAGCTGTTATCGGAGTCAGAGCATTCAGAATCATAGCAATCAGAATCAGATGATGCAGCCAAGTCAGTGTCATAGCTACTATCACTTAGTGCCACCAATGATTCAGTTTCGGAATATGAGCCCTCCTCATCAACTCCGACTGTCTCATCACTGACCCTTTTCCTTGCGGCTCTTTTAGTATGCTTATCCTTTGATATAGATGGCTCTACCACATCTTCTGTGGGTTGGGTTAGATCAGTAGGACACAAAGAAATAAGTGGAGTACTTGGGCTTTGCAGCTCGACACTATTTCTGAAATTTGGGTGGACCCTTCTTTTTGTGGGGGAGCATAGCAATGGACCTGTAAAATCATCAACTTGGGCTTCGATATGCACTACTTCATTAGCTATGTTCAGCGATAACCACTTCCGCAATTGCTCATCAGTACTAATCTCAACAAATGCATCATCAATAGCATGCCAGAAAGAAATGTATTGTCTAGAACCCCACACAATTTTAGAACCGATGAAATCAACTAACTGCAGCAATGTGAAGCTAGCTATGTCCACATCTGTTGTAAAATGTCTACTTGTGAAATAGGTCTTTGGCCCCCTATCTGGCAAACTGAAATGCGACCTTACTCTAACATCGACAGTCAGATTACATGGATCAGACCTACAAACGGAAGCAACACATAAGACATACTGCAATTTGAACATGCTAGCATCATATAGCACACATTGTAGAGATAGATATAGGCATATAGCAGATTCATGTTGTTTGTATGGCAGCATTGCAATCAAACACCAAGTTGCAACCTAAACCTACTGATTCATCACCTAGAGAAGAGAATAGAGGGAGATTACCTTTCCATGTTGGGAATCTCTTCCATGCTAGCAGCTCGGGTTGAGGGAGCAAAGGGAATCCCTTCCGCTACCTCCGCGCGTCAGCCCTCCCACCGCCACCCCGTGCAGCAACCACTTCCGCCCACAGACGCCGCGGCACAGCTCCACAGGGGAACCGCCGCCGGGCCGCACAGGGGAACCGCCGCCTGCCGTCGCAGAGGGCTCGGCGCGGCCTCGCCACCAGCGCGGCCTGGCTAAGCGCGTGCAGCCAACCACTGCCGCCCCCGGGACGCGCGCGCCGCAGCTCCACAGGGGAACCGCCGCCGCCGCCACAGGGGAACTGCCGCCGCCGTCGCAGATCCGCCTGCCACAGCCCAAGCACTGCCGCCAAGCCGTCGTCGCCCCTCCCCCGCCGGATCCACGGTCCCAGCTCGAGCTCCACCACTGAGCCCGCCGTCGTTGCTCCTCCTCCTCGTCGCTGAGCCACCGTCGCCCCTCCTTCGCCGGATCCACCAGTCACAGCCCAAGCTCCACCGCCGCCGCTCCTCGTCGTCACTGAGCCGCCGTCAACCCTCCCTTCCCCGCCGGATCCACCCGCCGTGGCTCGAGCTCCATCGCCCAGGCCCCACCGCCACTGCTCCCTTTCTCAAAGCGTTGTCGTCGCTCCCTCCCTCCCTCCCTTTGGCCTTCGTGCGCCGCCGCCTCACGAGCCCGAGCCCCGGCGCCGCTCTCCCTCCATGGGCTGATGCCGACGCCGCTCTTCCTTCCTTCGGGCCCCACCGCCGTCGCCGCTCCCTCCACGAGCCGGCGTCAGCGCCGGATCCACTCCCTCCGCGCCCCCCTCGGCCGCTGCCCCTCCCTCCACGAGCCGGCGCACCTTGTTCCTCTCCGTGCGCTNTCAGAAATCATTCCATACATGGGTCAGAAAGGTACAAGAATAAAACCCAGAAAGGTGTAACCAGCACAGCGGAGTGTATGGCAGAAAATCCTTCTTGGCGAGTCATCTCTACTCAAGAATTGAAAGGAAACTTGTTTTAGTCAAAAAAAAACAGAAACCCTTGGTTACATCAATGTCAGTTTCAATAGTTGGATCAGTTTCAGTATTTATGGAGTGACAACTGCAAAGCCTATGGCTTATCAACCTGGAAGGCCCAACAAAGGATAGGCGACAAAGTGAAATGTTGTATGAATGAGTTAACATCTCGGGTAGGATCTGTTAAGTGAACAATGCTTATTCCAAGGACATCAACTAAGCAACCCGTTCAGGCAGTTGACCACCACAGTCTGGCCAGAAGCAGAACAATCATGTCAACAGTTAGGTCTAATGGAAAACTCAACAGAGGGCCAGAATGTCAGGGTGAGCAAGTCACTTTCATATGGGACTACCCACCGTTGACTGGATATTATGTTCTAAGCTTTCCCGGAATGAAAGTGCGATGTCAGTGCTTCATTTCGATTGATTGACGAAGAATCAGATTCACAGATCAGTGTTTCGTGGAAATCAGAGAAGCTTGGATATCCTCAAGGCTAGCAGATTAATCGTTCAGTCCGGCGAAAGCTCAACTACCTTGGTAAGGTATGCCCGAAGTAAAATCTGGTTTACCTCATAACCGTTTCGTCTGAAAGTTCAACCAAGAGAAACCGATTGGATTGTAATCAAAGCAGTCAGTTGCAAGATTTTAGTGGAGCTCCACCAATCTCGAGTTAACAGGTTGGGTTTCGAGTCGCACCCAAAATGCCAGTCAATCGTTCAGCCAAAAAAAAAACAACGACAACTTAAGGCCTTCGCAGTTCAGGTAAAAGGCCGACCAAGCGGCTTCTTGAAATGCTTGTCGTTCAGATCAAGAGCAGTTTAGAGCAAAATTCAAAGTCCGTGGTTTTACGAACGTCAGTTTCAAAGTTTCAGGAACAACCCCACCGGTTTCAAGTCAACAATGTCGATTCTCAGCTCATCAAAAAAAAATTGTCATCGTCAACTATGTAGTCCAAAGTAAGTTCTATGAATAACTGCAACCCAGATCAGGGTCAGAACAGACAGAACCAACCAGTGCAGTTTTGGCAAAGAAACGAAACATCGAGCTGGATGCCAACAGGGTCAGTCGCTCAAGATGGGTTAATCAATTAGCCAGGTCGAAGTCAGAAAGAAGCTGCAGAAGTCTGCAAGCCAGTCCAACACCACCCACACCTCGTTTTCTTTCTAGCCATTCCCGAATCTCGGGACGAGATTCCTGTAAGGGGGGTAGATTTGTCACGCCCCGATTTTCGCTCGGGATTAAAAATTGCCTAATAATACATTTTCCAGAAATTTAATAAAATTTTAAACCAATTTAATCAAGTGAAATTGTGAGGGAAATTGAATTTTCCTTTAAAAATCATGGCCGGAAATATTTTTCTAATATTCGCCGTGCCCTAAAATACTCTCCAAAATTTTTCATGAATTTTTGGAGCTAAAGAAGTAATTTTTTACACGAGTACCTCTATAGGTGGTATGTGGACTTTAACTAATCGCACCTGTAAAAATTGACCTTCATTTTCGCATAAAGCTTCTTAAGAGGTTCACATATAAAAATTTATTTTCACAGACGAACCTCTTAATACACCTGCATGCAAAAACAAGTCTATATTCGTAGGCGGGCCTCTTAAAGGCCGTACAATTCTGACTTTGCTCTTCTCTTCTCTCTCAGCATTTTTAAAATTTTTAAGTCTTATCCTTATCTTCTCACCTTCAGTCTCACCTCTGATTTTTTTTACACCCTTATCTCCTCTCTCTCTCTGCTCACTCACTTTTCACTCCCACTTCCGGACGGCGGGCTCGGGCTAGCGATGGCGGGAGCGTGGCGGCGGGTGCGGGAGCGCGGGAACGGAGCTGCGGCTGGCTCGGGCGGGTGCGACGGCGGTGGGGAGGCATGGCGGCAAAGCGACGGCGACCTTGGTGATGGACTGCGGCAACGACAACGAGGAGCGGCCGGGCAACGGCGATGGTGGCGACAAGCAGCGGCGGATGGGATTTTTGGAATTTAATTTTTTTCGTGATTTTTATTTTCTTGTCCGAACAACATAAGCACTTGCAAAAAAAATAGCAATTTTCGCAGACAGTTTTGGGCAGACGGGTGATCCAACCGTACTGAAAAATGGGTTCCAACCGTGTGCAAAAATGCCTTTTTAAGTAGTTTTGACAATATGGCTACCAACCAAATGAAGTGTTCATACGCAGGTCTTTCACGCCTGCGATAGTCTATATCAAAGACATGGTTCATAGAACGGCGTCTTGAAATCACGCTGGTGTCTTATTCTGTTCTATGATCCACGTTAACCCTGCGATTAACTGGGATCAACAATTTCGTGGTAGTGATTAACACTACTAAAAAACCAATCTTTTCAACGGTCAAAACCCATCTTTTGCAGGTGGCTGGGCCAGCCGCCAATAACCAAAGGTCAGATAAAATCGAGGATTTTGACATGCGAACAATCAATGCCAACGACTTGATTTTTGTTGACGGATCACTTAAGGTGTCGTCAGCGAAAATATATTTTATTTTCGCTGACAGCACCCTTATATCAACCGTAGACAAAGAGACATTTGGGCCAAAAAAGGACATAAAAACATTTTTCACAACAACATGATTTGATTCAAATCCACATTTTTCGCAACGACATACAAACATCAACATCAACAGATTAATATCAAACAAATTGAAACATCAACATTGTCATCATCATCGCCACGTGCAGAGCCATCATGGTCGTCGTCTCGTCGAGCTCCATCGGTGAAGGCACGCGCAGATCCTTCATACCTAACGGCGGGTCCAGGCCACGCCGAGCTGCAGCCCTTGCCTTCATGCTCGTTGCCAAGCCATCCACCTTCGAGGCCCGTCGCTGCCATTACCGTCCCGCTGTCGTCGTCCCGCCACCGGCTTATGGAGTTACTGGGGGAGAGAGTGAAGGGGAAAACAAGTGGAGGCCGGCTGTTGTTGCCGTCCCGCAACTGTCCCGCCATCGCAGTTGGTAGGGGAGAGAGTGGATAGGGAGAATTAGTGGAGAGGAGTGAGTGAGGGAGAGGGATGAGAATGGGTGAGGATGAGGAGAACATGTGAGAGAGAGGGATGAGAATGAGTGGAAAGTGTCTCCTGGACTATTTTTTAAGGCTTCAATGTATTTGCTGGTGGTATTATTAAGAGGGTCTTTTATAAAAATGAGGTTCCTTTCAAGGATTGAACAAATGAAAATCTAGTCAGTTTATATAACCTGGTGCCCTCGATGTATTTTTTATGACATTTCTCTTTTTCGCCGTCAGAGAAAAAAAGAAGAGGTGTGTCACGCCCCGATTTTCGCTCGGGATTAAAAATTGCCTAATAATACATTTTCCAGAAATTTAATAAAATTTTAAACCAATTTAATCAAGTGAAATTGTGAGGGAAATTGAATTTTCCTTTAAAAATAATGGCCGGAAATATTTTTGTAATATTCGCCGTGCCCTAAAATACTCTCCAAAATTTTTCGTGAATTTTTGGAGCTAAAGAAGTAATTTTAAAGTCACAAAGTTCATTTAACTAATTAAATAAATTGGAAAACAAATTAAAAAGGTTTCCTTTTGTTTTGGGCCGTTTCCGGCCCAAAACCCCTCCCTCTCTCCCGGGCCCAGCTCGCCAGCTCGGCCCACTCCTTCCTTTTTCCCTTCTTTCTCTCCCTCCGGCCCAGCTCGGCCCGCTGCCCCGCGCGCGCCGAAGTCTGTATTACCTCCCTTCTTCAACCTCCGCCGGGTCAACCGCCGCCTTTTTCGCCGCCGCCACCACCCCCACTTCGCCCGTGATTCCGGCCGCCTCGGCCACGATCCCAGTCTCCCAAGCCTATAAAGAGACTCCCGGGACTCCCCCTCTCACTTTTCCCCCACCCCGCGAGCTCGCCGTGCATCTACCGAGCCCCGCCGAGCTCCCTCTCTCTGCCGCTCGCCGACGCCCCTCCGGCCGCACGCCACCGTCGCTAGCGCCGCCGCCGCGCCAATCCGCCACCACCATCGGCCCCGCCGCCGCTCGCCGACCCCCGTCCGCCCCTTCGCGTCCGCCGGGAGCCGCCGGAAGGCTGCCTGCACCGCGAGTCCGAACCGCCGCCACCTCCGGCCGGCCGTGGTCGCCATTGCCGCGCGGTGAGGATCCCCGTCCCCTCTCTCTTCCTCTACTCCCGTGCGCCACCGCTCCGTCGCCACCACGCGCCGCCGCCCTAGCCACCACGCGCTGCCATCGCCTCGCACNCTCGCACCCCGCGCCCGCGTCATCGGTTGCCGCCGGTGGCAGCCCGCCGCCGCACCGCCGCCGCCGTGCCCTGGCCGGGTCGGCCTAGGGTTTGGCCAAACCCTAGCCGCCCGCCCGGCCGTAGAGGCCGCACCCGGGCCGGCCCACCTCCCTCTCGGCCCGTTTCCCGTGGCCTCGGCCCATTCCTTCCTGGCCCGGATCCCTCTCCTTCTCCCTCCTCTCGGCCCAGCAGTCCCTTGGGCCAACCCTCTCACTTCTCGCGAAAAGTCTGTTTCGCGTCCCTCCTCCTTTCTTGGGCCGTCGGCCCGATTGGCGCCGCCCATCACAAGAAGTCCAAATTACCTCCTCGGCCGATCATCTCCCTCAACCCATTTTTGTCCCTTCCCTTAGCAAGTCCACCTAAACTCCCTCGGCTCATTCCCTCCTTTTTTCCCGAGGAAGTCCAACATACCTCCCTCAGTCCGTTGGCCCTTTTTCCAGTACCAAGTCCATTTTACCTCCTTTTCCTCCCAGGTTCGCCGACTTTTATGTCGCCGACACGTGAGCCCCTTTGTTTAATCCGGTCCACACCCAGACCACGTGGCCGCCCGCGGCTTCGCCACATTGGCGTCCACGTCGGCGCTACCTTCTCCCTTCCGTCTGCCGTGGCCGCCACGTCAGTGCCACGTGGTGCGTCCGCACCTGTGCGTGCGTGGACCTGGTCCACCGTGGATCAGTCGCCCTTGACCCGTTGACACGTGGGACCCGCCGTTCCGGCACCGATTCCCTTTGATGATGTCAGCGTAGTCCTTTCCTTTGTAAAATTAATTAATAATTGCGCAATAAATCGATTTAATTTCCAGAAATTCATTTAGATGGCTCAAAACTTCTAAAATTCATATCTAATTCATACGAACTCCAAATTGAGCCATTCAAATTGCAAAATTCATCTAAAATAGAGCTCTACATGTTTGTTTACTTTTTATGTACTGTTTACCTGGTTTTTATTAGAGTTTTTCCTCATTTTGCGTGCCAGCGTGTAGATTCCGCCGTTTTGGAAGTTTGCGCTCGCGAGGAAAAGAGTTCGGAAGGTTGTTTGAAGAAGCAAGGCAAGTCACACATTCCCCCTTGAGCATGTTGTACCTATTTTGTGAAATGTTTTACGTTTGCAAATAAAGTGCATGTTTTGCTAATTACATGGGAATAGGGTTTACCTATCTGTTCGCTTGTGCCATGTTTACTTGTTAACCGTCCTTTGTTAACTGTGGGTGATAATTTGACTAGCGTAAGTCACTTATGTTGACTTTGCTAGAATTATACATGCTTAGCCATGCTTAATTACCACTAGCTCATTTGATGGGATAATTATGCCTTTACTTTTAGTTTCTAGCTGAGCCGTGTGCTCGAAACACCTGACCATGTTTTATTGGTCGTAATTATCTAACTAAAATATGACTTAATGGTGGGCTGTGGGTGCATGGTTTTGCTTGTCGCGCCCATGGCAATTAAGGACCGGTTCATGGGAAACCCTGGAAGACTTACAGTGCTTACCACAAGCAAGAATGGGCAACTGCTGGATCTGTAGCATAACCCGTCTCTAGCTGACGTACCAGACTAGGGTGGGCGTGATGGAGTTGGGTCGGCGGGAGACTTACCCGTTGATCAGCTGCCGGTTTCACCGTGGCTCGAGGGGGGGCTGCCTACCTTGGACTTAAAGGTGGGGGCGAAACCCGTGGTGGGAACGATTGGTTAGGGAGGGTTATGTGAAGGATTTTGTCACGATCACTCGCATGGTAACGTGTCAGGCATGGCACGGTGACATACGGTGGATCGTGTCTTGTGGGTACAGTTGCGCACCTCTGATCAGAGTAAAACTATTCGAATAGCCGTGCCCGCGGTTATGGGCGATTCACCATGATTAGTCTCACCCTTAATAATTTGTCTCAATGAACTGGTGTAGTTCAGGTGGATTGGTTGGGCCTGTTCAACGTGGGGTAGCGTTGTTCAGTGGAGAATTAATATTGCCTTAATTAAACAACTGTTTTACTGTTTTAAAGTGTAAAGGTTTTCAACTGCTTTTCTGCGAATAGCCACAAGCCTCCCTTTGTCTCCCCTGTGCACGTCTGCATCATTGGTGTGGCTTGTTGAGTACGGTGGTTGTACTCAATCTTGCTATTTTTCCCCCTTTTCAGAAGTTTAGTACTTCTGAGTTGAAGATGAAGTTAGAGGACCAAGGCTCAGACCCCAGTTGAGTTTGCCTGTGGAGTGGAGCTGAAGCCCCGCTAGGATCGCCTCTTTCCGCTGCTGTTTTCTTTTCGGTGTGAGGATTAAGTGCCTCTGTTGTAAGTATTTATCGCTTTATTTACGTTCGGGTCTGTCTATTGATTTGTCGTTTTGTGTACCCTGGTTGATGCCTGGACAGGGACTTAATACACAAAATGGTCTAGAAATTTGGGAAAATTTCCGGGCGTGACAAGGTGACGCAAAGGAAAATCATTTTTGTAGTATGTACTGATCGATGTGTGCCTGTTCACCGTTCATCTATTGATCAGGTCCACAGATGTTGAGCTACAACTACCTGGACGTGGCCCTCAGCCCATACAGCGCCTACTGGCGTGAGATGCGGAAGCTCCTCGTCGTCGAGCTAACGAGCATCCGCCGCGTCCAGTCCTTCGCCTACGCGCGGGCCGCCGAGGTGGCCCGTCTCGTCGACACCCTCGCCGCCTCCCCACCGGGCGTCCCCGTCGACCTCAGCAGCGCTCTCTACACGATCTCCGACGGGGTCATCGGCACGGTTGCCTTCGGCAAGGTGTACGGCTCGGCGGCGTGGTCGTCATCGGAGCAGGGCAGGTCGTCGTCGTTCCCGGAGGTAATGGAGGAGACAGTGCAGATGCTCGGCAGCTTCAGCTTCGAGGACTTCTTCCCGTCGTCGGCGCTCGCGCGGTGGGCCGACGCCCTCACTGGAGCGGCCGGGCAGCGGCGGAGGGTCTTCCGCCGCCTCGACTGCTTCTTCGACGCGGTGATCGACAAGCACCTCGAGCCTGAGAGGCTCAGCGCCGGGGTGCAGGAGGACTTGGTTGACGCGATGGTGAAGATGTGGAGGGAGCATAAGGATGGCGAGGCCTTTGGACTGACGCGCGATCATATCAAGGCAATCTTGCTGGTATGGTTTTATTAATTTGCTGAGTAAATTTCACGAAACCACGCGGTTTTAATACATGCTACTACACCGCAAGTACTATATTCATAAGGTTTTATAAAACCACTTAAATTTTAATATTAAAGTTATATTACAATTAAATTGTAAATTTCAAAAATCGCATAGTAACTTTTTAATACAATATATAAAAGAATTAGTGTTAAAAGTAATTGGTTAGGTACTTGAAAGATAGGCGAGATTGAAACATACTTATATATGAGGTAGCAATAAAAATGTTGCTAAAATTAAGTAAATAAAATGTGATGTCATATATTTTACAAAACAATTCACTTATATGGCTACAATATTTGTATGATTAATAAAAAGAACTCATGTATTGCCTTTAAGTTTAGAACTCATATGTATAGTAGATCAAAGTAAAATTGGTTAACGGTGTAGCTGTATGCAACTATAAAGCCATAATACTCTGGGCTATGTGTAACATGCCAAAACTCATATGGTTAATTTGTGCAATTTGTAGCATAATACCTCGGGTTTTGTGGAGGTTACACTTTGTCGAGTGAATTTAAATTTGGTTTTGTATAAGTGCAAATAGATTACAAATTTAAGTATCAATGCACAAGTAAACACCCAATCTACGAATTGATAATTATCTCTGTATCCCCCACAAAGAAAAAGATATATCTCCATATATGTACTGCAAGGTGGCACCTCAGGCACGTTTTTCACATCTCAAGAAGTAGCACATATAGAATTTGTTGTTAAAACTGGAATGAGTACCTTTGAAAGTACAAGTGAACCACGCCGTCCAAAATTGGTCGACGTCGATCGATGTCATTAAGAAACCCACGATTTTGTCAGAGCAAACAGAAGCTTGAATCTTGGCTAATGCAAATTTAATAAGAAAGTAACAGCACAATTCTACTTCACGTATAATAAGGCGTAAAAAACCTCTACGTGAGTAGTGTCGATGTTTTTATCATCTGATTAAGTTTTCTATAGTACTTTGATGTTAGTGGTGGTTTGATGTTAGTGGTGGTGTACGAATCTGTCTTCAACACCATAAAATAATATGTAAGGTTATAAGTACAAGGTCCCCACAACATATGAATGACCCACAATTATTAATTCTAAAAATTGTAAAGGGTTACATACAAAACCTTCAAATTCATCAGCTACTGACAAATGAATTATAAGTGTCCAATCTTGTATTATCCGATCATATGGCTTGTGGAAATAGACGAAGAGAATAAAAGAGGTGATCTAGTAGTCTTTGGAGAGATATTATATATCTAATCGACTAACTATGCTATAAACTTACAATTTTTGTTTTTTGCTTTTATCTCTTTTATATCCGTTGCAACGCGTGAGTGTTTAGCTATTAATTTAAATGGTTGCATTGTTCATACATTTCAATCATGCCGTTGTCTACAAGTAATTTTTTAAAAAAATAATTATGAAAACTGTACTACTTGAATTTCTTGTAGAAATTTCATTATTTTCAAAAAATAACAAAAGTTTCACAAATCGTAGCCCAGTGCTATATATACTGCATGCTCTAAATTTAAAGAAAGGTTGAAATGGCTGCATGGTTCACAAAACTCAATCCTGCCCTTATCTAAATGTAACTGTCCATAATATTATAGTAGAAATTACAATATTTCTAACAAACAATACATTGTTTTACTCTAGTTCTATACATATCCCTGTTACTGATATATTATAGAAATTAGTTTGGAATACAGATGTATGTACATAAACAATGCACATCTTTTTCTGAAATAAACATGATAATACTATATTATTTATGCCTATAATCAGAATGCCCCATCTGACTTCAGGATGCATTTGTGGGAGGAATTGACACAACTGCTATAACTACGACTTGGATCATGTCCGAGCTTATGAGGAACCCAAGGGTAATGCAAAAGGCACAAGCTGAAGTGCGGAACATTATGAAAAACAAATTAAAAGTATATGAAGAAGATATCCAAAACATGAAGTACCTTAAGATGATAATAAAAGAAAATTTCAGGCTGCATCCCCCGGGGACCCTGTTGGTTCCTAGACATACCATGAAAACATGCACAATCGGTGGATACAGTGTGCCATCAGAAACAAGAGTATACGTAAATGTACGGGCAATGGGAAGAGATCCTAACATATGGGACAATCCAGAACAGTTCTATCTAGAGCGATTTGAGGACATAGAAATTGATTTTAGAGGGTCCCACTTTGAGCTCCTTCCTTTTGGGTCAGGGCGAAGGATTTGTCCTGGCATTGCCATGGGTATGGCCAATGTGGAGCTTGTAGTAGCCAATCTGTTGTGTTATTTTGATTGGCAGCTTCCGAAGGGAATGAAAGAAAAAGATATTGATATGGAGGAAATAGGTCAGCTTGCTTTTCGCAAGAAAGTTCCTCTTTTAATTGTGCCTATGAAACATTGGTAACAGGGTGGACGGTGAGATCACCATAAGGGACACATATACTAATATCCATGTCAAATAAAATCAAAATTATTTTGTGTTACACATGGTTTTATTTGTCCCCGTATGATTGTGCATTGCCACATTTATATTAATTCGATGCATTTATTGAATCAAATGTACGTATTATGAATACCTAATGTGCCAACAATGAATTTCGGATTGGAATGGCTTTCGGCCTCCTTTAGTTGTAATTTCTGAACATTCCATAGTGATAAACTGACCATATGTTCGATAAATGTACACTGCAACACTATAGTGAAACAGAGGAAAATGTTTGTAAATAATGGGTTGTGATGACTTTTAGATATAAAAGTACTATAGTGTGAGCCCCCGGTTTTTTTTATACCGGAAACCCCATGTTACAATACCATTCCCTGGATCAGTAGATGGTACACACATGACACAGTTGTATATCACAAGCTGATATCGTCATACAGGTCTTACAATCTATTAATAATACAAGGATAGCCCAAATGGGATCCAAATAGACCAAGCATGGTCGACAACAACACAAAATACCACCACAAATAAATGAGGTAGCGGAAGCGAAGCAGCGGCGGTCCATTTTATCCCACACGCATCGACTGGTGAACCTAGGTCTCTATTCCGCCGTCCTTGGTAACTCCTTGCCAGCATAGCACATGCACAGATCGACACCAACACCTTTTTCTAAAAAAAATTTAAATAAGCAAGAGTGAATACCAACCGTACTCAGCAAGCCACCACTACAGAATGCATATAATGTTCATAGGGGTTCAAGTATGGCTTGGTTTATTTGCATAAAGCTAGTTTTCACAAATTATTTCACAAACCTACGCCATAACAGTTTTAACTGAAAACCACGTTAAGTTGAAGTTGTCATTAACCTGCGAGGGTTCATCCACCTTCCCCAAGCCTCGCTTGGTCCGGTTTACCCTCGCATCCAATTTCCACAGTTTTAACCACTACGACCTTTTTGCACATCAGGCAAGGTCACACCTTCCATACCCATCATATTTTAAGCAATATTACAAATTGACGAGGCTAGTCAAGAGTAATACAAGTCCCGGCGCTCATTAACCGCGAGCACGGCTATTCGAATAGTTTAATTTACTCACACTGCAGCGGATGTACGCTTTTAATCCCACACTCCGTGACGCACCCAACACATGAGACTTGTCACGGCTCGGTTTTTCAGTTACCCTCGCATGGCGGCACCCGCTCCAAGGACTATGAATCCCCATTGCACCCCCGGCGCCACATTCCTACCTCGAGCCGGTTGTGAGGGGAGTCCTGGCGCTCCCGAGATTGAAGGTTACATTATACATATATAAAGCTTGACGTCATTAAACCACACACTTCCATATTTCCATACCGATATCCAAAACCTACCATGTCTGGGGTGTCACCCCACGAGAATAACCTAGTCCACCGGGTCTATCCCCACTCAAGAAGTGTGGTCGTACTCGGTTCGTTTCCTGCTTAGCTTCTTGACTCAGTCCTTAACTGACCAGGGTCGGCGGCTTACCGTTCCCAGAACCACCCATATTCTATCCGTGCCGCCCCAGTCGAAATCACTTTTGTTTAATTAAGTTTTTGGGTTTTCACAAAGGTTTTCATGTTGTGGGTGGCCCTTATGTCTCCACCCGATCTCTATCAATCACTCCCATCGAGTGATCAGTATAACCACATCCACATATCACACATATGGAGTGTATAATGTCTATGTAAGCAGGGCTAAGCAGTGAGTAAAATAATCACGCGTAAAGTAATATACTCAGGTACAAAAGGTGTGTAAATACATAAGGATAAACAATATCAAAGGTAAGACTTAAGCAAATGTAGATACGCATTTTATAATTAGTATGCCATTTTATTTGTAATCAATACATTTATAAAAATAGGATCAACATGTTCGAGGAAGGGGGTGTAGTGACTTGCCTTGCTCAATTGGGGGTTCGTTCTCAATTAGCTCAGTTTCTTCCTCGCATATGTACCCTATCCGGTTGAATAATAAAATCACCAACTACTCGCTAACACAAAAGAGTCAAAAATTCCAGAAAAATCAAAAAATAACCAAACCAGTGCCATTGCGTAGATCTTGATTTTAGAAAGATTTTGACGAAAGTTTCGTTCAAATCCGACTTAAAACGAGGGAGATACGGAATTCGAAAGATTGGAAAAGTTTTAAATCAAAGAAAAGGAAAAAGGTCTGACGGGTGGGACCGTCCTTAGCTCCTCACGTACAGGTTTTATTTTTAAATGGGTGTGCGCATGGTGACGAGAAAGGCTTGGGCGAGCTGCAAGCATGCATGCATATGCATACACATGGCTAGCTAGCTGCATGCATATGAGCTGCTTGCATGCATGCATGCATATGCATACACACGACTAGCTAGTTACATGCATGTGAGCTGCTTGCATGCATGCATGCATATGCATACACACGGCTAGCTAGCTGTATACATGTGAGCTACTTGCATGCATGCATGCACACATACAGCCAACTGCTTGCATGCATGCACACGTACAGCCCGCTAGCTGCATGGCGCATGCATGGCCAGCGGCGAGGCGGCGATTGCTGTAGAGGGCGTCCGCGCAAGGAACGGGTATGGTGTTGCGCCTCACGACGTCACCGCGCCACGGCAACAACGGTAGATGAGAAATGCGGTAAGGAAACAAAAGCAAGAGGGAGAGCAGGAGAGGAGCTCACCTTGCGGCAGCCGGGTAGCGGCACACCAAGCGGCGGTCCTCGCACGAAACTACGGTCGTCGATGTATAGCCTAGGGATGGTCGACCCGCGGATCGTTCTCGCACACCACGTGTTCGATCGGTGGTAACAAACGAACACACAGCGTTAAGGAGTAAATGTTAGCGGGTTAGTGCAAGTTAGGGGTTAGGGGTAAGCGAGTTAGAGGTCAGTGAGTCAGTAAGTTACAGTGTCAGCGGGTTAGTGAGTCAATGGGTCGAATGTTAGATGTTAGAGGTTAGCCGTTCAATAAGTTAGTCGTTCTCAGGGTTCAGATGACGGCGCGGCGGCCTATCCGTCCTCTTGCTCAATTGAGGCCTAGCCGGAGCCGGCGACGGTGGAGCAAGCGGAGAGACGGCAGCGTGTGCGCGGGAGGGAGTGGCTGAGAGGAAGCAAAACACGAAGGAGGAGAAGAGAGAATGGATAGGTTGCGTGCTCACCCGCGACAGCACTTAAATAGAGTCTGGGGACGGGACGTTTGCTGCTGCTCGCATTCATTCCATCCCAAAAAATGCGCGTGTGTAGGTGGGAGCGGTGATGACAGCGTATTGGCGGCGGAAACGTCGTCCACCTGTTCGGGGCACGCGGCGGCGATGAAGTGGTAGTTCGGCCGTGGCGGTTGTCAAAACACGGCGTCGTCTAACGTGATTGCTGAGCGGCCGTCGCCACCGACCCGACCCGAGGAGGAGCGGCTTGAATTCGAGATCGCACGGCGTCGGCTCGAACGGCGCTTGCCGGGCTGGTGTAGTGGCTCTGGCTGCTGCTTGCATACATGCGCATGGTTGGCTAGCTTGCCGCATGCAGCATGCGCTCGGCCAGCCGTATGCAAGCACGAGCTAAACTAGCTTCATGCAAGCACGAGCTAGCTAGCTGCATGCATGCTTTTGCTTGGCTTGCTGCATGCATGCATATGCATTGCACTCGCGTAAAGCTAGTTAGCGACATGCATGCTTGCTGCACCGGTGAGGTCAAGCAAGGGCGCGGAAGCGGACGGCGAGGTCGCCAGCGGGATGGGAAGGAAGGGCAGCAAGTGGTGATGTCGCAGCGGCTTTGTCATAGCGGCGCGGCTCGCGGCGCGCGGCGACTTCGTCGCCGAAAACAGTACCGAGGAGGAGGATTAGACTTTATCTTTTTATTACCAACCCAACAGAAATGAATGGCTTGGGGAGGCAACATGGACTTTTCTAGGAAAAAGGCTTGCAAAAAGAAGGCCAAGATAGAGGGAGTTTAAGCGGACTTTTTTAGCAAAACTAATTTCGGTCAGAGTGAAAATCTTGGGACAAAAAACAAAAGATCAGAGGAGTAGAAAAATTGGAAATTTTCAATAAAAGTTTGGCACTGTCATAAAACAAATAAAGAAATTTTTGGCATGATGCAACATTATAAGAATAAATCAGAACTGAATTTTGGGTCGGTGTATTTTTATTTAGGAATTTTCTTAGGGTGTTACAAATTTTTAGTTTGAATCCAGGTGAAATAATTCGGTCGCTCAGTCGCTTGAGAATTAAATTTAGGATTTTATTGTGAGAGCTCTGACTGTATCGAAAAAAGAATTTCTAGGATGGCGTATGGCATTCAAATCCAATTGTCGCGGTAAAACTAAAATCGGGAATAGCCATATCGACGCGCAATAGGTAAATTCGTAGATCGATTGTAAATATTCGAGGGAAATATCAAGGTCGACTCGATATAGCGGTTAAATTTTAACCGTAGAATAAGAGTTTGCGAGAGGGATAATACTGTGGTAGAAGAGAAAAACTTCGGGACTTTAATTAATTAGCACCCAAGCGCTAAAAAAACAGACAGATAGGATAAAGAAAGGAAAGGATGTCGGACAAAGGACAACCTTTTAGGAAAAGAATTTAATCGAGATCTTTTGGCACCGATCCAAGACACACACAATTAAACATTAAATATTAACAAGCAAGCTAAAATTATGCCTGAGGACTAGACTTTGTCTAAGGAGGAATTTATATTAGGAAGTAGCCTATTAGAAATTTATATTTCGAGATTAAGGTTTTTAGCAAATACTTTACCAATAGATATTATTTTGCAATTAGTTTTTCGAAGGCAGACTCTCCAAGGTTCATAGAAAATAATCAAGCTATATTTCTTTAGTAAAACAACATTTGTTTTAATAATCTATCCCCTATAGGGTTTTATCAAAACGGTGTTACATACATACATACATACATACATACATACACACACACACACACACACACACACACATATATATATATATATATATATATATATATATATATATATAGCTTTATTCATTAGCTAAATATGCCCAAGGGTTTTTAATATATAGAGAAGGGTTTTTTCGAAAATAGTTGGCATATGCAAAGATTAGGATATCTCATAATCATAGTTCCTTGAATAAATAATATTTGAAATCAAATACCGACATATTCTCAGACGTTCGTCTATTAGCCCACGCATAAAAGAAAAACGACAGATCGAAATAAATTAATCCCGATATGAATGTATTTTGAAAAAGATTTTTGATTATTCCGAATTTTTAATTTCGTATTTCCAAGTCGAAATTTTTAGGGTGTTACAAACCTACCCCCTTAAAATAATCTCGTCCCCGAGATTACTTAGGGGTTAGAGAACGAGAGGGATGGTTTTATTATTATTATTATTATTATTATTATTATTATTATTTTGAAAAAAAATTTAGAGGACTTCTGAAGAAACACAGAGGCTGAGACACCATGAATTTCCAAATTACACAGGTTCGGTGCTGGGCTGATGAAGATCATTTTGGTACCCTATCCTGACCATATTAAATTTCTCTTTCACGCGAATGGGCTCGCATTTTTTCTGGGGACAGGCGTCGGTATAGGTGTCCAAACGGACGGCACGGCCCGGCCCGGCACGGGCACGGGTCCGGCACGGCCCGTTTCGGCACGGCCCGTTAGGCACGGCTGATGAAACGGGCCGTGCCGTGCCGGCCCACGTGCCGAGCCGCCGGCCCAAGCACGGCCCGTGGATGGCCGGGCCGTGCCCGTGCCGGCACGGCACGCCTGCGGCCCACGGGCCGTTCGGGGCACGGCGGCCAGTGAAGCTGGCAGGCCGGCAGCTGAGCTGCACTGCGGACTGCGCCAGGCCGCCAGCCCGCCAGCCGCCGGCACTGCCCAATGCACAGTGTTTTTTTTAAAAAAAAAGCAAAGGAAATGTATAAGGAAAAAAAAATTAAAAATGGAAATAAAATGTTTTAAAAAAGTAATGATTTACTAATGTTAAAAAATGAAAAAATGGTATTTAAAAAATGGAAATAAAAGTTTTTTAAAAAAGTAATGATTTGCTAATGTTAAAAAAAAGAAAAAATGGTATTTTTTTGTTGTGTTGAAAAATTTAAAAATATAGATTGTGATTCATTATTTTGAAATAATTTAAAGATAAATCCACACTTGCGAAAATATTGCAAAAGAATTTGTTAAAAATAGTAATGACCTTTATTAATGTTTATATCATTACAGGATACAATGATACATGCTGTCTCGTTAAAAACTTTGTCATGTAAAAACTCATAGGGGAAAATAAGAAAACCATGACAAAGAAAAGAGTATAGCTCAAAGGTCAGAACTACTTCTAACAAAATTCTACTGGGGTTGGTCTGGATCTAGGTAGAGTTGCTCGAACTGGGCGGCCAATTCTTGGTTGTCCGCAGTGTATTGGGCATGTTGTCGAGCAAGCTCCCAGTCTTTAACGCTTAGTAGCATTTCGACGTGGTCGCTGCGCAGAGTCGTCCTCCGGTCTTCGATGATTCGGCCGCATAGACTGAAGGCCGATTCGGAGGACACCGTCGACACGGGCACCGTCAACACATCCCGTGCTAGTTTTGAAAGCACGGGATATGTTATCTTGCGGTCATTCCACCACCCGAGGACGTTGAAATCTTGTGCTTCGTGGTGGATGGCGTCGCTGTCCAAATAACCGGACAACTCTTCGGCCACAACATGCGAAGAGGCGTCTCCACTTGTAGCCGACGAACTGCCACCACCTTGGCTTGAAGACGATCCACCCCAAATCCTACCCCACTGTATCTTCTTCTTACCTGTAGTGGGGATAGGAGGGGGTCTCTGCTGGCGAACTTCCTGAAACTTTACTTCATATCTTCCAAAAACCTCATATAATTTACGTCTAACCTCAGTATAAAAAGAACTATAATCTACACCTATAGTATCTCCAACAAATGATAAAATAGCAGACAATCCCCTTAATTTACACCTAGGATCTAAAACAAAAGCAAAAGCATACAACATAGGTATATTTTTCCAATATTTCAAATATTTTTGTTTCATGTGAAAGACAGGTTCAGTTAGAACGTCATCATTTTCGTATTCTTTAAATAAAGTAGCAATTTCAAGAAGGTTGTGCAAAATTATATTAGCAGTTGGATAATAAACTTGTGACAAAGTTAGAGTACAATCATAAAAAGTTTCTAGAAATTGGTGAAATTTTTGGACAATTGCCCAAACATGCTCGTTCAGTACTGAAGACCCATCACTGTTTCTTGGGCCACCACGTGACTGAACAAAATCAGAGAGTAAACTACTATAAGGTAAAACAACTTTTAACATTAAATACGTTGCATTCCACCGATGCTCTGCATCGGTGGCAAACTTACGAGCTCTCACACCGGCCGCATTGCAAAACCTCTTCCATGCAGCAATCCGCGGGTTAGAAGCAGTTAACCACACGATTGCTTGACGAACAGCATCGATGTGGTCACCTACCCTCTTCATGCCAGTCTTAACAATCAAATTAATTATATGACATGCACAACGCTGATGGAGTAGAAAAGATTGAGCATAAACACAAAATAAAGGTTGCAATATTTCAATAGCCCTAGAATTAGCAGATGCATTATCTAGGGTGACAGCAAATATTTTATCAGCAAGATTAAATTCATTAATTACTTCCCTAATTCTTTCAGCTATGTTTTCTCCTGTATGTGAGACATCTATTAACCTAAGCCCTAAAACTCTCTTTTGTAATTGCCAATCATCATCAACAAAATGAACAACTACGCTAAGATAATCCTCTCTAGCTCTACTACTCCATATATCTGAAGTAACACTAACAGAGAAAGTGCATGTACTAAACAGTTCCTTAAGTGCAGTTGCTTCCTTGTGATAAACATTCTCTAAATCTCTAGTTGATGTTTGCCTACTCACACCTTTAAACCTAGGGTTATGAGATTGCTGAATGTAATGTTCAAAAGCAGGGGACTCCTCAAAGTTCAGGGATAAATCTTGCCTGGCGATTAACCGGACAAGAGATTCCCGAGCAACCATGGGATCGTACTCCCAACTGCGTACCGTACCGTCTGGGTTTACCATAAGTTGCTGCTGCCGGAGTTGTATTCCTTGCTTCTTGGCACACGACTCCGCATGGCGCTTGAGGTGACCTGTACCACCAGAAGAACGAGCAGATAAAATTTGCCTACATATTCTACAACGGGCTTTCGATACCTCCCTTCCGTCGGGGCATGTTTCCTTTATCTCGTCGAAGTTTTGCCACACACCGGAGGTTCTCGATCTCTTCGAGCCGGTGTGTGTTGAAACACTTCCGCTCGCGGTTCCGGAAAATCCTTCCGAAGCTGTCGCCACCTGAACCGGTACCTCCTCCACGACAGCTGCATGAACCGGTACCTCCTCCACAGATGGTGGAGTTGGAGCCGATCCGGAGGCATCGTCAAACCCCGACATGTAGTTGGGGTCAAAATCACCCAAGGTGAACGACGGCGACTGGTATGGAAAGTTCGGATCCATTCTGAAAATTTAAACCGACATAAACAAATTTTCGAATATTTATTGAATTCACAAACACAATACAAATAATACACAAATTTGAATATTACTTACATCTTTCCAACCGCGAGCTCTTCAAACCTCTGCGATCAAACTGTTGAACTACGAAACTAATTTTGATTTTTGACAAAATTTGAGCAAATTTTGTCAAAATCAAAAAAATGCACACTTGAGAACAAAGAGAGCACTTTAGAGCACTTGAGAGCACAAGATGAGAAGTGTGGGATGAGGAGAAATGGCTGGGGTTCATGCCCTATTTATAGGGCAAAATTTGAGATTTTTTGGAATTTTTTCGAAATTTTTATGAATTTTTTAGTCCCCCAACGGTTATTTTCAAATTTGAACGGTCAAATAGCCGTTAGTGCCACGTGGCGCCTTCCCATTCGACCACCGCACAGTGCCCACAGCCCGCTCGAGAGTCGCGCGTCGCGCCCTGCCGGCCTGCCGGCCTACCGGCTGCCGCCCAGTGCCGCCTGGCCCGCCTGTCGGCCACTCGGCCTGCGCACCTGCGGGCTGCGGCCTGCGCGGCTGCGCATTGGACCGTCGGCGACGCGGGCCGGGCCGTGCCGTGCCGTGCTGCTACAGTAGCCATGCCGTGTCGTGCCGGCCCGCGGGCTCGACCGGCGGCCCAAGCACGGCACGGCTACTCGTGCCGTGCCGGCACGGCCCGTTACTGTAGCAGGCCGTGCCGGGCGCGTGCCTGCTACAGGTCGCGCGTGCTCGGGCCGCCCGTTTTGGCACGGCCCATTTGGCCACCACTAGGCGTCGGTACCCTTATCCTTTTTGGGATTCTCGCGCATGCGCATGTGGCAGTGGTTGCAGCGCGCAACGACTGGTTGTCGCAATGGTACCTTGTGTACGCTGCGAGGTTTATAGCTGTTAACCGAGGCATTCAAATATTTAACGGTTCGTTTTGAAATCCACTGGTCTATCAAAATTTCAAATTGCCTTGTACACTTGGGTAGTTGCTTTGCCAAGTGTGCAACTTTCGATAAAAAGGTAGGAGGAGGGAGGGGTTGCTTTGCGCCTTCTTTGTGCGGTTGCCACGAGCAGAGTGTGAGTGGAGGGTGGTGTAGCTCGAGTGCGGGGAAGAGATGGAGCGGCAGCTCGGTGGTGGAGACGACCGGAATGGCGGCGAACGTGGTGCTGGCGACAACGGCGCCGGTGGTGGCACAGAGCGAGGCACTGCGGCGCGAAGTGCTGCGGGCGAGGGCGTGCTCCTTCGGCGGTCGGGGTCGGCGGCGGCTGCAACCGAGGCGCAGCGGCGTGTTCCTTCATTGGCGCCGGCAACAAGCGACGCCATTGGGGGCGGGGCTACCATGATGGTGGCGCGGGGACGTCCCAACCGAAGAGGGATCTTCTTATTGTGGGTGTCTGCTGCCTTGTACTGGATGTGGGTATGGTCCGGCCTGCAGTTGGTTAGTGCGTCTGTTTGCGCCATTTTGTCCTGGTTGGTGCGTCCAGTGGTAATCCTTTGGGGGTGGTGGCGCGTGCTTGTTGTGGATGAATATGCCGACCACCTATGTGAGGCAGTGTTCCTCCTCATAGTGTTGGCGCCCATCGTCTTCATTTCCGTTCTGATGGCGATGTTAGAGTAGGCATGTGAGGTTAGCCTTACCAGTCCTTGACAGGGATTTCCCATGTATCGGTCCTTAGAGTGTCCAATGTAATTTTCTTGTTCTTCCTGTCATGAGCATGGTTACTTCGGGTCCTTATTGAGTCTGTCTGGGGCCGCTTGTTGATGAGGGCTTGAATACTGATTTTATTATTAGTTCCTCGCCGTGCTTACATTGCTTCTTGCTCGGGTAACGGGGTCGCTTCTTTCTGTTAGGTGTGCTTATTAACCAAAACTTGGAATAACCCATACTGACAACAACGGGCTTCCCAGAGGAAGGCGTGATGATCTAGCTACGAACAAAATGTTCAGCTGCAAACCATGAACTTATGACGGACCAATGGCTTCATTCCATTCATAACAGGATACAGGGGGTACAACTCCAGGGGGTGGGGTACAATTCAAGGGAAAGGGAAAAGGAACTACTACGCTTAACGGTACAAAGCCTAACAGGGGTTTACACACCTAACGGTACTCATGGCGATGGCGCAGGGGAGAGCGGATCCATCCCCAGGGGGGACTTCCCGCGTTTCCTGCTCATCTCACGGGCTTTCATCATATTGGCCGCCACGTTCGCCTGTGTGAGCAATGCAGAGGTGTTCCTGCGGGTCAGCCGCTGGTAGCGGGTTTCCAGGTCTGTGTACTGGTCTCGAAGCTCGTCCAGCTCCTCGAGTGCCTGCTCATAGGCATTCTCGATAGTACAGGCTAGCTCGGAGAGGAGAGCGCACCGGGTTCCTTGGTCCTGTCCGGTCACGCGGAGATGGTACCGGTTGTTGTCTTCGGCGCAGAATGGGTGCAAACCATAGTCATTGACTATACCCAGAGGGGCGGAGATCTTGCAAAACCGGTAAAGGGTTTCACGAAGCACATCCTGGAAGGCAGCTTCAGGGGTGAACCGAGGATGACGTGTCTGGAAGGAGAGCGCCGTTCCTTCTCCTTCTCCCTGAAAGGGGAGAAAGATCTTCATCTTCCAGTACTTCCGGGATCCTCGGACGATCTGCTCACTATGGTAGATGGGTTCAGTGAAACCACCTAGCTGCCGGAGTAGGCACTCCAGCTGTTTGGCATATGCATTGGGGTTGTCCTGAGGGAGACAATCTGTAGTTACCATGGGGTCACTTTGAGGAGGATTCTCTGTGGTTGCCATGGGGTTGTTCTGAGGGACTCCCTGTGGTTACCATGGGGTCTGCCATGGGGCTAGGGTTTTCTTGGCTCAAAAAGAAGGGAGAGGGGTGGTGCATTTCCTTGGGGTAGCCTGGGGCTAGGGTTTTTCTGGCTAGCTCGGCTCAAAAGAAGGGAGAGGAGTGGTGCATTTTCTTGGGGTAGCCTCGGGCTCCTTTTATAGGCACCGACCACTGGGGCTACTGTGATAGGGTCGGCAACTCCAGTGCTCGTGCGTCCCGGGGGTGGCCTGTTCCAATTACTGGCAACGAGTAGTATGCTACTGTGGGTCCTGTCAATCGAGGCTCCTGTTGTGTTCCTGTGGGTACTATTGGAATACGGCGGTTCCCGGGACTTTCGAAGTCTTTGGACGGTCGGTACTGTTTGGGTCACCGTCCTTGTGGTTGAAGCTTTCGGCTGAGGTCGCATTCCTATCTTCGTAGGTTGCCGAATTCCCAAGGTGGTTTGTTGTGGTCTGCTTACTGTGGCTAGACCGGGTGGGGTCTTAACTTAACACCTGTCGATCCTAATTGTACTCATGTTGGTGATTATCCTTCATCCTGACAACACCGGTATTTGGAAGATTAGGGAGGAATGAGAAAGTCCATCGGAAAGAAAGAAATAGAGTTTTCTAAGAAAGGGCTGCTTAATGGGAAGTTTTAATTGTTCGGGTGATGTGTATCATACACTTGGTGAGCACACAAGGGAGGGGGGTGAGTAGTTAAGTGCCTATGAGCTACTATGCAACAAGGAAATCAATGTACAAAACGATGGGTTGCTACCCCATACTGCGATAACTCACAATAGGAGGCGGCTTATGCACAATACAACGTCTATGACACACATATAAGGGTATTTAGTCAGATCGGTTAGTGGTTCATGTGGTCCTAATAAATCAGCTATCTCTTCATCCTTAATCCTTATAATCTGTATAGGAGTATTTGAAATTAAAGCGGTGAGTAGAGGTTGGATAAAATGCATTTTCAAAATTACTCGAGACAGAGGAGTAGTAAGAACCCATGGCTTTATCAAAATAGTTTTTGCAAATTTATAGCTTGAGGGTAATAGGCTGCACTAAACCAGTCCTAGGTTTTAAGGGTGGTTACAAGGGTCCTTAGGTCCTGCAGTCGTCTTGCTCTGATACCAACCCTGTGAGCCCTCGGTTTTTTTATACTGAAAACCCCATGTGTATTACAATACCATTCCATGGATCAGTAGATGGTACACACATGGCACAGTTGTATATCACAAGCTGACATCGTCATACAGGTCTTACAATCTATTAATAATACAAGGATAGCTCAATTGGGATCCGAATAGACCAAGCATGGTCGACAACAACACAAAATACCAGCACAAATAAATGAGGTAGCGGAAGCGAAGCAACGGCAGTCCATTTTATCCCACACACGTCGACTGGTCAACCTAGGTCTCTATTCCGCCGTCCTTGGTAACTCCTTGCCAGCATAGCACATGCACAGATCAACACCAACACCTTTTTCTAAAAAAAATTTAAATAAGCAAGAGTGAATACCAACCGTACTCAGCAAGCCACCACTACAGAATGCATATAATGTTCATAGGGGTTCAAGGATGGCTTGGTTTATTTGCATAAAGCTAGTTTCCACAAATTATTTCACAAACCTATGCCATAACAGTTTTAACTGAAAACCACGTTAAGTTGAAGTTGTCATTAACCTGCGAGGGTTCATCCACCTTCCCCAAGCCTCGCTTGGTCCGGTTTACCCTCGCATCCAATTTCCACAGTTTTAACCACTACGACCTTTTTGCACATCAGGCAAGGTCACACCTTCCATACCCATCATATTTTAAGCAATATTACAAATTGACAAGGCTAGTCAAGAGTAATACAAGTCCCGACGCTCATTAACCGCGAGCACGGCTATTCGAATAGTTTAATTTACTCACATTGCAGCGGATGTACGCTTTTAATCCCACACTCCGTGACGCACCCAACACATGAGACTTGTCACGGCCAGGTTTTTCAGTTACCCTCACATGGCGGCACCCGCTCTAAGGACTATGAATCCCCATTGCACCCCCGGCGCCACATTCCTACCTCGAGCCGGTTATGAGGGGAGTCCTGGCGCTCCCGAGATTGAAGGTTACATTATACATATATAAAGCTTGACGTCATTAAACCACACACTTCCACATTTCCATACCGATATCCAGAACCTACCAAGTCTGGGGTGCCACCCCACGAGAATAACCTAGTCCACCGGGTCTATCCCCACTCAAGAAGATTGATCGTACTCGGTTCGTTTCCTGCTTAGCTTCTTGACTCGGTCCTTAACTGACCAGGGTCGGCGGCTTACCGTTCCCAGAACCACCCATATTCAATCCGTGCCGCCCCAGTCGAAATCACTTTAGTTTAATTTAATTTTTGGGTTTTCACAAAGGTTTTCATGCTGTGGGTGGCGCTTATGTCTCCACCCGATCTCTATCAATCACTCCCATCGAGTGATCAATATAACCAAATCCACATATCACACATATGGAGTGTATAACGTCTATGTAAGCAGGGCTAAGCAGTGAGTAAATAATCACGCATAAAGTAATATACTCAGGTAACAAAGGTGTGTAAATACATAAGGATAAACAATATCAAAGATAAGGCTTAAGCAAATGTAGGTACGTATTTTATAATTAGTATGCAATTTTATTTGTAATCAACATATTTATAAAAATAGGATCAACATGTTCGAGGAAGGGGGCGTAGTGACTTGCCTTGTTCAATTGGGGGTTCGTTCTCAATTAGCTCAGTTTCTTCCTCGCATATGTATCCTGTCCGGTTGAATAATAAAGTCACCAACTACTCGCTAACACAAAAGAGCCCAAAATTCCAGAAAAATCGAAAAATAACCAAACCAGTGCCATTGCGTAGATCTTGATTTTAGAAAGATTTTGACGAAAGTTTCGTTCAAATCCGACTTAAAACGAGGGAGATACGGAATTCGAAAGATTGGAAAAGTTTTAAATCAAAGAAAAGGAAAAAGGTTTGACAGGTGGGACCGCCCTTAGCTCATCACGTACAGGTTTTATTTTTAAATGGGTGTGCGCATGGTGAGGTGAAAGGCTTGGGCGAGCTACAAGCATGCATGCATATGCATACACACGACTAGCTAGCTGCATGCATGTGAGCTGCTTGCATGCATGCATGCATATGCATACACATGGCTAACTAGCTGCATGCATGCATGCACACATACAGCCAACTGCTTGCATGCATGCACACGTACAGCCAGCTAGCTGCATGGCGCATGCATGGGCGGCGGTGATGCGACGATTGCTGCGGAGGGCGTCCGCGCAAGGAACGGGTATGGTGTTGCGCCTCACGACGTCACCGCGTCGCGGCAACAACGGTAGAAGAGAAATGCGATAAGGAAACAAAAGCAAGAGGGAGAGCAGGAGAGGAGCTCACCTTGCGGCAGCCGGGTAGCGGCACACCGAGCGGCGGTCCTCGCACGAAACTATGGTCGTCGATGTACAGCCTAGGGACGGTCGACCCGCGGATCGTCCTCGCACACCACGTGTTCGATCGGTGGTAACAAACGAACACACAACG
This sequence comes from Oryza officinalis, assembly GCA_008326285.1. Taxonomy (NCBI): domain Eukaryota; kingdom Viridiplantae; phylum Streptophyta; class Magnoliopsida; order Poales; family Poaceae; genus Oryza; species Oryza officinalis. The sequence goes on from BDMV01000007.1 coordinate 26,244,801, forward strand.
TTAAGGAATAAATGTTAGCGGGTTAGTGCAAGTTAGGGGTTAGGGGTTAGCGAGTTAGAGTTCAGTGAGTCAGTAAGTTAGAGTGTCAGCGGGTTAGTAAGTCAATGGGTCGAATGTTAGATGTTAGAGGTTAGCCGTTCAATAAGTTAGTCATTCTCGAGGTTCAGATGATGGCGCGGCGGCCTATCCGTCCTCTTGCTCAACTGAGGCCCAGCCGGAGCCGACCGCGGTGGAGCAAGCGGAGAGACGGCAGCGTGTGCGCGGGAGGGAGTGGCTGAGAGGAAGCAAAACGAGAAGGAGGAGAAGAGAGAATGGATAGGTTGCGTGCTCACCCGCGACAGCACTTAAATAGAGTCTGGGGACGGGACGTTTGCTGCTGCTCGCATTCATTCTATCCCAAAAAACACGCGTGTGTAGGTGGGAGCGGTGACGACTGCGTATTGGCGGCGGAAACGTAGTCCACCTATTCGGGGCACGCGGCGGCGATGAAGTGGTAGTGTGGCCGTGGCGGCTGTCAAAACACGGCGTCGTCTAACGTGATTGCTGAGCGGCCGTCGCCACCTACCCGACCCGAGGAGGAGCGGCTTGAATTCGAGATCGCACGGCGTCGGCTCGAACGGCGCTTGCCGGGCTGGTGTAGTGGCTCTGGCTGCTGCTTGCATACATACGCATGCTTGGCTAGCTTGTCGCATGCAGCATGCGCTCGGCCAGCCGTATGCAAGCACGAGCTAAACTAGCTTCATGCAAGCACGAGCTAGCTGGCTGCATGCATGCTTTTGCTTGGCTTGCTGCATGCATGCATATGCATTGCACTCACGTAAAGCTAGTTAGCGACATGCATGCTTGCTACGCCGATGAGGTCAGGCAAGGGCGCGGAAGCGGACGGCGAGGTTGCTGGCGGGATGGGAAGGAAGGGCAGCAACTGGTGATGTCGCAGCGGCTTTGTCGTAACGGCGCGGCTCGCGGCGCGCGGTGACTTCGTCGCCGAAAACAGTACCGAGGAGGAGGATTAGACTTTATCTTTTTATTACCAACCCAACAGGAATGAATGGCTTGGGGAGACAACATGGACTTTTCTAGGAAAAAGGCTTGCAACAAGAAGGCCAAGGTAGAGGGAGTTTAAGGGACTTTTTTTAGCAAAACTAATTTCGGTCAGAGTGAAAATCTTGGGACAAAAACCAAAAGATCAGAGGAGTAGAAAAATTAGAAATTTTCAATAAAAGTTTGGCACTGTCAGAAAACAAATAAAGAAATTTTTGGCATGATGCAACATTATAAGAATAAATCAGAAATGATTTTTGATCGGTGTATTTTTATTTAGGAATTTTCTCAGAGTGTTACAAATTTTTAGTTTGAATCCAGGTGAAATAATTCGGTCTCTCAGTCGCTTGAGAATTAAATTTAGAATTTCATTGTGAGAGCTCTGACTGTATCGAAAAAGGAATTTCTAGGATGGCGTATGGCATTCAAATCCAACCGCCGCGGTAGAAATAAAATCGGGAATAGTCATATCGACGCGCAATAGGTAAATTCGTCGATCAATTGTAAATATTCGAGGGAAATATCGAGGTCGACTCGATAGAGCGGTTAAAATTTAACTGTAGAATAAGAGTTTGCGAGAGGGATAATACTGCGATAGAAGAGAAAAACTTCGGGACTTTAATTAATTAGCACCGAAGCGCTAAAAGAAACAGACGGATAGGATAAAGAAAGGAAAGGATGTCGAACAGAGGACAACCTTTTAGGAAAAGAATTTAATCGAGATCTTTTGGCACCGATCCTAGACACCCACAATTAAACATTAAATATTAAGAAGCAAGCTAAAATTATGCCTGAGAACTAGACTTTGTCTGAGGAGGAATTTATATTAGGAAGTAGCCTATTAGGAATTTATATTTCGAGATTAAGGTTTTTAGCAAATACTTTACCAATAGATATTATTTTGCAATTAGTTTTCCAAAGGCAGACTCTGCAAGGTTCATAAAAAATAATCAAGCTATATTTCTTTAGTAAAACAACATTTGTTTTAATAATCTATCCCCTATAGGGTTTTATCAAAACGGTGTTACATATATATATATATATATATAGCTTTATTCATAAGGTAAATATGCCCAAGGGTTTTTAATATATAGAGAAGGGTTTTTTTTGAAAATAGTTGGCATATGCAAAGATTAGGATATCTCATAATCATAGTTTCTTGAATAAATAATATTTGAAATCAAATACCGACATATTCTCAGACGTTCGTCTATTAGCCCACGCATAAAAGAAAAACGACAAATCGAAATAAATTAATCCCGGCATGAATGTATTTTGAAAAAGATTTTTGATTATTCCGAATTTTTAATTTCGTATTTTCAAGTCAAAATTTTCAGGGTGTTACGTATAGAAAAAGAAGATTATTGCACTAAAAATAGGATGCACCAATGGTCTCCTCTGCCATCCACTGGGAGGTTACTACCTCCCCCTGGGTAAGGCAGTTACAACGGTGATGGCCAAAAAACACGTGAATCTTAAAATAATTAAATGGAAAAATAAAACCACAACATCACTTTTGACAGCAATGTAAACACCATAATATAATGTCTAAAACTATAATATAATGTCTAAAACTAGAAAAATTATAGTGTCCACGGTATAATGTCCACGAGCATCAAATCTTATGTTGAATATAATGTTAGCTTAGCATTTTTCACAAAATATTATCACCAAATATCATTATGAATCATGTACTACTAAGGATTTTGGTGGATTTTTTTCCATTTTTCCAAGAACAAATTTTGTGAAACCCTACCATGGTTACCGGTGGTTTGAGAAACCATGGACGCAACTGCGTGTTGGACATTGATGGCATGATCACCTTGTTGGTTGCCGGGCTCCATGGTAATAAGTAGGGAGTTGTTCCTGTGCTCTACCCTAACACAGGAGGCGAAGTCACACTCTACCTAGCAGCGAGATGCCTTAGGGAGCGATTCGACCCAGAGCAGTAGGCAAACGAGTAAGTGTTGTGTCAGTGAGACAAGATGCCTATGTGGATGAGACCTATTATTGACACACATAATATTTTCACTTATTAGGTGATGTTACCACCAGAACAACACACATGTAATGTTGTTGTAGCCCCATGCCAACATGACCTATCCCCTTGACCTCTACTAAATGATGGGGCACGCCTATTAATTGCGCGCCTCCTGTATGTGGCTTGATTGAATTGTCGTGTCAAGCTGTACACTTGTAGTGTCTACTATGTAAATAAGAAAAAAAGGACTGAGAAAACTTTACATTGTCTGAGTGATATATAGACCATGCATGCATAGAATTTCGTGGTGCCAGTGATTACATTCCATATTGACAATAAAATGGGCAAGGTACAGTGCTCTTCTAAATTGTACATGACAAACAACAGTGTAACACAAGTCTAATGAATTAAAGGACAGTTGATAGATAGTTCAACATTCCATATTGACAATAAAATGGGTAAGGTACAGTCCTCTGCTAAATTGTACATGACAAGTAACAGTGAACACAAGTCTAATGTATTAAAGGATAGTTAATAGATAGTTCACGGAATATATATGACTGCTTCCAAGCACTTCTGTTAACTTTACATAGGATACATTAATGTAGAAATGAAAGATACAAACTATTATGATCTGAATTCTATTGGCTACCAAAAAATCTTTCCATCCCATTGTGAGGTTGCAACGACCATCTATCAACGTAGTAAGAATGGTAGTTTGGTAGCCTCCTGTAGCCTACATTTAAATTTGAACCAGCTTAGTGGTTATGTGTGGTCAGATGTATCTTGCTGAATGTTATCTTGTAAAATATTGGTCAGAAAAGCTATAGTAAGTTTGCCATGTTTTTAAATTGAATTGTACATAGAAATTTTGTACAGAAGTTGCCTACTATTGTTCCCTGATCAATAACTGTCTTATTATATTGTTAATGGTGACGGCGTAAAATTTCTCAGTACTTTTGATATGTCTTTTAGGAAGCTCCTTGTGACACCTGATAGGTTGACAGTATTGCCATAGCAGTACAAGTCCTCAAATAGCTGTTTAGTTCATTTGTTTCTTTAATGGACATTGAAAATAGATCAGATCTGAAAAATGATTTGAAATGCAGATGTGCATGGATAGTTTGGACAAGGATGCTAAACTCATGTTAACTTTTGTAACTGCATTGACCATGGCAATTATATTCTTGACCTGTGTCGCCTTCAGAGGATGTTTCTTTGTAATGTAATGGAGGAGAAATGTGAGTAAAATAACTGCTATGAGGTACTAAAGACAATTATAACTTTATAAGCGCAAATCTTGATTTGTGTTATTGTAAATTAACTTGAAATGCAAATGTGCATGAATAATTTGGAAATGGATTATAAACTTACGTTGATTTTTGGAACTGCATTGAAACCACGCTGATATCCAAGCTAGTATGTGGGATTTTATTCTAACCTATTTACAGAGTGAGCCACAGACGCATAGTTGTACTACTGTGACACGAAAAGGGAACCCTATATACATAGATAAACCAACTGACCAAGGCAGTATCACATAATAACATATTGGAACAACCATTCTAGGCTTGCCATCAAGTTGATTTCAGCCTGTCCAATCTAAACTTGGCCTGAAAAATGAGCAGATAATATGCAATTTCACTAAAAGCAAATCTTTTTATCTTTGTAAGGAGAATTCAGAATCAATACAATCGTAGTTGTGCAAGACAAGTGCGATGGAAAAAGGGTCATTTTGATAAAAATTGGTATCCTTAGATTCAATGGACCCTGACCAATCGTAGGTTGCTAAAGAGATCCAACGCTGCAATGACTTTAGAATGATCATGCATGCAGTTTCTACAAGTTGTGTAAAGCTTTGCGGTGCAATAGTGAATCCATGCATCTGGTGATGTTAGAGAAAGCAACTATTAATATGAAGAGGTACGCAAGATTGAAATTTGTAGATAACAAAACTCCATAAGAGAAGAACAAAAGTTCATTTATGTTATGTGTGGGTTTACCTAGTAAGCCAAAAAAAAGCTCTTGCACAACTATCAAACTTCCTTTCAGTGCCCTCCTCCACCTCCTTCTCCAGTATTTCCTCTAGAGTATTTAGATGGGTTCAATAAGTACGAATCCTGCAGCCTCTGCAATAGGAAGTAACTATTTAGGGAAAAAAGTTGCGTACGGATTTTTTTTCCCAAGAAAACAAAAGGAGATGTTCATATTTCACAATGCATGCATGCTTCAAGATTCACAGCAATGTTCAAAAGAACATTGCAGTCAGCCACAATCTGATACCAATAATATGCAGCATATATAGGATAATAACATTTTTCACATCATTAGTAGGACCCTATAGCATAATATCACTAGCTCATTAGTCTGTTTAAGCCAAGAAGAAAAATTATCTATAGCTCATTAGTGTTTTTAAGGAAAAAAAAAGACAATTTATTGGAAATCTTGCAATCCAAATGACAAAAAAAATAGTGACAGTTTATATGAAATCTTCAGCAAGATGACACTTGCACTTAATATGCCATTCTGGCAATCAGGTGCAAATGCAATTATGTATCAAGAAATGTCACTGTAGCACAAAGGGTAAAACAGGGACCTAGCCCCCATGTCAAATCTACCAGTAGTTCAAAGGATAAAGAACTTTGACAAAGGGAATAGCAATCATGAAAGTGTCACGTATCTAAATACAGAGAGCTAAACATAAATCACTGATCAATATGTTAGCTAACTAAACATGGACTGCATTTGATTTAAGCTCAATGTTTTATCTATGGAATGTGGTACGTTGATTATTATTTAGAATCACATAGAATTGGAACACTATTTATTTGAAGTGATGCAAATAAGTGAACCATATGTTTTATAAAATAGTACAAAATTACCTCAACAGTTGATCTTACAAGGAAAATGAAAATGAATCTCCTTAGTTCAACGGATATGTCTTCAGCGACTTGCTTAGTTCAATCATTACAGCATATAGATACTTTGATATAAACTATAGATATTAGCCTGAAGACAATAGGGTCAAGACCACTTTTCCTACTAATTTGATTAAGCAGCAGCTCCTACCATTTCTTATAAACATAGTCTAAGGAATCTGATACAAAAGAAGCCTGATGAAAGAGAAAGTTCCAAGAAACAAGCTCCAACTGTCAGAAGACTGATTTTCCAATAGACATAATTATTGTCCCCTTCGGATGTGTTTCCTGCTCTTTTTTTACACTTTAAATGAAGATGCAATAGACATAAAAATAAAGAGCTTATCATTATCACCTTATCACAAATGCCATCAACTATTTTCAAATATTCATTCTTATCAATGATTATTTCCGGTTCATGACCATGCAAAAGTTTCAGAGGCAATCCAAATGGCAAACCTGAGGTAAAAAAAAGGAAGAGGTCAGAGCACATTATACATGCGAAAACCACTGAAAAAAATTCCTTAATGAAATCCCAACCCAAATTTCCAGATTATTATATGTAGATGAAGCATTGTCCATCTGAAAACCGTTGAGTACCTGATCATCTGAAAATAACAGCTACATTATAGGTCTTATTGTTGGGCTACCTGTTATTTGAGTGTTCAAAAAGTCTATTTAGAACTTAATGAACCAGCCAAGAGTATTTGATTTGAAAAGTTGTTAAATGGTCATGAGCAATTCAGCACTACAATGTGCATGCGAGAGACCAAAACATTCATGTAGAAAAATCTTTAGTACTGTAGCATATATTAGGAATAATAGTGTTTGATCTATACTGGTCATAGGATATTTATAACCAGAAACTTTACAGCAGGTTATGTTGCTTGTGACACAGATTATTATTAGTTGACAACAAAAAAGATGGTGTGCTACTGACAGTAAATACTCCACAGGAGGAATAAAGCAGATTGCAAGCAAGTATTATTCAGAGTGGAGATGAAATATGTGAGCGACTGGGGACAGATTTGTTGCTAGACCATCTGCACATACAACACTGAAAACATCTATTTTGATTCTTCCATCCATATGCAATGCAATTCATAATGCAATCAAATTTGGGAAGCAAAACGTCCATGGGTGGTCATTTGCATATCATGGAAGGACAAACCTGCTACTTGATGATAAGCTTGCGAAGTTGGCGAGTTGAAGCGCACCTTGAGATCGGGTTCGAGTTTGGAAACCAGCTACTATGCATCAGTTCAGGCTGAAGACCACCACCAGTAGGTATGTTAACAGTCACCTCCGTTACTTCTTGCAAAACCAAATAAATGAACATGGTTAAATGACACATCAAAATTTATTTTTTGAAAACGAGAAAAATATGTCAAGCGAGAAACTTGATGAAATCAATATCCAAATTTGGTTGGTTGAATAGAAACACTACTAAGGTAATTCCCATTTGAAATTAGCAAACCAAAAAAGGTGATTACCATGCCCTAATATAGCAGAATCAGCACCTCCGTCGCTAGCCACAATACAAGCCTGAGGCACAGCATGTGCGTGATCCGAACCTTCGCTAGTTCTTTGCCCACAGAGGCTTCAAGTGCACGGTGAAGCAGGTTTTCCCTCCATGGAACATCTGCATCTGTCCACACCAACAACAATCACGATCTAGAATCCGTCAATCACAAGAACCTACTACAATCCCAAAATAAGAGGAGCATGGGGAAACTGAGCGGTGGGGGATGAGGACCTTGTAGGCGGGGAGCTTGATCTCAAGGGCAATCTGGGATTAGGTGATGGAGATGTCCTACTGGAGGGAGAACTTGTAGCGGCGGAGGTTGTGGATGTACCAACAGGTGCCCTCCCATCAAATGGCCTCAGGGTTGGTGGCAGAGATGCAGAACCAGTCTTTGGTTGCCCGTGTCGACGGTAGCAGGATCTTACCGCCGATCGTCGTTGTGCCACACTTGTATCGCTGAGAGAACGGTGTCAGCATGGCTGCTGTGATGAAGGAAGAGGAGGGAGAAGGAGACATTTTTCCATTCAGATCTAGCCCAAAACCAACACAAGGAGTTCTTTTACCGCTACCAGCCGGAACAACCTTGATTCCTCGACAGCGGCAGCAGCAGCATACGTTTTCCTGCGCGGAGGAGGAAGAAAGCGACAGGGAGATGAGAAGAGAAAAGAAGACGACGATGAAAAGAGGAAAGAAGGAGAGGAGACCTATGGGAGGAAGATGAGAGACGAGATCATGGCTGGCTTACCGTCAAGGTCGTCACTTGATCTACAGTCACCGGCCCACACCGCCTCCATCTGCCCTCGTCGGTGAGGGGAGGAGAAGAGGGGCTCCATCGATATGCGCCTGATCTGCCGCCGAGGATGGAGCCCAATCCGTGTCATCACCGAGGTCAACGCCGTTGCTCGATCTGCCGAGGCTGAGCTCCATGTAGCGCCGCCGAGCTCCTCGTCACATCTGGCGGCGAGGGGACAGAGGCGGCGGATGGGGTTTGTCCTTTGTTGCTTTCTTCGACGGAGGTGGTGGCAGAGGGCGCCGGATCCGGTGGTCTAGCGGCTGATGAAGGGGGTGGTGGTGGAGGCCGGCGACGGCGATGGCAACGGCCACTTGAGGCACAGGCAATGCCGGAGACGCGAGGCGGACGCGACGGCGGCGACGCGAGGGGTAGGTAGGGAAACGGCGCGAGGCTGTGGCATTCGGTGACAGAGGTGGAAGAGTGTGGAGAGTAGACCAACGGTGACGGAGGAGGATGGCTGAGTGGCGGCGACGGGGTGTCGAGGGAGAGGGAGAAGGAGACACGAGCGACGACGGCTAAGGTTTGAGGGGTGGGTGGGTTACGGGGTGTACTTTTGCGGAAAAGCCACTCGGCTTTCACTTTTTATAGTGCGACCCTAATTCGCGAATTTTCTCTCCTTCGCATGGAATATCCGGCTTTTCAAAGGGCCTCTACATAAAATATAAACTCAAAGGAACTATTCGTGAGGAATCTAGATTGAATTATAAACAAACTGGAGGAATTTTTCACAAATTTCCAGAGCGCCCACAGAAATCCGACGTGGAGCGTCCCATCCCTCGCCCCATCTGCACCCCTTTATGTTTTGAATGGTTGTCTTGGTACCCAGCTGCCTGCACTCCCCTCCTGCTCTCCTCTAAGTGTTCCATGGCCTTTATGGCTGCAGACCAGTTCCCTCTTTGCTGTTCACTCGGTGTGCTTGGTGTGCCCTACATGCACACCTTGTTTCTCATGTCGTGCTCCTGGTTGTTGGATGGGTAAGTGCCATACATTGGCTGCATTGCAGCATCATTAGATTGCTACTAGCTACCGATTGACATGCTGCTTTGCTATTACTACATCGTTGAGGGCTGGTCAACTAGTTGTTATGTTGATGTTATCATCATGAGTCGTCGTTGTATACTTGTATTGTTTGCATACATAGGGTATATCAAATAATTTTAGTCCGTTTCTTATGCCGACTCCATTCCAATTCCATATCATTTCCGACATCCAAAATAATATGTTTTTCATTTACATTTACATCTAAAGTTTTCAAACCAACCCGAAACTGCTCGTCCCTCAGCATTTTGCGCTGGCGTGTCCACCAGCAAGTGATGACAAGTCACGCGCGCTGGAATCCGGAGGGATTTCGCGAGCTCGTGTGCGACTGTGTAGACCCTAGTAATTTTGCAAAAGAACCCCTGATATAGTTGAAAATTTGTTTCAGATCCCTGTGTTTTGGTTTCTAAGTTATGTGCTCTTATGTGTAAGCCCTCTATAAATTTGAATATTCTATGAGAAGAAGTGAAAATTTGGAAATTAGGACTGCGCTGTCAAACATGGAAGACTAGGGGCTTTTGTGCAAAATATACAACCCTAACCCTTCCCCAGCCCCACCCCATCCCCAAACCCTAGCCGCCACCTTTCCCCCGCCTTCTTTGCTTCTCTCGCTCCGCTCACTCCCATGCCTAGGTGGGCCACTGCCTCGACTCATCCTCCCGTCACGCGTGCCGCCATCATCGCTGCACCATCGTCCTGCCATCGTCGCACCATCGTCCTATAGTCATCATCCTCCTCTCGCTCCCGCCACCGCATCCGCCAACGACGAGACAGGGACCACCGGATCTAGTGACACAGCCTCCTCGCCATTGGATCCGGCCACTAGGAGGCGAGGGGAAACCGGCAGCCGCCTTCTCTATCCTCTTCCTTTCCGGATCGGTGGTGGACGCGTGCAATTAGGTGGCGGCCTAGGGTCGTGCTTGACAAAGGTTTATCCGGCTGCGCACCACTTGATCTGGTGGGCAGCGTAAAGAGATTGGCGTGGTTCAGCCAAGCAAGCCACACATCAGCACCTCTGCAGCTGCATCCTCTACATTGCTCATCCAACCTCTGCCATCAAACATGGTATGGAAGCCTGACTTTTTGCATCCTTCCTTATCCTGCTCTTTCTTTCTATTGGTGATGTGCTAGGCTTGGAAGCAGATTGTTGGCAACTTACAGGGACATGCCCCTGCATAGAACTTAAGAGGGAATACGGCTACTACGAAGTGCTCGGGAAGAAGCTTGGCCAACTGCGACCTTCCGGTGCAGGGAAGGATGGAAAGGAGTGGTTCTTGCTTGAAAAGCTGCATGGACAGATCGCCAAGCTGGCTGATTTGGACATGGCTGATGACAAGCGGTATACAGGTATGCATTATTCTCCCATCTCTTAGCAGTAAATTATTTCCCTATCACTTACACTGCACTCCACCTGTTTGTTATATTGCATCTTAGGACAAAGAGCAGCCTGGAGGAAAGTGAACAATGGCAATCTACAAAAGATTTAATATTGCCCTTCATCTGGAAGCTATGTTTTTTAGTACTATTTTTTAACTCTACCTCCCTTTTCATTCAGGTAAAAATTGAAAATATCATTCGAAAGTTTGTAAAATATGTATTTGGCGTTTGAATCCTACATGGCTGCACAACTTTTGCACAATATCTCTGAATTTTGGGGAAAAGTTAGTAATTATTTTAAAGACAAGCTAGCTAAGTGAAGTTTTTAAGACATAACCTCTATTATTAGCTATTGGTTCTCTCTGGTAAAACAAGTATACAGTTAATTAATGTGGGCACTGCAACCTTAAAGCAAAAGTTTCCCTTACCTGTTCTTGCTTTTCTACAAATTAAGTTGAAATCTAAATATTCACCAGTGATCTGGAAGATGGAAAACATACTCATGTGTGTGATGGAGTTTATAGCATGACTAAGAGAGTGGCACAGTTGCTTGCAAGACATTTTTCCCCTTTTGAAACAATATACTTATTTATTGTATATAGTACAAGATATTTGTTCAGCGAGTAGATAAAAATCCAGTTTGTTGTGAAGGCTTCCAAATGGGTTAATTTTGCACTTTGATTAGGCCTTTGCTTATATATTAACTCTTTTTAACATTCTCTTGCTGCTGCTGCTGCTGCTGAATGACATTTCCCAATCAGAGCTTTCAGCAGGGCAGCTTTGCTCTTATGTAAGTGACATGTAAACACTGCAGTTGTTAAACTATAGGCTGTGTAATAGTGTGCTGGTCAAGTTGGACACATACTAAATGCTTGATCTTTTGATGATTAATTTACTTTTTTTATAGGTGTAGAAATTGGTGAAAGCAGAGTTGGTTTGTTTCTGCTCATCTTCATTTCAGGACCTCAACAACAGGTAACCAACTTGCCGTGCAACAATAAAGCTTCAGTTTAGGACGTTGAGTCTTGTCCTATAGGTTGAAAACCCATTGTAACCAAGTTATGTATTTGATGATAAATCCTAAACTCCACTCGATACGCTCATGGCTCTAGTTGGTCCGCTTTTTTAGTGAGTTGATGATAACTATAATTTGAAGGAAACGTTGACGATCCGACTACAACCATACAAGATGTTGTTGTGTTGTACCTTAGCAATCAATACACCTTTTCGTGGGTTTTTGCTGGTTCAGATCAACCTTATTCCTGCAAGAAAATAAAAACAGCAAGAACAAATAAAAACAATCTGATATTACAAATAGGAATTGAATACACACATAAGTTGGGGTTCTGAAGACAAGTAATTAGACGGTTTAGCCGACACACGTAACTACAAGATAAAGTAGAAATGGCTAAATTTTAATCTAACAAAACCCTAGAAATCCTGAAAGGGTATTTAGCTATTTAATGAGGTGGGAGGATGACGAAGGGATTCCTAGGGTCGTGCTCCACCAGGGTGAGGAGCACTCCACATGGGCCTCACTTGGGCCGAGGTCACAAACAAAATTACAAGCCCAAAAGGCCATGACAGCTAGCGCAACTATTGATGAGAAAACACGGCGGCCTAGGAGTTCTGCTTAGCTCCAGTGCAGGTCCAAATCTTACTTTCGGGTTCAAGGCGTGCCAGTTGGTTTGATCCTACAACCAACAAGATATACAACAAAACAATGTTAGTAAACGATAGCCGATCGACTGGTGTGCTGATGACGTATCGTAGAATCCTAGCCGATGCACAGGCTGAATTGGCTGTAAGGAGAAGAATGCTACAAATAAACAAGATTTAGATTAAGTATAATCATAAACAACTTTTCCTTAACAGGATAATCCTATAGGTCGAACCCAATCGATGGAACACAAGATTGATGACTTTTAAAGTCAGTTGCTATACGATTATAAAACCTAAATAACTAGTTGATGAACAAAACCCAAACAATCATGATTGGCTATAGATATAAATAACATGTAATCACTCATTTAATCTTTTTCTTGAATATAAGCAATTATAGATCGGACTCAACCGAGACAGTATTAATTACTTATAACCAAGCTCAGATAAATCAATGATTATGTGAACTTATTTCATAGCCGATAAGATATTTTAGGGTATTTTAGATAATGCATCGGCTATAACTCCGATACAACTTTTTACAAGAATACCAATCTTGATCAAATATGTTAAATAAGTTTCAACCTCGACGGGTCAGACCTAACTGATGGCAGCGTGAGATTTAAAACAAGTTTAACATATTTAACGGATTAATACACTTGTATAAGATGACAGATATAACATGTAAAGCATACTGATAAATGCGAAACAGTTATACTAGGTAAGATCGGCTGAAACCCCGATTCTAACCTTATTGGAAATCAAGAAGCAGGTTATCTTTTATCATTCTGACCACGACTTAGTAGGTCAAACCCAATTGATGCGACACTAAGTATGAAAAGAAGCATAAAATCTAAACAATCAAACTTTTGACTGATTTTCAGGGTGGTAGATGCCTTAATCAATCTATGTCGATGGAACGATTTAGCCGATACCGACAAAACCTTGAAAAAGGCTTGGCCGATACAAGTAAATCGAGCCATCGAGTTATATTAACTATGATATATGATAATCAGCAGTTATACAAGATAGATTAGAATGTCTAAAACGGTGTGCTAATTCGCCGATACAAACCGTTGTTACAATCCATACCTCTTATTGAAGATCGAAGCCGATGAAGTCCAACTCGAAACAAGAACTCGTCGAAAAGTAAAAGTAAAATTGTGGTGATGCGCCGAGAGTGTATTGAACTGTTGTTATTTCTTACAAGACCCTGGGCACATATTTATATCCGAACATACAAACCTTGTCCATATTGGACATGACTCAAAACCTGCCTAATTACAAAATAAACAAACAAGTCTCTAGGCGGACTCTTACCATGGATTCCTTAGAGGAAACAACTAACTCTTATTCCTAATTAACGGATACAATTATCTCTTCTGAACTTAATCCTTGTTTGGCAATATCTTCAAGTTCCCTCCAGAGTCTGATATGAACTCGTGTTGCTTGTATCAGCTGACCGAGTCCAATTCTGTATCGGCCGATATGGCTTCCAACCGATATGCTGCTCTGTTTTTGGAAACAATCGTATTTCCTCGAATCCGCTTCGGACCTAGCTTCATCCTTGTGTATCTTTACCAAATTTTGCTGTTAATAGGAACACCTTGATTCTTTAATTGTCGGCTGTTAACGACAAAATTTGGTAAATTTTACTGAGTTAATAGATGGAATTCACACTGTGATTTTAGAAGGTTTAGTTGGCAAATTTTATCCAAGTTTTGGCAAGCTTCCAGGTTAAAGAAGGGTATCTTAGTTTCTATTTCTGTTGGTAGAGTCCTGAGCCGATGGGGTCGTGTTAGAATTGGACTCAGATATGGTTGGATGTAATTAGCTGATACGAGTCATGTATGAGTCGGAGTTTGTAATGTAAGTTTGCTTAGTTAGTGATAGAGTCCTAGAATAAACCGAGCATAGTAGAATCAGACTTGGTATAATCTGTGGTTATTAATATGTGCCCCCAGGGTCTTTGTAAAATAACAATAGTTCAATACAACTTTCGGCACATCACCATCCTTTTTACTTTCGACGAGTTCTTAGTCTCATGTTGGGCTGTATTGGTTTTGATCTCCGGCGAGAAAGTAAGTACCACCATCTTCGCTTGTATCGTCAGAATTGGTATTTCCTCGATGAGGTTTGATATACTGATTTAGTCTTTGCATGCGTTATTTATCTTATATATTGACTCTTTCTTAGATTGCTTTTGCTGTCTTAGCTAGATATAATATATCAACCACCTTGAATAACATCAATTGGCTATCATAAATCTAACCAGCTTGTTATTAATCTTGAATTGTCTTGGTTAAGTCCAATCTTCAAAGTTTTAATTTGTTGGTTAAATTTACTTAAGTCAATAGGTGCTAATCATCGTTTCATCGGAGTTCCAGCCGATGAGTTATCTGCTTGTCACAACATAGCTTGTTGTATCAGCTAAGCTTACAAGATTATTATAATCGTCTAGTCTCTATGATTGTTGCTCTCAATCTAATACTGTCTTGGTTGAGTTCGATCTATCTAGATGATGATAAATAATTATAGATTGCTAGTAGTTTTTATTTTAGCTTGTGTTAACTAATATTAGCTTACTTGCTTCATATAGAGTTTTTCATAAACTTCAATTTAACACATCAGCTTATATTCAAAGATATGTATATTTGCCTAAAACATTGATTTTATTTCCTTCAATCATATACTGTCTCGGTTGGGTCCGATCTATCAAGATTGATTGTAATAAGGTTAAGAAAATTAGCAAATATATTATGTCCTTGTTTCGGCCAATGATGTTTTATCCTTCTCAAATTTAAATTCCATCGGTTATAGCCGATCAATCCAAAATTCCATCGTCATTGACTTGGGCAAACCAAACTTTATTGTCCCCTTGGCGATTAGCCCATTGATCTAATATTCTTTGTTTATTCTTGTTAGTTGCATGATCAAACTAACTAGCATGCTCTAAACCCGAATTTGATAGGACTTGCATTAGAGTAAGCAAATCTCTTAGGCCTTCGTGTGTGTGATGAATTTCACGTCAACACACTTTTGACATGCCCAATGGGACAACAATCTTCAAACCATCACGTCTAAGGAAGTCAACAAAGATGAAATCATTCCAGTCACAATGGACAAATTAACAGATAAACAGAAAGCACAGTTGGAGCAAGTCACTCAAGAATTTCAGAAGCTGTGTTTGGAATCATATAGCATGACTCAGCAAGGACCTGTTCAAAAGATTAAGTTTCCAAAGCTGATAATTGAAGGTGAAGGAAGTTCTCCGAAAGTCCATGTTCGAACTTTTCAAGATACAGTAGATGAGGCTGTGAATCGAGCTTTGATAAATAAATCTGGAATTTTGGTGAATGCACAACAAAATTTGATATTAAATGTTGCTAATGGATCTTTGAATGGAGAAAAGCCTAGAGGACCAATTTATTTTTCTAGAAATATGCCTCCTAGCAACTACAAATAGAATAAGTCAGAATTCCATGACCCAAGTCATAGCGAAGCAAAAGAGGTTGATCTAGTATCTCCTAGCAAGATGCATATTTCCAAAGTCCCTATTGGAAATCCTGGAGGATCTTACTATGGGGGGCATAATGAACCACACCGATATGAAGAGCAAAATCAATATTATCACTATCAACAAGGACCACAAGATCAACGTCAGTATCATAGGAAGGGCATGATCAGTATCAACCTCAAGGGAATCAATATGCACAAGGACCAATGCAAGAACAATGTGGAGGAAACAAAAATGAAGAGTGGGCTAACAAGATTAATGAAATCATGTGGGAACAATTTGGTTTCAAGCCCAAGGAACAAACCTATATGTATCGGCCTCCATATCCTGATTAGTTCGATAGAGTTCCATTGCCCAACCGATACAGGATACAAGATTTTTCAAAATTTTTAAGACAAGAGAGTATTTCTATAGTGGAGCGTATTAGCCGATTCCTGGCGTAATGTGGTGAGGCATAGGATATAAATCCTTTAAAAGTAAGGTTTTTTCCATTATCTATTTCTGGATCAGCTTTCACCTGGTTTTCTTCGTTAGCACCAAATTCTATCAAGAGTTAGGCTGATCTAGAGAAACAATTTCATATATACTTCTTTGCTGGGATTCAAGAGATGAAACTATCAGATTTAGTTTCCATCACGCAACGATCAGATGAAACCGTTCCAGATTATATCCAAAGGTTTCAAGATGTCAGAAGCTGATGCTATAGTTTGATCCTGAGTGATTCCTAATTGGCAGAATTAGCTTTTTAAGGGTTGTTGGCACGGATCAGAGAAAAGTTTTCTTCACAAGATTTTCAAAGTTTGTCACATTTAATGCAGAAGGTATCGGCTCATGAATAACAATTCCAAGAATCAAGAAAAGATAGATTTTCTAAAAAGGTGGCCAATGTCAACAATTATATCTCAAATTCAGATCAAGAAGATGAAGATCCAGAGATTGACTTGGCAGAGTGGTCAAGAAACAAAAAGGTGGTCGTTTGTCAATGGGTCAAGAATACTAGCAAATAAGAAAAATATGATTTTGATATCAATAAAGCCAATAGGATTTTTGATCTTCTTCTACAAGAGAAGCAAATTTAGTTGCCTCAAAATCATATTATTCCATCGGCAGAAGAGTTGAAGAAAAGAAAATACTGCAAGTGGCATAATTCAACTTCTCACCATATAAATGAGTGCAAGCTGTTTAGGTAACAAATTGAATCGGCTGTTGAGCAAGCAAGAATTAAATTTGATGATGGTAAGAAGTCAGTAAAAATTGATCGACATCCTTTCCTAGTAAACATGGTATATGTGACCGATCCAATAATAAAGACGATAGAGATTATCAGGATCACAAAAGTTCAAGATCTAGTGTATCGAACATAATCAAGAAATATCAAAAAAGACAAGAGAAAAGAGCACAAAGCTACTATGACAAAGAGGATCATGGATATAATCCATATTGAGATTGTGAGTTTTTTCAATATTGTTGGAACCAAGGGATGAGATTGCCATCAATTAAAGATTGCCCAGAGTGCAATAATAATAGTTCAAGGTATCATCAGGGAAATTTTTCTCGACATCAGGGCAATTGGAATCAGTCAGAAAAGAGAACTCTAGTTCACCAATGGTTAGGACCGATTCACCATGATTATTTCAAAGAGGAACGAGACCAAAATGAGCAAGTACAAAATCCTCCATGGTGCCCAAGTGAAACTTTTACTGAGAATCAAAAGAGGAGAGTTCAACAATTGAGGAATAGAGAACAAATGGAAGAAGTTGAAGAAGAGATTAACCATTGGCTAAAGCGAACAAAAAGGGAATGGCGTATTAAAAGTAAAATAACTCAAGCTGATGAAGCAAGGACTTCAGGAACTTCAACCGATGAATCCAACAAAATATAAGGCACCAATATCCGATGAAGAAGAATATGAAGAATCCATGGCACAATTGGTCTTAACACCACAACAGGTTGTGTTTGAGAAACCTGAGGAGTCTAAGCATCGACATCTTTGGCTTTTATACATTAAAGGTTTTGTCAATAGAAAGCTGATGTCAAAGATGTTAGTTGATGGTGGAGCAGCAGTCAATTTGATGTCTTATACTATTTATCGAAAGCTAGGAAAAACTCCAGAAGATCTCATAAAAAAAACATGGCTCGAAAAGATTTTGGAGAAAATTCATCAGAAGCAAAAGAAGTATTAAATATGGAGTTGATTGTTGGCAGTAAAACTATTCCTACCATATTTTTTGTGATTGATGGAAAGGGATCTTATTGTTTATTGCTTGGTAGGGATTAGATTCATTGCAATTGTTGTGTTCCATCAACAATGCATGAAAGTTTTGTTCAATCGCCGGTCGATAAGTCAATTAATGTTCCTCTAGCCGATTTATCTATTTAGGAGATGGATTAAATTAATTGCTTATCTGGCAATGTTTAGGAACAAAATTTCTTAAAAATATCCGATTGTGATATATAGCTGATCAGTGATGGCGGAGCTCAATTGTTATTCTAAAGACACTATGGATGATATTGAGGGTAAATTAGGACAAGGTTTTATGTCGGGTGATGAGTTAGAAGAAGTTGATATTAGACTAGGCAATAGGTATAGGCTGACATATGTAAACGCTAAGTTACCCGATGATTATAAAGTAAAGTTAGTAAATTTACTAAAAGAATATAGAGATTATTTTGCTTGGGAATATAATGAGATGCCAGGATTAAGCTGATCGATTGTAGAATATCGGCTACGAATTAAACCAGGATATTGGCCTTTTAAACAACCTCTAAGATGATACAAGCCATAGATGTATGAAGCTATTAAGGCAAAGATTATTAGATTATATGATGCCAACTTTATTAGGCCATGCTGATATGCTAAATGGGTTTCTAATATAGTGTCAGTATTAAAGAAAAATGGAAAATTAAGAGTTTGTGTTGATTTTTGAGATTTGAACAATGCTACTCCTAAAGATGGATACCCAATGTCGATTTTTTGATTTGTTTGTTGATGCAGGTTCTTGTCATAAGATTATTAGTTTTATGGATGGCAATGCAGGATAAAATCAAAATTTTATGACCAAAAAAGATATTTCAAAGATTGCTTTTAGGTTCTTGAGGCAATCGGCTTGTATGAGTGGATTGTTATGATATTTGGACTTAAAAATGCTGGTTCTACATTGTCGAAACTAGAATTCGGCAATAAGAATAGGGGTGGCGTACAAGATCTAAACTAGATGGGTGAAGAGATAAAGGTTTAGACAGGCTCAGGCCTTCTCAATGAGAAGTAATACCCTAATCCTGTTTCGGGGATTATATCCGTCGGGTATTGTATTGATCTGACGATCTTGGTTGTGAATATCTCTGTGGCTATGCCCCTAGAGGGCTCCCTACCCACCTTATATAGGATGGGGGGTAGGGTTACAAAGAGGAAAACCTAGCCGAATACGGTATCGGTTTCCTAAATCTACTTTACAATATTACTGAACCAGGAATTTGGGTCATTCCTTAATACACAAGAAAACGTAATACCCAAGTCATAGTCCGTTACGTATTCCATATACATAATCTATCCCCTAAATCGAGTTGGATAGACACGCCATGTGGGTATATGGTACCCATAATCTCCACAGTAGCCCCTGAGACCTTCACAGTCAAAAAGATAATCTTCTCTCGAACCAAATTAATCCAAAGCCGAGTGCTTCAATCATGTTCACCATAGTCTCCTGAGTGCTTTTACCAAGGGCTCAAAAAATTTCAAAGAATAACCAAGAATATATACAAAGGTGCATCGAATAGATACATCTAATTAGGTGTAACCCCTAATTATGTGGTTAGTTGAACAAACTAATCATATAGTCAAGGAATAAATAATCTAACCAACCGAGTGGTTTCGAATAATTAAAGCCAGCCGAGTGACTTAATATTATTATATAGCATATAAGGAGTGAATCCTCAAATAATATGACTGATATACCGACTGCTTCAAAATATATAATTCACATAGCCTAAAACCAATTTGTGTCTTCAAGAATTACATAGGAAATGATTTTAGCAACAAAAACCTTTTGCATACTGAAAAAGAATTTACCAAGGTATTGGGTCCACATTGTGCGCACATTGCCAACAATAATATGCTCAAGTCCCTAGAAGAAACACAATCTCACCACACCTGAAAATATATGGCATATGTGGTATAAAATTCGAGTAAAACTATACTCATAGATTTACCAAACGCCTGAAAAACGACCAAAATATATAACCAGCCTAAAGTCACAATATTGGTCTTTAAATAAAATGCACACATATATGGCCTAAAGCAATGATATAATATCTAATCAATTGCTTTGTAAAACCCAAACAGTGTCTTTAACTTATATAAAAGCTAATAGAACAGCTATATATAAAGCTTCACTGTTTGCAACCTTTTAAAATAGCATTGTACCAACTCCTAAAAAGTTTTGTAACAGCTGCATAAAAGGATTTTAAAGGAATTTTAAGGTATTGGACACTTGAACACACGCATATTTCCAAAAGCAAATATGCCTAAGTCCCTAAAGGCACTTGATAGGCCACACAAAGGACTCCCCAGCGACCCCCGTGGGCTTATCTTCACCACTTCTCAGTCTGGTGCCCTACAATGAACCATGCTATACACAACGTCCAGTCGTTGCCCACGCTGGCTTGCAGTTAGTACGGTTAATGCTTCACAACAGTAGCTCATGAACCGGTCCTTAATTATCATGAGCATGACCATCAAAACCATGTGCTCACAACCCACCATTAATCAGGTTTTAGTTGGACCAATTAATTAATCAATCATGATTAGCCATCGTGAGCTATCATTAAATATCCATCAGTAAGTAATAGTGAAGCATTAGTTATCCAAAAAGTGTGCTAATGTTTCTAAGCATAGCTAAGCAATTATATCTAATATCTAGATGAACCAATATATAAGGCCCAAGCTAGTCAAATTATAACCCATAGGATAATCAAGTCATCTTTGGCCATAACATAGGTAAAAGGCTCACATCACCCAATGACATTCGAAAATAAATGCATATTTGAAAGAAATAGAAAATTTAAATATAGGACCAACATGCTCAATGGATTGTGTTTAGGATCTGTGTGATTTGCCTTGCAAACAAGCGTCTTCAATTCGTCTTCAGGAACTTCTCCGATGAATAAACGATCTTCTGAAACAACGAATAACTAAACAAGGAAAACACTAATAAAAACCAAATAAATAGTACAAATAAAGTGCATAAACAGGCAGAGCTTAAATTTATATGAATTTAGAGACTTGAACGGCCTCATTCCGAGTTCATATGAATTAGTTATGATTTTTACAAGATTTAATCCAATTAAACCTAATTAAAAAGATTAAATAGATTTATGACACAATTTATAGTTATTATTATTTTATTAAGTAGACCTTGATTTTAGACAAATTTAGCAACTGGAACCACATTAATCCAAGTTATGATGAATTAATTATGAATTAATGAACTTTTAATCCATTAAAACCTATAAAGAAAACAACTAAATGATTTATGACATCATATTGAATTATTTTTGTACTGGAAAAGGAGGAATATGACGTCAGCCCATGGAAGAAAGAGAAAGGGCTGGTGACAGGTGGGACCCACTCGTCATAGAGACAAGTGCTAGACCGGGTCTACCATGAACCAAGTTCACAGAGCTAGTTCATGGTCCACGGGTCTATGAGATTTAAACAATCGAGGTTGAATCAGGTTAGATCGGATGGCTGAGATTAAAAGG
This sequence comes from Oryza officinalis, assembly GCA_008326285.1. Classification (NCBI taxonomy): domain Eukaryota; kingdom Viridiplantae; phylum Streptophyta; class Magnoliopsida; order Poales; family Poaceae; genus Oryza; species Oryza officinalis. Next base: position 26,266,413 of record BDMV01000007.1, read on the forward strand.
ATATAGGGTTTTGAGGTGGGTGCCACGCGGGATCGAAAACGGCGACGTGGCTCTAAGGTGGCAGGGACGGCAACGATGTGGCGACACGCGGCAGCCACGCGGGATCAACGCGGGCGGCACTGGACGGCGGCGGCGACGGCAAACGACGGCACGACGGCGAAAACCGAGAGCACGGGGAGGAGGAGGGGACCGAGGTGACCCTGACCACTACTTACGCGACGACGAACGGTGCTAGGAGAGGCCGGCGACGACATCGGGTCGGCGGTGGCGATGGCGTTCTGGCCAACTTCGGCGCAAGGGGACCGGTGGCCGGGCTTGGCACGGTTGCTGCGGTGCCGGAGGAGGCAACGACGCAGATTGGAAACAACTGAGGCGGCAGCTAGTGGCTAATGGAGCGGCGGCCGGCGATGGAGAGAGAGGGAGCTCGCGGGGAGGGGCGGCTAGGGCACGGGAGGCTTGGGTAAAAGAGGGAAAAAGGAGAGGAGACCAAGGGGATGCTATTTATAGGCAGAGGAGAAAGAGATCGGCTCGGATACGATGGGATTTGGCTAAGGAAAATTAGGGTTTATCCTGAGTTCGCTGGATAAGAACGAGGCCAAAATCCGTGGGATTGAGCACAGTTTTGTTGGGGTTTCCTTGGGGGAAACGTAGAGGAGATTGAGTGAATTCCGTTCTAGCAATTAATTTCGGTAGGGGAGCAACGAGGAGGCCGGATTTGGAGGAGGAGGCATCAACTACATGAACTACACTCGGGCAGGAGGCCGGCTGGAGGAAGGGGACGACACTGTGCGTGGGGACGTAAAGTGGACTTTTCCTTTTCTTTTTCTTGGGCCGGCTTAAGGGGAAGGGCAAATAGACTTTTCTGCAGCTGCTGCTTAGCTGAGCCAAGGAAGATAGGGACCCAAACTAGACGTTTCCGAAGAGAAGAAGAGTTGGGCTGGATTCGGCCCAAATCTTGAAAGGAGAATTAAACTACCTTTGTCATTTAAATAAATTGCTGAAATGATCTTTTGATTATTAAAATTAGTATTGAGCTCCGAAAAATCCGAGAAAATTCCAAAGAGTGTAATTAATTATGGAGAATTTAATAAAATTTAAATCCACCAATGATTTATCGAGGAAATTTTTATCTAGCTCGATTTAATGTTCAAATTTTTCATAGATTTTATTCAAACACTTACTTTAATTAATCAATAAATTCTAGAAATTTCTTTTTCACAACAATTTATAATTTAGCGATTTTTAGGGTGTGACAGGAACCACCCATTATTTGGCTAATGGGAGATACAGACCCTTGCTATTTCATTAATGCTGAAACCAATAGCCTAATTTAACCGATTGACAGACAGTTTTTAGATCCTGGCCTTCAAACTTGGATGGATGGAGAGATTGGTATAAAAGAAGCTGTCGGATTTGACATCCATAAGACAGAAGTCTGATGAATCGGTTCCAAATTATATTCAAAGATTCAGAGATATGAGGAACAAGTGTTATAGTCTTAATTTAACCGATTCACAGTTTGATGATCTAGCTTTTCTGCACAAGACTTTCTGCACAAGACTTTGAAAGTTTAGCTCATCTAGTTCAGAAAGTATCGGCTCATGAACAAAGATTTCAAGAAACAAAGAGGTTTACCAGGAAAGCTAATAATGTCAACAATATCTACAGCTATGATTCTGATTCAGAAGAAGAAGACCCAGAAATTGGTTCGGCAGAGTGGTCAAGAAACAAAAAGACTGCTGTTTGCCAATGGGTTAAAGATACTAAAAAGCAAGAAAAGTATGATTTTAATATCAACAAAGTCGATAGAATATTTGATTTACTATTACAAGAAAAACAAATTCACCTTCTAGTAGGTCATGTGATTCTATCGGCTGAAGAATTAAGTAAACGAAAATATTACAAGTGGCATAATACAGGGTTTCATCATACCAATGAGTGCAAGGTGTTCAGGTAACAGATCGAATCGGCTATAGAGCAAGGAAGAATCAAGTTTGATGATGGCAAAAAGCTGATGAAGATTGATGGCCACCCTTTTCCTGTCAACATGGTCCACACAGCAGCAAATGTAGCCGATAAGAGGAATTATCGGACTTATCAACAAAATAAATTCAATTTCACCAAGTTGATCAGTAAATACCAGAAGAGACAAGACGGACAAGTTCAAACAAATTCTCAAGATGATAGGGTTTGTTTTGATCCTCATTGGAGATGTGAATTCTTTAGATTTTGTTGGAATGAAGGGATGAGATTACCATCGGTTGAAGATTGTCTAGGCTGCAGTGATGAAAATGTAATATACCACGATAGCTCTCATCAATCAAGTAGATCAAAATCTGAGAATCAGGTGATACAGAAAAGATTATCAGTACATCAACGTTTAGGGCCGATTCACCAAGATTATTTCAAAGATGAAGATGAGGAGCAAGAAGAGCAAGTTCAAAACCCTCAATAGTGTCCAACTGGAATTTTCACAAAGAATCAGAAAAGAAGGGTACAACGGTTGTGAAGCAGGGAGCAAATGCAAGAGGTTGAAGAAGAAATTGACCATCGGCTGAAACGTACCAGAAAAGAGTGGCGTATCAAATCCGAAATTGTGTCAGCCGATGAGGTCAAAGCCAACAAGACCGCAGTATCTGCTAAGGGTAAAGCTATAGCTTCATCTTCAATCAATATGGTGTTTGTGTTACCAGCAGAGTATGGCATACATTCAGTCGATGAAGAAGAAGGATCATTGGTGAAGTTAACATTATCACCAGAACAAGCCGTTTTCACTTTTTTTTGGGGGCCAATCCCTCAAAGAGTTACAGAAAGATTTGATAGCTCATTTGGATGAAGAAAGTGGATTCATAGACAACATTTTTGGTGTTTGCAACGTGAAGTTAACATTATCACCAGAACAAGCCGTTTTCAAGAAACCCGCAGACAATGAACATCGGCATTTGAGGGCATTATACATCAAAGGAATTATCAATGGAAAGCCGATGTCCAAGATGTTAGTTGAAGGGGAAGCAGCTGTCAATCTGATGTCATATACCACATTCAGGAAACTTGGTAAAACCCTAGAAGATTTGATCAAGACTAACATGGTATTAAAAGATTTTGGAGACAATTCATCTGAGACAAAAGGAGTCCTGAATATTGAGTTGACAGTAGGCAGCACAACAATTTCAACCACATTTTTTGTCATTGATGGAAAAGGGTCATATAGTTTGCTATTGGGAAGGGATTGAATACATGCTAGTTGTTGCATACCTTCAACAATGCATCAAAGTTTGGTTCAGTGGCAAGGAGACTTGGTAGAAATTGTGCAAGCCGACAGGTCAGTAAATATTACTATTGTTGATTTACCTATTTGCGAAATGGATGGAGTTGATTGTTTGTTAGGAAAAGTATGGGAAGGAGATTATTTAAAAGTGTCCGATTGTAATATACAGTCAATCGGTGATGGAAAACCCTAACTTTTGCTGTGAAGACATAGCAGACGACCCCAATACTTATATAAAAGATACTATAGATGATTTAAAAGGTAAATTAGAAGAAGTAGATATTGAAGATGGTGATAAGCCAAGGCTGACATTTGTAAGTGCTAAGTTGTCAAATAAGTTCAAAAAGGAATTAATTGAGTTGTTAAAGGAATATACAGATTGTTTTGCCTGAGAATATCATGAAACGCCAAGACTTAGCCGATCTATCGTAGAACATCGGCTTCCTATCAAACCAGGATATTGGCCATATAAACAACTTCAGAGACGATTCAAACCAGAGATGTATGATGCTATCAAGGCAGAGATTACAAGACTTTATGATGCTAATTTTATAAGGCCTTGCTGATATGCTGAGTGGGTTTCAAACATAGTACTAGTGGTCAAAAAAAAAGGAAGTTTAAGGTTTGTATTAACTTCAGAGATCTGAACAAAGCTACACCCAAAGATGAATACCCAATGTCGATTGTTGATTTATTAGTTGATGCAGCATCTGGACATAGGATTATAAGCTTTATGGATGTTAATGCAGGATATAATCAAATTTTTATGGCTGAGGAAGACATTCATAAGACTGCCTTTAGGTGTCCTAGTGTAATCGGCTTGTGTGAGTGGGTTGTTATGACTTTTGGATTGAAAAGTGCTGGTGCTACATATCAAAGGGCAATGAACTATATATTTCACGATCTTATCGGTGTATTGGTTGAAATCTATATTGACGATGTGGTTGAGAAGTCTAAAGAGATTGATGGATACATAGCCGATTTACGAAAAGTATTGGAAAGAACAAGGAAGTATGGTTTGAAGATGAATCCTAACAAATGTGTTTTTGGTGTATCGGCTAGACAGTTCCTTAGTTTTCTAGTTCATGAAAGGGGAATCGAAATAGCATAAAGGAGTGTAAATGCTATTAAAGATATTGAGCCTCTACAAAATAAAACCAAGTTATAATCCTTGATCGGCAAGATTAATTTTGCAAGGAGATTTATTTCTAATTTGTCAGGAAGAATTGAACCTTTTACTCCATTATTAAGGTTGAAGACCGATCAAGAATTGGTGTGGGGGGAGAAGTAGCAAAAAGCATTGGATAATATCAAGGAATATCTGAGTTCACCTCCAGTATTGATGCCACCTTAAAAGGAGATTTCATTCAAGCTTTACTTATCAGCTGATGAGAAGTCTATCGGCTCTGTTCTGGTTTAAGAGGTTGAAGGAAAAGAAAGAGCAATATTTTATCTTAGGAGAAGACTTTTGGATGCAGAAACAAGGTACACCCCTCTAGAGAAATTGTGCTTGTGTTTATATTTTTCATGTACAAAGTTGAAGCATTATCTACTTTCAAATGAGTGCACAGTAATTTGCATGGCTGATGTAGTCAAATATATGCTATCGGCTCCAGTTTTGAAAGGTAGAGATGGGAAGTTGAACTTTGCTTTAACAAAATTTGATCGTTAGTATGAATCGGCTAAGGCAGTAAAAGGACAAGCGATAGCCGATTTTATTGTTCACCATCGAGGTAATTCAGTTGAGTATGTTGAGATGATGCCTTAGACATTATTTTTTGATGAATCTGTTTGTACACACGGTTGTGGCATCGGCTTGGTAATTATATCACCTCAGGGCAAACATTGAATTTGCTTTTACAATCAAACCTTATTACACAAATATGAAGCAGTACTTAAGGGATTACATCTTTTGAAGGAAGTTAAAGCCAATGCAATTGAAATCATTGGTGATTCATTATTGGTTCCTCGAGCCAACTGGAATGCTCTACCCGAGGGCCAAAATTGGATTGAAGCCAATAACTTGTTATCGAAAATCCTTGAAATAAAAAACAAAGTACTCCAAGGAGAGGAAATAACTTTGCACTTCATCAAGTCCCAACTGGCTCCAATTAAAGAAAGATCCAAACCAACATTCGAGTATGAAGGGTAGACCAATCCAAATCCATAAGACCATGAATCTTTAGACTTCCAAGTCTTATGTTCATGTATGTACAAAATTTTCTCCTCCGGGATTGTGGTTGATTATAGCAACAAACTGCTAGTCCTCCCCTACAGTATCCTTCAGCCACCTCCTCCGGTATGCAAACTCTTAAACCATTTTCAATATCCTCTGTTTCGCAGTGACTGCCTATATTATATCTAAAAAGAATATCTTCTGCAGGCAAATGCCTTAATTCTTTCTCGGCCATACAAAGTTTATCATGAAAATCCCCAAACTTAGCCGACTAGCAGTCGACCAATTGGTGGGCCGACAATCAAACCTTAGGCAAAAAATAAAAGAGCTGCAGTCGAAGAAACAAGCAAACGAGCCAACAAACAGAGGAAATTAATCATCAACGACTCAAATGAAGAGGATGAAGAAATTCAGACTCCGAGAGCCAACATCTGGTAGATCAGCTCCTAAGATCAGAAAGTCCAACAGGTAACCTTTGTATGATTTTTGTTGCATCTTCTGCTTGAACACATCCTTGAATGCATTCTAAACTCAATCTCGTATGCCATACTTGTAGAAAGCCTCAAGACATTGACCCCACCGGCCAAACTAAGGTGCCACCTCCAAACTTGGGGTCAAAAGACCAAGAAACTACAGAATTCAGGGCTCAGGACACATCTCAAAGCCACCCAACTGCCAGCCAGGAGCCCCCGACTGGAAACCAATCAGGTTCCTCTGATCAAACACCCGAGCAAGAGCCCCCGACTGGAAACCAGTCGGGCAAAGAAAACCGAGCTCTTGACAACCAAGAAATAGCAGTTGAAGATCCAATGCCAAATAATGATGAAGATATCAATAAGGATCAATCAACTGAAGATGCTGCTGCACAAGAAAACCAAGATCAATCAATTCCTGATACAGGCGAAAGCAATCAAGATCCCTTACACAGGCGTCCCGACATAATCACAGGTAAGTTCCTCAATCATTTAAATCTCTGACTTCAATACTTGTCTTGAATTCTTGCAACCTTATTTATTTTAGAACCAATAATCAGAGAGGACGAAGAAATCCTCCGACTCAAATCAGCAGAGGAATCGTTTTCACCTGTCAAAATACAGTGGCGTGATGTTGAAGGTTGAGCTCATGGGATCGTACTAAATAAGCAAATAGAAGCCAAAGAACGTGATATGTTGATAGCCTGACCGATAGAATCATCCCGACTACTGAATGTAAGTATAAATCCCTTGTTTTTCAATTGTCACTTGATATGAAATCAGCTGACTCATTCCTTGTACGTAGAGAATATATCGCTGACGACAAGCCAAGTTGGAAACCTTGGAAAAGTTGGTGCCACACTTAAATTCCCTAGAAAACATCCAACAGAAGCTTAAAGAAGCCAAAGAAGAAGCTATAGCTAGGGAAACAGTGCTAAGAGCATAAATCAACCAGCTGCGGGATACCAACTTAGAATTCCATGGTTCAATTGGAGATAAACAGAAATAACCTAATCTTATCTGTCGACCAATGTTTCTTTGCTTAATTCCTTATTCCTGTATTTCAACACATTTGTCAGAGATTGAATCTCTCAAAGCCCAATTGAAGAAAGTCGAGAATGATAATGCCAAACTGGAGACAGACAAAACTAAAGCCCTAGCTGAACTTGAAGGTAATTTTACTAACCCTGACACTTGATTCATCTCAAAATATTGCCAATATATCTTGAATGTTTGATACTTTAGCTCACAAGATAAAATCCCAAGCTCAATTTGAAGCATTTGCCGAGAGGATCCAGAGGGCTGAAAATATAAGAGATGATATGGCCAATGCTGCTACCCAAATCCTAAACGCAATCTTCCAAAACGGCTTGGGCTCAAGCTCAGAAGAAGCTCCTGAGATATTCGAGAAGCTCAGAAGGGCTACAAAGATGTACCTGGACAACATCAATAATGTAGCTGCCATGGGTGCAAGCCAAGCTCTAGCGATGACGAAATCTTTATATCCCCGAGTGGATATAAGTACTATAGGAGATGGCTTTGCTGACGGTACTTTAGATGAGCAGGATTTGGAACTGATAAATGAAGCTCAGGAGTCTGCCAAGAAGATAGATGCTGATGTAGTAGAAAACTTCTAGGAATAGATGCCCATTGTAGAGAACACTTGAAATTTGACTTGTAATATATCATCCTATTTATGTTTGTATTTTGACTACTGAATCCAGCTTTTAATTTCTTAAAAATTCTCATCCAACTGTCATCAAACCTAAAACTTGATTAAGTATTCTAAAACATTTCAGTCCTTATCCACTTGACTCAGGTCAAAACAAAAACAATGATAAAATATAAACAAGTCATATTCAAAGGAAAACTTTATACTTTACTGATATCAATAGCCCTTGACTGGCAACTCAAGAAGGTAACTTACTTGGAGTCGGCAGTCTAGAAAAACAAAGTAGAAAAGAGTAACTTTAAGTATAATAACGCTGAAGGTGTTCAATATTCCAAGAATTCTTCATGATCGATCCGTCTTCACGCTTTAGCCAATAAGCCCCAGGCCGAGTGACCTCAGCAATTATGGAAGGCCCTTCCCATAATGGAAACAGCTTGTGCCTATCCTTCGTCGTCTGAATCTTCCTTAAAACCATATCACCAACAATAAACACCCATGATCAAACATTGCGATAATGGTAACACCGAAGTCCTTGGAGATATCTTCCCGACTGAATAAGAGCAGCTTCACGGGCTTCTTCTAGTCAGTTTAAGTCATCAACGCGATCTTAGACATAACGCTCCTCATTGAAATTACGAACCCGAAGAGATTTGAATTCCATCTCCCTTGGCAACATAGCTTCAGTCCCATAAACTAAAAGGAAAGGTGACTGACCCGTGGCCCGACTGGGTGTAGTTCGCAACGACGATAAAACCGAAGGCAACTCTTAAACCTATCGTCCAACGTAAGGGTGTAATCTATCAAAAACACGAGCCTTGATGCCTTGAAGAACCATACCATTAGTGCGCTCAACTTGTCCATTGCTCTTAGGATGTGCAACCAACGCATAGCATATCTTGATCCCAAAGTCTTCACAAAAATCCTTAAAAACTCCTTCTGTGAACTGAGTTCTATTGTCAGTAATAATCCTATTTGGAATACCAAACCAATGCACAATATTTATGAAGAAATCAAAAGCTTTATTTGTTGTAATCGTAGCAACCGGCTTAGCCTCAATCCACTTCAAAAATTTGTCAATAACAACAAAAAGATGTGTGAAACCTCCTGGAGCTTTCTTGAAAGGACCCACCATGTCCAAACCCCAAACAGTAAAAGGCTATGAAAGGGGAATAGTTTGCAACTCTTAAGCTGGAACATGGATTTGCCTAGCAAAAAACTAACAACCTTCACAAGTCCGAACAACCTTGTCTGCATCTGTAACCGCTGTGAGCCAGAAAAATCCCTGCCGATAAGGTTTTCTCACCAAGGTGCGTGATGCAGCATGACTGATACATATTCCTGAGTGAATATCCTGCAATAACTGTCGACCTTCCTCAGGAGTAACACATCTTAACAGAACACCAGATGGGCTTCGCTTGTACAACTCAGCATCAATCATAACATAACTTTGGCTACGACGTCATACTCGTTCAGCTTCGTCTCAATCTTGAGGTAACTCCTGCCGAGTCAAAAACTTGATGAAAGACATCTTCCAATCGGTATCAAGCATAGAAACTTGCTTCGTGACATCGTCTTTGATAGCCTCCTTTTTAGCAACAGTCGGCTCATGAAGGTGTTCAACAAAAACTTCAGTCGGAGCCACCTCTCATCTGGATCCAAAATTAGCCAACTGATCAGCAGCTTCATTATTATGCCTCAGAACATGAGATAGCTCCAAACCATCAAATTTATCTTCCAGCTTGCGAACTTCCTGACAATAAACAACCATGTTGTCGTTCAAACAAGCCCAATCTTTCATCACTTGATTCACCACCAGCTGAGAATTTCCTCGCACAATCATACGCCGTATTCCCAAATATACGGCAAGACGCAACCCGTGAAGTAAAGCTTCGTAGTCGGCTACATTGTGTGATGCCAAAAAATGAATCCGAAGAACATACTCAATCTTTCTCTAGTCGGGGAAATCAGAACAACTCCAGCTCCTGTGCCAGTAACCCTCTTAGACCCATCGAAGTACATAGTCCAATATTCCAGCTTCTCCTTAGGCACATCTTCTTGGAACTTGGTCCATTCAGCGACAAAGTCGACCAAAACCAGAGACTTAATCGATGTCCGTGCCTTGAAAGTAATGTCTAACGCCATCAACTCCAAAACCCACTTCGCAATACATCCTATGGCCTCCCGATTGTGAAGAACATCATCGAGTGAAAAAGATGTGACCACCGTAACTGAGTAACTTTGAAAATAATAAGCTAGTTTCCTGACAGTAATTAAAACTCTGTATAATAATTTCTGTACCTGAGGATAGCGCATTTTAGATCTAGCTAGTACCATGCTGACAAAGTAGATGGGGCTTTGAACCTTCTAGACTCGACCTTCTTTCTCTCGTTCGACAACCAAGACCGTGCTAACCACCTGAAAAGTTGCCGACACATAAAGTAATAACGGCTCTTGTTGATGCGGTGAAGCCAGCACAGACAGCATTGTAAGAAAATCCTTGAAGTCCTCGAAAGCTTTTTGGGCTTCAAGGGTCCATTGAAACTCGTCGGTCTTCTTGAGCAATTTGAAGAAAGGCATGCCACATTCTCCATGCTTAGAAACAAATCAGTTTAAAGCTGGCATGCACTAGGTAAGCTTTTGGACATCCTTCTAGGTACTCGGGGGCTTCATATTCCGTATGGCATTGATTTTCTCTGGGTTGGCTTCGATGCCTTGGTGAGACACCATGAAATCAAGCAGCTTCCTTGACGGTACTCCGAAGGTACACTTTTCTGGATTTAATTTCATCCAGAAAGCTTGAATGTTTTAAAAGGTTTCCTCCAGATCAGTAATGAAGTCTTGTCTTTGCTTGGTCTTGATAACAACATTGTCAACGTAAGCCTCCACGTTCTGCCCGAGTTGAGTATGCAGACATCTTTGAATCATACGTTGATATGTGGCTCCTGCATTCTTGAGACCAAATGGCATTGTGATATAACAATAGGTGCCAAACAGGTTGATAAACGAAGTCTTCAAGCAGTCAGACTCCTTCAGGCTGATCTAATGATATCCCGAGAAGCAATAAAGAAAACTCAAAAGCTCGCAGCCGGCGGTTGAATCGACAACTTGATCAATACGAGGCAAACCAAAAGGATCCTTGGGACAAAACTTGTTGAGATCTGTGTAGCCGACGCACATGCGCCATTGCCCTGTCTTCTTCTGAACCAAAACTGGATTGGCCAACTAGTCAGGATGATAGACTTCCTTGATGAACTCGGTTGCCAAAAGCTTAACAAGCTCCTCCTTGATAGCATCTCTTCAATCCTGTGCAAAGCGGCGAAGTAAAGTCGTTGTTTGATAGGTTTCACATCGTCCTTAACATTTAATGAGTGCTCAATCACCTCTCTAGGAATACCAAACATATCAGATGGCTTCCATGCAAATATATCTTTATTAGCTTAAAAAAAGGTGATGAGCACGCTTTCCTATTTATAATCTAATTTCGCGCCTATTACAGCAGTTTTTGAGGGATTAGAGGGATCATGTGGAATCTTCTTAGTCTTGTCGTCGTCTTCTCCTGACTTAGTCAACTTTTTGGTAGACGCGGCCAGTCAGACTTCCTGTTGGTCATGCAACCTCTCATGAGATTGGGCCATGTCACAATTTTCTTTGTCGCAGGTGAAAGCTTGCTTGATGTCGCTGCGAAGGGAGATAACTCCTCATGGACCCGACATCTTCATCATCAGATAGGTGTAATGTGGTACTGCCATAAACTTAGCAAGAGCTGGCCTTTCTAGGATGGCATGGTAGGCTGCTTCAAAGTCTGCAACTTCAAAGCAAATATTTTCTGTGCAAAAGTTCTCCTGAGTGCTGAAAAGAGACTGGAAGAGTGATCTGCCCGAGTGGTGTAAACGACAATCCTGGAATAACTCCATGAAAAGGAGCCGAACTTGGTTTCAACTCAGACCTTGGAATCTACATCTCGTCAAGTGTCTTGGCAAAGAGGATGTTGAGAGCGCTGCCGCCATCGATGAGAACTCGTTTCAACTTGACATTGCGAACAACTAGGTCTAGTACCAGGGGATACCTTCCTGGGTGAACCACTCAGTCAGGGTGATCCGAGCGGTCGAACATGATAGCAACCTCAAACCATCTTAGATATTGAGGCACTTCGGGCTGAATTGCATTAATATCTCTATCAGTCAGCTTCTGCTCCAGCTTGGACACATAGGCGAAGGGTCCTCCAAAGATGTGATTTAACTCGGTCCAGGGATCTTGAAAGGGTTCTGAACCACCATCACCGTTGTCCTTTTTGTGCCCTGAATTTCCTGCACCATCAGACGGCTTTTGGAGTTGAGCCGCGTACTGCTCAGCGAATTGCTTGTAGATAAAACAGTCCTTGACCACATGTTTATGGTTTGGATTATGTGTGCACTGGGCGTTCATGATCTTGTCATTGGTGCTGACGCGTGGACACTATTGCTGGTAATTGGATGTCGCGGCTACCAGATCCTCAGGCTTATGCTTGCGATCTTTTTGGCCACCGTTGTCGCTGCCGTTGTCGTTGTTGTTGTCCTTCTTGGGTCACTAGCTACTTCTCGACTGCTCGTCTTGACATGATGCTTTGACGGCATCGTCTGACTTGGCATAAGAATTGGCTATCTCGAACATCTTCTTAACCGTCCTTGGAGGTTTACGCCCAAACTTGCCGATAAGTAGCTTGTTGCGGACACCCTTCTGGAAAACTGCTATGATGACGTCATCGGTGATATCTGGAATCTTGTTTCACTTCTCCGAAAAACGCCAGATGTAATCTTTTAAGGACTCGTCGGGCTTCTCGATTACGTTCTAGAGATCGAAGTGTGTTCCAGGCCTTTCAAAAATGCCCTAGAAATTGGCGATGAAGTAATCACGAAGCTCGCTCCAAGATTGGATTGAGCTCCTCAGTAAACTGGCGAGCTAATTCCTAGCTGAGTTGGCGAGTGCCACGGGTAAATAATTAGCCATGGCATTGTTATCTTCTCCTGCTGTGCAAATTGCGAGGGTGTAGACGGTTAACCATGACTCAGGGTCGGTCTTACTGTCATACTTTTCAATCCCAGTAGGCTTGAAACCACTCGGCCAATTCACTTGATGTAGGTCCCGAGTGAAAGTGGGTACTCCTTCGTCGCCGTTGTCAGGTGAATGTCTTCATTCTTCGCGGTGATCATTGTTACACTCGCGATAACGCCGGTCAAGCACGTCCCTTAGGTCACTCGGTGCTGGCCCCTGAGAGCCGCTATGGTAGCTGGAGTTGTCATGGCGGATTTGTTCATGAACTGGTGGTTGGTTATGACGTCTCTCGTGAGAGTCAGCCGACTGGTCTTGAAGCCTCCTGTCTTCTTAATGACGCTGCTCGTTTGATTTGCCATGGGTCCTACTGCGCTCCGGCTTTCGGTAGTCCCTGGATCGTAGCGGTGGTAGGCGACTGCTGATAGGTGTCTCCATAGTTGATTCAGCAACTTCCCGACTGGTTGCTGCACCCAACGGAGCAGTGGCTGGCACCATGGTCTTCCCTTTATTCAAGATTAGAGTTACATTGGGTGGAGCCGCATCTATGATGGTATCAGTGAGCATAAGTGTCGCGACCGCGTTTTATTGTGGCGTGAGGAAAACATTGGTGTTGTCGACTCAGGTTTGAAGTATGGCATCCCAGGCTGCACGCCCAGCTGTAGCTAGATCCCGTTTCCTTCTATCATCTCCCTCCCTGCGTTTGTGTTCCTCCTCCTTGTGCCTGCATTCTTCTTCAAACTTTGCTCGTTCTTCCTCCGCAACCCTCCTGGTGACGGCGGAGTCGGTCTCCCCAACATTTGCCATAAATACGTCAAAGAAAAGCAGAGTGTAAGTGTTGTCGAACTCGGAGTTGTTGATGTACACGGTGGCGATGTCATCGTAGTCTTCAAAAGAGCTGACGTAGTCGGCGATCTCCGTAGATGAACAAGATCCAAGAGGTTGAAGCATGACGCCGATCTCCCTAGAATCTAATTCCTGTGGTTTGCTGAGGCAGTTGCATTCAGGAGTTGATGTAGAAGATCGTTTCGACTGATTTGAAGCCGACTCAGAAGAAAGAAGATTGAAGTAGGTCTCAGCGGTGTTTGGTAACCCAAACGGTACCGAGTGGTTTTCTCTTCCTGACTGGTTCGAATCCAAGTCGAGGAGGGAAATCTTGCCGAAGCTGTCGGTGACAAAGTCAAGGTTGCCGAAGCGGTACGCCTGCCCTGGAGGAAACGCGAAGTCATCGATGCCTGATATAGATCCCATCGCACTTGTCGGCAAAAAACTTAACGCAACCTCTACCTAGCACGCCAACTGTCAAAACTTAATTTCAGCAATGTAAAAAGGGGTAGCGCACAAGCACCAAAGTCGATGGGTTAAGGGACAAAGGTTTAGACAGGTTCAGGCCTTCTATAAAGAAGTAATACCCTACTCCTATTTCGAGGATTCTATCCGCCGAGTTGTGTATCGATCTGATGATCGAGTTGTGTATGTTGAAGAAAAGCTATGCTATCTCTCTATCTATCTGCCCTTCAAGGGGCACCCTGCCCTCCTTATATAGCTTTAGAGGGCAGATTTACAAGTCAGAGACTTGACCACATATGGTATTGGTCTCCTAATTCTCATCTATAATACTCCCGACTCAGGACCATAAGTTGTTCCTTAATACACAAGGTAACGTAATACTTAAGTCCTAAATCGTTACATAATCATCATATAAAACCTATTCCCTGTAACCAGTCGGATAGAACAGTCGTGTAGGTATGTGATACCCATAATCTCCACACCATCAAACTTGTCTTCCAGCTTACGAATCTCCTGGCAATAAGCGGCCATGTTGTCATCGAGACAAGACCAATCCTTTATCACTTGGTTGACGACCAGCTGTGAATCTCCACGCACTATCATCCGGCGTATCCCTAAGGATACATCAAGATGTAACCCATGAAGCAAAGTCTCATATTCAGCCACATTATACGACGCCGGGAAGTGAATTTGAAGAACATAACGTAATCGCTCTCTAGTTAGGGAAATCAAAACAACCCCCAGCACCAATGCTAGTAACTCTTTTGGAACCGTCAAAGTACATGGTCCAATACTCCAGCCTCTCCTCAGGTACCCCTTCCTATAACTTGGTCCACTTAGCAACAAAATCAGCCAAAACATGAGACTTGATTGATGTCCGCGCCTTGAAAGAGATGTCTAATGCCATCAACTCCAAAGCCCACTTCGCGATATGTCCTGTAGCTTCTCGATTGTGAAGGATTTCGCTGAGTGGAAAAGATGTAACCACAGTAACCGAGTGGCTTTGAAAATAATGAGCCAACTTCTTGACCGTGATCAGAACTCCATATAATAACTTCTATACCTGTGGATAACGTCTCTTGGAGTCGACCAATACCTCACTAATGAAGTAAATTGGCCTCTGAACCTTTTGAATATGTCCTTTCTCTCGCTAACCAACCAACACCGTGCTGACTACTTGAGAAGTTGCTGACATGTAGAGCCGCAAAGGCTCTTGCGGATTCGGGGAAGCCAATACAGGTGGCGTCATGAGGAAACTTTTGAAGTCTTCAAAGGCTTTCTAGGCTTCGAGTGTCCATTGGAAATCATCTGTCTTTTTGAGTAGCCTAAAGAAAGGCATGCCTCGCTCTTCGAGCTTAGAGACGAAATGACTGAGTGCCGCCATGCACCCAGTGAGTTTTTGAACGTCTTTCTGGGTACTCGGCGGCTTCATGTTGCGTATAGCATTGATCTTCTTCGGGTTGGCTTCAATACCCCGACGGGCCACCATGAAACCAAGCAGTTTCCCTGACAGTACTCCGAAAGTGCACTTCTCCAGGTTTAACTTTATCCTGAAGGCCCGGATATTCTTGAAATTTTCCTCTAGATCAGCGATCAAATTGTCTTTCTGCTTGGTCTTGATAACAACATCATCGATGTAGTCCTCCACATTGCGTCCAAGTTGCAATTGCAAACATCTTTGAATCATGTGCTGATAAGTAGCTCCAGCGTTCTTCAACCCAAAGGCAATGTGATGTAGCAATACGCATCGAACGGGGTGATAAACGTGGTCTTCAAGCAGTCGGACTCCTTCAGACTGATCTGGTGATATCCCGAATAGCAATCGAGAAAACTGAGAAGCTTGTAGCTGGCTGTTAAATCAACGACCTAGTCAATGCAAGGTAAACCAAAGGGATCTTTGGGGCAAGACTTGTTGAGATCTATATAGTCCACACACATTTGCCATTGTCCCATCTTCTTTCAAACTAGGACTGGGGTAGCCAGCCAGTTGAGGTGGTAAACTTCCTTGATGAATCCTATTACCAAAAGCTTGGCTAACTCCTCCTTGATTGCATCCCTCCGATCTTTGGCAAATCGGCAGAGTCGTTGCTTGATAGGTTTCGCGTCTTCTCTCACATTTAAGGAGTGCTCAATCACCTCTCTAGGAATACCAAGCATATCAGACGGTTTTCAGGCAAATATATCGTTATTAGATTTAAAAAAGGTGATGAGCGTGCTTTCTTATTTACAATCTAACTTCGCTCCGATCATAGCGGTCTTGGAAGGATCCACTGGATTGAGTGGAATCTTCCTGGTCTTGGCGTCGCCTATTCCTGTCTTGGGTAGCTTCTTGGTAGGGATTTCTGCATCTGGTGATGTTGATGCAGCTAGTCGGAACTCCTATTGGCCGAGTGATCTCTCACGAGATTGGGCCATCTCACAGCTTTTCTTGTCACACGTAAAGGCTTGCTTGATGTCGCTGCGCAGAGAAATTACTCCTCATGGTCCTGGCATCTTCATCATCAAGTAGGTGTAGTGGGGAACGGCCATGAACTTGGCAAGAGTCGGCCTTCCTAATATGGCATGGTAAGCAGCCTCGAAGTCAGCAACTTCAAAGCAAATATTTTCTGTCCGAAAATTATCCCGGGTGCCAAAGGTGACTGGAAGGGTGATCTGCCCAAGTGGTGTAGAAGATAACCCAAGGATAACACTGTGAAAAGGAGTAAAGCTTGGTTTCAACTCGGATCTTGAAATCTGCATCTCGTCTAGCGTCTTGGCAAAGAGGATGTTGAGGACGCTGCCAGCATCAATGAGAATATGCTTCAGCTTGACATTGCAAACCACTGGGTCTAACACCAGGGGGTATAGCCCCGGATGAGCCACTCGGTCTGAATGATCCGAGTGATCGAACATGATTGCTACGTCGAACCATCGTAGATATTGCGGTACTTCATGTTAAATGGCATTGATTTCCCTATCGGTTAGCTTCCTCTTGGACTCATAAGCGAGCAAACCTCCAAATAAGTGGTTTAACTTAGCTCTGGGGTCTTGAAAGGCTCCTGAACCATCGTCGCCATCGTCCTTTTTGTTACCTGAAGTGCCTTTCTTCAGCAATTTTTTTGTAAATGAACAGGTCCTTGGTCGTGTGTTTATAACTTGGATGATGTGTACAAGGACAGTTCATGATCTTGTCGTAAGTATTGACGCATGGGCGCTATTGCTGGTGGTTTGAAGTTGTAGCCACTAGGTCCTCGGGCTTACGCTTACGATCTTTCTAGCTATTGTTGTTGTTGCCATTATCTTTTTGGGGATGCCAGGTGCTCTCCAACTGCTTCTCTTGATGTGATGCCTTGATTGCGTCGCCTAACTTGGCATAAGAATTAGCTTTCGAAGAGCTTCTTGACTGTCCTTGGGGGCTTATGCCCAAACTTTCCAATGAGTAGTTCATCGCGAATTCCCTTCTAAAAGGTAGCGATGATAACGTCGTCGGTGATATCGAGGATCTTGTTATAGGTTTTAGAAAAATGCCAAATGTAATCTTTTAAGGACTCATTAGGTCTTAGAATCACGTGATTCAAGTCAAAATGTGTCCTTGGTCTATCAAAAGTCCCTTGAAAGTTGGCGATGAAGTGATCACGAAGCTGGCCCCAAGAGTCGATTAAGCCCCTTGGTAGACCAGCCAACCAACTCCTAGCGGAGTCGGTGAGCACTACGGGCAAATAATTCGCCATAGCTTTACTATCTCCTCCTGCTGCACGGATGGCTAGGGTGTAGATGGTGAGCCATGACTCGAGGTCAGTCTTGCCGACATATTTTTTTATCCTTGTTGGTTTAAAACCAGTCGGCCAATCCACTCGATGCAGTTCACGGGTAAAAGTTGGAACTCCATCATCACCATTGTCGGGAAAATACCTTTGATCATCATGGTAAGCTCGATGCTCCCTTTCATGGTAACGCAGATTGAGTACGTGCCTTAGGTCGCTGGGTGTGCATTGCTTGCAGCCATCATGGTAGTTGGGGTCGCCGTGAGGATTTCTGTTATGAGGAGGTGGTCCGTAGCATCGATCGCGGGAGTTGGCTGACTGATCCCGGCCTTGTCGCTCATAGTTGTCACGATGATGTAGATTAGATCCGATATGTCCTTTGCTGCGCTCGAGGACCCGATAATCTCTGGAATGTAGAGGCAGTAGACGACTGCCAGTTGGTGTTTCTGCAATAGATTCCTTAGCCCAATGGCTGCCTCAAGCTTTCGGGGGCACGATAGCAGCGATTATGGTTTTAACTTTGTTCAAATCGGTATCACATTGGGTCGAGCCGTGTCGATGACGGTGTCGAGCAGGGTAACTACTGCGATTGTGTTTTGTTGAGGTGTGACGAAGACGTTGGTGTTGTCGACACAGGTCTGAAGAATGGCATGGTGGGCAGTACGCCCGGCTTGGGCGAGATCTCGTTTCCTCCGGTCTTCCTCCTCCTTGCACTTGGCTTCCTATTCGAGTCTTGCTCGCTCCTCCTCTGCTTCTCTGGCAAGCCGTGCTTGTGTTTCGTCATCAACTGCATCTGCCATGAACACACCGAATAGAAGTGGGGTGTAGTCGTCATTGAACTCGAAACTTCTCATGCTCTCAGTGATGCCGTCGTTGCGGTCGTCTAAAGAACTAAAGTAGTCGGCGATCTCCATGTTGGTGCAAGATCCAAGTGGTTGGAGTATGAGACCCACCTCCCTGAAGCCCAATCCAGATGAAGCCAAAGCTTGTTCTGATTGGGACCTACGAGTTGAAACAAATCTAGATCCAAGCGTTGCGGCTAGCAGTGGAGGAAGTTGTATGGTAATATGAGGATACATTGTCGCATCGTTGGAGAGGCTGCGAGGGCAGGCTGATGTAGATGATTCCCCCGAGTGTTTTGAAGCCGACTCAGAGGGGTGTAGCTTGCAGTAGATTTCGGCGGTGTTTAGTAACCCAAACGAGGCCGAGTAGATGCGGTCCCTTCCCGACTGGTTTGAATCCGAGCCGAGAAGACAGATGTTGCCGAAGTTGTTGGTGACGAAGTCAAGGCTGCTGAAGCGATAGGCCTGCTTTGGAGGGAAGGCGAAGCCGTCGACTCTCGAAGTTGATTCCATTGCACTTGTTGGCCAAAAAACTCAACGCAGCCCCTACCTGGCGCGCCAACCGTCGAAACTAGAATTCGGCAATAAGAAAAGGGGGTGGCATACAAGATCTAGACCTTCTCAATGGGTGAAGAGATAAAGGTTTACACAAGTTCAGGCGTTCTCGATGAGAAGTAATACCCTACTCCTGTTTTGGGGATTGTATCCGTCGGGTGTTGTATTGATCTGACGATCTTGGTTGTGAATATTTCTGTGCTTATGCCCCTACAGGGCTCCCTGCCTAGCTTATATAGGTTGGGGGCAGGGTTACAAAGAGAAAAACCTAGCCGGATACAGTAGCGGTTTCCTAAATCTACTTTACGATATTACCGAACCAGGACTTTGAGCCATTCCTTAATACACAAGGAAACGTAATACTCGAGTCATAGTCCGTTACATATTCCATATACATAATCTATCCCCTAAATCCAGTCGGATAGACCAGCCGTGTGGGTATATGGTACCCATAATCTCTACATACATATCAAACGGCTATGAATTATATGTTTCATGATCTCATCAGTTTGTTGGTTGAGATTCATATCGACGATGTGATTGTGAAATCCAAGGATAATGATGGACATTTGGTGGATTTACGGAAAGTATTAGAAACAATAAGAAAATATAGATTAAAGATGAATCCAAATAAATGTGCTTTTGGTGTATCAGCTGAACAGTTTTTGGGGTTTCTTGTTAATGAAAGAGAAACTGAGATTAGTCAAATGAGTATTAATGCTATCAAGAATATAGAACCACCAACCGATAAGACCAAGTTGCAATGTTTTATCAGCAAGATAAATTTTGTAAGAAGATATATTTCAAATTTGTCTAGGAGAATTGAGTCATTTACTCCGTTATTGAGATTGAAAGCCGATCAAGAATTTGTGTGGGGAGATAAGCAACAGATGGCATTGAATGAAATCAAAGATTATTTAAGTTCTCCTCCAGTATTGGTACCACCCTAGAAAGGTTTTCCATTCAAGTTATATCTATCGGCTAATGAGAACTCTATCGATTCTATTTTGATTTAAGAGTTGGATGGCGAGGAAAGGTTTATATTTTATCTTAGCAGAAGACTTCTTGATGTATAAACAAGATATACTTCGGTAGAAAAATTATGCTTATGCTTCTATTTCTTTTGCACAAAGTTAAGGCATTATTTATTATCAAATGAATGCACAATTGTTTGCAAGGCCGATGTGATACGATATATGCTATTGCTCCAGTATTAAAGAGAAGAGTTGGAAAATGAATTTTTACCTTAACTGAATTTGATCTTCGATATGAATTGGCTAAAGCTATCAAGGGACAGGCCATAGCTGATTTTGTAGTGCAGCACCGAGGTAGTTCTATCGGATATGTGGAACCGATGCCATGGACTTTGTTCTATGATGGATCAGTTTGCACACATGAGTGTGGCATTGGGATACGATATATGCTATTGACTTTGTGCACACATGCACAAAGTTAAGGAATTATTTATTATCAAATGAATGCACAATTGTTTGCAAGGCCGATGTGATACGATATATGCTATTGCTCCAGTATTAAAGAGAAGAGTTGGAAAATGGATTTTTGCCTTAACTGAATTTGATCTTCGATATGAATTGGCTAAAGCTATCAAGGGACAGGCCATAGTTGATTTTGTAGTGCAGCACCGAGGTAGTTCTATCGGATATGTGGAACCGATGCCATGGACTTTGTTCTATGATGGATCAGTTTGCACACATGGGTGTGGCATTGGGTTAGTAATTATTTCGCCTCGAGGGGCAAGTTTTGAGTTTGCTTTTACCATAAAGCCATATTATACTAATAATCAAGCAGAATACGAAGCAGTACTCAAAGGGCTCCAGTTACTAAAGGAAGTTGAAGCCGATGCGATAGAAATCATTAGTGATTCATTGTTGGTGATCAAACAATTGGCTGGGGAGTATGATTGCAAAGATGAAGTTTTGAGAACATATCATGCCAAATGTTTGGAATTGATGGAAAATTTTAAGATAACATCAATAATGCATATTTCTAGAGAACAAAATATTGAAACCAATAATCTTGCTCAAGGAGCATCGGATTGTAAGCCGATGTTAAAAGATGTGGAGTAGAAATTTCTAGTGTTCATGCCAATGATTGGAGAAGTGAGATTGTTGCGTATTTAAAGAATCCCTTACAATCGGCATCGAGAAAGTTGAAATATAAAGCTCTTAAGTATGTTTTGCTCGATAATGATTTATCTTATCGGACGATTAATGGTGTATTGCTCAAATGTTTAAATCTATAGGAAGCTAAAGTTGTCATGTGTGAAGTTCATGAAGGCATCTATGGAACACATCAATCGGCCCATAAAATGAGATGGCTGCTACGTAGAGTTGGATATTACTGGCCTACGATGTTAGAGGATTGTTTCAAGTATTATAAGGGATGTCAAGATTGTCAGAAGTTTGGAGTAATTCAGAGGGCACCAACATCAGCTATGAATCCAAAAATAAAACCTTGGTCGTTTATAGGTTGGGGAATTGATATGATCGACCAAATCAATCCACCATCAAGTAAATAAATATATACTAGTGGCAACTGATTATTTTACAAAGTGGGTTGAAGCAATTCCTTTGAAGAAAGTTGATGCCAATGATGCAATTGGGTTTATTAAAGAGCATATTATCTATCGGTTTGGGATTCCACAGACAATAACAACTGATCAGGGATCTATGTTTGTGGCAGATGAGTTTAAAAGATTCACCAATAGTATGGGAATTAAGTTGTTAAATTCTTCTCCTTATTATGCACAAGTCAATGGACAAGTTGAGGCATCGAATAAAAGTTTGATCAAGTTGATTAAAAGAAAAATTAATGAGCAACCAATGAGGTGGCATACTATATTAGCCGATTCATTATGGGCCTATCGGATAGCGTGTCATTGTTCAACTCAGGTGTTGCCTTATCAGTTGGTTTATGGGCATGAGGTTGTATTGCCATGGGAAACTAACATCGGTTCACGAAGGGTTTCTTTGTAAGATCGGTTGACGGCCGATGAGTATTATAGTTTGATGGTTGATGAGTTAGAAGATTTGGCTCGGAATTGGTTGCGTGCCCTTGAAAATATTAAACGAGATAAAGAGCGGGTTGTGAGGCATTATAACAAAAAAAGTGGTACCTAAATCTTTTGAAGAGGGAGCATTGGTTTGAAAATTGATTTTGCCAATAGGGACTAGAGATAACAAGTTTGAAAAATGGTCGCCTAATTGGGAAGGACCCTATCGAATACATCGTTGTGTACTACATAATGCATACATGCTTGAGGGGATTGATGGAGAAGTATTTGGCAAATCACATAATGGAAAATATTTGAAGAAGTATTATCCCCGCGTTTGGATAAATTCATGATCGGTTGGACGATAGCCAATTTTTGTAATAGCCTATATATAAACATCCCCTTAAGATGGCCAATATAAAATATCGCCCTTAGAACAAAAATATTGACAAATAAAACAGGCGGCATGTGAGCCGATAAATATATTACAAAGGGTGTTTCAAGTGTTTCAAGCAAAAGTGTTTTGAATAAAAGTTCATTACATCAACCCAAGAATTTGTGGATTACCAATATCGCATGTAGGCGAATTTGATCAACTTCATCAATTATATGCATATCATCGGCATCAGATCCGGGGATGGGTTTGATGGCTTTATGCTTGATGGCTGCTTGATGGGTTCATGCTTTGAGTTTGGCTCATTGATCTACAATGGCTTTTGGGAGATCGGCAATCTTCTGTTCCTCAAGGGCCAAATCTTTGCGAGTTTTCTCTAACTTGACCAATAGATCGACTTCTTGTTGTTTTAACTCATCAATGCGATGCTTTGTTGAATCAGGACCAGCGGTGAGCTCATCAAGTTTTGATTTTTTTTTTGTTTGAACCAACTGTCGATCGGTTTGGAGTGCTTCTTCCAAAGCTCTAAGTTTGATACAATCGGCAATCCGTTGAAGAGCCCTGGTAACTCGAAACCGATGAGATTCAAGGAAAGCTGCTGGAGTTAGAGCATCGATGATCTCATCAGGTAACTGGCTTTGGATTTCTTCAATCGCGTTCCTAATGGGACCATTGTTTTTGACTAAAGCGTCAAGTGATACATTGAGCCAATCTGCAATATCAAGAAATTGGCTTCTAAGGGCTTCAGGGGGAGGAGAGCTTTCCTTGCTAATAATTTCTTCTTCATCCTCATCCAAGAACTAACCAACGTCAAAAGAAAACATATCGGCTACACTCTGCATCTTGAGAGTTGGTGTTAGAGATAGGTGTAAACTGGTTAAAAGGAATAGGCATTATTATAAGTTTACGGGGAGAGTTGGCGCAGTTTGAGGTTGGGCTTGATCGGCATGATAGCTATCGGCAGTTGAATGAGCAGGATCGTCTAAAGTATGTTCACTTGAAATCTACCGATGAGATGAAGCCGATTGAGTTTGGGGCTGAAATAAAAACAAATGTTATGAAAAATAAGATTTTTCATAAGATTAGCGAAGCAAAGGTATATTGGAATACTTACCGATATGACAGGAGCAGCAGGAGGTGAAGCATGATCTGGGATGGCGTTTTCATCGCTGATTTGAGCATCGACAGCTTCAATTTCTGCATCAAGAGCTTCATCGGCGGTGGTACAAATGTTCGCTATATCGGCTTCGGTTTCTTGGATTGTGTTGGCAGCAGCATCGATCACTTGGGCCATCTCCTCTGACGCAACAGCTTCGTCCATGGCAGCAGCTGATTCAGGATCCACTTCAGGGAGGTCTTCCACCATGTAGGTGGAGCCGATGGTTTTGGTTTTCTTGCTCTTGGAGCGCATTGCAGCCTTCTTTCTTTTGCCCCTTGTGCTTGGAATTGGTTCCCTAATTACCCCTTGGAGCAAAGACGATGGAGGAGGGGCGTTGGCACCAAGACTGAAGGAGGCCGATATAGGGGCATAGTCAACCGGAAGACCGCTGATGCTGACAATAGGGGGATCGGAGTTGATAGCTTGAAAATAATGATGATGAGAAGAAGTATGAAATAATGTAGAGATTGAGAGGATAAAGGTATTTACCTCGGTATTGGCATGAATATAATCTGGATTGAGCAAATGCAAGAAGCTATAGACTGTAAGATTAAAAATGTGATGCTTCCATTCACCTCACCATCGAACCATGGCTGACAGCCGGTAGTATGGCTGTCCCAATTGGCGTGAGGACCAAGAGGGAGGCCTTCAAGCAGCATTAGATGATCAAATATGAGGGCACTTGGAACTGGGACTCTTGTTTGAATTTTGTCAATAAAGAATAAGCCGATGGGGACTTGGCCAAAGTCAAGTTGGTGAGCGGCAACTGAGGATGATAGAACTCGTAAGAAACACGAGAATTATGGCCAGTCGATATTCCAGTAGGAAGGATGCAAGGGGTAAAAATTGATACAAGTGTTTCCCTGGCTTGCTCATCGGAATTGATGGCATTGAGATTGAAGTTTAAAGGCAATTCATAATTTTCAAACTCCTCATAAGGATACCATATTTTTGCGTTCTTCGGGAAGCCATGATAGAAATAGTCAAACCAAAGTTTGAAATTGTCGTGTGTTAGCTTGCTTCTAGGGTAAGCCGATGCTGCCTCACCAAGGGACATGCATTGGCAACGAGTGGGATTGGCGCCTTTTGCATAGTTGGCCGAGAATGGTGAGTCGTCAAGAGGGGACACTTCAGCTACTTCGATGGTATAAAGTTTTAGCCATAGCTGAATGAACTACCATGGGCCACCGATGTGACCAACAGGTTGGCCAACCAATAGTTTTGCCAATACTTGAGGGATTAAGTGATAAGTGGCGCCCAACAAGAGCCTGGGCGATGTGTTGCAGATTTGCTATTGGTCCGATAGTAGTGCCAAAAAAGACAAACCGCTCCAACCATAAGTTGAGGGAGGCTACATGTTCCTCATCGGATATCGGACCGGTTTTGGCGTGCTTGGTGATATATCCTGACCAACCTCCTGCGGCCTTGGTTTCTAGCTTGTTAGTGCATTTGATTCTCAGATTGACGAAGTTGATCGAAGAGGAGAAATCCAAGCCGGTAAGCATCATGATGTCCAACAGCATCGGTGTCATCGGCCCTTGGTTGAAAAGAAAGGCGTTTAAAATATTAGACCAGAAGTAGCTAGTCGATGTAATCAGGGTCTCATCTTTTTCCATCTCGGCTAGTGATAGCTTGAGGCATTGGGCTAAGCTGATATCAGACCAAAATTGATGTTTGGTCAATAGCATGCGCTAGTACCAGTTTCTCCAACTCGGCAGTTTAAATAGCCAAGATCTAAAGCTGAGATGCCAATCAGAGACATAAGGGCTAGATTGCTTGAAGGGGATCCGATTTGTATTAACATTAATGAATTCAACAGAGTCTTCATCGCCCATTGGCCCAAGATAATAAAAAGTGATTGATTGACTACGGGGATGGCTATTTGATTCATCAGATGCTACAGTAAAGTGAACAGTAAAGATGAAGAACATGAAGAACACGGAGTATGAGCACGAGGAACTCTAGGTTTAATCAACATAATGCAAGAAAGTGTGGACGGAGTAAGGGGTTTTTTTGGTTCTTACCTCTGGGATGGCATTGATGATGGCCATTTGATGAAGAAAAGAGGGCTTGCTGATGGAGCTTGAGGTGCTCGGTGAGGTCGCCGGAGACGAAGGAGAAAGAAGAGAGCTCGTCGGCGTGGGGAACAAAGGGATTGTGGCAGCGTGTTGATTACCAGTCAAGACCGAAGGTTTTATACCGTTCGGTGCATGAAGGGTTGTGTTGGGCTGATTGGGCTGATGTCACGTCCTGATAAATTCATCCCAAGTTAAAAATCACTTTCTAAAAGGAATAATATAATTTATTAAAAGCTAAAAAGAAATCTCAAACACTAAAATACGGGCAAGAAAAATTCGAATATGGCTTGGAGTATTTTTTTTCTTAAATTCTCCATGCTCTAAATTGGTCCCTCGATTTTTACTTGAATTTTCAGAGCATCCAAATAATTTTAATGCAACAACAACTAATTTCAAAGTTGATGAAAATAGAAAACCTAAAAATAAATCTCTCTTTCTCCTTGGTCCATTTTCGGCCCAAAGTCCTCCTCCTCTCCCTGAGCCTATGGGAGAAGTTCTCTTCTCCTCCTTTCTCCCTCTTCCTCTTGGGCCTTTTCACCAGCCGTCGGCCCATCTCCCTCTCCCACCTGGGCCGCCTCCTCTCCCGCCGGCCCAGCCTCCACCTCCCTTTTGGGCGGCCTTGCCCCTCCCGTGTGGGCTGCAATCACGTTGGCCCAGCCCCCATCCCCTCCTTCTCGGCTCAGCCGGCCTAGGAATCCCATGCGTCATCGTCTTCCTCCAACCGCCGCCGGTTCCTCTCCCAACCGAAGAACTCAAGCGCTGCCGCATCTAGATCTCCTTCCCCGGCTGATTACTCTCAAAATCGATTGCAAAAATCGGTTCCTCTTCCCCTCCTCTTTATTTCCACCATATTTTCCCCTTCAAATTCAGTTTTAATTCGCCGAATTAACTCTTCGACGAATTGCTCCATTGATGGTCGGCCGGCAAGCTTCCTCGGCCTTTCCCCTCCTCCTCCCCGACCTATAAAGGGTCGGCATCCTCCTCCTCCTCCCTTTTTGCTCGCACCCGCACGCCGAGCCTCTCCCATCGTCTCCCCACCCGGCCTCCTCTCTTCGCTATGCCGGCAACCACCGGCCGCCTTTCCTCGTCGATCGGAGCTGCACAAGACCTCGCCGCCGCATTCCTCGACTTCACCTCCGTTCCGCCCGCGGTCAGCCAGAGCGCCGTGGACGTCGATGTCTAGAACACTGTGGTCCTCATCCTTGTCCTCTGGCAACCCTTCCCTCCTCACCGGAGTGTCATCTTGTTGCGTCATCGCTGTCGTCGGCCTCCCATCACTGTCATCTTTCTCGGTCGTGCCTCCTCGTCAAGTGAAGACCTCAGGAACGCCATCCCCGACGTTGTCCCGAAGGTCGCCCATGTCGTCGTCCTCCTCCTTTGGTCGTCATTCCCTCCAAGCCGAAGCGTCGTCCGTCGTCCGTCGTCGTCGTCTTCGTCCTCGGCTCCACGTCGTCGAGCTCGTCCTCGCATTCACCCTAGGGTCGCCGCCGAAGCCGTCCCCTCGTCATCGACCTGTTCGCCTTCATCACCCACATCGGCCGTTGCCGTTGTTCCCTCACCACGTCGTGCCCATGGTGAGAACCCTCCTCTCAATGTCCTCTCCTCGTCCTCCCGCATGTAGCCACGTGTTTGCGCACGTGGCTTCTTGCGTGGTGTCCAGTGGGATCCACTCATTGATGATTTATTCTGGTGGATGTTGTCATTGAATATGCAAAGGAGCGGTGACTTCAGAAGCTATTTCTTGTTCTGTATCTTCACTTGTCGAAGTTGCAGCCTCTGGAGGTCCATCAAAATGAGCATCAACAGAACCCGAGGTGGAATCACCTGACTGGTCTGACCGCACTTCCTGTGCCGGTTTGATCGACGGTGTCCCTGCGGTTTGATTGACCAACACCGGTTTGTCTTCGTCGTCACTTTCGTTCTAAAAAATTCGACCATCCTCCCCCTGAACCTGTGACAATGTACCTACAATTTCTGGTTAAGTATCAGGACTAGACTCATTAAAAGTGACTTCACAAGTCTCAATAAATTTATTAGTATCTAACAAAAATTTCTAGGAGTGTGATATTCATTTAGCATTGTCATTGCCATCTCAACCAAAGAATGTTTTTTCTTTCAACCAAAGAATGATTTTTTCTTTCAACAACACCGTTTTGTTGAGGAACACGAGGAGAAGAAAATTGATGTTCAAGATTTTTTTCATTGCAAAATTGTTCAAAAGAAGGATTTTCAAACTCACCACCATTATCACTTCGAATTGTTTTCGAAGAACCAGGAAGTTCAAGAGCCAAACAAAGATACAAACTCCAAAATTGATCAAAAGCCATATCTTTAGTTACCATGAAGAAAACTCAAGAATATCTAGAATAATTGTCAACAATAACCAGCACATACAATTTTCCTCTAACAGATTGCACTCTAGCTGGACCAACAGTGTCCATGGGTAAAAATTGTCCCGGTGCATCCATCATCACAGAAATAATAGGAGCTATGAAGAAGCAACCATTTTAGCATGACGACACGACGAACAAACCAAATCAAGATCTTTCTTTCTTAAGTTTAGGCAAACCACAACAAGATCCAAACCATAAATCCTAGTGAGATGATCAAAACCAACATGTCCAAGTCTACGATGCCAAAACATCGAATCTTTATTAAACTTTGCAACCAAACATGTGACCTCAGATGAAACAGGACTTTCAAAATCAGTTATAAAACTCTCTCACAGCAATAAATACTTCCCCAGATGAATCAAAGATTTTACTTTCAGTTTTTTAAAGTGAACCTAATAATTCCCATCAACAATTTGTGAAATTAAAAACAAATTATATTTTAAGTCCTCCACTAAAGCTACGCCTTTCAAAACAAACTTGTCACTTACCTTGACAGATACCATAGCAAGAATGGCACTAGTAGAAGAATCTCCAAAGATAATCGATTTTGTCCTGGATGCCTGTTTGAGGAAGGAGAACCAACTTTTATCACCGTCATGTGTCACAAACAACTGGAATCCACGATCCACACGTTTCCCTTCCTCGCCACCAAAGCCTACACATAAGCAGATGTCGAAGCCTCAGTAGTAGTGTTAGATCAAAGAAACTTAGGAATCCAGTACTGAGACCAACGACCAGTAGATCCAATAGGCATATATCCATGTGAGAAAATAGTTTGTGAATTTTTAGAAAAATCTTGCCGAGGTCGGTCTGACCAAAGGTGTAAAGTCGGTCTGACAGGGGGCAATCTGACCGCTGCTGTGCCATCGGTCTGACCAGGGGTTGACGAAAAATCCACGTCCAGCCAATAGTGCCAAATCTGCGTTGACGCGAACCGTGTCGAAACACACGAAGGCCTAGAAGATCTGCTTAACTCCAATGCATGTCCTAAAATATTGATGGAATGCGAGCGTGCCAGTCAGTTTGATCCTGCAACTGATAAGATATATAAATTGACGATCAAATAGCCGATCGGCTGGTAAGCCGATGGAGCAATACTAGCCGATGTAGCAATTCTAGCCGATGTCGATAGGAGTTTAAGCAATTGGCTATATGTCCGATGTAGATTCTGACACTTGGATAAATGATATAAAAGCAATCAGACAAGCAATAAGAACTTGTAATAATACAACAATATAATCCAATAGAAATCAAGCGGCTAATAATGATATGATAGAATAAATGTTGATCCAATGGTTAAAGCATACATTGGCTGGAGATCCGATGTCATTAAATCCAAATGATTAAATAATCAATGAAGTCTTTGTTGTTATCAGCTAAAACCAACTTGTATGTAATCATTATAAGCCGATGCAACGTCCAGATAACTCATCGGCTGAGACCCCAATGAAACCCTTATTGGCAATGAAAGGCAGGTTAGCTTTTATGATTCTAAGCACGGCTTAGTAGGTCAAACCCAATTGATACAGCACTAAGTATGAAAAGAAGCGTAAAGTCTAAACAATCAAGCCTTTGTTTGATTTTCAGGGTGGTCATGTATTAAATTTAACCAAGACAGTAAAACCATCGAAAAGAAATTTAACACATCGGATAAGATCAGCTAACCCTCCGATGAAACATTAGCATGAACCTATCGGCTTAACAAGACTTAGATTGTCAACAACAATCAGTAGGTCGAACCTAACCGATGCAACACGAGATTATATATAATAATCTAATACTCAATGAGCCGATAAATCTGCCTAATGTGATGGATATAACAAATCTATCTAAAGCATCATTGTGATTGTAGAGAAATATCGGCTAACACAGAAGATCATACCTAACTGAAACAGTCCTGGCTAAACCGATACGTCTCTAAACACAATGCTATTAAAGATAGAATCGAAATATCAAGTAGGCAAATATATCAACCGAACCAAAGTGATCCAAGAGGTCGAAGCGATGTAGCCTTGAACAACACCAATGTAGCTGATACATTCACTGGGTTGACGAAACGTTGGACTTACCCCTTCGCCAGAGATCGAAAGCCGAGGTGCCAAGTTCCGCCGGTTGATAACTGAAACCTCGAAAAAGAGGGTAGCGATCCCCCGAGAGTAGTTGTATTGATCGATAGATAGATTACATAGACCCCGGGTTTACATATTTATACCCATCGGTAGATACTAGTCCTTATTGGAGAAGACACAAACTTTCCTAAAGATAAAGTAAAAGATACTAGTCCTGACTGGACTCTAAACAATTTTTCCTAAAAATAAAAGGAAACTAACTGACTCAGACTAATTAATAGATAAAATACCATGCCACATCCTCTTTGAACTCGGCCTCTTCTAGATAAGCTTCCTTTAATTGATTAATTTCCTCAATCGAATCTGCTAAGAATCCGACTACTAGCGAGTGATAATTCTCATCGGTCGATTCCAGAACTCTGAAGCTGATACTGATTCTAGGTCGATGATGACTTCAAGCTTTACCAAATTTTGGTGTTAACACTAGGCGTCGGTCTAACCGTTGTACCCACTGCGGTCTAATCGGTCTCCTCAAGTAAAAACCAAATTTTCACCACTTTGATTTTGCAAAAGTAATTTCTCTTTTTTTTCTGTTTACATGCAAGTCTAAAACAAAATTCAACCAAATGTCCATCTTTACCAGAAAAAGAGCAAGTATATTTTTCATAAGAAGTAGATGATTTGGAGATATCAGGTTTTGTTTTTTTAGTGTCGAAAAAAGAAATGGCAAAATTTCAGCAGATTTAAAAATTGTTTTCTTGGTTTTAGGTTTTTCATGATTTCACCTTGATTAGTTATGCTCAAAACAGTGGGTTGATGTTTAGTAAAATAATCATAAGCATCAAAACCTATACCCCTATTGTAACTAGTCACTTTAGATTAATCCAAAATCATGTTAAGTTTCTTTTTATCATCAGAAAATCTTTCCAAAGAATTTTTCAAGTAAGAAATTTCACTTGTCAAATTAGCATAATATTCAAAATCAATCTTAACATCTTTTTGCTTGCGACATCTAGAGCAAGAAAGCACTTCATCAGATTTCATAATGTTTTTCATTTACTCAACATGACCTAAGTCATCTTTTAGTTTCAACTTGTTTAGTGAGCATGTTGAGCAATTCAAAACACCACATTGCTATTTTAACTTTTTGGCACAAAAGATTCAACACCGAACTAGCATAAAAAGCAGTTTAATATTTCGTCTACAAATTTTTAGTTAAAAACAACTCATCCAAAGTGTGTGTAAGCATGGTAGTTTCAAGAGCAAGAGAATATTTTAATCTCAAATCATATGAAGCATTGATATCTTTTATTTTTGAAATCTCAAATAATAAAACCTCACAATTTTGCAATCATAATTATTAGGAATAAGAGATTTTAATCTAACAATTTCAGAATTAAGATATTCAATCGTAAACTTCTATTTTTTAATAATATTTTCACATCTTTTATTTTTGGAGTTAAAAGTAAAAAAAATCTCTTCAAGAAACTCTCTAGGGGGATTTACCTCATTGTCTTCATACTCCGAGTCTGATTCACCACGAACCATGAAGTACACACTGAAGATGTTCTTTCCCTTGTCGTCATCTCCATCACTCTCAAGATCAACGTCACTTGAAGGCTCAAAAGCTGCATACACTTGATTTAGCATCTTCTTGAGTGATTCTTTGGACTTCCTTCCCCTGAACTTGTTTTTAGGCTTATCCTCCTTGAGCTTGTCTCCATTGTCATCCTTCTTGGCTCTTCCTAGCTTGGGGCAATGCGAATGGATGTGATCTAGCTCTCTGCACTCAAAGCAACGAACTCGACCTACTCTTTTTCTAAACCTGACATTGTTCATAGCTCGAGATAACTTGTTAATAGCCAAAGCCAAGTCCTCCTCCTCAAACTGTTCGGGTTGATTATCGAACATGACATGATTAATAGTAGACAAAGCATTATGAGTCGATGTAAAAGAGCCATCATCAAGAGAAGGTGAAGAAGAAACCAAAGCACTTGATTTAGAATCAACTTTACAAGAAGGAATATTCATCTCATGGTTTTGAGTTTAGTGTAAAGCAAATCTAAAGTCAAGTTAGACATATTAACAAACTCTTGAACAGAAGTTACTTTCATCTGTAGGATCGAAGAACAAAGCTAAGCCAACCAGACGGGGGGTGAATGGTTGTAGTATCCAAAAACCAAAACTTCTAGCAGAATTAAAAGTTACCCTCAAATTCGATGAAGATCAGTCTCACCGAAGTAGATCGACCGGTCTGACCTCCCTGTGCCGTCGGTCTGACCAGTATTGACTCCCCGGTCTAACCACTCCAAAGTCGCCTTCGCTTCCTGTCACCGTCACCGATCTGACCGCCGCTTCCTCGTCGGTCGACTGCTTCGATGCGCCGGTCTAACAGCCGGTGTCTCACCGGTTAGACCGCTGAAACCCATGCAAACACAAATTGAAGATCTCTCAAAGTAGATGGCAACTTTATTACTTCTCTCTGTGTTTACAAAGTGCAACAATAGCACTCCTCACAAAAATCTCAACTAAAACCCTAACTAAACTTTCAAATCAATGCTCTCAAAAGCGATACCGGGAAGGCACACCCTCCCTCTCTATTTATACATGAGGTAGGCAGCCTAAAGCCACGAACCAAACTCATACAAGAAGTCCTAATCCACCTAGGAAACCTTCCCGTACAAAAAACCAACATTACATATTCCAATTGTACCAAATTTGGACTCCTTCCAAATTCGACTCCATATCCCATACGCACATAATATCTCCATCGTATGCCATATGGAAACTTCACCAACCACGTGCATTAATCTTTAGCCTAAGTATCCCGCATGATATCTGACCGTACGGATGTCACCTTATCTCCAAGTTGACTCTCGATCCATCACCGGCAATACTCTCCTGAGACATAAAGATTACCTACACATGAATCAAACAAGGAAACCATATCTGAGCACAAGCTATCACCAACTTGACTCATTGTTAGCACACAATAGCATTACATACGCATAGTATCCACCTAGAAGCCATAAACATGAATTAACCACGGATATCCAATAAAACAACCCGAAATTGAAACCGACACAGAATCGACCAGTTAGACCGCGGGCTGGCCGGTCTGACCGCACACACACCTCCGGTCTGACCGGTCTTACCTACCCGGTCTGACCGGACCCAACAAAAACAGTAACTCTTGTTCACCGTCTGAAAATTCAATCATCTCACAAACCACTTCACCAATACTCTCCAAATATTAAAGCCAATAACCTCATATGCCAATTGTTCAGCACAACAAAAGAATCAAACACACTTTGATTTTACAATCTCCCCCTTGATGAACACATTGGCAAACTCATCAAAAATGCTTGTTTTGGTGTTTGGAAAAATAAAAGCAAAAATAAAATTTTCTCCTCCTTTGAAAGAAAAACAAAAGAAAAACAAGAAAAGAATGAAAAAAACTTGCATTGTTTGTCATTGTTTGTATCTCTTCTCGCCCTTTTGACAATGATTTCATCAAGCATAGGAATTATGTTCAGTGAAAATTCAAGAGCTTAATAACATACATATAGTAATTCATGTCATGTGTTGCAACAAAAAGAAGATAAACCCATCAATTATATAGCAAGCATAAACTAGAGTATAATCATAAACCAAAGATTTTACAATTAAGGTAAATAATGCAATCAAGATTTATGAATTCAAAAGATTTATAATGCAACATCTTTACAAACATATAGATTGAAAAATAAATCCACACATATAGTCCTATTGCAATCATTACTCTTTCCCAAATTAGCTTTAACACATAACAACCAAGAGATTTTTCATATTTATTTGAGCTTTTTTTTCATATTTTGCTCAATTTTTTTCAATTATTCCGGGTATGTCCTTGTCGTTAAGACTGTTTCCAGGGATTCGGCACCCATTATTTTCTCATATCGAATACGTCCTTGTCATCAAGACTGTTTCCAAGGATTCGGTATTCATTTTTTTCTCATAAATGTTTTTTATTCTCTTGCACAATGAGCAATTTCAAAGCTATTTGAGGAATAACAATTCAATAAAGCATATATATAAGCATTTATAATCCAATCTAAGCATTAGTATCAATATTGCTTATTTCATTAATTCAAATATAACATTTAAATGTCATGCGTCATCTCCCTTAAAAGCAATATCTAAACCTTATGAAAATACTAAAATTCATACAAGCTATAAAATAAACAAATAAACCTTCAAAGTATTGCTAGCATGAACAAAAAACACTATATGCATAATACCAAGCTCTCTTTCAATTTGTTTCTTTCAATTATTGCTTGATAAAACCAAGAGCACAAAAGCTCCCCCTCAAACCATACCAAAAGGATGAATGATTCCCAACTCTCCACGAAGAAAAGCAAAATGAGATGAATCCAATGGTTTAGTAAAAATATCCGCAAGTTGCAATTTCATATCAAAAATTTCAATTCAACATCTCCCATTTCAACATGATCCCTCAAAAAGTGAAAGCGAATATCAATATGCTTTGTGCGTGAGTGTTGTACAGGATTCTTTGCAATATTAATAGCACTTGTATTGTCACAAAACAGAGGAACCTTTTTAAAAACAAGACCATAATCTTTCAAAGTTGAAATAAACCAAAGAATCTTAGAACAACAGCTAGCAGCAGCAATATATTCTGATTCAGCAGTTGATTGGGCTACACTAGATTGTTTCCTAGAAGACCATGCAATCAATGATGTACCAAGAAAATGACATGCTCCACTAGTACTTTTCCTATCAATTCTACAGCCCGCAAAATCAGCATCAGAATATCCACTTAAACATATAGAAGATGAAGTAGAATACCAAATTCCAAATTCAAGTATATGATTCAAATACCTCATTATTCGCTTGACCGCTTGACGATGTGAAGCACGAGGAAAGCTTGAAAGCGTGCACACAAACACACAGCAAATTGTATGTCTGGCCTAGAAGCAGTTAGATACAACAAAGATCCAATCATACTTCTATACTCCTTTTGATCCACAGCTTCACCATCTTCATCAGGATCCAACACAGCAGTAGAACCAATTGGTGTAGAGATCGGCTTGCTATTCTCCATCTTGAAACATCTCAAAAGATCCATGGTATACTTCGTTTGATGCACAAACGTACCTTGTGGTGTTTGCTTAATTTGCAATCCCAAAATGTACGATAACTCACCCATCCATGCTCATCTCAAATTCCCTGCGCATAGTCTCGGCAAACTCCACAACCAAAGCGTGAGTAGAACAACCAAAGATGATATCATCCACATAAATCTAAACAAAAAGTTGATTATCACCATGCTTAAGAACAAAAAGCGTTTTGTCAATCTTTCCCATTTGAAAACCTTTCGTAAGCAAAAAGTTTTTAAATCTATCATACCATGCCCTAGGTGCTTGTTTCAAACCATACAAAACTTTTGACAATTTAAAAACATGGTTGGGAAAATCAGGATTTTCAAAACCCGATGGTTGTTTAACACGGACTTCCTCCTGTATATAGCCATTTAGAAAAGCACTTTTAACATCCATTTGATACAATTTAAAACCTTTTGAAGCAGCAAAAGCTAACAAAAGTCTAATTGACTCAAACCTAGCAACAGGAGTAAAAGTTTCATCAAAATCCAAACCCTCCACCTGAGTAAAACCTTGAGCAACAAGTCTAGTTTTATTTCGCACAATTAAACCATCCTCATTTTGTTCATTTTTGAAAACCCACTTGGTTCCAATAATATTATGTCCAGAAGGTGGTTCAACTAAAGTCCAAACTTTGTTTCTCTCAAAATTTTCAAGTTCTTCATGCATAGCGTTAATCCACGATTCATCAGTTAGCACATGAGTAACATCTTTGGGCTCAAAAGAAGCAACAAATGCAGAATTCGCACAAACATTATGAGTTGTTACCTTAGACCTTGTAGTCCGCTCACCTATATTACCAATAATTTGTTCCGACGGATGATGTCGTTGAATGTGCAAAGGAGCAGTGACTTCTGAAGTTATTTCACGTTCTGTACCCTCACTGGTCGAAGTTGTAGCCTCTGGAGGACCATCCCGATCAGCATCAATAGAACCAGAAGCCGATGACCCTGGCCGGTCTGACCGCATCTCCTGTGCCGGTCGGACCGGAGGTGTGCCGGCGGTCTGACCGACCTGGTGCCCGGTCTGACCGGCCGAGCCGACCTCATCGTCGTCGTCGCTCTCATCTTCAAAAATACGACCATCCTCCCCCTGAACATGTGACAATGTACCTGTAATTTCTGGTCTAGTTCCTGGACTAACCTCATCAAAAGTAATTTCACAAGTCTCAACAATTTTATTAGCCTCCAAAACAAGTACACGATAGCCACGAGAATGAGCAGGGTAACCAAGAAACATTCCATCGGTAGAACGTGCCTCAAATTTATCCAAATTTCCAGATTTCAAGACAAAACACTTGCAACCAAAAACACGCAAATGTGAAACTTTGGGTTGATGTCCAAAACGAAGCTCATAAGAAGTTTTACCAAGTTTTGATCTCAAGAAAACACGATTGGAAATATAACATGCAGTTTTAATAGCTTCGGCCCAAAATTTCCCAAGAGTATGATACTCATCAAGCATTGTTCTAGCCATCTCAACCAAAGAACAATTTTTTCTTTCAACAACACCATTTTGTTGCGACACACGAGGAGAAGAAAATTGATGTTCAAGACCTTTTTCATTGCAAAATTGTTCAAAAGAAGCATTCTTAAATTCACCACCATTATCACTTCTGATTCGCTTCAAAGAACCGGGAAGTTCACAATTCAATCTAAGATTCAAACTCCGAAAGTGTCCAAAAGCCCCATCCTTACTTGCCATAAAGAAAACCCAAGAATATCAAGAAAAATCGTCAACAACAACCAACACATACCACTTTCCTCCAACGGATTGCACTCTAGCTAGACCAACAGTGTCCATGTGTAAAAGCTGTCCCGGTGCATCCGTCATCACAGAAAAAATAAGAACATGTGAAGAAGCAACCATCTTAGCATGACGACACGGTGAACAAACCAAATCAAGATCGTTCTTAAGTTTAGGCAAACCATGAACAAGATCTAAACCACTTAATCTAGTGAGATGATCAAAACCAACATGTCCAAGTCTACGATGCCAAAACATCAAATCTTTGTTAAACTTAGCAACCAAACATGTTATAACAGGTGAAACAGAATTTTCGAAATCAGCTTTAAACACTCTTCCAAAGCGAGAAATATTTAACACAGAGTCACCACAAGAATCAAATACTTTACTTCCAGTTTTCTTAAAATGAACCTCAAAATTCTCATCAACAATTTGTGAAACCGAAAGCAAATTGTATTTTAAATCCTCAACCAAAGCTACTACTTTCAATTCAAACTTGTTATTTACCTTGACAGATCCTGTAGCAAGAACGGCACTAGTAGAAGCATCACCAAAGATAATCGATTCCATCTTGGATGCCATCTTGAGGGAGGAGAACCAATTTTTATCACCGGTCATGTGCCGCGAACAACCGGAAACCACAATCCACACATTCTCCTTTCTCGCCACCAAAGTCTATACACAAGAAGATGTCGAAGCCTCAGTACTAGGGTTGGATAAAAGAAATTTAGGAATCCAGTACTGATACACACGACCAGTAGATCCAATAGGCATATATCCACGAGCAAAAATAATTTGAGAATTTTTAGAAAAATTTCATCGAGGCCGGTCTGACCGAAGTACAGTAGCCAGTCTAACCGGTGCCCGGTCTGATCGCTTCTGTACCACCGGTCTGACCGGAGCCCGGTCTGACCGACGCTCAGTAGCTGGTCGGACCGATCGCCGATCTGACCGCGCAACCCACTGCGGTCTGACCGGTTTCCTCGAGGAAAAACCAGATTTCTGCCACTTAGATTTAGCAAAAACAATCTCTCTTTCTTTTTTCTGTTTACGTGCTAATCTGAAACAAAAACCAACAAGATGATCATCTTTGCCACAAAAGGAACAAGTATACTTTTCCCTAGCAGTTAATGGTTTTGAAATATTAGTTTTAGTTTCTTTTAGTGTAGCAGAAAGAGAGGGCATAATTCCAGCAGATTTAAAAACTGTTTTCACAACATTAGGTTTTGTCAAAATTTCACCATGTTCAGTCACTTTCAAAACATTGAGTTGATTTTTGGTGAAATGATCATGAGCATCAAAACCTATACCCCTATTGTAGCTAGTCACTTTAGATTGATCCAAAATCATGTTAAGTTGTTTCTTACCACCAGAAAATCTTTCCAAAGAACTTTTCAAATGAGAAACCTCTTTTTTAAAATTTGCACAATTTTCACAATCTACCATGACACCTTTGTTTTTACGATATTTTGGACAAGAAAGCACTTCATCAGATTTTACAATATCTTCCATATACTCAACACGACGCAAAGCATCTTTCAATCTCATCTTGTTTAGAGTACATGTTGAGCAATTCAAAATATTGTGTTGTTTTAACTTTTTAGCACAAATCATATTAAACATCAAACTAGCATAAAAAGCAACTTGATATTTTTTCAACAATTTTTTAGTTAAAAACAACTCATCTAATGTGCGTGTGTACATAGCAAATCCAAGAGTAAAAGAAGATTTCAATTTCAAATCATGAGCAACATTAATTTCTCTAATCTTTGAAATTTCATTCATTAAAATCTCACAGTTTTTACAATCATCATCATCAGGAATAAGAGATTTCAATCTAGCAATTTCAGCATTTAGAGATTCAATCATGAGCTCTTGTTTTTTATACATCTTCTCACACTTCTTATTTTTTGCACTTAAAATAAGAATAGCTTCCTCGAGAGAACTCACATCATTATCTTCATACTCTGAATCCGATTCACCACGAGCCATGAAGCAAACACCAAATATGTTATGTTCCTTCTCCTTGTCTTCATCACTATCAAAATCTATGTCGCTTAATGGCTCAAAAGCAACATAGACTTGACTCAACACCTTTCTGACCACATCCTTGGATTTCTTCCCCTTGAACGTGCTGTTCGACTTGGGCTTGTCGTCCTTAGTTTTCTCTCCACCGTTGTCTTCCTTCTTGCCTCTCCCAAGCTTAGGACAATGTGCACGAATGTGACCAAGTGCACCACATTCAAAGCAACGAGTTTGACCTCCTCTTTTCCTGTACCTGACATTGTTCACAGCTCGAGAAATCTTGTTAGCAGCCAAAACCAAGTCCTCCTCCTTGAACAATTCGAGTTGCTCATCGGACATGGCATTAATCAAAACAAGAGCGGTAGAATTTGACGAAGAAGCACCAACATCCAAAGAAGTCGAAGGAGAAATCAAAGCACTAGACTTAGAATCTATCTTGCGAGAAAGAATATTCATCTCCTGAGTTTTGAGTTTTGTGTAAAGTGAATCCAACGTCAAAGTAGACATATCAACAGACTCTTGAATAGACGTAACCTTCATCTCCCAAATAGACATTTCAAGACCATTCAAAAAGTGACGAGAAACCTTAGATTGTGTGTAAGTTGAATCATAAGAAGAATCAATAGATCTAAGATCACTCAAAATCTTATTAAATCTACCAAGATAATCATCCAAATCTTCTCCAGGTTTCATCTCAAATTTTATGTATTCCTTTCTGAAAAGATCTCGACGAAGTTTTTTAATATTAGTAGTTCCTTGATGAAAGTTTCTCAAGGCAATCCAAATCTCATGGGCGGTTTCAAGATGTGACACACGATCAAAATCTGAACAAGAAATTCCACTCAACAAAATATTACGGGCTTTACAATTGTTATTAAACTCAGTTTTCGAAGCTTCAGTAGTAATTTGATCAAGAATCTCATAAGGAAGAGCAACCTTTTGCAAAACATCATAATCTTGGGCCATAATGTAAGATTGCATCTTATGACACCAATAAGCAAAATCCGAACTATCAAAAATATGCGGCTTAGTTGAAAACTTGTTAGCTATGGCTTAAAACTCTAGATCAGTAAAAATCCAAAGAAGAAAAACGAGGTTCTAATACCACTTGTAGAATCAAAGAACAAAGCTAAGCCAACCAGAGGGGGGGTGAATGGTTGTAGTATCCAAAAACCAAAACTTTTAGTAGAATTAAAAGTTACCCTCAAATTCGATGTAGATCGGTCTGACCGAAGTAGATCGACCGGTCTGACCTCCATGTGCCGTCTATCTGACCGGTATTGACTCCCCGGTCTGACCGCTCCAAAGTCGCCTCCGCTTCCTGTCACCGTCGCCAGTCTGACCGTCGCTTCCCCGTCGGTCTGACCGCTTCGATGCGCCGGTCTGACCGCCGGTGTCTCGCCGGTTAGACCGCCGAAACCCGTGCAAACACAAATTGAAGATCTCTCAAAGTAGATGACAACTTTATTACTTCTCTCTGTGCTTACAAAGTGCAACAACAGCACTCCTCACGAAAATCTCGACTAAACTCGAAACCCTAACTAAACTCTCAACTCAATGCTCTCAAAAGCGATACCGAGAAGCCACACCCTCCCTCTCTATTTATACATGAGGTAGGCAGCCTAAAGCCACAAACCAAACTCATACAAGAAGTCCTAATCCACCTAGGAAACCTTCCCTTACAAGAAACCAACATTACATATTCCAATTGTACTAAATTTGGACTCCTTTCAAATTCGACTCCACATCCCATACGCACACAATATCTCCATCGTATGTCATATGGAAACTTCACCAACCACGTGCATTAATCTTTACCCTAAGTATCCCACATGATATCTGACCGTTCAGACGTCACTTTATCTCCAAGTTGACTCTCGATCCATCACCGGCAATACTCTCCCGAGACATAAAGATTACCTACACATGAATCAAACAAAGAAACCATATCCGAGCACAAGCTATCATCAACTTGACTCATTGTTAGCACACAACAGCATTACATACGCATAGTATCCATCTAGAAGCCATAAACATGAATTAACCACGGATATCCAATAAAACAACCCGAAACCGAAATCGACACAGAATCGACCAGTTAGATCGTGGGCTGGCCGGTCTGACCGCACACACACCTCCGGTCTAACCGGCCTTACCTGCCCGGTCTGACCGGACCCAACAAAAACAGTAACTCTTGTTCACCGTCTAAAAATTCAATCGTCTCACAAACTACTTCGCCAATAATCTCCAAATATCAAAACCAATAACCTCATATGCCAATTGTTCAACACAACAAAAGAATCAAACACACTTTGATTTTACATCATCTTCTAAATCGATAGATCAAGTTCGTTCAAGAAGTGCTGAGAAACCTCAGATTGAGAATAATTCGTGTCAAAAGATGAATCAATAAATCTAAGATTGCTCAAAACTCTGTTAAAACGCGCAAGATAATCATGTAAAGCTTCTCCAGATTTCATCTCAAATTTCATGTGATCCATTTTAAAGACATCTCTGCAAAGTTCCTTGATATCGAAAGTACCTTGATGAAAATTGTTTAAGGCATTCCAAATCTCATTCGCAGTTTCAAGATGAAAAACACAATCAAAATCTGAACGAGAAATACCATTAAGTAAATAATAGTTGTGAGCTTTACAATTATATTCACATTCAGTTTTCAAAGCAGCAGTATTGATCTGATCAGGAATTTCGTAAGGATTAACAACCATAAGCCAAATATCAAAATCTTCTGTCATCATAAAAACTTTTATCTTTTTGCATCAATAAGGAAAATCTAGTCCATCGAAAACATGTGGCTTAGTTGTAAACTTGTTAGCCATGACAAAAACTCAAGATTGGTAAAGATCCAAAGAAGAAAACAAGTCTCTGATACCACTTGTAAGATCGCACAACAAGAACTAAACCAACCAGATGGGGGTGAACGGTTGAAGTACCCAAAAACCAAAACTTTTAGCGGAATTAAAAGTTACCGTCATAGTCGATGGAGATCAGTCTGACCAGAGTTGATCCACCGATCTGACCGCGCAAAGACTTTCGGTTTGACCAGCGTTGAAGCTCCGGTCTAACCACACAAAATAACCACCGTCGTCTGTCACCGCCGCCGTTGCCCCGCCGATCTGACCACCGCAATGCCATCGGTCTGATCGCCGGTACTTCACCGGTGTGACCATCGAACCCGAGCAAAACACAAATCGAAGATCTCAAAGTATATTGAATTTTATTACTTCTATTCGTGTTTACAAAGGGCAACAACAACACTCCTCTCACAAATCTCGACTAAACTCGAAACCCTAACTTTTCTCTGAACTCAACTCTCACAAAATCGATACTGAGATGCCTCAACCTCCCTCTCTATTTATACCCATAGATAGACAACCTAAAGCCATGAATCCAACTTGTACAAGAAGTCTTCATCCCCTAGGAAACCTTCCCGTACATGAAACAAACTTTACAAAACCAATCATACCAAATTTGGACTCCTTCCAAATTTAACTTCTCATCCCATACGCACACAATCTCCCTATCATATGCCGCATGGAATCTTTACCAACCACATACATTGTTCTTTAGCCTAAGCATCCCACATGATATCATGATCATTGGAACATCATTTTCTTTCAAATTGACTCCCGATCCATCACTGGTAATACTCTCCTAAGGTATCAAGACACACCTACACATGAATCAAACAGGAAACCATATCCGAGTACAAATTTTCTTCAACTTGACTTAATATTAACACGCAACAGTATTACATACGTATAAAGATCATCTAGAAGTCATAAATATAAATTAAAAGAAAATTCATTAGGAGGGGAGGACTAATATTGTTGAGTAGTTCAATGCCATAAGATTGTTGACTCCCAGTATTGATACTAAAATTGTCCTTTTGCAGCACTTCTCGAGCAGTTATGTATAAGTAGAAGAAATTCATCGTAGCAAAAAATTATGCGCCTTCTGTTTTCACATCAACAAGAAGGCCCTTGTAGTAAGCCAGTAATTTAATTCAAGGAGGAAAAGGGCAATTGCTACGAAGGCATCCAAACCACATTAGAATTTAGCCACTGTAATGTAGTTGTGTGTGCTCATCTAGCAGAACTGTTGCAATGCCACTGCTGCAAAGCTACTATGTACTGTCTATCCTGCCATCATACATGTGGCATGTTTTGCAATATATATACTGTCCACAATCTGCATATATCAAGTCGTTATACTTATTAATGTCCTTCACTGAACTTATAAAGAACATTGTTTTAGCTGCCTACCTAAACTTGCAGATGTAATCACCAATTCCCTCTAATGACATCACTGGTGCGGCGTGCGAAGCGCACATTCGACTCTAGTTATATATACATCTGCTAAAAATAGTATATGATATGATAAGATCACACGTATTGTTCTTCTTCTAATTTAAGAAGTAAGGTTGCTCATGTCGACAAAGGACGCAATGGTTTCAATGCAGTTCGCAAAAACATGTCCCACGTTTGGATTTTCCTTACCATTTGAGAAGTTACTACATCTTGACTATATACTCGGTTACCATCATGATAAACCTGATAAAATATACTTATTTTTTTAATTTTGAATTCGATAGGTTTACTAGACCTTTCACCTTATCACATCCTGATAGCAGAAAACCCTAATCCGTGTGGCGGATGAACCAAAAGGCGACCAATAAGACTTTCGTTGTGGTGCTGGACTTGCCCTGGGGGCTTCGTCCTTATCGTTTCCCCCCTTCATTGGTGCGACTCCAGGGCGAACAAGAGAAGCGTTTCGTCCAACCCCTTTCCCCCTTGATTTCGGTGGCTCCAGTCATCTGCGAAGGGGAAGAAGGTCTAGGTAGTCGGGTTTATCCCTAGTAGGGTTCTTCTCTTTCTTTTGTTGTTCTTTTTTCTCTGCGGTGCGAAAGGCCATAGGCGTCGTGTCCTCTTGTCTTGGTGCCAAAGCCATGGATTCCGGCAATAGCTTCCCATGGCTAGGGCTTCGGGTTTGGCCAAGATGTCTTCAATTGAAAGTGTAGCAGATCGGCTTTGTAGCATGTTGCGCCGACTGTCGGCTCCATCTTCGACGAGCAACCTACAAGGATGTCGGTCTTCTTTGTCGACCGTGGTGATGTTTCACTGAAACAGGTAAGGTACTATTGCTTGCTAAGGAAGTCTCAACCTCCAATTGCGGAGGTCTCATTCGGGTTTGCTTCTTGACGTTCTTCTGCAGCCGCTTATGCTCTTCTTCTCGTCATTGTCGCCATAGCTCATGCCTTCGTTCTTGATCTGATTGTCTTTTTTTTTCTCCTAAATTTTAGGACTATTTGGTATCGTACAACGGCTTTTTTTTTAAAGAAAACTACTTGTACTTACGGTTGGTAATCACTGTAATATAAGCTGCCTCGCTAGTTTTTTTTTAAAAAAAAGACTTTCGCCGTAAAAAAATTGAAAGAAAAAGTGAGAGAAAAAAGAGCATGATTCGTGTTCTCAGACTCTGACTGCTACCGAGTGAGGTCTCGTTCCTTCCCCACCCGAGCTCTCTTCGCCCTCCTCCTCTCCCCATCCGCCGCAACCCCCACAGATTCGCGTGATTCGTGTTCTTCGCGTGCGGCGCGCCTAATCATCTCGTGGGGAGCGGGAAAGGCCAAAAAGGTTGGATGGGCACGCCGCTTTTCTTCCCCTCATTCGTCCCAAAT
Source organism: Oryza officinalis (assembly GCA_008326285.1). Classification (NCBI taxonomy): domain Eukaryota; kingdom Viridiplantae; phylum Streptophyta; class Magnoliopsida; order Poales; family Poaceae; genus Oryza; species Oryza officinalis. Next base: position 26,311,200 of record BDMV01000007.1, read on the forward strand.
TCAAAAAGATTCTCCTCTTTTCCTGAATCTTTCTCCCCCCAATCTTCTAATTTCTGCTTCAATTCTTCCTCCCCCAGGACGGCATAGCATCTGCATTCTTGCAGGCACGGTCCTGAACGCCCAGATTGCTCGCGGGATCGATATCTTCTAGCCGCCAAGAATCGCGGAGAAGTGACCAATCGGTGCAAGAGAGATTCTTGGAAGGAATCCCCCTTCTCGAGCACAACATTTGGATTAGGCCAAGATTTCTTGAGCGCCGTTGGGGGGGCGTGGCCGAGGATGATTCAGCTGCTGTTCCTGGTGCTGTTCGCGGAGGGCGCGGTGGCGCTGCTGCTGATGGTGAAGATCGGGCCGCTGCGGGAGCTGGCGATGCGCGGCGTGGAGCAGGCCAAGGACGGCAAGGGCCCCGCGGCGGTGAAGACGCTGGCGTGCACGCTGCTCGTCATCTTCATGTCCAGCGTCGCCAGCATCCTCCGGATCCAGAACCGCGGCATCAAGCTCGGCACCGTCAGCCCCATGGACCAGGTGCTCTGGCGGACGCACCTCCTCGAGGCTTCCCTCATCGGTACCCCCTCTTCCTCGTCTCTACCATTTTTTTTTACCTCCACGAATCTGTACAATTGTACTGTAGGTGGTGGCAATAGGGGGTTTTAGGGTTGGGGTTTAGGGCTGGATTTAGTTGATTTCTTGGTAATTAAGAGAGCAGTTCATCTGAAAGAATGTCTGTTGGGCATCTCTTCTTGACTGCTTGTTATTAGTCTGAATTCGTCTAGATATGTGTTGTTTAATGCATCTAGATCTGCTGGTCAACATGTTTAGAATATATAATGGTGGTTTCATGTTTTTATATGATTGATTGCTTACTAAGCTACTAACTTGCTAGTAGTAGCAAGTTTGTGTTGACTCGAACAAATAAATACTACTCATCTTGCGTCTAAATTTGATTGGTCATGCCAGCAGCCAGCAGAATCTCCTGTCGTTCTGTGCTTAGCTAGGAAACCTGCTGCTGCTAAAATGAAAATGATGTCTAGTACTCTAGTTTGAGTAACGACTGTCCTAAAGGGAAGATTTATTTTCCTCATATTTGAACTCAATTGTGTAGTGTGTGCTGTATCTTCAAGATTGAAAGCACTGTTTCAAAAAAAAATAACAGATCCAAGGCACGCACCACCAAATGCCATGACTTATCTCGATTTTTTAAAAAAATCAGAAAATGAATGTTGTGTATTCCAAATCTACATCTTAGTGAAGCATACGAGCACTAAGTTTCAATAGCTCCAGTGAGCAAGAAACCAGTGTGGAATGTAATGGCCCTGAAGCTGTAAACCTTGACTCAAAAAGATCTGTCGACTATGGAATTGAAACATAGGTCTCAACATGCACAAGTTCAGAACTTCAGATCACGATATGAACTCATCAGTTCTGTACTTTGGCAGTTTTTTAGAAAAAAATGATAAGCTTTTGAGGTCTATTCTTATACACATATTCATTCAGGAACACAACTTTTCAGATGCAGGAATTGTATGCTTTACAAAGCTAACAGTTCGTGCAACAAACATGTATATTGCTTGTCCTAGTGTTCGTACTTAGGGAGTCCTAGACTGATGCACTTCTTTTTACTGTTTATTCAATGTCCAAAGTTCCAAATATTACTGACTGCGAAATTCCACTCCCCTGACATAGACTAAGAACTTAGGTCATGAAATAAACTAGGGCGCTAAGCTATTCAAGTTGGTCTGTCACTGTGCCCATTTTGATGACTGGTATGCCATACAATATAACTGATGAAAAACATCCTTATAGCTTCATAGAGAAAGGGAAAAAATGACATCAGTGAGGAAAGCAATTGAACTTTGTGAAAGTGAACACCTTAGTAATGGTTTTAATGATTGTTTGGATAATACTTATGAATATTGTTCTAAGCAGTGATTATTCATGTTTCTTATTGGTGGCTCTGCAATTCTCACGTTTGCTTAGGTATGCATTGTTGCAGTACATTTAGGACTTTCATACAAGGAATTTAGAGAACAAGGCTTTGAAGTCAGCTTTCTAAAGAGTTAAACGTAAAATGCCCACGCTAAAATAAACAAGGATGGTAGTTGATATTTCCAATTGATGTAGGTCTTTAGTCATACTGGTTGAATCATGAATAGCTTTGATGCTCTTCTGAAAACCAAAATGTACAAATCTCAAAGCAGTACTGTTATGTAAAACTGCATTGTTGGCTGGGTGCCTAATGGGGGCTGGGAATGCAATCCATTTCCATTATCTAAAATAAATGCAAAACCGTATTGTTCTTTGAATTGTTTTTATATATATTATGTATAATGCTATATAGAGGAGTTGGTGCAATTTTGTCTAACCATATAATTCAGAGTCAGTCAAGACAATCATCTTTCAACTTGAGATTCAAATTATAGAACCAGATCAAGATACATGTCTACATAGAGTTTGTCAAGGAAGTCCTTTTTTTGTAGTGAGAAGCTTTATCTAGTCTAGGATTTCAGATTCTGTTGGTAAATTGTGGTGGGTACCTGGTGCCTGAGAAATAATCCTTGCTGATAAGATCTCAATTTATTTTATTTGTTCAACTAGACATATAGTGACTTTGAGTGTGGGATTAGCTTGGTAATCAGTTCAATTCGAATTTTGCATTTAAATTTGAGAATTCAAACCATCAGAGATTAGAAGCCCTGAAGGCCTGAACCAATCATTTATTATTAACCTTTGAACTTATGTGCCTTCAATTGTATCTGTCGACGTAGTGGGGCTTTTCCCCTGGGAAATCGCAAGCAGTAATATGGTTAAATAGGTATTGAGATATAATGGCATTCCCCATGAGGAAGCGTTCCATTCTGTTACTAAGCTATATACTCTGATCCCTTAAAATCGATAAAAGTACAAATATTTGTAGTCTGTGTGATATTCACTGCGTCAGCCTTAAAGCAGTAATGATGATATGCATAGTGCATCAGTACACAATCAAATTTGGTTCTTTTGTTCAGTAACATGTTTTCTGAGCATACTTACTGTGTGGTAGACATGTTGCTTATCTACAGGTGAGTTTTATGTCCTTCCTTTTGTACTCAAAATCTATTCTATAGACTCGAAAGGAAAGACAAACAAGGAGACTAGGAACAATTCTAGTGTATAAACTTTGGATTTGTCTGGAACCAATCAGGAAACCAGAGTAACTATCTGGGTACAAGGATCATTTTAGCCCTGCTGCACATATTTGTATGTTGTTTGATTTGACACGAGTGACTTGGGTGAGATTATGTCATTTTGATGGTTTACTTGCTGTTCCAGGGTACATACTATTCCTTGCATTTATCATTGATCGGTTGCACCACTACCACTGGAAGCTGACTATACTGAAGAAAACCGCAAACACCTCCAGGGAGGAGGTTGAGAAACTACAAATTGAGCTCCAAGGCAAGGAAGATAAATCCAAGGAAGTGAAGAAGCTTCGGGCAGAATTAGCCAACCTTAGTGAAAAGATGAAGAAGCTAAAATCAGAATCGGAGGAGCACGAAAGGCAGAGATTGGAGGCCGAAGCACATGTCAATGCTCTACAGAAGCAATCTGAGGAGCTCCTGCTTGAATATGACCGGTTGTTGGAAGATAACCAGATATTACAGACACAGGTTATTTCTCTCAGAAGCTGAGTCTGCAATGTACAACTTGTGTAATGGCTAAATCCTTACAAAGGGGCATTTGGACTGCTATGATTTTATTTAGCTCAGATGTCGTCTGTAACCTATCATGTGGCATGTCTTTGTTGCTCTATGTTCTTTTTGTGACAGCTTAACCAGGCGAGTACGATTCGGTTTTGGGTGATGTAGAGGGAGGCAAAATTGGTATCCTGAATAGAATGCAGAGCATCAAAAGCTCTCCGATTCAAGGTATTTATACAGAGGTGATTGATTTTCTGACAAGTCATTTTTGACGAGGAACTGAGGAAGGGAAATTGGTCATAGCTACCAAAATGTCGCAATTGATCTTTGCTAGCAGACATCCTAACGCTCTACCGCAGCAGATTCTCTGAGAAGTCAATTTGCAGATTAAGCTTACTGTAAGATGGTACGGTACATATAGGAAATGTTCTTTTTTTTTTGGAGGGATATAAAGGAAATATAATAGTGAAAGATAGTTGAGATTTAGTCAGTATTGGCGATGCTTTTTGAAAATTATATTGGATTTTGCAAAATAATTAAAAATCAAGCCTTACATAATTATGGATGAGAATTCTATCATACTGTAAAGTTACAACCTACTAAATCTTAAAGTTTAACATGTAAAAATGTAATATCATCATTTACTAATCCTAAAACTTTAACATGTAAAGATGTCACATTATCATCTACAAACAATTATTACATCTTAAATATCATGCAAACATGTTATATTATCTATAATTCTATAATTTATTAAATTTTAAAGTTTTAAAATGCAAGCATATTAAATTATCATCCCACATAATTCACATACTATTTTAATATATCTCTCAATCATTTTTATAATATACTATATACCTATATATATAGTTTACTTACTTGGTTAATGTTATTTATCTTTTCTCTCACTAAGTCATATCTTCTTAGCCCTTAGATAATTAATCTATGGTCAAAATTATCTTTTTCATTTTTTTCTCTCATCAAGCCATATCACCTCAATTGTTTTGTTTTTAACCATAAGATGATTAATCTATAGTTCAGATTACCTCCCTCCTTTTCTTCTCTCATAAAGCTACATTACCTCATTTTTATATTTGAATCATTCTATATACTATTTAAATTATCATAAACCATATCAACTTATATAAACTTATGTTATTTAATTATTTTACATATTATTTTTATTTATTATTATCATATTAAACTTCCGTAATAATATGCGGGGTTTCATCTAGTAGCATAAGATGAAGGGACATCTGTTGGATAAAAACCGAATGGCTAAGATCTGCGAGAACTGTACAGGACACTCTACAAGCAATCTCGGTCCTGTACTGTAGCTAACAGAGTAACGCAGATTTTCACCATTGTTTGCCTCAATCCAACGGTACAAAATACCAACTTCCTAATGGGTACCAATGAGGAACTGACCATGGTTAATTTCTTGCCACTAGTAATTTTGTGCAATCATAAATTTGTAGGTAAAAACTTTTTTCGTTAATTGGATCAGTATCATTATAAATTTATTCGTTTTGAAAAATGTCATTATAATTTTACTGTCATCCAAATTGTGCACTACTTATGAGGTGTTTGGTTGGTTACCATATTTTGCCATGTCACACTTTAATCATGTCACAGTGTTTTAGGCACATGTTTGTTTTGCTATCGTAACTGTGTTATGCCACACTTTTTTAGCCTTCAAACCCACATGTCATACTCTCAAATTTAGAGCTAAGCATGCCACACTTGTGGCCAACTAGTTTTGAGCCACACCTGTGCCAACATGCCACACAGGATTAGTTATGACAAGGTTAGACGTCAACCAAACATTCCCTTATCCTTTCGATGTATTTATCAAATTTTTTGGACTAAATTGCTCTATTCTTCCTTCTTTTCCTTCTTCCTCTCCCTTTCCTCTCTCCCATTTTCCGGTGAATTTCGGCCACGATGGCCACCTCTACCTCCACGTCCATCCCATGCTCGACCTTTTCCTCCCTCGCCGGCCACCACATCGGCAGTGCAAAAACTTGAGTGCGTCACTGCCATCCCCAACACTCTAGATCTGGTTCAAGGGAAATGCAGTGGACATTGCCACTGTCCTCCTATGTTGTCGGGAAGGAGATGGAAGGTCGGCATCATCCAGCTTGTCGCCAGAGTGCGGAACAAACGGCAACTGCGAACTCTAGGCTAGAACAGCTTCATGCCTTTCGAATGGCTATAGGCGTGCTTTGACCCATGCTCAACGAGCGCTGCCTTATCCAGGGCAACACCCATGAACTGGCCACCATGGTCGCCACACTGGCTCGCTCCTCCGTGCCGTAGGCGGCAAGCTAAGTTGCACTTGTGCTTGCTCACCGCCATGGCCATTCTTTCCTTGAACCAATAGGCCTCGATGGTCCTCACGTCATAAGATAGAGAAGGAAGGGAGGAGGCTGGCACAAGGGTGGAGGGCGGGTTGCACCGATGCTTGCACGCTAGCTTTGTCTAGCGCTGCTGCTGGCGATGCGAGCTCGTCGAGGTTGTCTGCTTCTCTGTCATGGAAAAAAGGAGAGAGGGGAATGAATAGAGGATGCATGATGAAAACAATGGCATTTTGATAAAAAAATTTTGAAAAATGCATCGGATGGTAAGTAGTGATATATACCAGTCAAATTATAATGACAATGTATCAAAATACATACATTATTGGCAAAAATTACCAAGAACTTTCAAAGTTTGTGCTCTTTGTTAGAGGACACCGCAAGAACGCTTTGCACCGAAAAAAATGGTAATTAGCTACTGGACACCCACGATATTATTTCATTATATTCGAAAGAAATGGAGAGAGAAACTATGGCAAAGTATGAATATGTCCTTGTCTTCATCGGTTAGTGATCAAAGTTAATCCACATCTCTCAATCTATGAATCCACATCACAGTTAATCTATAGGCAATTGGACCATGGACAAACCTGTTTTTAATGTCTCTCTTTATTTCTTTTGGATATAATAAAATAATATCGCAGGTGTCCATCAGCCAATTTTTTTTTTTACTCACGTCAAGCAGAAATTCTTTTAGTGTCCTTTCGCAAGGAACGCAAACTTTGGGTGTCCCGTAACAAATTTTGTATAAATTATTTCAAAATGCATAAATTTATAATGATATAGATCCAATTAAGCCAACTTTTTACACATGTTTTCTTTAGTAATTTAAAAGTCAAATGCTAAATAGAATACCATGAACCCTGAAAATTTAGTTTTAAAATTTAAATTTTGACTCGCTTATAAAGCTATAGAGCCGATCCAACAGCCTCCGCTCGCTGGATCTTTCCTCTTTCTCTCTCGCACCCTCTCACCGGCGATCAACCTACCAGTCAGAGGAGGAGGAGGAGGGAAGGAGCGGGAGGTGGCGGAGAGCTGCGTGGACGGGGTGGTGATGGAGATGGTGGCGGCCTACTGCGGCGACTTCTACGCCGCCAAGCCGGAGCTTGCCGCCCGCCACATCGAGGCCATCGGCTTACAGGTCGGCCACCAGCTCACCAAAAGGTACTACGCCCACCCCACAAAAGAATTGGAGGGATTTGCTGCTACGCCCCTCCCCGATCCTTCCGGTGACCCCCAAATTGACGAATCCCTCTTGCTCGTCCTACTAGTCGCTCATTCTGATTCTTGTTGACGCCGATACATCTTGAAACCTTGCTTTTAGTCTACCTGAGTGAGGGTTTGTTAATCAGATTTGACGATAATACCGAGCCTTGACCCTCATCGCGGAGCATTTCTTGTCTTTAGGAGCAGGGCGTTGCCTGCAATGAAATGTCCACCTTATTTCCTTGATTCCATGATCTTCGATTCTTCTTCGATTTGTACCTGAACTCGGAGAAGAACAGATTCTCATTCATTTAGGCTGCTCGCCGTTGAATTACAGGGGCTATAAAATAGCCTGCACAACTGCCTTGTCAAGGTCGATGTGGCTGGTGATGCTAAAGGTGCAATCTTTTAGGATAACGCATTTCAAGATAATGTTAAATTCCAATGAAATTTTTTGTTTTCAACTTCAGTAGATTGAACAAAACTCAACTTAGATGTCTAAAATCTCGAACAGGGCACTTGTTTAACCATTTACTGATGTTGTTTATAACTTTGTGATTGTAAACGGTTTATCTCATCATGAACGCCATTATTGTAATTACTGCATATTAGTCTTTATCGATACATCTCATAACTGGTTGCCATCAGCACCAAAGCTCGGTCAGACAGGGTCATAAATATACCATGCGGTCACGTGCTCATGACCATACAGACTAACAGAGTATTTTATTTAAGGAAGTACAATTCATTTTACTGCGTACCTGGCTTTTAGTAGAGCATTTTGGATTTCAGTACATCGTCAAATGCATACTGGACAGGTTCATATGATTTACCTTTAAAGATCTTGATGGCATAGAGCATTCTGGAGTTAATTACTCCCGAGCATTCTTCTTGAAATTAATGATATATTTCCTGGACTCGTGGAGTTCCTGATATATTTAACTTCAAGTTCGAACGACTCAACTAGCTGAACAATTGTTTAAAGGAACTTTGTAGCGATACTTTGGTTTGTATGCGACAGAAATTGATAATATGCTTCTTTTGAAAAGACTTGGGATTTGACATACACACAATTTTCTCATGTCAATGTATTTGATCGTTATTATTAAATTCTCTGGCAAAAGGCGTAGACAGCGACAAAAGTGCCTCTGCGTCGCCTGACTCGCCGCCTCTGCGGCTTTGCCGCCATCCCTTTTCCTCCCCCTCTGCGCTGTGACCAACCGACGTTGTCCAAGCTTCACCGGCATTCTATTTCCGGCGCCTCACAAGTTAGGAGGAGGTACGTGTGCTCCGCCCTCCCGGTGCGTAGCCTCAGCAGCTCAGCTACCCCTTCTCCGATTCTCCCTTCCCCTCCCCTGCAGTCCTGTCCTTGGGCCTCGCCGGCACTCCGGCCTCTTGGGCATCTTCGTCTCGACCATGGGCTAGCTAGGCGTCGTCGCAAGCTGCCGCCGCTGGTTCGTCTCCTCCGCCTGACGATCCCGGCCTTCCAGACCTCATAAGGTGAGGTGAGCTCTACGATCCCTTCCCCTCCCCTCCCTATTCCCTTCCTTTGCAGAGTCCTCATTTCTGCTCTCTGTTCATCCTCACGCAGGTTCCGATCGATTTCGCCGGCCACCGAAGCTTCCTCCGGATCCGCGAGACCACGACCCATCAGCCCTTCGGCTGACCACATATAGGTAGGCACAACACTGCTAGCCCCCGATCCCCTGTTCATAGCTTCCTGCTCATTCAGTTCCACATGGACGGTGTGGAAAGACAACCCATCTTCTTGCAGTTTCCACTTGCTAAATGTTGTGCCTACAATTGTGTTTCTATTTCGAGATATGATGCTTTTTTCATCTCTTTTCTGGGGTGTTATATGTGGTCATTTGATTGCTCATCAGATTAGTTAGGTTTAGCTTAATGGCAACATATTGTGTTTATGCTATGTGCCTACGAGCAGATGATGCATCTCTTCAGTTTCCCCAGCTTCCTTCCATTTCCAACAAATAACATTTAAATTTTGTTAATTTATTGCCCACCATTTTTTTTGGCAGAATGACAGAGTACCAGTGCATTGATGGTGTTCATTTCGCCAATCTTTGGTAATTTTGATGCATACATCATCAAGGATTATCTATAAACCTGACAGTCTTGGCATATTACCATATCCAACTATTGAATTTGGCTACTCCAAAGGTACCATTCTTTTACATCCAAATCTTGGTTGACTTAATCTATTTACCTCTATATGCATTTCGAGACAAAGCTTATTCCAGCTCCATAGATTCATAATTATCTGTTTGTTTTTTATTGATTTTTCCAAAATGTTATCTCCGGTTCCTAAATATTGAACTTGTTTATCTTTGGCTATTTTTTTTTGATAGAAATCTACAATATTTATGTGGTCTTTCTTACCCAATTACTATTATGTGATTCACACAATCATTTTGGAACTTACTGATAGTGATAGTGGGCATCCTCACATTAAAACATTTATTCCTAATTTCAGGTTTGCACCAATCATTCATAATAGTTGACATCTACAGCTCAATGCATCATGGGGAACAAGAGCAATTATTTCTTTCATGCTGACCTGCACAACGAGGTAATTATCTGTATTCCACAATATGGAACAGTACACTTCCCCAGTTTTTGTTTGCAGGTGCAATAGATTGATCTATACTTCATACTATATTTCTATGCATGAGACAACTGCTTATCTTCTGTCCAGGCCGAGTTATCTTCAATAAAGAAGTTTCTTTTTTCAGCAAGAATGGGTTAGTGCCTTTTCTTTTCAACCTTAAAAATCTTAAATGAAGGATATTCAGATAGATCATTTCTGTAAAAAATGAACTTGCTGGTTTCTATTTAATAGCCAGGTGGTGAAGTAAACCAATAGAATCCTCTTACGGTAATCATATCTAGAGCAAACTCTATAATTATGTGAATCATGCATATTGTAACAACTGCAGTAGTCTAAAACTGGATTTTTGTAAGTCAAGACAACAATCCCAAACCCAAAAAAGGGATATAGTTGGTTCAATTGAAGATATTGATATTTGTCAGAACTCTAAACAAACCATATTTTATTAATGTATTTCTTTCATTTAAATGGCACAGTTGACTTCATACCTTAGTTTTCTTTCCATGGGATTCAACAACACATTACATCCAGTGCTCACCCCAAAGGTTCATTTCCATGGTGTTTCAACAACTTATTACATCAAGTGGTCACCCCAAAGGATCAATGCATTGATTTCGCACAGGTACTTTTATTCTACAAAAGTATCATCCTCTTGATCTGTAATAATATCCATAATTTACTGAACTTCTTATCAGTGATCACATCAAGAGTATATGTTATGCCCCAATGGATCATGCTTCCATATCTCTAGCTATACTGCGTGGTTCTCTTTTGTGCTTTGCTAATAAAGTTCTACTTCATTATATTATGGCATGCGATGTTCAATTCTTTGAAATCCCTTCTCAGTTCAAACCATTCTAGATAGGTCCTGCCATATGCTCCAATGGGTGCAGTTCGGACTTTTAATATTTCTTTTCCTTGAAAGCAATATTCTTGCTTTGATTTTTTTATTTTGGCTTGCACTGCATATTTATCTTTTTTTTGTTTTTGCAAATATGATTAGGAAGTTTTTATTATGAGTTGACTTCATGCCATGATTTCATTAAGCATTTTTTGTTTATAGATACAATAGTTTGTTCCCCTTTTTGTGATTTGAAAATATTTCCGATAACACTTATGAATGCCCATATAATATGAATTTTTTACACATATTGTCGGGGATAGCTTCAACAACATCCAATACCAGCTTATGTGCAAAATTGCTGTGAATAGACGATGTGATGTTGTTTTTATCAAGCTAAAGCACTAAATTGTCTTTGCAATGCAGGTTCTATTGAAGAGATTCCATTTGTTCGTGCGAAGATTTATATGTACATACTCCCTCTGTTCCAAAATATAAGAGATTTTGGTTGGATGTGACACATCCTACTACTACGAATTTGGACATGGTTTCATGTGTCCAGATTCGTAGTAATAGGATGTGAAACCATGTTCAAATTCGTAGTAGTAGGATGTGTCACATAGACGGAAGAAGTATATGTCAGACCGTCTTTTAATGACTGTGGTTTGTAACTGTTTTTTTCCCTAATATAATCCAATGTACGCATGCGCCACTTTTCTGTGGTTGATATTTTAGTGTACACGATCGTACAGATAGCCATCCAAACAAACCCATCAAAACAATTCATATTTGAATTTCGATGGCATGATTCGAACGCACTGTTGACTATAGATGATTTTATTATGGTTTAAAACCTTTGAATGTCAGTACCGACATGCAGCGTAGCGCGTGACTCTTTCTAGTAATACTCTATAGAACAAATATAACTGCTCACTGAAATATTTGCACTCTTTATTGGTTTCTTACCTCCAGGCCAATGCTGCAAAGTTAACCATAGTTTCTGTTCAGAATCAGATATACTATGGAACACCCTCGATTTAGTGATCATCTTGAAGCAATCATATTTATCTGCAAAGACTTTTGGTCAGAGTTATTCAAGAAGCAAATTGACAATCTGAAGACTAATCATAGGGTAATGAATGTAAAATTCATACCTTATTTTGCACTTGTGACAAAACTGATGTTACTTGACTTCCCTATATGCAGGGCATGTTTGTTTTTCAAGATAACCGTTTCCGGTGGCTTACTCTTGTTTCTGTAGATCCATCCGTAGCGAGCATGGATGCAACTGAGAATGATTCTACAACACTGGGTGATGGCGCAGCCCAAACAACAAGCATGCTTCTGTACTTTCCATGCGGGATAATAAGAGGTGCCTTGACCAATTTGGGGATTCCGTGTTCTGTCACTGCAGACATGTCCAACCTTCCAGCATGTGAGTTGCACCACTTCTCATGTCTTTTACATACCATGCAACACCATGAGGCCGCATAATGCACTCACTAGATGGTTCCACGCATCATCGATGTCCGCCAAGAGAGAGCAGGAGATGGGTGGGTACAGGAGAGAGGTGATTGACTTGCTGCTTGCGCTGCCAATAGCTGTTGCAGGATGTCAACGGTTCTATGTTGCCGTGCACCGTCAATGTCCGCGGAGCGAGAGGAGGAGGAGATGGATGAGGACAGTAGATGCTGCTGCAGATTGTGTAGCAGCCTAGCAGGAAGAGAAGTGGAATGAAGTGAAAGAAGTTTACATGGGAAAGAAGATGACTGCTTAGTTTTATTTGCCACGTTGGGTACCATACACTGATTACACGATACAATCGTTCTCCTATTTTTTCTCTATGTGTTAAATTTGGATGTTACCACATGCCCCCTGCATAAAACACGTGGTCTTAGGGTGATAATCTCTATCTGTCATATGGGCTTCCAAGTGCCTAGTAAAACGTTCTCTTTGTAGCATGTCATAATAAATAAGTAATTTTCTAAGAATGATTCACACAACTCGGCATAAACATTCACAACTTAGATTATTACCCATTGAGCACTTTGCACATAGACCCTAACGGTAAAATTGTCTTTTGGTGTCAAGTCCCTAATCTAGAAATGATTTCACTCCAATTATAAACTTTAGTCCCTTTCAAGGTCTTCAAACATTTATCAGTCACTTTATTATTATTAGTAGCTCATAATCATTTACCGATAAATCACCTCACCCAAACTAGGAGAATCAACTGGCTGAATAATTTACTTCTCAAGCCGATTAATAAATTCCATCATGCCTTATAGCAACTTTATCCATAGCAAATTAAGATTGACTGAATTTCACAGGATCAATTCGGCTATACAATCAAATTTAAGCTCATACCCCCAGCTATGCAATGTGGGCTGCCATCCTCGGTCAGACCGGCATTAAAGCTACGGTCAGACCGGTCTTGTGCTCGGTCAGACCAACGAAGAAACCACGATCAGACTGGCATTGAAGCATCGATTAGACCGGCCATGTGATTGTGATTAGACTGACCTGATCTAAATTCTCACACAACTTCCAATCAAGCATCGGCTTTTTAAAACGAATTTGTTTCTCCTATCTTGATAACCAGATGCTTGTTGTGTTAAATCATTGGACAAAATATCCTTTCTTCTAGACGCATGAAAAAAAATTGTAACATCCAACTAGTATGTCTAGATGAATACTAACTCAAGTGGATATTGAAACAACAATTATCAAAGCATAAAAACTCCTAGCCACTTGAAGTATGATCAATAATGAGTCACCAAAGTCAAATGTCTCACACGCATGTATTCCAATAAACTACAAATGTAAGTAATCGGCTTAAGCATGGATGCAAAATTATTCTAATAGGGCCAATGTTGCAACAACAACATTTCTAGATAATAATAAAGCAAAACTAGCACATTGGCCATTCACACAAGTCGAATTACTAACCAGTAAAGCTTTCATGATGCAATGATTATAAAATCGATATCTCATATGGTGATCCATAAAAACATACGGATTTGGCTTTTAATAAATATCATAGACTCATGAGCTAAATCATACTTCAAATAAATTATATGCTAACTCACCAATTCTGTCACTCAGAATTGGCCTTTGCAACATGTATGTGTAATATCAATTTGATAAGCAAAAAACACATGTGTTAGATAGCAAGCAATGTTCTAGCATGGCATAGGCATAACATAATGATGAACATAATAAACATACCTTTCCTTAGCATCCAACAAATGGCGGCTCAAAGATGTGATGTTGTACCCATTGTCATTCTTCTCTCTCGATCTCCTTAGAAACATGTTAATTATCTTGCCCCCCGAGCAAAATCGGCTTTCCTTAGCGCTTGATTTTGAAGGCAAGATAAACACCGTATTGATATTCATAGCATCATGTGGAAGAGACTTATCTAGAATGACCGATGACTCTTCACTCAAGAAATTAGACTTATCACTACTTTGGGAAATCACCGGTCTCTCGATATTTACCTCCTTAGGTCTCCATACTCGCTTATGTACTGCTCGAGGCTCTAAATTGTTACATGTTTTGTTCTCTACATCTTCGGCCTTTGTCTCCTTTTAACCTTTGGCCTGAAGACGTTGTAGCCTCCTCTTTTGAGAGCGGGATAAGCCTAAAGGTAACCACTTTGACTTTGTTTGTGTTCCAGGAACCAAATAATGATTTTTGTTACCTTCATTCGAATCGAAATCTCCTGTGTTGCTCTCGGACGTCTTAGTTGTCTCTGGTGCCCCTCAGTTCAGATCGGCCATGGAGCTCGGTTAGACCAGCTATAGATCGTTGGTCAGACCGAGCTTGAGGCTCGGTCAGACTAGTCGTAGGCTGGCGGTTAGATCGCTGCTGTTGACAGTCACGACATCGACTTCGGTCTTCCTTGCTTGTAGCCCCTCTGTTGGATCTCTAGTAGATATTTGGACGTTTTGGGACTCCTCCTTGATAGCAACGACCTCCAAAACTTTAGTTTATTTTCTCACCCACACCTTCCTCACCTTTTTCACCTTTGATCTATCAGACCGATTCTTTTGTGGGAAATGGCCTTGACTAGAGTTAGATGAACGACTTGGTACTGACCTTGGTGATTCCTACCATTCTTGATGAAATGATATAGGTGGTTGAGGCATCCACGGCATGTAATACATAAAAGGATAACCGAATGATAGCATTGGATATGGATACCATTGCATCATAATCGGAGGTTTGTATGGAGTTGGTATTGTTGGTGGCTCTGGTTGCTTTGGCGTTTGACCAAATCTCTTTCTAGGAGATTATTTTGGTCTTCTTGAATCATTAGGCCAATTATTGAATCATTGACCGTCCAATCCTTTCTTGTATTTAGCCATAAGCATATCAAAAGTAAGCTTTGGCTTTTTAGTCTTGTTGGAACTATTAGATGACTCATTTTTATTAACTTCGAATCATCGGCCTTTGTATTATAGAACTTAGTTATCTCGGGCTGAGGATCCCAATAATAACACTCTTCCCTCTTGTAGACTCGGCTTGACTTGGCCGAATCAACACTCGCTTGTTGTCAAAATCTATAGGAGCAATAGGGAGAGGATCACAAACAATTCCGGTCTTAGCCATAGGTGTAACCGAAAAAGTCTCACAAGTAACTGATGAATTATTAATCGGTCTTTGCTCCATCAAGCTTGCATCTTTAAAATAATCATGAAATTCATGCTCCATTTGTGACCAAGTAGAATTTGAATTAGGAGCAAGTAAACTAAACCATATAAATACAAAGTTTGATAAAGAAAAAAGAAATAATTTCAACTTCAGCAAATTGTCACTACCGGCCTTCCCATATTGATCAATAAACTGGCCAAAATGTTCAATTGTAGTCCTATTGTCTTCACCTGTGAATTTTGTGAAGCTGGGCACCTCAAATCCTTGTGGGTATGGGACCAAATCTACGTGTTTAGGATACGGCCTTTCATATGTATACAATGTTGCTTTAGACTTTATTTTACCACTACCCCTGCAAGACATTGTCAATCTCTTTTTTAACACTCACCTTTCATATGTATACAATGTTGCTTTAGACTTTATTTTACCACTATCTTGCAAGACATTGTCAATCTCTTTTTTAACACTCACCTTTCATATGTATACAATGTTGCTTTAGGCTTTATTTTACCACTATCTTGCAAGACATTGTCTATCTCTTTTTTAACACTCACATGACCGATCTGTCATTCGGTGTTAGATGACAACAATATCCCAGTTTTACTTGTAATGTCAATTCTTGATTGACAAACAATCCGAACCGTCACTTAGTTCGGCTATATTTTCTATAGCATTATTGTCTAAACTAGTAATGCAATCCGAACCATTACTTGGTCCGGCTATACTTGTTATTGCATTATCATCTAAGCTAGTACTTAAATTATTGTCATCCACTCGGCTTTCCAGAGCTTCATGCAACGCATGATTAACATCAAGAAATACCTGTCCATTCAATCTCTCTTTAATAGAAACAAGCAATCCATTATACGCAAGGTTGGCCAAATCTCTTTCAGTTATATTCAAATTAGAACATCAGTTTCTAGCATCTCTAAACCTCTTAATATAATTAGTGACAGACTCATTGTACTTTTGCTTAGCCAATGTTGAATCAGATAACCTAAGCTTAGTTTCTCCAGTATAAAAATAATCATGAAATTTGTATTCTAGTTGAGCCCAAGTATAGATAGAATTTGCAAGCAAAGAAGTAAACCAAGTGAAAACAGTTCCTGACAATGCCAAAGGAAATAAACACAATTTAAGAATATTGGAACTACTTACTTCATCACATTGAGCTAAAAATTGGCCTCTGTGTTCATATGTGATCCTATTATCCTCACTTCTAAATTTTACAAATTCGGGCACCTTGAAATCATGAGGATATAGGATTGAATCAAAGTAATCAGGATAAGGCTTTCGAGTAGCCTCATTCTTTGGCTCAATTTTAAAGTTTCTCTAATCGTAGCACATGTTCGCTCATACAAATCTCCATAAATTTTAGGTCTTAATTGATTATTTTCTTGTTCTTGTGGCCTAAAGGATTCGGGCACCACAAGGTTTTGAGAGTAAACTTCCTGCCGGCCATAACGTCTGTACTGTATCGATCCATCCAGTTGATGATTTTGGACTAGCTCATAGCAATTATTGACGCAAATAGCATGAGTGTATGGAATAACATGACTAACAATATTAATAAGAGGCGAATAACAATTAAAACTAGTATCGTTAGTCGTAGCACAAAAATCTAGAAAAGGTTCTAGGGCGCCGGTCTGACCGGCTACAGGTAGCCCGGTCAGACCGGCCAAATTCTCGGTCGGACTGGCGTCAGGCCTAGTCTGATAGTTCAGGTATCTGGTCTGACCGGCCTTAGGCCCGGTCTGACCGGTGGTCAGTAATATGGTCAGACCGGCCACAGGAGGCACGGTCTGACCGAGATAGGGCATGGTCTGACCGGCAGAGGGAGAGGTTTGACCGTCATCACGCATGACTGACCATTGGCGGCTAGGTTCTGTGTGTAACCGATTCCTGTCCAATCGGCTTTGTAAATACCCGTTGATCCATCCGTATCACTATAGGCATATTGTATAGGAACAAAACTAGATATAGCATTAGATTGTTGATAACTGGTTATTGTGGAGCCAGTTTTCTTAACCACATCATCAAATCTAGTATTAAAAACATCTTCTAACATATCATCAAATTTATCGATATAAACACTAATAGATGCATCTATACAACGATTAATAGTTTTTTGAATAGCAAGGGATAGATCGGGCGGATCGGAGGTTACCTTTTGGAGACGCCTTGATTGATCTTGGCGAAGCGTGCGAGCATCGTCTTCTCTAACACTGCCACTTGTTCTTCAAGGTCCTGCCGCTCCTCCACGGTCAAATTCTCCTTGGTGAGCTTGTCGACGATCATGTCCTCGCTTGTCATGGTTGATGAAGAAATTTCTTGATTAATTTCAGCTGTATTGATCTAAACCGAAATTTTTTGATCGAATAGACTAATATATGGTCTTGATTTCCTTGGTATAATGTAGTATGTGCAGCTAGCAAAGATATTTGAACTTTTGGTAATCAACCGTGTGGACTTAGAAAAAATTTGAGAACTAATCTAAAGCCTCCCAGAACGCCGATGCAATTGAATCGGCTTTGATTTCTTTTTTGGGTAACCGCGTGTGTAGTAGATCGCAACGATATTGCCTCTGATTGGTTTTTTTATTCCTCTCGTCAATCCGTGTACAGGCAGAAAACAACGATCGATACTTTGTGCGTGGTTCTTTGGATGACCAACAGAACACCGTCACCGAATAGAATTCCGCGAGGCAATAAGCGTCAAGGCACGCGTGAGTTTGCTTCGGTTACTCTCGTCGGCGACTGCAGATCTGATCTTTGGTGCCGCTGCTCTTGATGTCCTCGACACGTGCGCGTGCTTGTAGTAACCGGCCTTGGTGCAACGTAGGAATATGATGGTGGCCGGCTACAGTAGTTTGATTCAACTTCTGACCGAATAACGTCGCCGCCGAATAGATTAATTCGGCGAAGAAACAAGCGTGATATATAGCACCGGTCAATTTATAAATTGATTTCAGCCGGATTAGATGGCCGAAAACTTTACCGTTTTCTAGCGGAGTTCATCAAAAATCGTGCTGACAACTTTTTTTTTTTTGGCAAAAATACAATCATGATCGGACACCTAAATGACTTACGGTGATATAGAGTCGTAAACCATCTAAATATAGCAAAAACTAAATCAAGATGGATTTTGTAAACCTAAATCAGCTAGTGGAGCCAATTTAAAGATCAAAACCGGTCTCAAGACCGAATTAGATCGATATAAAGATAACCACCTATTTCGTGGACAAGTCAAAAGGTTTATGAGATAAACTTATAAAAGGGCATCACACTCTCGTAGCGAAGACGAACGATTTACAGTGAAAATCGATAAAGATGGACAAAACTAGGTAAAGTAGAAAACATGGCTGAAAAGAAAAGGTAAAAGAACTATTTGATAGATTGAAGAAATTATGGTCTGTGTTTAGAATCGAATCAGCTTTGGCTTTTATAAAGGGGTTGGTCTTGCCTCCTATAGGACCTCCTCCACATCAAACTCGGTGTCAAAACCAATTAAAACTCAAAAAATACCTCTTCATGCAAGAAAATCCAAGACCTGACAAAATTAGACTCAGAGTCGGATTCAGCCGGTCTGACTGACCACATGCCGCCGGTCAGGCTAGCCCCAAACAACCGGGTCCTGTCTAAATTCGGTCATATGTTCCTATTTTTATTTTAGGTGTCAAATTTGGGTGTTAATAATTTGTATCAATTTCCATTAAAAAATAGGTTAAATCAATATAACATATCTGCTAATTTTTTAATTGTCTGCATGATTAAATTAGTATAGGTGTATTGCTAACTAATATACTATCTCTGTCCTATATATAATATAAGGGATCTTGGCTATGCATTTACATAGTCAAAAGGTATACCTTGTATTATGGAACATAGGGAGTACTGAATGTGGTTTTGTGTTTATGTGTTTAGGACACAAATACTGCCGGCTTTTATGAATGAATTTGAGTGGCGCGATTAGCTGTACAGAAGACGAGCCTAGCCATCAACACTTCTGCTGCTCTTTGGAGATGAGAAGGGAAAGGGACCGGGGGGAGGAGATAAATGGATAAGGGTAATTTTTCATATTTTCTCAGGGTTAGAATCAATCAAAGTTTTTCGAGTGATGGTATGTGAAAGAGGAAAGATATCTGTCTATGTCCACGCTTATTTTAAAAGCAGTCTTGCATACGTGCAACTTTGTGTAGATGTGTGTAACACAAAAGGCTGCCTTTCGAAGCAAGCATTATCGATCGGCCTCTAGCCAAACACAAGAGCATTACAGTTAGGCATAGATAAACAAACTAAACATACCAAAAATAACTGCATCTTCCTATGGCCCTCACAAACTACTATCTGAACACTCACATAAACTATTATTCTATTTTCTTACACGCTTAAAATAATTTATGGCTTATTCGCTCTCTTTTTTTCCCTTGTGATGGCACCTTTTTTATTGTGTGGTTGACTAAATTTACCATTCCTAGATCATGTTAGCGGTCTCTTAGATGTTTCCCTTACTTTGTTTTGACCCGTTTGATTTTCATCGATCCATCCACCATCATTTTTGCTTATTTCAAAGCTGTCTTGGACATCTGCAAGTTTGCATAGATGTGGGACCATTACAACAGGCATAAACAAAAAGCAGTAAACAGATGATCTTGTCCATCCACATCTAGAAAAAATTATCTAAATCATACTACAACCCTCAAATGCTATTCGTAGGTGATAGACTACGACCATGTCTTTTAAATAGTGATCTTTTAGACGTGTCTGTGTTTTATTTTGGCTGGTTTGCTTTTCCTCGATTCTCTCACCATAGTTTTTGCTTATTTCAAAGCGGTCTTGCACATACGCAAGTTTGTATATATATGTAAGACGATTATCAATAGATAAACTACCCACCCACATATAAAGAAATGTATATATCGTAGTATGACTCTCACATGCTATTGATGGGCGATAGACTATGACCCTGCCACTTTGCATAGTGGTCTTTTTAGATGTGTCTCAGTTTGTTTTTTCTCGTTCATCCTACCATAATCTTTGCTTATTTCAAATCAGTCTTGCACAAGTTTGTATATATATGTGGGACTATTACAACTAGGCATAGATAAAAGCACTAAATAGATGAACTTGTGCACTCACATATAAAGAAAATGTCTATATCATACTATACCCTCACATGCTACTTGTAATTGAACAGACTACCACACTATCACTTTACATAGTGGTCTTTTGGATGTTTCCCTCTTTTCCTCGATCCTCTCACCATAGCCTTATCTTATTTCAAAGCCATCTTGCACATATGCAGGTTCGTATAGATATACATGGCAAAAAAGCTACCTTCCCAAGCAAGCTTATTCATTGCCCTCTAGCCAAACACAAGAGCATTACAACTACACATAGATAAACCCACTAAAGAGATGACCTTGTCCACCCACAAGGAGATAAAATGTCTACATCACACTATGATCCTCGCATGTTACTCCTGGATCCACCCACCATTAATTACTTGTGATGGCTTTTGAGTGGTCTTATAATACCATATTTGTGGGGCTACTTTGGTAGGAGAACATCTTGGGCGAAGGGCCAAACAATAATGCCAAGAGATACTGGTGGGGTTGTGTATCCTTCCAAGCATCCTTCTGATGTTGGGCTATCAAGCTCAACCTCGGTTCTTTCCAAGCATTCCAAGGGTAGATTACCTGAGTGGTGTCTTCATCATCACTTCCTATCCCTCTTTGTGGAGATGGTGGTGGGTTTTGTGGGACTAGAGATTGAGATGGAGTTTGGAAATACCATTGGAGGCGTAGCTTCATTGTTACCAGCTATAGCCCACGAGTGGTATTTTCCTCCGCAAGGTGGTCTCCTCCCAATCCATGATCAACATATCCAATTCATCTAGGGCATCTTCATATGCCTCGTCTGCAGCGCACATCCACTTGGAAAAGTGGATGGATGACTGCCCCTCAAGGCGCCTCACCTTCCGGATATGGTAGCGACAATCACCAGCTTCACGACATCGATGTAATGAAAATGGAGTCCCCACAACCTCGTTGTTCTAGATCTTACATAGTCACATGAATGCCTCATGCGACGCATCTTAAAGTGCAACCTCTTTGCTGGCTCGAAGGTGGCGGGACTAGAACACATGTTCTTGACGGCCCTCTTCCATGGTTTCATGTAGATCTTCATCTTCCAATCCTTTCAGAATGCACATATTGTTATATTAAATGGGCTAGGCCCAATTTAATCTTAATAAATTTCATGGGCCCACAATTAATGTTAAGGGATTAATATCACCTTGAAAATCTAAGTGGAGGGACCTCAACTTAAATAGGTTGCTATCAGAGAGCACCTGTTGAGTGATTGAGATGGTGGTGGGATTGCCACACGCCACGCGCATGCGCGGAGCCGAGCCGAGCCGAGCCAGCTGGTTGACCATGGGCGAGGCATGGCGTGGCCGGCTCTGGTTGGTGCTGCTGCTGCTCTCTCTCTCTCTAATGTTATGTTTTGATGTAACTGACGGAGGCGCTCGTTACTATAGCAATGGACAGGAAATCAATCGGCTTGATACTGCTATTACTCCTATAATGGATGGACAATTCAATCTCGATTTGATTCCTCTCGGAATGTTACTCTCTTGCACTATATAAATCGTACCTTCGGGATAGGCAGATGTATAGTAGTCCATCCTCTCTTTCATAGGCGTGGGCATGGGCAAGGCGTGGCATGGCTGGCTGGCTGATGCTGTTGCTGTTGCTGTTCTCTCTCTCTTACGTTATGTTTTGACGTAACCAACGGAGGCGCTCGTTACTCCAGCAACGGACGAGAAATCAATCGAATTGATACTAGTGTTACTCCTGTAACAGATGGACAATACAATCCTGATTTGATTCCTCCCGGAATGTTACTCTTTCGCACTATATAAATCCCACGCCGGGATAGGCAGATGTACAATAGTCCATCCTCTCTCTCGCACTCTGACACTTGAGAAAGTCCTTGTTCTTCTGTTCCTGCCCTGCTTCTGTTTCTTCAGTTCTGATCACCTGCGTGCACAGGGTCTCAGGACTAGCAGGCCTCCGGAACTCCGTCCGCTTGCGTACCTACACGGGTAGGCGGGCGATCAAGTTTTTGGGGAGCACACTCTCGCGTGACTGCACTCTGCACTGCATCATCTTCATGTCAACTGGTGGCGGGAACGGTGACAATGGTGGAGGCGGCAACGGCGCCATTGGTGGGCGAGAACGGCTCCATCAACAGAGGCAACAGCACCAACACTGCCTCACCCAGTACCGGAGCGTTCTTCGGGTATGTCAAATTCCTAACTATAGTGTTCAACATGTTTCTTGGTGATGGTTATTTTATTATTAGCATGTTCATGTTTAGTGCTGTCACTGGATCACACTACTATATACATGTCATTCTTAATATAATACTTTTTTTGATTAAAATATGCTGAATCATGACTGTATTTTCAACAATCCAAAAACTTGATAGGTCCTTTTCGGTAGTTGGCTTTGCTATATCACTAAAACCTCACGCATTCGATGGTTCAAACTATAAAAGATGTAAAGCACGTGCACTACTGTGGTTGACAGCTATGCAATGTTTCTTTGTTTCTCAGGGCAAGACGACTGAACGACCTCTCTTGCCTGAGGAGGAGGCTAAGTTCAAGTCTGCGGATTGCTTGTTCCGTGGAGCACTGATCAGTGTACTAGCTGACAACATAGTGGACATGTACATGCACATGCCTTCAGGGGAGGACATGTGGGATGCACTTGAGGCCAAATTCGGAGTTTCCGATGCTAGTAGTGAGCTGTATGTCATGGAATAGTTCAATGACTACAAGATGGTCGATGACCATTTTGTAGTAGAACAAGCTTATAAGATTCAGGCGCTGGCAAAGGAACTTGAGAATAACAGCTGTAAGTTGCTGGACAAGTTTGTGGTGGGTGGCATTATTGCCAAATTGCCACCTTCTTGGTCGGACTTTGCCACTTCTCCAAAACACAAGAGGCAAGAGTTCAGTGTTACTGATCTCATTGGCTCTTTGGGTGTTGAGGAGAAGGCGAGGGCAAATGACAACCATGACAAAAAGGTTGAGGGAGGTTCTAGTGCTAATTTGGTGCAGAAGAAGAACCCTCATGCATCTCACAACAACAAGAAGAAGGTCTAACCTGGTATTAAATCCAAGGCTACAACCAATTTTAAGAAGAAAGGCAAGGACAAGGCAAAAGAAAACTTCTTTGTGTGCTGTGAGCCTGGTCATTGGGCCAAGGATTGTCTTGATCACAAGGACAAAAAGTCTGCAAACATGGTTATTAGCGATAGAGGAGGAACATCGGGGTATGGTAATTTTTTACCTATAGTTCTTTTTGTTTTTCACTCACCTGAGAGGTGGGTTGATACTGGTGCTAATATTTATGTGTGTGCTAACATTTCCCTATTTTTTTCTTATCAAGTCAGGGAATGTTCCTCCATGCTAATGGGGAACGGTTTGCTTGCAGTTGTTCGTGGTATTGGTACGGTCAATCTGAAGTTTACTTCGGGAAAAACCATGCAGCTGAAGAAGCATACCCCCTTAATAAAGAAGAATCTTATTAGTGGCTCTCTACTTTGTAGAGATAGTTTTAAACTTGTGTTTGAGTCCAATAAATGTATCGTATCTAAGTATGGAACATTTGTTGGTAAAGGTTATGACAGCGAAGGCTTGTTTCGCCTTTCTTTAGATGATGTGTGTAATAAAGTTGTGAACCATGTGAGCAATGATAATGAGTCCAATGTTTGGCATTCGCGACTTAGTCATGTGAATTTTGGTTGTATGAAGCGCTTAGCTAACATGAGTGTAATCCCGAAATTTACTTTGGTCAAAGGTTCTAAGTGCCATACTTGTGTTTAAACGAAACAATCTCGCAAGCCTCACAAGGCATCAGAGGCGAGAAATTTGGCACCGCTAGAACTTGTTCATTTCGATCTGGGCAAAATGAACAACGTGTTGACTAAAGAGGGAAATAAATACTTCATGACACTTCATGACACCTAGAGTACGACTTATATGCTCCAAACAAAGGGGATGCTAACAGCAACCTAGTATAAGTAAGGAATTGAGTAAAGCCTAACTGCACAAGGCTGACAATTCAAGGCCTAGTCCATTGTTCAGTTGTGGTCAGGTGTAGCTCCTTTTCTAGGTTGTAGTTCAATTTAACAGTCTCCACCAAAACACTGGTATAACAAACAGGTGCAGAACTCAGAACATTTCTTGTGAGCCCTAAAATTTGGTGAGGATTGTTAGATTAAATGGGCTAGGCCCAATTTAATCCTAATAAATTTCATGTGACTATAATTAATGTTAAGGGATTAATGCCACCTTGAAAATTTACGTGGAGGGACCTCAACTTAAATAGGTTGCTATTAGAGAGCACCTGTTGAGAGGTTGAGATGGTGGTGGACTTGCCACATGCGTGCGCGCGCCAAGCCGAGCCGAGCCGGCCAGCCGAGACCGTGGTCGTGGGCGAGGCGTGGTGTGGCGTGGCTGGCTGGCTGGTGCTGCTACTGCTCTATCTCTCTCTAACGTTATGTTTTGACATAATCAACGGAGGCGCTCGTTACTCCATCAACGGACGGGAAATCAATCGGATTGATACTGCTGTTACTCCTGTAATGGATGGACAATTCAATCTTGATTTGATTCCTCCAGAACATTACTCTCTCGCACTATATAAATTCCACCTTCGGGATAGGCAGAAGTACAATGGTCCATCCTCTCTCTCGTACTCTGACACTCGAGAAAATCCTTGTTCTTCTGTTCCTGCGTTGCTTCTGTTTCTCCGGTTCCGATCACCTGTGTGCACAGGTTCTCGGGACCAGCAGGCCTCTGGAACTCCGTCTGCTTGCGTACCTGCACAGGTAGGTGGGCGATCAAGTTTTTTGGGAGCGCACTCTTGCGTGATTGCTCTTTGCACTGCATCATCGTCATGTCAACTGGTGGCAGGAACGGTGACAACGGTGGAGGCGGCAACAATGTCACTAGGGGAGGCGAGAACGGTTCCATCAATGGAGACAACAACACCAACACTGTCTCACCTAGTACCGGAGCGTTCTCCGAGTATGTTAAATTCCTAACTATAGTGTTATACATGTTTCTTGGTGATGCTTATTTTGTTATTAGCACGTTCATGTTTAGCACTGTCACTAGATCACACTACTATATACATGTCATGCTTAGTATAATACTTTTTTGGATTAAAATATGCCGAATCATGACTATATTTCCAACACATATCACTTGGTTTCCATGGTGGACTGGCTTCTTATGGAAGCATAGCTTCTTTAGAAAGAACTTCGGCTGTTCAACATAACCGCCACAACTGGCTTTAGGGAAAACTCACGGGTTCCCTTTGAGGAGTTAGCCATCTTGAATGAAAAGTTTGGGATGGCACTAAGGTGTTGGGTGTATTGAAGGGAAGGGTAAACTTCTTTCTTAGATAGCTCTTGGAGTCCCTTGGTTTTATAGGCTCTGCATCTCTATCTGTTTAGCACCAAAAGGTTCATTTCTTAATGTGTTGTTGCCACGTAAGACAACCAATAGCAACATATCCTAGATATAGGGTTCTAAACATGCTAGTGTAAATGCTGATGCACTCAGGAGCTAGCTGATACAAAATGTATGTAAATGAATACATAACCCATTCAGCAATCCAACCTATAAAAAATAGATATTGAAGTTTTAGGAGATCGACACTTTAGTTGTTCCTCTGTTCCAATAAACAGTTGAATCAATCATTTTTATAATGTTATTCATACGAACAATGTATAATAATAATAATGCCACTGTACGTGAGTACTTATATCCCAACTTTGACAATTCATAAGCTCCATTCTCGCTGTTTTTTACAACAATACCACTAAACAATAAATATAAGAAAATGACTATAAATACGTATCTTACAAGCATCCAGAGATAGTTCAGATTAAAAATAGTACATCCAAGATAGACAAATGGTTCCACCCCATAGGTTTGGTTAACATTAATACACTTACAATATGGATAAAAAATTGACCCATTCCAAGATGTTTAATTGCTATTCTCAAACCTAACTCAAAAACTTATATACAGCACCAAAGGCACGTCTTCTCACATCTCGTTCCCAGGACACATCTTGAAACTCTTTGGTTGATCCATTAAGATGAGCTCGAAGGTTCGAGTGCAATCAAGGGTGCAGACAGGCCATCCCCAGACATGAAACATGTGACTGATCTTTGCGAGTTGAACTTGTCCAAGAATCTGTGTATTAGTCTTTATCTCATTGATAGCTTCAATGCAGCTCTTCCTCCCAACAAAATATTCGCTTAGCTCTAGAACAACAATGGTCCCCCCCAGCCCAGCATATGGAACATGCCCATGTACATATATTTTATCAAAATACTTCTTAATCTCCTCAAACAATCCGGCACCAACTATGCTATCAACATGACTTATGAGATATTCATCAAGAACCATCTTTTTAACATGAACCCATACGAAACAACATTCATAGTGGAGTTGGCTGATACCTCAATTCTCTATGCCCAAATGGATCCATAGGGGACCGGTCAAGGTTATCAACAACCAGGCCATGAATAAGCGAATTACATCCACGCCAACAACAAATGGTAAGTGACCATGCCTTACAATAGATTTTGCTAGGTTTGATGCCATAGATCAGAAAAATAATACAGGAAATCACCTGCAATGCTTGGCATAAACCCAATGAATAAGGTGATGAGGTATACCATATCGTTCCTTCAGGGGAACCTTGTTGGTGGTGAAGTCCAAACCATCATACATTTGCATCATATTTGCGTTAACCACTTCACTGCCAATCACTTTGGCTATATCAATCAGCAGCTTCGTTTTCCCCATTCCCATGGCATCAACAATCACCACCAACTTTTTTCCTAGCATATTGAGAAAGTGATCACGAGCGAAAGGTAGAAATGTAGTGCAAGATAAAACTAGCTATTCTCAAGGTTTCTTCAATCCAGCTAATGGGGAAAGTGCCTTAGCCTTTCTTGAAGCATATATCCCACCAAGAGATATTTTTTAATCATGTCTATCCATGTAGAGTCTAGCATATAGAGCTGGTCACATTGTTAGGCTCCTACTCCCCTAATTTTTTTTCTATTTAAAAGCAATGGAATGCTTTATAGCCTTTCATTGGAAATGGTAGTAATAATTTATTTTGCCAAATTATATTTTCTTTATCAAATAAAAAATATATACATTTATAATTACCTAATCTAAGTATTTTGTGTGAATTTATACTTCTTGCAATGTGTCCCACATAGGTTCATCTCATTACAAACTAAAAAAATACATGCAGTGCCAACTCAAGTAAACATATTCAGACAAACCAAAGAAACTCCATTACACTCAAATATCAAGTTTTATGATTAATACATCCTCCAGTATTTGGTTGACTCGCTCGATCTGACCATCAGTTGGTGTATGATAGGCTATGCTGAAGTTCAAGCGGGTTCCCAATTTTTCTTGTAGCTTCTGCCAAAACTTTGAGGTAAACTGTCTTCCTCGATTGGACACGATCTTCTTAGGTACCCCATGTAAACACATGATCCTTGCCAAGTAAAGTTCTGCTAACTTATTTCCCGAATAGGTAGTGTGGACAGGAATGAAGTGAGCAACTTTTGTGAGTCGGTCGATGATCACCCAAATGGAATCATGTCCAGATGACGTCCTGGGTAACCCTGTGATGAAATCCATTACAATCTTTTCCCATTTCCATTCCAAAATCTTAAGAGGTTGTAGCAGTCCTGCTGTCCTCTGATGTTCTGCCTTCACACGCTGACATACATCACAAAGTGCAACGAATTCAGCTGTTTCTCTCCTCATGCTGACCCACCAGAATTTTTCTTTGAGATTTTGGTACATCATGGTACTGCCGAGGTGAATGGAGTACTAGATCTGATCAGCTTTGGTGATTATCAGGTCTTTCAACTCCTTGTTTTTAGGTACACACAACCTTTCTCCCATCCAGATCGTTCCATGTTCATCTTCGGTGAAACCTCAGGCCTTGAGTTCCGCTATTTCAAGATCCTTTGTCTATGCTGCTCGAACTTGTTCCACGAGTTTGGGTTGTGCCTCTAGGGCAGCCACGAACCCATGTTCAATTATACCGAGATTTAGGCATTCCAAATCCCGTTGGACTTTGTTACATATTTTTTTCACCCATGTGACAATGCAGTAGGCTCTTTCTGCTCAAGGCATCTGCCACCACATTGGCTTTGCCAGGATGGTACTGTATTCCTATATCATAGTCTTTGATTAACTCCAACCATCTTCGCTGTCGGAGATTAAAATCGGGTTGTGTGAAGGCGTACTTCAAACTCTTGTGTTCAGTATAAACTTCGCAGCGATTGCCGATGAGATAATGTCGCCAGATCTTCAAAGCATGGACCACAGCTGCTAACTACAAATCATAAGTCGAGTAGTTATTCTCATGTGGACGCAACTGGCAAGAAGCACATGTGACCACTTTGCCTTCTTGCATCAAGACGCATCATAACCCCAAACGGGATGCATCACAATACACTTGGAAGTCTTTTGTCTGGTCTAGTAAAATCAGAACCGATGCAGTTACCAATTTTCTCTTAAGCTCTTCAAAACTTTTGTTGCACTCATTGGACCCTGTAAATTTTTCCTCCTTCAACAGTTGTGTCATTGGCTTAGCAATCTGTGGAGATTATGGGTACCGTATACCCTCATGGCTGGCTTATCCGACTGACTATAGGGGATAGGTTATGATTCATGAATATGTAATCGGCTTAGAACTTAAGTGTTGCGTTACCTTGTGTAATAAGGAACGGCTTATAGTCCTGAGTCGGGAGTATTATGGAGTCCGATACCGTATGTAGTTAGGTCTCCGACTTGTGAGCCTACCCTCTAAACTTATATAAGGAGGGTAGGACGTCCCTTGAGGGAGAAGAGATAGAAAGAAAGAGAGATAGGAGACAATAGCGAATAGCTAAGCCTTTCTTCATACACAAAGAGATTAAAAGATCAATAAACCACTCGGCAGATCAAATCCCCGAAACAGGAGTAGGGTATTACTTCTTTATAGAAGGCCTGAACCTGTCTAAATCCCTTTGCACACTAACCCATCGTGTTTGGCGCTTGACTGTTATCCCCAATTTCTTATTGCCGAAACCAAGTTTCGACACAATTTTGGAGAAGTTCTCAATGAACCGACGGTAATACCTTGTGAGTCCAAGAAAACTTCGGATCTGAGAGACTGTCTTTGTTGGGGTCCACTTGATAACTAACTCCACATTCAATGGATCCACTCCCACACCCTTGGAATTAATGACGTGACCGAGGAAGTTGACTTCCTCCAGCCAGAAGTCACATTTGCTGAACTTGGCATATAACTGATGTTCCTTCAACTTCTCAAGTACTATTCGAAGATGCTGCTCAAGCTCTTTCTCAGCCTTTGAGTAGATGAGTATGTCAACAATGAATACCACCACAAACTTGTCCAGAAGTTCCATGAACACCTTGTTCATCAAATTCATGAAAAAGGCCGATGCGTTGGTGAGTCCAAAAGACATAATCGTGCACTCGAACAACCCGTAACGAGTAATGAATATTGTCTTTGGGATGTCCTCCTCTCGGGTCCTCCACTGGTGATAACCTGATCGCAGATCAATCTTGGAAAACATCGTTACTCCCTTCAACTGATCAAACAAATTGTCAATCCTAGGCAAGGCATACATGTTCTTGATAGCAACCTCATTGAGTGCGCGGTAGTCGACGCACATCCTCTTGGTTTTGTCCTTCTTCTCCACAAAGATCACCAGAGCACCCCAAGGCGACGTGCTCGGGTGAATGTACCCCTTTTGTAGTTGCTCATCAACTTTCTTCTTGACTTCCGCCAACTCGTTAGGTCCTATTCTGTATGGCCTCTTGTAGATTGGGGTTGTTCCAGGTGCCATGTCAATCCAGAACTCAATCTTCCTCTTCGGCGGCATTGTGGTCAAGTCCTCCGAGAAGACCTCGGGATACTCTCTGGCTATGGGAATATCCTCCAGTTTCTTAGGGTTTTCTCAATTTCTACCTCGTGTTCTTCGCTAGTACTCTAATTCAGACTTATCCCTGGCTTCTACAGCACTAGAGACTGGAAGGTAACCACTCCTTCCTTCTCGTTAGTTAAAGTGATAGTGCGGCTCACACAATCGATCACTCCTTTATGTCTTGACAACCAATCCATCCTGAGAATGACATCTAGGTCTTTGGATTGAAGAAGGATGAGGTTGGCTAGAAATTGTGATCTTTGGACTTCTATTATCACAGAGGGGTTGTAACTGATAGAGGTTACACTATTCCTTAGAGTGTAAACCCGCATCGGGGTCCTTAGTTCCACTTTCCTTAGCCCATGTACCCCAAAAAATCTTTTGGAAATGAAAGAGTGTGTTGCACCAGAATCAAATAGTACTGTTGCAGGAATTGAATTCATAGGAAACGTACCCAGTATGACTTCTGGTGTTGCATGCGCCTCCTCTGCAGACGCATGATTGACACGAGCCTAGATGAACCTGGGCCCAGAGAGCATCAGCTTCGGGCACTTGTTGGCGAAGTGATCGGACTTGTTACTGTTGAAGCAGACTCCAGGCTTTCCTCTAAACTCTTTCCTGGGCTGGGCTGGCAGAGCTAACTGAGCTGGAGCCATTGGCGGATATGGAGCTGGGTTACGGTTGTGCTGCCCACCTCTATTGTTGTGGCTGCCACTGTTGCCGATGTGGAAGTTGCCCAGTTGGAAGGATGGTGCTGATGGACAATCATGGTGGAAGGTCCACCCTGCAGCCCTGGCGTAAAGCGAGGCCTCTCGTTGTTCCCCTTGTGTGCCCCAAACTGAGCTGCCTTCCTTTTGCGGTCCATCTTGTTACGCTGATCTTCCTAACGGATCGCCTTGTCAACAAGCTTCTTAAAATTAGCATAATTCTTCGAGATCAGCTGGTTGGTTAGTTCGTCATCCAATCCAGACAGAAACTTCTCCTACCTCTCGGCATCGATGCGTATGTCCTCCGAGGCGTAGCATGCGAGGTAGTTGAACTCATATAGGTATTCTGTCACACTTCTGCTGCCTTGATAAAGTGCACGGAACTCTCTCATCTTCCGTACCACTATCCCATTGGGGACCGGCACCTTCCTAAAGCTGTGGCAGAACTCTGCCCAAGTGACCTTTGTACCAGCTGGACGAGTCACCATGTAGTAGTCCCTCCAAGCAGAAGCAGGACCTTGCAATTGGTGTGTAGCAAAGACAATCTTCTCCTGGTCATTGCACTATAGGAGGTTCAGCTTCTTCTCGATGGCATGGAGCCAGTCATTGACCTCTCCATGGGATTGGTGGTGCTTGAGAAGGTAGGTGGCCTGACGCGAAGGAACTCCGGCAACTTGGACTGTGGTGGTGGGGGTGGACCAAACTGCTGGTTCTGTTGTTGCTGCTACGCCTGCTATTGCATCTGCTACATCATCTGTTGCTGCATTTGCTGGTGCTGTTGCTACATTTGTTGCATCATCATGGTCATCATTTGCGTCTGGTGGGCCAACACTGTTCACCATCTGTAGGGAAGACAGAAAATGATAGGAAAAGAAGGAAAACAAACTGTTCAGAAACTAAGCTTTATTCCACTACAATTAAAGTGCAATTGTTCTGATTTGAATTAAAACAATTGAAAAGTAAGCAACATCCCTATTAGGGCAGCCATACCAACACATGATATAGACTGCCGACTATCCCACAAACGACAAACCTAAACACGGAAACTAGCAAACAAGCAAACTAAGCAAAGCGATAAAACTAGAGGTGGCGGCTCTAGTGCTTCGAGCGGCTCCTGTGGTCGGTGGAGTCGAAGTCGCTCTCCTGTGTGTCTCCCTCCTCCTCTGAACGGCACCTGGAGTCCAACAAGTAGGTATCGCCATGTCACGCCCAGAAAATACCTTCCCCGAATGCTAATGCATTAATCCCCGTCCCAGGAAAAGCTGGGGTACACCACACAAACTTGATACAAAAGACACATCTTTATTAATTATCATGAAAATATTTACATTATTACAAAGGCACATAAGGCCTGATGACAAAAGAAACACAATGGCGAACTAGCGGGCCTATGACTCCATCTTCACAGGTGCTCAACTGGGGTATAAGCCAGAACTCCACATAAGACTTCGGCTTCAAAAGCTTCACTGACTGGAGGGGGAAATATTGAGCAAGGATGAGTACAACCACCGTACTCAGCAAGCCACTTCGGAAAAATGTACTTAATGCAAAGGGTACAAGGATTTGTTTATAAGGTTATTTTGTAGTAAACAAGTATTTCACAACATTTAATCATTCAAAGGCATTTTAATCAAACCACGGCCTATCTCTGGTCAAATTATTATCAAGTCGCGTGCCCACGCGATCTTGCCTTAAACCAGGCCCACAGGTATTAAATCCAGTTATTCTGGTTCATGAGAATAAAACCTCTAACTTTGGGTCATTGCTAGGCTTGCCCATAACCGAGAGCGCGGCTATTCGAATAGTTTATACTCTGGCCAGAGGTGTACATCTTTAACCACAAGACGCATTCTTGACTACACGTTAGCCATGCATCGCGATACCGGAAAGGTACCCGAGGAGTCAAGATCGTGACATAACCCACTGCTTAGTACTATCCTAAACAAAGAAGACCGACATAGACTTCCGCAGCCAGAAACCCTAGGACGGGCGAACAGTCTATGCCCTCGGGCATGACTGCCAGGAACGTCCACCCGATGCTTTGGCCTCATCCATCCGTCTTCCTTGTTCATGACCGCACTAACTAATACATTAAGCCTTACCCATTAGACATGTGGTTGCATGGAATATGCTTTGTAATCGTGCCCCAAAGACCGGTCCTTATGTCGGTCGAAGTGCGACTAGCTAAACCAAGCACCTCGAGCCCAGCCAAAAACAAGTTTGGGAATTTTGAAAGGGGAGTCCAACATATCTAGGCAAACATGCCTCTAATCCATCATTAAATAAGATTATAGTGTCATTCCCAAAGTCTAGATATTGTAAAACATCTACTTGTTTCTAATATAGCATTGCTAAGCATAATCCTAAAATTCCTAGTAAGCACCACATATAGAGTTCTTACTAGCTGGTTTTGTTACCTAGGGTTGTCCAAGGTAATTATGCAATATTCAATAAATAAGGCCATAACAAGGAATATAGGAAAATGCTAAGTAAAACAGATATAACGCGGTAAATTTAGAAAAGCGAATGCAATAATTTAAATTAAAATATGTTTCACAAACTGGGATTCAATATGCTCAAGGGGAGCGTGACTTGCCTTGCTCAGAGAAAAACGAGCTCTTCTAAAGCTTTAGTGACAAACTCGAACTGTATCACAGGAACTCCAAAACGGCAATGATTACACGAAAAAACAAAACAAAGCTACAATGTTAAGAAATACACGACAATAGTACATAAAAACAAACACGGGTTTTTTAAGTTACAACAAAAATTAAGCAATTTTAACGGGTCAATTTGGAGTTCATACGGCCAAGAAATGGTCATCCAAAAAATTTAGGTACAATCAAAGTGGATATTTTTGAGTTGTTTAATTATTATTATACCATTAAATTATGTGTAATGCAATATGTCACGCCCGGAAAATACCTTTCCCGAATGCTAGTGTATTAATCCCCGTCCCAGGAAAAGCCGGGGTACACCACACAAACTTGATATAAAAGACACATCTTTATTAATTATCACGATAATATTTACATTATTACAAAGGCACATAAGGCCTGACAACAAAAGAAAAACAGCAGCGGACTAGCGGGCCTACGGCTCCATCTTCACAGGCGCTCAACTGGGGTATAAGCCAAGACTCCACCTAAGACTTCTTCTTCGAGAGTTTCTCAGACTGGAGGGGGAAAGATTGAGCAAGGATGAGTACAACCACCGTACTCAGCATGCCACACCGGAAAATGCACTTAATGCAAGGGAGTACAAGGATTCATTTATAAGTCTAATTTGCATAAAACCAGCATTTTAAAGCATTAAAATATTTAAAGGCATTTAAATGTACCCAAGCCGCGCACCGACGCGATCTTGCCTTATCCTAGGCCAACAGGTACTAACTCCAGTTATTTTAGTTTTAAACAGAGTCAAATTCTAACTTGGGTACATTGCTCAGCTTGCCCATAACCGAGGGCGCGGCTATTCGAATAGATTAAACTCTGATCAGAGGTGTACATCTTTACCCACCAGACATGTCTTCCTCATGTGTTGCGACGTGCCACATGCCACCACGGCATACATATGAAAGCCATGACATAACCTGCCGCCTAGTATTGCCCTAAGCGAAAAAGACCGACATAGACTTCCCCCGCCAGGCGCCCTGGGTCGAGCAGACAGTCTATGCCCCCGGGCGTACTGCCAGAGACGTCAACCCCACCAAAGGCTTCATTCATCCCTATCCGTGTCTTTTTGCTCATGGCCGTCCTAGACGACAAGTTAAGCCTTACCCATTAGACAAGTGGTAGTACGGAATATGCCTTGCAACAGAGGCCCGAAGACCGGTCCTTATGTCGGCCGAGGTGCGACTAGCAAAACCACACACCTCGAGCCCAGCCGAAAACAAGTTTGGGAATTTTGAAAGGGGAGTCCAACATGTCCAGGCTACCAAGCCTTTAATCCAATTAATCAAGAACATAGTGTTATTCCCAAAGTCTAGAGTTTATAAAACAACTAAATGTTTCTATTGAAGCAGGGCTAAGCATAATCCTAAAATATCTAGTAAGCACCACATATAGAGTTCTTACTAGCTGGTTTTTGTTACCTAGGGTTGTCAAAGGTAAATACACAATAACCAATAATAAGGCTATAACAAGGATTGTAGGAAAGGCTAAATAAAACAGTTATAACACGGTAAATTTAATAAAGCGAATGCAATAATTTAAATTAAAATACTTTTTACAAACTAGGATTCAATATGCTCAAGGAGAGCGTGACTTGCCTTGCTCAGAGAAAAAGGGGGGCTTCTGAAGCTTCCGCGACGAACTCGAACTGCACCACGAGAACTCTGGAACGACAACAACTCCACAAACAAACAAAACAAAGCTACAACGCTAAGAAAGAAATGACAATAGTACATAAAAACAACAGACACGGGTTCTTTAAGTTATAACAAAAACTAAACAGTTTGGAACGGGTCAATTTGGAGCTCATATGGCCGAGAAACGACCATCCAAAATTTAGGTGTAATTAAAGTGGAGATTTTCGAGTTGTTTAGTTATTATTGTACCATTAAATTATGTTCAATGTAACATCGCTCGCGGAAAGAAAGGATCGAGCGACCGGTAGCCAGGACCCACAGGTCAGACGGCTAGTTCACCGTGGATCGGGTTCACAGAGACGATCCACGGGAAGGACGGAATGAGACCATACGTGTCAACCGAAACAAGTGGCCGACAAGTGGGCCTCATGGAAATGCCACGCGGGCTGCACACGTGGGCAAGCATGAGGCGGCCAAACGGGCACACGAACACGACCACCACATGTGCACGTGAAGACCGCACGAACAACCGTCAACACCGGTGAACGAGACCGGGGCCGACAATAGCACGACGGGCACGAGGGCCACAACACGAGGGCTACACGGGAAGGACAAGGACGGGGCAGCGAGGAGAGGGGTCCTTACCACAGCACGACGACGGTGACTACCGACGACGAACGGAGGAGACGGCCGACGACGAACGGAGCGACGAGGAGGAGGACGGCTTCGGTGGTGACCCTTGAACGAAGGCAAGGATGACCTTGACGACGCTTAGCCGAGGACAAAGGCGATGACTAGGGCAGCATCGATGACTTGACGGAACGACGGACGGCACTACGGCGACCTCGGGGTAGCGATGCCGCTTCGGCTTGACGAAAAGGTGGACGGCAACGATAGCTAGCGGTAGCCACGGTGCAGCGGGACGGCACCCCAGCGAGGAGGGAGGGACTGCCGAAGGACGAGGAGGACGACGGCAGCAACGCCACTGGTCGTTGGCGTCCACGGCGCTCCGGCTTGCCTCAGGTGAAACGAAGGCGAGGCCGGGGAAGGGGAGGTGGCTGCGAGGTCCACGGTGGCAGCTGTGGTCCTGTGCTGCTCGGCTCGACGAGGAAAGGTGGCCGGAGCTCGCCGGCGCCGTGGAGAGAGGAGGCTGCACAGGGGGACAAAGAGAGAGACAAAAAGGGCTCGAGAAATGCCAAGGGGAGAGAGGGGAGGATGTTGCCGGCCCCTTTTATAGGCCAGGAGGAGGAGCGGAACGGCCGAGAGAGGAGGGAATGGCCGGGAAGCTCGCCGGCCGGCCATCCATGGCAGCCATTCCTCAGGGATTAAATCCGGCGAAATTAACACGAATTGGAAGGGGAAAAGTTGGGGGAATTGATGAGGGAGAGGAGAGGAATCCATTTTTTCACTTTAATTGGGGAGGAATCAAGTTGGAAGGGAGATCAAGGGAGGCGGCGCTGCTTCTGTTCATGGGAGGGAGAGGAGAAGGCGGCAGCTCGGCTGGAGGAGGAAGACAACGATGTCTTCCCTCCTAGGCCGGCTGGGCTGCAGCAAGTTGGGCAGGTGGCCTCCACCTGGGCCGAACAAGGGAGGGGAGAGGAGATGGGCCAGGTGGCTGCAGCCCAAGAGAAAGAAAGGCCCGGGAGGGAGAGGGAGGGAAGGAGCGGCCGGGCAGGGCCGAGAGAGGGAGAGGGGGAGATGGGCCGGCGGCCCAAGAGGAAAGAGAAGGGTTTTTTTATGTTTTTCATTTTAATTAACTCTGAAATTGGTTATTGTTGCATTAAAATTATTTCTTGTGCTCTAAAAATTTTTGTAAAAATTGAGGGCTCCTTTTAGACCAAAGAGAAAAATTCTCCGGGCAACCTTCGAATTTCTCTTGGACGTATTTTAGTGTTTTGCCATTTTCTTTTCGAATTTTAATTATTTCTATTATTCCTTTTAGAAAATGATTTTTAACTCGGGATGAATTTATCAGGACATGACAATATCACTCGAGAAGGGAAAGGATCGAGTGACGGGCAGCCGAGACCCACGGGTCAGACGACTAGTTCACCGTGGATCAGGTTCACAGAGACGATCCATGGGAAGGACAGAGTGAGACCCTGTGTGTCAACCAAAACAAGTGGCCAACAAGCGGGCCTCAAGCGAATGCCACACGGGCTGCACATGTGGGGTACCACACGGCGGCCATGGGACGCACGAACACGGCCACCACATGTGCGCGCAAAGACTGCACGAACAACTGTTAACACCGACAGACGAGACCAAGGCCGACAATGGCATGACGAGCACGATGGTGACACCGAGAGGACGAGGAAGGGGTAGCTAGGGAGGGATCCTTACCAAAACGCGATGAGGCGAGGGAACGACGAGGGCTACCGACGATGAACGGAGGAGACGGGCAGCGATGAACGGGGCGATGACAGGGAGACAACTTTGGCGGTGACCCTTGCACAAAGGCAAGGATGAGCTTGACGATGCGGAGCTGAGGACGAAGACGACATGAGACAAGCCGAGGACGAGCTTGGTGGGGACAACGACCGGGGAGAGACGACGCTGATGGGGACGACCTTAGGACGACGGCAGGGCAACGTTATGGGGGTCTTCACTTGACGAGGAGGCGTGGCCGAGGAAGAGAATGACGAGGTGAGGCTGACGGCAGCAATAGCGTAGCGGGACGACACTCCGGCGAGGAGGGAGGGGCTACCGGAGGAGGAGGACGACGGCGTGCTCACAGCTTACCTGTGAAGGGGCACTTTCAACGGACTTTCAGCGAAACGGAGGGGTGGCTGGGGAAGGGGAGGACGAGGCGTGGCCGAGGGTGGCGGGCGGCGTGGTCAGGCGCTGCTCCGACCGACGGGGAGGGATGACCAAAGTTGGCCGGCACAGTGGAAAGAGAAATTGGCATGGGAGAGACAGTAGGGAGGGGCTCGGCATGTGGGTGCGGGCAAAAGGGGAGGAGTAGGAGGGGCAGCGCCATTTATAGGCCAGGAAGAGGGAGGGGGATGGTTGAGGAGAGGAGGGGAAAGGCCAGGGAAGGGGACGTCAACGGCCGTGGAGCTCGCTGGCCGGCCATCCATGGCGGCCATCCAAGGAGGATTAAATCCAATGAATTAAGATCAAATTAAGAGGGGAAAACTTGGAGGAATTGAAGAGGAGGAGAGGAACCGATTTTTGCATTCAATTTGGAGGGGAATCAACTGAGGGAGATTGGCGAGGCGGCGGCGCTAGGGTTCGTTGGTCGGGAGGAGATGAACAGGCAGCGCCTGGGGAAGACAACAACCAAGTGCGGTTGGGGCAGCATGGGCCGACTAGGCTACGGTCGAGAGTGAGGGGGGGACCAAAACAGACTTTGGGACAGAGAGAACTTGACCCAAGAGGAGGAGGGAAAAGGGGAAGGCAAAGAGGGGGTGGCCAGGCCAGGCCGAGAGAGGGAGAGGAGGAAGGGGAGGATGAACAGGAGACCTTGCCAACGGCTGAGGATGAGAAGGACTTCGGGCCGAAAATGGCCCAAAGAGAAAGAGAGATTTATTTTAAGGTTTTCTATTTTATTTAACTTTGAAATTGATTATTGTTGTATTAAAATTATTTCTGGTGCTATGAAAATTCAAGTAAAAATTGGGGAGACATTTTAGAGCACGGAGAATTTAAGAAAAATACTTCAAGCCACTATCAAATTTTTCATGCCCGTACTTTAGTGTTTGATATTTCTTTTAGATTTTTAATTATTTTTATTATTCCTTTTCGAAAGTAATTTTTAACATAGGATGAATTTACCAGGACGTGACATGCCACTGGCTGGCTCAGAGCTGGAACTATCACTGCTGCTACTGCTGGCTCCATGGGAAGGGCTGGGAGTAGCAGTCAACCAACCACCACTAACGCTGGCGGCGCCCACTGCTGCTGACGCCAGAGCAAAAGTGAGAGTTGACACTGGAGCGGAGGCTGAAGTTGGTGTAGGTGCTGAAACTGGCAAAGGCGGTGGTGTAGGTGGCACGTACACCGATAGCGGCTCTGGCGCTGGTGGCGGATTCCTGTGTGCCAGCTGAATGCGCACGGGAGTTATGGTGGACTTCCTAGGCATTGTGTGGATCCTAAGCCCACCTGATGCCAGACGCCTTTGTAGAATGGCGTTCTCCTTCCTGACACAGGCCACCTCATCCTGCAAGCTGGCTATCTTCACAAGCTTCTTGTCATTGAGGGCCTTGGCAGCCACCTCATCCTACAAGCTGGCTATCTTCACAAGCTTCTTGTCATTGAGAGCCTTGGCAGCCTTGTGAAGATTAGTGTGCATCTTGTCCATGCCCTTGATCACAGCACACATGCATCCAAAGGTAGTGTCACTCTCCCCTGACGCTGACCTGAAGGGGCTGACGGCTGCGTCACCGCCACGGTGAGGGTGGTAGTGGTAAGCAGTGCTGCGGAGGTCGTGGTCGTGTAGCTCCCTCATCCTGGCCATCATCCTGTAGGCAACCCCTGGCAAGCGCGCTCGAAGGTGCCTCCCATAACGGTTACCACCATGTTGGGTAGAACAGTGGGAATGCCGTGAACCTCCAAACGAACCTGGTACGGGAACTGGACACTAAGGGGGCAAAGCTGCGTGTACTCTGGGTCGTGAGAGTAGCCCACTGCGATCGCCATACGACCAAGCTCTATCACAAATCCGTCCATGCCCTAACCACGGTGCATGGGGAAAGGTCTGACATCTATAGGAGAGAAAGGGTAGGAATCAATGCATGCTCAAATCCAAATTAAATAAAGCAATAAATGACTCAATTAAATAACCAAGTAAGAACAAATTTTTATGCATAGAACATTTTACATGAATCCAAATAAAATACTATTGACACTACTAAGCAATAAATTAATGTAGAAAATAGATATATATATAATATGAACTGCATAAATAAAATTGCAACCCATAAACCTTAGTTACAACCTAATGCATACCTCCCAATAAATTCCGGACTGACCAACAAATAAAATTTCAATAACTCCCAAAAATTTTCTAATACCCTAGACTGACTCCGACCTAGAAATCTCATTCGAATAAGCGATCAAAATTTTTCCCAAGAACCACAGAAATGAATCCCAAAATTTCCCGAAACAAATCCAAGTGTAAAGAGCATATGCAGATGAAAAGGTTTCAAAGGGCTCTTAAAGTTTCCATTTGGCTTGTCCTACGGTCAAGGTTGGCTCTGATACAAACTTGTCACGTCCAAAAATTCCCAAAATAGAATTCCAAGCTGAATGTGCATTAAAACCCTTGTCCAGGACCCACCAGGGTACACAAACGACAAAGTTGATACACAGATCCACGTCTTACAAACACATTAAAAGTCTTACATATGCAGAGAAAATTAAAAGTGAGCTAAACAAATAGATTTGGCGCTCGCAACGTGATGACTCCACTCCACGGGCATCCTTGATGGTGGCGACGAAGCCTACTCCTCCGAGTAACCTCCATCTGAGAAGTACTCCAGCTTTGGTGTGGGGAGATAGAGCAAGACTGAGTACTACCCACTATACTGAGCAAGTCATACCAATAGAGGAGGTATGATGCAAGTAATTCCAATGGAGACTAGGGGTTCTTTGGCATAAAGCAAGTATTTAAAAGCAGTAGTTGAAAGTAGTAAAACTGTATAATATAATTAAGCAATATTAATCACCACTGTCCAATTCTATACCACGTTACGACAGGCCCAACCAACCACCTGTGCTAAGTCAGTTCCGTTAAGTCAAATTATTAATGATGAGGCTAATCATGGTGAATCTGATTGATCGCCCATAACCAATGGCATGACTATTCGAATAGTTTTACTCTGATCAGAGGTGTACAACTGTACCCACAAGACACAGCCCCACAACACGTTTCCGTGCGCCGGCATACCAACACGGCATACCGGAAAGGGACTGTAATAAGACCATTCGCATAACCCTCCCTAACCAAGCGCACCACACTTCAGGTTTCGCCCCCACCCTTAAAACCAAGGTAGGCAGCCCCCTTGTGCCTAGGTGAATTAGAAGCCACATAGACCGTCGTAGGGCCCATCCAAACTCCATCATGCCCACCCTACCCTGATACGTCACAAAGGAAAAAGCTATACTACAAGCCCAGTCGTTGCCCATGCGGGCTTGTGGTAAGTATGCTAATTCTTCCACGTTTTTCGTGAACCAATCCTTAATTGCCATGGGTGCGTCTATCAAAACCATGCGCCCACAGCCCACCATTAGGCATATTTTAGTTGAATTAATACCATGGTGGTACATGTCCATAGACATCATTGTTAATCAAGGTCTAAGGTATTAGTAAGATTTTCCAAAGTGAGCTAGTTGATCTAAGCATGGCT
Organism: Oryza officinalis; assembly: GCA_008326285.1. NCBI lineage: Eukaryota > Viridiplantae > Streptophyta > Magnoliopsida > Poales > Poaceae > Oryza > Oryza officinalis. The sequence goes on from BDMV01000007.1 coordinate 26,352,991, forward strand.
AAGCATCTTCTAAACAAAAATCTAGTCATGTTAAGCCCCAAGTTATCAGTGGTACGAAGTGAACAAGCTATGGCCATGTATAGGTAACCATCCCACATGACATTATAAAATAAATGCAATATTTAATAGAAAGCGAGACATTTGCAAAATAAGTACAATATGATCAATTAACATGTATGACTTGCCTTGCTCCAATGCTGCTAGAACATCTGCAACTACTTCGAAGTAGGAGCTTCGGAAACGCCGGAATCTAAATAACATACAAAGCACACATGCAAAATAGGCCATAAGTCTACCGAAACAAGAAACAAAACCATTTTTAATGGATTCTAGGCATTTTTATGAATTTACTGAAATTTGAATGGACTTAAATGGAGCTCGGATAAATTACTTATGAATTTTAGAAGATTCTTTGTGTTTTTACTATAAACAGAAAAACCATAAATTGAATTATTGCGCATTAAAGAGGCCGTTGACGTCAGCGAGGAGAGGAGCTGGCGCTGACAGGCGGGCCTCACCCGTCGGTGACACATGGCGGGCAGCACATGGTGGACCAAGTCCACTGGTCGGGAACGAGTGCGCCACATGACGCACACGTGGCGTCGACGCGGCGGCCACACGGACGCAGACGGACGGCCCTGATCTGTCGTGTGGCAGATCGGGCGGCTAAGGTGGCAGCCGGGCATGGGCACGGTTAGAGCCATGGCGCGCGGCGACGCATGGCCACCAACGGCGACCGCCGGCGACGTAGGGAGCAACGGCAAGCGACCGGACAACGACGGCGGCCACGGGCGGCGGCGTGGTGTAACGCCCTGAAAATTCGACCGACAAAAAAAAATAATACGAAACCCTAACATGCGAGATTTCAAAAACTTTGGATCAAATTGCATCATGCCGAGTTTGATTGCTCTTTTATGTGTATCTTTATTTGCGGAATTTAATTAATCGAAATTAATTAAGTACAAACCCTAAATTGGCTAAATAAATAATTAAGAAAAGTAAACTAAAAATATGTTTTGGGCAAAATTAGTAGTAAATAAAACATTCTACATAAATATCACAAATTTATTTAGATAGTATAAATCTATATAGGAAATTATATATATATGTATAATTAGATACATACATATATATATAATTATATACATACAATTAATGGATGATATAAAATATTGGGTGAAATCTTTAGGAATAATACAAATATTGAACAAAATCCATTTGTGACAAAATTATAAATTTTCGGCGAATTTTAAATAGGGAATCAATCAAAATTTGCAAAAATTGGAAATGTCACTGTTCATTGTCTCTTAAGTGTTTGACCGTGACCCCTAGCCGTCCCATCGCCGCTGCCGCACCGCGCCCTGNTTCGCCCTCGCCGCCCGGCGCTGCTGCCGCTCGCGCCGCCTCGCGCCCTGTGCGCCGCGCACCATCGCGTCCCCGCGTCGCCGTCGCCGTCCCGTCCGCCACGCCGGCCTCCACACCCCTCCCCGCCCTATAAGAACCCCCCGGCCCCTCCCCTTCCTCCCCACACCGCCCTCCATCTCCCTTCCCTTCCTCTCCCGTTTTCCCCCTTTCTTCTCCTTCCTCTCCGCCGGGCTCGGCGCCGGTCGCCACGCCCCAACCGCCGCCGCGTCGCCGTCCTTCGTCGCCGCCGTCACCGGTGAGTCCCCCCTCCCCTCCCTTCCGACGTGCTGCCGCCTGCGCCGAGAGAGAGAGAGGGAGAGAGACCAAGAGAGAGGGAGAGAAAAGAAAGAGCAGGAGAGGTAGTAGAGGGAGAGAGAGCCGAGAGAGAGAAAGAAGCAGAAGAGAAAAGAAAGAAAAAGGGAAAAGAGGAAAAGAGGAAAAAGAAAAAGGGAAAAAGAAAAGAGAAAAAGAAAAAGAGAAAGAAAAGAAAAGAAAAAGAAAATTTAGGAAAATAGAGGGGAAATTAAATTTAAGTATATATGTAAATTAAATCGTAGACCATTTTTAGGAATTCCTAGAAAATAAATGTGATTATTTACTTAATTGGTTATTTATTAGGTTATTTATTTAGCTATTGATTTAGATATTTATTTATTAAGTTACATATATATATATACGTATATATTACTCGGAGGATTAATCATCGGCTATTTTTGAAAATTCCTATATAATAAATTGCGGTTATCTATTTAATCGATGATTTATTTAGGTATTTAGTCTGTTAGTTATCTACTCGGTTTTCGCTCATTAATCTATTTATCCACTTAGTTATTTATTGTGGTTAATTAGTCATTCATATATTTATTACGGGTTAATTCTTATCGGAACCTAAGTATTAAATATTCGGAGCATCTTATTCGGATTAAAGTATTAGGCATCATTATTATTAATCGAAATCTAATTGATTCGGAGTCGCGTAAATTAAAATAGGTAAAATACTTTAATCGGCTAACGCAAATATATTAGGGCAAAATGGATTAAAATCAGAAATTTGTCTATTTCATAAATATTGGAATCGACAAACGAAATTCGACGCTCGCGCTCGATCTTTTCTTTTTATTGGATTATTTTGGGTTTTATTTGAATTCTAATTGAATTCAAATTAATTTCTTTCACACGTAATACTAGGCACCGAGGGAATTGCGATTCCGATCGAGGATCAAGACCCACAGGACTTCGAGCAAGGCAAGTCACCACTAAACCTTGAACATGTTGAACCAATTTGTGAACTTATTTTGGATTTAAAATAAAGTTACATTCTATATGAATGTTTGTGAATGCCCTACCTTTCTATATGCCTTGCCTTTGATATTGATTATCCATGCAAATCTTTGTCGTCCACAATATTGTATATTTTTAATCGATATTTGTCAATGCTTAGCCATGCTACTTTAGAATCATGCATATTCATATTTATCAAAATGATTTATGCTCGGACAACTACCTTTGGGAAGGTGGTTGAGATGCGGCATGTGGAGACATGAGCGCCACATTGCCATGACATTGATGATATAATTTGCGAAAGGAAAAATAAAACTAAACAACCGTTTTCGACTGGAGCAGTTGGAGGATTTGGGTGGTGTCCGGTAAATGCAAGTGCCGACCCTGGTCAGTTAAGGACCGAACCATGAAGCTAAGCATGAAACGACCCTCGTACAACCATACTTCTCGAATGGGTATAGACCTAGCGGAGTAAATAGCCGAGCAGAGGCAGTATCCATGCATAGTGGTTTTCTTGATGTGTATGAGAGGCGGGGGCCTACGGTGAGGATGCCACCGGTAGGACCGCCATGTGTAAACATAAACTTAATTATAACTAAATGCATGTGTAAGTCTTCCCTTCCCGGGAGCGCCAGAACTCCTCTCACTGCTAGAAACTCGTGACGCCTAGAGTGCATGAGGATGCAAGTTCATGGAGCGGGTACTGCCAATGTGAGGTTATTGAAATGCTTTGTCGTGATGCGTCTCATGTGTTGGGACGAGGCTCATGCGTTGGGCAGTTGCAGAGTACGGGTAAAGTGTACATCCACTGCAGTGTGAGTAAATCAAATCTATTCGAATAGTCGTGCTCGTGGTTATTGAGCACCGGGACATGTATTACACTTGGCTAGACTCTAAAATTCTTAAACTGATTGGGATGGGATATTGCATAATGACATTTATACTAGTGGATCCACCTCTCAAGAGACGAGAAGAGGTAGACCCCAGAAAACCATGATGACCCAATGGCGGGAAGCTATCCTTGGGATCACAATGGATGGTGGACAAAACCGTCATTGATTAATGAACTATGGTATTAAAACTTGATCAGTATATGCTAGGTCTTAGGCTTGTGAAAGGTTTCCAAAACTTGCTTTACGCAAAAGAACCTGAAGCCACTCCTTGGAATACCCCCTATCATATGCATTATTGTTGCGGTGGCTTGCTGAGTACAATTGGTACTCACCCTTGCAATTTACAACTCCATCAGAAGTCGAAGATGACGCTTCGGAGGATCCCTACGCCTACTACCAGGAGGATGCTGATGACAATGGCGCTCAGTAGGTCTTAGTTACGGTCGTTGCCTGTGCCAATGGCGTTGCCGCCGCCTTCTATCCACTGCCTTATCCATTTCTTCCTTTGGTTGTATTTCGGACCATTTGGTCTCGCCTTCGGGCCTATTGTTGTAATAATTCGTACAAAACGCTTGTGTATGTGCACTTGGTATTTCAACTATGAATTCGTGTGTACCAGACTACTTCATCCAGGGAAATGGTGCAGTTTACACGACGGATTCCTGTTTCGTAAACGGGGGTCCACACATGGGAAGAAAATGGGAAGGGGAAAAAGGAGGAGGAGGAGCTCCTCACTGAGGGCCGGCCGGCGCAGTGGAAGACGATGGTGACGACAACGAATGGTGGCCGAGGTGCAGGCGAGCTCGGCAAGCACGGAGGTGGTGATGGCGCGGCCAAGCGGTGACTAGCGGCGGCCAGAGAAGGGCGGGATCGTTTTTATAGGCACAGGAGAGTTCGGACGTGGCCGGAGAGGGCAAAAACGGCCGGTGACATGTGCGGGAAAGAGAGAGATGGCCGGAATTCAAAAATTGACATGTGCAGAGTGGGAAGACGGGGAAGCTGCAGGAGGTGCGGGAGAGGTGGGCGCACAGGCGGGGTGGAGGAGTTGGCCGGGAGGTGTGGGAGAGGTGGTTGGTGTCTCCGGCTCCACTGACCGGAGGTAGGAGACGGGTCGATAGGGGGGCCCACTTGTCAGCAACCCGGAGGGGACCGATAAGAGGCAACTGGGCCGCGGCCTCGGGAGGGGCGCGGGCGCGCGAGAGGAGGCAGGCCGGCGGTGGGAATGGGCCGAAAACGACCCACGGCCAGGAAAAGGAAGAAAAAGAGAAAAGAAAAAGGAAAAAGAGGTTGGAATTTAATTTAATTCTGATAATCACATTTTTAATTATTAAAATTACTTTCCTTGCTTTGAAAATTTCACTAAAAATCCTGTTAATATATTTTAACATGGGAAACTCAAGAAAAATTCCATCATGCCAATTCCACTTAGTAAATACATTTATTAATTAGGGTTTAATTCTAGGTTAAATTAAACAATTTCTTAAGACCATTTATTAATTGATTTAAAGCTAAAAAAACGGGGAAACTTCAAGGCGTGACATTGTGTGACCGATAAACATCTAATGGCTTTAAAGGATATAGAAAAAGAGAAGAAGAGAGTAGCCAAAGCCTATAACAAGAGAGTGAAAGCAAAATCATTTCAAGTAGGAAACTTGGTGTGGAAAACAATTTTGCCTTTGGGTTCTAGATCTAAAGAGTTCGGTAAGTGGTCACAGAGTTGGGAGGGTTCTTATCAGATATGTAAAATCATTCAGAAGAATGCGTATTTTCTTGAGACTTTGCAAGGAGAACGATATCAAAGAGCAATCAATAAGAAATACTTAAAGAAATACTTCCCAAGTGTCTGGCAAGATGCTTAGGAGGTAATATGGCCAATAACTAGACTATCACCCTACGACCGTGAGTTATATACTTTTTGGCTGTTAAAGATAGCCAAAAAAGGAAGGGGGCATATATTAACACCCAAATTTGACACTTAGATTCGAGATAGGAAAACATTGCAAAAATTTAGAAAAGGCCGAGTTTCCTTCACGGGGCCGGTCTGACCGCCGCCTATGGGCCGATCCGATCGGCAATGTGGGGTCGGTCAGACCGGTGGCATGTGGCCGGTCAGACCGACTAAGTCCGAATCCAAAGCGAATTTCACCGGGTCTCGGGTTTCCTTACGTGGAGAGATAAGTTGGTTGATGACTCCATATCATTTAGGTGTCCTGATCGTGATTGTCTTCTTACCAAAAAAGTCGCCAACACGATTTTTGACAACTCCATATCACCGTAAGACATTTAGGTGTCCTGATCGTGATTGTCGTCTTCTTGCCAAAAAAATTGCCAATAGCTTCCACTTTGGGTCAATTGGTTATATTGAGCTTGTTAGCTTTATTATTGCTTTCAACCTTACCAGATTTTGATGTCACCAATTTTTTGTACCTAATAAACTAAATATGATGTCACCTATACCATCCTAATTTTGGTAGTTCCGAAACTTTTCTATCATAAAAACACTAAAAAATTTGAAAGGCATCAAACTAAATAATCCAATGATACCAAAATTCGATAACACCAAACCTTGCCAAAATTTGGTATTACTAAAATTTGATAAGGTTAATTTTGACAACAAAGTGAACAACCATTGTTTTGGTCTTGGGGAGGCCGAGGGTCGGCCACACACTGAAGAGATGGGCGGGCCTGACTCGCCCCTTGTTTCCATGTGAGTGGGCCAGATGGTATTGGTAAATAGGTCGACCCGTCCCGGCCCACTTGCATCGATGCTTATTGGTGTTAAATATTATTTTAATAAATTCATGTATACTTCCTAGCTTCAGCTTAGCTGATCTCTAAAGTTACTTCCTGTTAATTTTAATTGAACGTGGATGTTCTGCTGATCTGACGTTAGTTAAATTAAAAAAAAATAGACTCAGCACGGCAGCATGCACGGTATGTGAGCTCAGAGTACAGCTGTAGTCCAAATAATTACTACCTCCGCATTATAGTGCATGACGTTAGCTAATTAAGCTATATTTTGTCTAATTAGCTTTGCCCTAAGCGTCATGTATTTTACTCCTTGTCCTTGATATCTTTGATGCAGACTCCATCACACATTCGTTTCTCGCATTTCCATGGCCATACGCCCCATAAGTTTTTATGCTCAAGTATGATAAATATAATATCCTGAACAACCGAAGCGCAGGACAATGAACCACCGTTGCCGTTAATTCCGAGTTGCTAGCTGCACACATTCATATGTGTTCATCAATCTCTGTCAACAGAAACTACACGGGGGTTCTCATCTGCCCAACAGAAAACGGAGAGCACATAAACAATAATGAAAACAACCAGCATCTTCCCTATATTAAGAGCAACATTTCAAGCCGCTCTCATCAAACAGCAAAACAAACAACCAAGAGCCATCAGCAGACAGAGACAGATTGGAAGAAGCAGCATTGCTTCTGAACAGATGGCTAACAAATCATCCCTGCTACAGCTGCTGCTCATCGCAGCAGTTGCTTCGCAATTCGTCCGCTCACACGCCGGTAGCATTGCCATCTACTGGGGCCAGAACAACGGCGAGGGCACACTGGCAGACACCTGCGCCACTGGCAACTACGAGTTCGTCAACATTGCCTTCCTCGCGGCCTTCGGCAATGGCCAGCCACCAGTCATCAACCTGGCAGGCCACTGTGACCCAACCAATGGCGGTTGCGCCAGCCAGAGCTCCGACATCAAGTCGTGCCAGAGCCGCGGAGTCAAGGTCATGCTCTCCATAGGCGGAGGGGCAGGAAGCTACTACCTTTCATCATCGGAGGATGCCAAGAATGTCGCAACATACCTGTGGAATAACTTCCTGGGAGGCCAGTCGTCTTCTCGCCCTCTAGGTGACGCGGTCCTTGACGGCATTGACTTCGACATTGAGGGCGGCACCAACCAGCACTGGGATGATCTTGCCAGGTACCTGAAAGGGTACAGTAACTCTGGAAGGAGGGTATACCTGACGGCTGCGCCGCAGTGCCCATTCCCTGATGCCTGGATCGGTGGTGCTCTCAACACTGGCCTCTTTGACTATGTCTGGGTGCAGTTCTACAACAACCCACCCTGCCAGTACAGTTCAGACAGCACCTCTAATCTTGCTGACGCATGGAAGCAGTGGCTTTCAGTCCCAGCAAAGCAGATTTTTCTTGGCCTCCCTGCATCTCCCCAGGCGGCTGGGAGCGGTTTCATCCCAGCTGATGATCTCAAGTCACAGGTGCTTCCAATGATCAAGAGCTCAGGGAAATACGGAGGCATCATGCTGTGGTCCAAGTACTACGATGACCAAGATGACTATAGCTCTTCAGTAAAGACCGATGTTTAAGCGAGTTGGCTGTTGATTCTTATGTGGAAATATCTGTGTTCTACTTTGTGTCTGATGTGTTTCATTATTATGTGCTACTATAAGTTCGATAATATTGCTTGCAGATTGGATTTTTCATCCTATGGCTTACTTTTTTAAATAAGAATAATATATAATGCATAACTATATTTCTTATTTTGTATATCAAGGCATAGACATCAAAGATTGGACCCTTTGGTAAAGATTTGCCCAAGATACTGAAATGGGAAAGGAGGATCAAGAAGTATATATGTAGACCCTACACACTGGGATAAAATACATGGCTAAGAGTACAATCTCTCTACATTCTACAATCCTGAAATTACGTAGCATCATTTTTTTATCATAATTTTTTATCCCTAGAAGAAAAAGATACGGGACAACTTTTTACTAGAGGGGACCTCAAACTACAGTTGTTCCTTCAGTTTCACTAATTAACTTTGCACAGCATACAACTCAGATAAGGAATAGCAAACTTATAATTGCATTACCCATTATCAAGTTGCTAGTACGATATGAACATGTATTCTATTTCTTTCAATGTGTTCATGTAAGCATTTTCATGACAAGAGCAGTTAAGCAGCTTCAATATAAATAAAGATCTAGTTGTCGCGATTCGATTGCTTTGAACTAGTAGCAAGATCAAATCCTGGCGGAATAAAAACAGCATCATCCCATTTGGAAGAGGAGCTATCCTGCAAGCATATCATATTAATTTTGGTAAGATCAACTTCAACTTGAATAAATAGAATTTTCATCAAATTCATACAACGTGTTCACATTCATACAGCAAACATAGGTGGTATCGCAGAATACCAAACTCAAGACTTTGGTTTTAAATAGTTCACAGTAAAAATATAGATTTTAAAAAAAGGGTCCAACCATAGTATTCAGCACGACAATATAATTTGAAAAAGAAAAAGATTTACTGAAATGCAGTTATCATTTACCTTCATAGATTTGATGATATTCTCCAAAGAAGAAACCTGGAAAAAAGAAGCAAATCCATATACTGTAAATCAAAAAGTTTGTTACTCAATCAGTACAAAACAGAAGCAAGCAAGGAATGTGGTACCTGAATGTCACCCATCTTTACAGCAGGATTAGGCTTTTGCTGGTCACGAGAGGCTCGATGTAGTGAGTTATCCAAGTCCTCCTAAACATGCATAGAACTTTGAAGAAAGAAAAGAAGAATAACCCATGTTCACAAGGGAAACATTAAGAAATTATCCCTGACCTTTCTGAAGAAAACTGGACGATATCTCTTGTTATCACTCATCAGGACCAGACTCCTTGACTGAAATATGAAGAGATAGATCATTAGTCATTAGTTTGCTATTTTATTGTCATGATCAACACGAGAAGAATATGAGACATAGTACAAAAATATAATATGTTTCTTGATAACAGGATATAAATGATGGACACAGCACAACTGTGACTAATGAGGGGCAGGACACAAAGTCCTGAACAGGTAACCTGTCTGCAAACCTAGCATTTGACATTACGACTTACAAGAGCAGAAACAGGGTGAGATTACGATAAGGTTCAGGAAGATGGAGCAACCCCATGTTTGGTTCCTGGGCCAAGATGCAATGGGTCATGGCTCCACTTCATGGTATTTTCCCTAGAAATGACAGATGGGATAGTTGAATTGTTCTGTTGGACAATCTCATCCAACTCATGCCCTTGGCTCATGTACAACTCAGATGATGCTCTAGAATGTGGTGGCAGAACCGGTTGTCCATTGTCACTGTCTTGGCAAGCACAAGCATTAGAACTTCGACCAAATGGAGGCAGACCATGTGGATGTCTTTGATGAAGCCATCCAATCCACGCAATGGAATTATGGAACACCTAACAGGAATCATTCCACATCACCCCTACCACCACATTCCCCAAACCAAACAATACCTTAACTTCCAAGAGAAATGGTAGCTAGCCAGAAGGCAATGCTCTAGAAGGGTGGATTTTTTGTCAGATGGAAAAACAGTTACATGCAGCATAAAATGTCTGATAACATGGTAAAACAGAGAAGGTGTCAATGGTGGCACTAGACATAATGGAGCTCATCATTATGAAAAAAGAAGTAGAGGAGTGTAGGAATCAGGTTACCTAAAAATAAGGAATGTGTGATATGCATGGACTTTATCAATCATGCAGGACCTAATCAGGATTAAATCATGAGCATTTCAAAGTTTCCTTTTTGTTGTCCTTGATTAGTGGCACCCTTTTGCTTGGGTTATTATTATTACCAAGTACAAAGATGTTAGCACTGGAATATTTTAATTTAGATGGGAATCTAGTGCGGAAACTATTTCAAAAGAATGTCTACTGCTTATCCTCACACTATATCTGGTACATGTTTTAACTGAAACGAAAATTTTCAATTGATAGTTCATTTATACTATCCTAATTTCTTTCGAGCTTAAAGTATAATTTCCAAATATGCTTAAACTTTATATATTTGTTACATCTCTCACTGCTATAAACTTAAGGAATAATAACAAAATATGTCCAGTACATTTTATCTTAATATAACTTCCATCCTCTTGAATGATACATAGTTCACAATAATTTCAAACCTGAAAAACTGGAACCCCTGGAAATCCATCATTCACATACTGCCCTTCATTTTCCATTAACTGCAAAGATACATATAGTTGCTATGTCACATAAGAAAACATAATAAGACAAATAAGACTGGTAATGATAACTTATTAGGCTTCTCGTAAAAAACTGGTAACTTATTATGCGCTAATATGTATTTAACTGGTGCACCTCTTACGTTACCAATGGTAGAAAATCAGCTTACTAATCACTGGCAAAAATTATCTTGATTTATAATATAATAACTTATTAGGCTTCTCATAAAAAAATGACTTATTAGGCACTAATATGTCTTCAACTGGTGAACCTGTTTATTACATTATCGATGGTAGAAAATCAGTTTACTAATCACTGGCAAAAAAATATTTTGATTCTATAATATGATTCCCCGCTAACAGAACAGTTGTTATTGGCAACACAATTTCCTTTCTTTTATACGGGTATCACAAAATCAAATGATGTTGGATCTACTCGAAAAATATGTTACCTTCATTGCGTTAGCCACCTGAGAAGAATCAGGAACAAATCTAAATGCCACACCATCGGACTTAAGTTGGATAACCTGAAAAAAAAAAAGAGATCATATATAAGGTGGGAAATTTGTCATGTGTCACTCCAGACGTTGCTACTCTATTATTTGCCACCCCATAGAAGCTAACTGCTCCCTTGCCACTTTTGGTTGTCTTCTCTACAATTTGCTGCTCATGAGTTTCCTTTTTTTTGTGGAGAGGTCCATTTACTCCCTAAGTAGTATGACGAAGCATTGAACTCCCTAAACAAATGAAAATGACCCAGTTACTCCCTAGTGATATTTCTCTTTCTTTTTCTCTCTTTATGCAAGTCATATTGTAGGACGATATTTTCTGGGATGGCAGACAGTATTTGTCTGTCTCAACTTTTTTTTACAGTTTTTATTCACTATATGCATAGGTTGGAAGAACATAATAACAGCATGCAAACTGTCATGAAAAATTCTGTAATGTAGGTTACGCCATCATGTATAAGGAGAAACAAAAAAAATAATTTTAATTAGGAAATAAAGGCAGACGGTTTAAATAGTTCCGGGCGTAAAATGAGATTGAGAAATAGTTTAACGATTAGGTGTTCCCACGAAATAGTTCGTGGAGTAAAATGGAAATTTTCCTTTTTCTTTTTATTATCCTATACTCTTCCAAGCCAGTGAGGAAATCTCGGCCTGCGAGCCCCCGACAAGTTCAGGGGCCAGCAACAGCAACCAGGAAAATGAACAATTTTCCAATGTAAAAAAATTGGATAACTATGTGAACCAGGAAACTGATGAATTTTTCAATGTCGTAAGATAATCACATTTCCAAACTGCACGAAGTACTCTAAAGTACAACAGTGTTCTCCTTCGAATTCATGCATTTAAGGATTCGATCGAGCAACACCTGAGTACCTAAGTTGAGTAGCAACCGACCTTGTTTAGCGCGACGGGCACGACGGTGGAGCCAGCCGCCATGTCCCCGTCCATCTGCGCCAGGAGGGCGTCGGCGTCCTCCCTCCGGAAGCACAGGAGCCCGAGCGCCGGCGGCGGCACCGCCGCCCGGGCACCTCCCCCACCCCCTACCTCACCGCGGGAGGACGACACGAGCACGAACTCCTGCGAGGAGTTGGCGAGCGCGTAGACGGGGACCCCTGCGAGCCGCTCCTCGATCTCTGCCACGGGGAGAGCCGAGGCCGAGGCCGCGGAGGAGATGCGAGCCCACGGCGGCGGCGACGGCGACGGCGGGAAGGCCGCGCGTGGTAGCGGGAGGGAGGAGAGGAAGGAGGCGAGGCAGGCCTGGATGGGGAGGAAGAGGTTGGGGGTTGCAGGGCTAGGTGGTTTCGTGGGGGATGCGGAGGCGGAGGAGGAGGAGGAGGTGGGGTTGTTGGGTAGCCATGGGAATTGGAAGTGGAAAGGCATGGCGGTGGTGGCGAGGAGGGGAGCGGCGGCCGGCGGGGAAGACGACGACGGTGAGGAGAGGACGAGGGGTTTGGGGAGAATTTCGGGTCCGGAAGCGCCGTTGGGCTTTTTCGACCATGGGCTGTAACCTGTGGCCTTCTCGAGCTCTTTTTTTTTTCTTATTTCTTCTTTAACGCGACCAGCTCACAAAACACGTAGTCCCAAGTCCCAACGAGTTTTTGTTTTTGTCAGTTTTTGAAATTGTGCTATATATTAATTAAGCTGATAGCTATCTACTTGATAGCAACTGTGAAATCATATTTAATGAGACAAGTATTTCTCTCATTAGCTACTATTATTAGATCAGGATAGCTGAGTTTTGTTACTTTTTTCAAGCTCTGGTAATGATTATTTTAAGTTAAAAGTACTATTTTGTCAAAAATAGTTCGGTTAGCACTATTATTTTGTTTAAGCCTAGATGTATCAACTCGCGATTGGGGGTTGATGAGTTGTGCCGATATAGCAGGTTCTGAATTGTGGATCAATTAATCTTGATGCCATATATTTTTTGGTGATATATTTTTTTTGTAATTCTGCTGATATCCTGTGGTGAGAAATCCTTTGTTCAGATGAACGACACGTGCGTTGATCATGTGGTGAGAAATCCTGCTGAAAGCCACAATCTCTGATTTGTTGCTTGGAATTTAAGGATTAATGATTGAATTTTATAGTTTCTGATGAACACGTACCGATATATGCTATTTGTTAAGAGAATGTAGCAAACCTATACATAAATCTTCAGAAATTTCAAAATTTGTAATCCAGTATGTTTTTTTTTTCAGGAGAGCTTAGTGACTTTGTATCTTACTCGCTGGTTTTCTTAGCATGCTACTAACACCATAAGAGCAACTACTACATTTCATTTTTTTCTGGTCGAGGAGAGGAGAGGATACTAGCTAGCTAGAAAGTACTCTTTGCTTTTCTTCAAGCAAAAGCAGAGGCAGGGGTGCTCACCATATGCCAGGAAGGAGAGGGCTCACTTAGCAATGGTAGTGTGATGAGCTGGTATAATCATGAGCTCCTGCCTCCCATTGTTGACAACTTTTAGGCATTAGATAGAGTTTTGTCAGCCATAGTTCGTAATTGTGCATTCTGATATATGTACATATAACTTTTAGGTATTAGATAGAGTTTTGTAGGCAATTAGATAGAACTGCCTAGGTTTGTTGGCTATTTAAACCAATGAGTGATGCAAATCAATTTTCTGGCTCTCTAGTTTTACAACCAAATATCTATTAGATAGGTACTAGTTTTTTAGCATGATTCTGATCACTATCTATTTTGTAACAATGCTAAATTTATTTTAGTACGATTCTAGTCACTATCTATTTTGTGTTAGATAGGTACTTATTTTTGTCAGAGTTTTTAGCACGATTTTGTGTCAATGCTAAATTTAGCCTCACTATCTATTTTTGTTGTTAGATTTCATCCACTTTTGATCACTAATCACTGAAATTCTTTTATACATTTATTCTCTTCTACTTTATCAATCACAAGCAACTACCCTTAGTACAAACAAAAAACAGTAGTAAATGTTTTACTTTCAAAATGCAGGGGTCAATTTTGGAAACATCGGTGGATGATATTTTTATCAAGGTAATTTTGATATATCCTGTACTACTACAACTCGATAAACAGTTGATCCACTGTTTTCATGGATATTGTCAGACGTCTGGATATTATCAAGGTAATTCTCGAATGGTTTGTTTGTGGATGAATCATGGGGCTGGGTGTATGTTTTGAAGTCCATTTGTTTTGTTCGATCTTTTTAACATGTTACTTTATGTTGAAGCCCCATGGAGACTTAAATAATTCGTGGTTATTTGGATTATACAAATACACTTGTTCAACATGCTCCAAGACAGCTCTTGACATGATACATCAGTGGGCATTGTTAGATCAAGAGGTATCTATTTCTTCTCTACAGATTATATGTAAAGTGGCATGGTCATACAAACTTGGTAATGACTAATAACTGAAGAGACAAGCATATTCACACTGCTGTGCTGCTGCTGCCGCTTGAATGGCTCAAGTTTCTGATTTTTGGTTTTCTGCTACTTCACATTGTGCAAACTGCAGAGGCAGGAATTGTTTCAATTCTTCTATTCAGATATGCCTGATCATTGTGCAAACTACTATTTTGTTCTGTGTGTTTGCGGTGATCTTTTTGTAAGCATCTTGTGTTGGCCTCTTATTTTCAGCCAAACAAAACGGGTATTAAACCCAGATCCAACAAGTTGGGCCAGATGGGGGACGTGTGGACTTGTTGGGCTACCGGGCTCTTTTGAAATGAATAAACGGGATTTAAAAAATTACCCGACCCAACAAATTTAATACGGTCGGAGGCAAGCAAGCCGCGAACATCGCACGCTACGCGCGCGGGAGGACAGGCAGGGGGATGGGCGACACGTGGGGGTATCCTGCGATACAAAATTGAGTTAATTGGAACCATGCTATTATAAATTCTTCAGTTTTGAAATATACCATTACTATTCACTTATTTAAAATCATGTCATTACAATTTTATAGGTATTTGAAATATGCCACTACATACCATTTCAATGCATTTAGCAAAAGCTTTAGACCAAATTACCCTCATCTTCTTTCTCTATCTCCTCCCATCTCTCCTGTTCATCTTCTTCCTCCCTTTCTTCTCTTCTGGATCTGGTTCGAGCAGACTTCTTCCTACCACTACACTGGATAAGGTCACCTGTGACGGGCCCAAACCCGCACCTTTGACGGATTTGGGCTTGGTCAGTGATCAGTGGTCACTGGTGAGTCCTGTCACCTTTGACGGGTGGCCGGCCGTCAGAGGTGACAAACATCTCTGACGGGAAAATAAATAGACGTCCGTCAGAGGTGTTGGTCCCCGCTAGCTTAGGACCAATTAGAACCCGTCACAGGTATCTCATCTCTGACGGACACATAAACAAAAGGCCGTCAGAGGTATTAGTCTCCGGTAGTTAGAATCCGTCACAGCTGGGCTACCTGTGACGGGCAAGAAAGTAAAGGCCCGTCACAGGAGAGTCAGCTCTGACGGTCGCGGTTTACGAATCCGTCACAGGATGATTACCTGTGACGTCTTTTTTTTATGACCCGTCACTGATGTGTTAAATCCCGAAAAAAATAAATACTAAATATTGGCTAGCCTCAGGATTTGCTAGCCATGCCCTCTGAAAAACAGAAAGATCACAGATACATGCCAGCCAGCGCCAATATCACATGCATTCATCAATTCATCAATTCATTCATCAATTCATTCATCATTTGCATCCCATTTCCCCCAAAATCACCCAAAAAGCATTAGATTTCAGATCCACTATGGCCTCAGTTCTGTTCTGTTCAAGCATTCTGCATCAATTAGTATCATTTGCATCAAGGACAAAAAAACAGAGGGAATCAGCTAAGACAGAAGGAGAAGCAAGTGTCCCAAAAAAACAAGTGCACATAATATGTTCTTATACATAAGACCAAGTGTAGATAGTCTGTTCTTAAGCATCCATTCATTCATCAATTCATTCATCATTTGCATCCCATTGCCCTCAAAATCACCCAAAAAGCATTAGATTTCAAATCCACTATGGCCTCAGTTCTGTTCTGTTCTGCATCAATTAGTATCATTTGCATCAAGGACAAAAAAACAGAGGGAATCAGCTAAGACAGAAGGAGAAGCAAGTGTCCCAAAAAAACAAGTGCACATAATATGTTCTTATGCATAAGACCAAGTGTAGATAGTCTGTTCTTAAGCATCGACAAAAAGGTTAAGTGTAGATAGTTTGTTCTTATGCATAAGACAACCAACAATAAAACCTAAAAATGGACAAGTGTAGATAATATGTTCTTATTCATCACTGGCCATTTAAGTCCATTTAAGTGAACGACACAACAGGGCAACGCAAAATACGCATGTCATAAAAACGACAAATAATTTGAAAATGGAGGGAGTAGTAAAGAGATAATGTTCCAAATCAGTTTTAAATCTCTTTTCTAAGAAAATATACACAGGTGACCATATCCATCCAGTGAAAGTAAATTACATAGCATACCGTACCACAGAACCATAGAAACAACTATTTTTATATCACAGAAAATTGGATAACTGTTTTGTTCACGACATCACAAGTAGCCCAGTTCAATCGTCTATTACACGTGAAAACGTCCTTTCTTGTTCATTATTTGGGCGAGAATGAAGGCACACAGTTCGCCTCTGATAGCAGGAGGGTTGATGGGTGAAACCTTCCAGCCAGCTCTACCTTTCTGTTCAATAATACATAAGTTAGCACGTTTATAAGATTAATATTTGCCATTGAAATGTTTGAATTTGCCATTAGCAACAACCTCAGGGTCGAAATTTTTGACCTCTCTTAGAAGTGTCGACATATTGTGGCACACGTGGAAACCGCACTGGTCCCCGATCTGTTGTGCGCATGCGAATTTGGTCTCATGATAAAGTTGGTCCTTGCCCTCCTTGTACCTACCACCCTTTTCCACATATGGTCCCCAAGCCATATTTAAGGCCTTGATGATTTCAGTGAAATTATACTCCTTTGCCTTACTTGAGTTAAGGTAGTAGACCCTACTCCATTTAGGTACAATGACTAGGAGAACCCAATGTCGCCTACGCGGTGGTTATGTAGCATTAGTAATAAGAAACTTAGCTTCAACAACAATATACACGAAATGATTATTGTCTTCTTACTCTTGATTGTGCGCGCACATGATGTACTCCTTGTCTTGGTGGGCCCATAAGCACCGGTTCACGTAGTCAACCAATTCATTGAAGTTATTTTGCAGATTGACCTCATTGACCATTGATGGATCAAGGAACCCAACTTGATTACCAAGGCGACGACCCTCGATCCAACACAACCTTAAAACAATTACGTATTAGCACTAATTTAGACGATAGTCCATTAATATCACAAGGAGGAAGGTTTGCACTTACAAGGAGTAGCATTTCAGAAGTCCTGTGTCTAACTTCCGAATCCTGAATAGGTCGAAGAGGTCATCAAAGCCTATAGTTACATAGGCAGGCGACGATAGGAAGGGCTGGTGGTCGTGATGTCCAACTATGCATGACTCCCTCATTTTCCGCTTGGCATTGCTTAGCTCCATGTACTGTTTGTGTAGCTCTCGGCAAGCAATACCCATCACGGCCAACACATTGTCCTCCACCAACGGCATGCCTAGTTCAAATTGTGCCGGGGCCTTCACGACCTTCCCCGTTTTGGTCAACGGCGCCGACGCTGCAGCCTTCCCCCTTTTTTTCACCGGCGCCGACTCCTCGACCTTCCCTTTTCCTGTAGCACCCCCGCGTTCACGTTTTTGTCCCTTGACAATGGGTGGCGAGCTATCAGCCTTCCTTGTGGTCTTTATTGGAGGCAGGTTCTGAGCTATGTGTGTCAAATCCATATCGGCTGCGGCAGGTGAATGGGGTTCTGACAACGCCGGTCCACGGGGAGCCTCAATTGATAGCTTAGACGTTGAAGGTGTTCGCTCCGTCGGTCGACTTGGGCGAGGAGTCATCTTCACAATTATGTCTTCTTTGGGCCATTGTATGTACGTCTTGCACGCATCGCCCAAAGTCGTGATTTCATCATTAGGGGGCACAGGCAGCGGAAAGGCTGACCAGTTGTCCTTGACTGAATCTATGGACACCTTGGCATACCCTTGACGTAGGTTTACGCCGTGCACCTTTTCTGTGTCCGAGGGATTGAAAGCCATGCCCTCAGCGACTTCGGCCGCGAAAGTTGGGTGGACCCTCACCACTAGGACACACTGCTCTACGTCCTGCATTTTTAAAGTATCAATTTAATATTGGAACATGTAAAGGTATTTGAGTAGATATGGATCGGATATAATCGATTACCTCTATGTTGTCCACCGCATCTAGTGGTGTGACAGGGAGATGAGGGGCCGGCACTTCTGTGGATGCACAGCTACTCTTGTGTTGTGACGGACTCGCTTCGTGCTGTGCAGGAGGAGTTGGTTGGACAACTTGTGTTGCGGGTCGACGTATATTCATCTCGGCGAGGACCTTCTGAACCCTTTCTTCGACCCTGGCGTCCATGTCTGCTTGGAGTTCTTGAATGACCTCCAACTTAAGCTCGGCCTTCAAACGAGCATCCCTCTCTTCCTTGGAGACTTTTCGTTTCCTATATTGGGAGCTGTACTCGGGCAGGCCATGCTTCCAGGGCACATCAACGCCAATTCCCCGAGTCCGGCCAGGATGTTCTTTGGTTCCGAGCGCCTTCGTGAGGATGTCATCTTCGCGTCTCTTCGGCGCGGACTCGACCTCGCTCTGCGAAGCTTGTTCGGCAACCAACCCTAACTATAAAAAACAGGATTCTTGTTACAAATCTTTTGCTTAATATGAACGGACATTAATGAGGTTAATTAGCGAACTCACCAGCTCCTGATAGACGTTGGCGTCACTTTGATTGTCAAATGTGATGGAGCCGTCAGGGTTGACCTTACCCCTAGCCCTCGCCCAGTTGCGAGCTCTTCGTTCAGGGATGTCAGCGAATGGGGCAGGGACATTCGCTGCAGCAGCGGCTGCATCCTCTTGGGCCCATATTTGCTCCTTGCCGATGTACCCAGCCGTGCCCAGTCGATGCGGGTGCTCATTCCGCTTTTGCAGTAGGCGATGTGCCTCGCTTGACTGCCTAAAATCTTCGCTTTTCTTCATCTCGCAAAATTGCTCCCACACCGTCTCCGTTATTTGAGGGTACTCAACGAACGGAGTACGATTGCCGGGTGGGATGACATACTCCGTGAAGAGTTTCCACTTCCAATTCTTCCATGCTTTGCCCATCTTATGGAATGCCTTCCGCTTAAGCCTTTCCTTTGCTTCATCCGGAAATGTGAACCATTTCTCCATAGCCGTCCAAGCTCGCTCCATCTCAGCTTCTGGGACCATTCCGATATTTTTGTGGAGGATGCCGAAATTCTCACGTGCTGCCAGCCCGCAGCAGTTAGACCATCTTCCTATGACAGTCCTCGGCGCCGTGGGCCTACCACTTGCGTCGACCTCTCTTATAACCTGCACTGTGGTCGGCCATCTATTTTGTGTCCGGGGATTTCTACTTGACCTAGATGCACTTGTCCCGGCTGAAGGCGACGGTTGTTGTTCTTGAGGCACTTCTGCAGCTAAGACAGAAGGAGCATTTGCTAAGGGGTGGTAGGTACAAATTTTGTTGTCATGTATTGAAAAGTTATCCTATAAATTACCACGAGGTTCGGGTTGTTCGGCTGCCATCGTCGACGGATGACCTGAGGAAACCATGGCTGGGTCTGCTTCTACCTGTATCCTCGCAGGCGTCGTTGAGGACGGGGATGCGCCGGGCGTTGTCATCGACTAAACAATTTGAATACGCTTACAAATTTCCTATCATTTCACTAATTTCACTAATTTGAATACGCTTCGAACTATTATATATATGAGGGATGTGAAATATATATGCGAACTACATGACAAAAAGATCATGCGAACTAAAAAATGTTTATTACTTTAAAAACTTTAATCATGTAATTAATTTAAGTTCTAGCGATTAACAGTAAATCCATAAAGACATTTACCGCTACAACTAATTTAAACAAATTGCCCTTTCGTAAAATTATAAAAAGGTCTTACTGGTCTTTCTTCTAGATACATTCTCTTAATATCTATCTAGTATGTAAAAAAATAAATTTATCATCAAAATATGTATCATACTCGCAGAACTTGAAGAGATCTATGTTGACAAGATTTCGGTAAATGAAAATTGTGGATGAGATATAACCCGGAGTATGTGCCTTGAAAATGTATTCTTTGGCTTATTAGCTCTATTTAGAGTGTAATTCTATAATGCAGTTCATCTACTACTTTGTAGTTTTATATTGATACACTAAAAATTAGATAGAGAAAACTGAAACTTAGTAAGCTTATTAGCAAGAACTCAAGATGCTGTGCTGCTAAACATCAAATGTTCGTAGAGGGAACCAACTGGCGTGTTTATATTTTGTTGGAATTTATTATCATGAAATGTCCTGCTAGAAGGCAAGTTTTATGGGAAGACATATCTGAATCTGCTGTTCTGCATCATATTCTAGGGCAGTTACATCCTTTTGGATATCAAGAACAATGTCTACACTCTACAGAATAATAATAATTAGTTAGGTCCAATGCCATTTTACTCAAAATCTTGTTTATGTGCAGTTTTTTGCGAGTCCTTTTCATGTAATTAGTGCCTTATAATCATATAGCGATGTACCAGAGTTTACTGAAAACTGTAGCTTACTAAGTTTGTTTCTCAAGAGCTCAAGATGTTGTGTTTCTAACTGTCAGGTCTCAGTGGAGGTCCTCTAAAAAAATATCAGTGGAGGAGGTCCAGTTGTGGAAATTTATATCTCATGGCACTACAGCATAAATATGAGCTACATATTTCATATTTCAAACTTATTTATAATATTACTACAAATAGCACATCTATAAAATCTATTAAAGAAAAAAAGTAACAAACATAATATTTAGGGCTAGATATCTCATAACAAATCGCTAGATTTTAGCGAAATATACAAGAACCCTAGAAAAAAATGGATGAAAGGGGAAGAAAAAACTCACTGTGTGCAACAAAGGGGAATAGGGTGGTGTAGCTTGGCGAGGAGGAGGGGGATACCCTCACGGCGGCGTTGGACCGACGCCGACGTCGAGCTGATGTGGGGGGGGGGTCGGCCGGCACTGGAGGAGGTCGACGGCGGTGGAGGAGGGCGAGGGGGTGGAGGTCGAGTTCGGCGGCGGCGGCGGTGGATGTCGAGTTTGGCGGCGAAGACGATGGAGGACGAGTTCGGCGGCGGCGGCGGTGGATGTCGAGTTCGGCGGCGAAGGCGGTGGATGTCGAGTTCGGCGGCGGCGGCGGTGGTGGAGGACGAGTTCGGCGGCGGCGGTGGTGGAGGTCGAGTTCGGCGGCGAAGGCGATGGAGGACGAGTTCGGCGGCGGAAGCGGTGGAGTACTAAGTAAAATGACAGCAATGTTACCCTAGTGGATCTGGATCGAGAAAAGGCAGCAATCTTACCCTAGTCAACCACACCTGTGACGGGCTCTAAGTTAAATGACCGTCAAAGGTTACGACACCTGTGACGAGCTCTAACTAAAATGGCCGTCACAGGTGACCATATCTGTGACGGACTCCAACTAAACGGCCGTCACAGATGACAAGACCTGTGACGGGCTCCAACTAAACGGCCGTCACAGGTGACAAGACCTGTGACGGGCTCCAACTAAACGGCCGTCACAGGTGAAAACACCTGTGACGGGCTCCAACTAAACGGCCGTCACAGGTGACAACACCTGTGACGGGCTCCAACTAAACGGCCGTCACAGGTGACTCATAAACACCTGTAGGTAACAACTATGTCCACTCCTCTCCTCAGAAGATATAACCCAATTTTTTTTTCTAGATTTGCTGCGATGGCTTACCTCATTATTTTATTTTACTTAATTATTTTATTTCACTTATAGTAGTTATTGTGCTTAATATTTCATTTGACTTACATGAACTATTTCGTAAGCAATGCACTAATGATCATTGCAAACATTTTAGAGTCATACATATACTAGACAAAATAGACATAAATTACAAAAATAATCCTTCCTCGTGGTCGACGCGTGCATGTTGAACCTCATCTTCTTCTTCCTCCAATTCTATAGGTATTTCCTGACCTATGCCGTGCACGTGCTGGTTGTAATCATCTTCGTCTGAAATGTTGTCCAATCCAACTATTCTCCTTTTCCCTTCTCGAACTACATGCAGTTTCTTGTTACACGGGTCAATTATGTAGAATACTTGAACAACTTGTTTGGCGAGAACGAACGGTTCATCCTTGTACGCGTTGTTAGCCAGATTGACAATGGTGAAACCTTCATTATCAACTTTTACATTACGAAGATCGACCCATCGACAACGAAACAATGGCACTTTGAACTTCAAGTAATCCAGCTCCAATATTTGCTCAACTCTGCCATAGTACTGATCACGCCGACCACCGTCGCTAGCGGCCTCAATGCGTAACCCACTGTTCTGAACTGTGCATTTGTTGTCTTGCTTGATCGTGTGAAAGGTGTACCCATTTATGTCATATCCTTGCCAGGTGGTAGCACTCCATTCAGGACCCTGTGACAACCACTGCAGTGTTTCACTTGACAAGTTCGGCATGTTGGCAATTCGGTTCTTGAACCACTCGTTGAAAGAAGACATGTGCTTTTTTCTAACCCAACTCTCTGATCGCCCTGGGTTGTCCTGTCGGAGAAATCGTAGGTGTTCATCAAAGTACGGCACTACCTCGGTCATATGCTGGAGTACCGTGAAATGAGCTTTATCATACACCTTACGATCCATCCTTACAATTTTCCTTCCAACAGTGCCCACACCATCAAGCCTTCCTTCGTGATGAGATCGTGGTAATCCAACTGAAGAGGTTTCTGACATATAGTCAACACAAAACTCGATGACCTCTTCGGTGGTGTAACTCTCAATGATGCTCCCCTCGGGGTGGGATCGGTTCCGTACGAAACCCTTCAGGATCCCCATGTACCTTTCGCAAGGATACATCTGCGTCATGAAAGCAGGACCACAGCACTTTGTTTGTCTAACAAGGTGCACGGGAAGATGTTCCATTATATCAAAGAAAGTAGGAGGAAAGTACATCTCAAGATGACATATGGTTCTGACAATTTCTGCCTGTAGTTCATCTAGTCCCTCGGGATCAATGATCTTCTGGCCAATTGCATGGAAGAAGGAGCACAATCGCATTATCGTGTGTCGCACCTTAGGAGGCAAAATATTCCTTATTGCAACAGGCAACAGCTGTGTGATAAGGACGTGGCAATCGTGCGACTTCATCCCTATCAATTTAAGGTCTTCCACTGAAACGAACTTACTAATTCTTGATGAGTACCCAGATGGAACCTTTATACCACTCAGACATGTTAGCAAATCCATCTTCTCATCTTTCGAGAGAGTGTAGCAGGCTGGAGGAAGGTACACACTGCCCGACTCCGTGGTTATGGGATGTAGCTCTGAACGAACACCCATGTCTTCCAGATCTCGCCGGGCGTTGAGACCATCCTTTGTACTACCAGGGTTAAGCAGTAATCCCATTAAACTCTCGCATACATTCTTCTCAATATGCATCAAATCTATGCAGTGACGAACCTCAAGATCCTTCCAGTATGGTAGTCTCCAAAATATTGACTTCTTCTTCCACATGCTTTTCTCTTTTGTCTTTCCATCTTTCCTCATTTTTCCAAACTCGTTGGTTATTCCCATCACTAAGTTGTGCACCTCTGTCCCTGTTAGCTCTGTCGGGGGGCTAGCTGTATCTCTGTGTCCATTGAAATTCTTTGTCATATTCCTATAAGGGTGATACCTTGGGAGAAATCTCCTGTGACCCATGTAGACCATCTTGCGTGAATGCTTCAACCATTTGCTCCTTGTTTCCTCCATACACTTCGAACATGCCCATCTCCCTTTGACAGTTTGGCCAGAAAGGTTGCCAAGGGCCGGATAATCGTTGATGGTACAAAACAACATCGCACGGAGGTTGAAATACTCTCGTGCATATGCATCCCATGTTCGTGTGCCCTCATTCCACAGCCTCTCAAAGTCATCGATTATCGGTTCAAGGAACACATCGATATCATTGCCAGGTTGTCTCGGTCCTTGAATTAGCATGGCAAGCATAATGTACTTTCTTTTGAAGCACAACCAGGGAGGAAGGTTATAGTTCACAAGAAGAACTGGCCATGTACTATGACGACTGCTCAAATCACCAAATGGATTAATGCCGTCCGTACACATGGCAAAACGCATGTTTCTTGGGTCATTTGAGAATTCACGGTAAATCCTATCGATTGTCCGCCACTGTACTGAATCTGCCGGGTGCCTAAGCTTACTATCGACTTTCCGTTCTTCGGCATGCCAACGCACTAGCTTAGCTTGTTCTGGATTCGCAAAAATTCTTTTCATGCGTTCCGCAATTGGGAGATACCACACCACCTTTGCGGGGCCTCCCCTCTTTGACTTACTTCCTTCACCTTCACTTATTGTTCGTTTGTATCTAGAAGCCCCACAGACAGGGCAAACATCCAAGTCAGCGTATTGCTTGTAATACAAAATGCAGTCGTTTCGACAAGCATGAATTCTTCTCACCTCCAGGCCCAACGGACATAAGACTTGCTTTGCTTCATATGTCGTATGCGGTAATTTGTTCCCCTCTGGCAACAGGTCCTTTAACAGCTCAAGAAGTTCTGTAAAACTCTTGTCGGACCAACCATTACTTGCCTTAAGCTTCATGAGTTCCAACACGCATGACAATTTGCTGTGCTTCGACTTACATCCATCATACAAAGGCATATGACATTCTTCCACCAACTTACTAAACTTCTCAAAATCTCTGTCGTTGTCATCTGCGTCTTCAACGTCATGCAACATTTCAGACAAACTTTGAGTATCCAAATCTATGGTCTCTCCGCCTAACGGAGAAGGTACAAACATGCCTTCTCGAGTTGCAGCGGCGTTCACTACATCCTGATCCGGGCCTTCTTCAACTGCGACATCAGGTGCCTCTTGCTCTCCATGCTTGCTCCAACATGTATATTTTTCCATGAAACCTCTCCTTATCAAATGAGAATGCACATCTGAACTATCATGGAACATCTGTTCATTCTTACAGTCGTTACATGGACACAATATGTGCATGGCCATCCTGCTTTTTCTGTCATTGTCCGCAAATGTGACGAATTCAGTGACCCCCTCCCTATACTCTTTAGACGAACGATGAACATGGTACATCCAACTACGATTCATCTGCAATCAACGACATAGGAAAAAAACTATATGATGATCAATTGGGAATGAAGGGAGAATAATGTATTTTTTACCTTTAATTTCAGCACAAATTCGCCCCCCTTACCCTCCCAACCGAATTGTGAGCAGTGCACTGGTCGGGATGGAAAGCAGTTGGCAGTTAGATGGTATTTATAGAGATCCAACTCACCTCAAACGGGTTAAATAAATATAGCCCGTCAAAGATGTCGGCCAATTACCTTTGACGGGTTTTAACTCTCTGGCCGTCACAGGTGAGGTGATACCTGTGACGGCCAGGTAGTTAGAAGCCGTCACTGGTATTTCAGTGACGGCTTACCGTTCCAAGCCGTC
This sequence comes from Oryza officinalis, assembly GCA_008326285.1. Lineage (NCBI taxonomy): Eukaryota > Viridiplantae > Streptophyta > Magnoliopsida > Poales > Poaceae > Oryza > Oryza officinalis. The sequence continues at coordinate 26,378,705 of BDMV01000007.1, forward strand.
ACAGGTGAGGTCATACCTGTGACGGGCCGCAGCCGGATGTCTCACCGATGACGGCAAACATAAGGACCCGTCAAAGGTGACGGTCATCTGTAACCAATCCGTAGGCCCGTCATTGGTATGCCGTCACAGATGTAGGGTTCTGGTGTAGTGTACCCATCTATCTCCCATTTTTCGCCAGTGAACCTCGCCTTCACTCCGGTGTCATCCTTCGAACCCCGCGAGGACGAGATGAACATGGCATCGAGGGTCAGGTTGGGACAGTACCATGGCTCTGCGGTGTGAAGCACAACGAGGCCAAGAGACCAGAGGCCGTAGCGCTAGACCTTGCCCATGGTGACAACAAGGTTGCTCTTGAGAAGACAGCTAAGCGAGGTAAAGGTTGCGACGATGATGGTGGTTGGGGAGCGCTCAGAGGAGACGAGGCATAGGCATGGGGCTGGCGTTGCGGCGGCAGGTGTACACGGTAGGAGTGGTTGCTGCTATCACGTAGTCGCCATCATCCACTGCTGCGATGGGAAAAGGGAAGTAGGAGGGATGAAAGCTGAATCGGAACCTTCTCCATCGGTGGCGGTGGTCGCCAGAGGACAAGTGGAAACAAGAGGGGACGAGGGAGGAGGGATGGAGGCTGAATCGGACCCTGCTACCATCGGCAGTGATGGTCTTCATCCTCGGTGGGGTGACCAGTGCTCGGTAGAGAGGCGCAGGCTTACAGTGGCTGGGTAGACATGGGCTTGGTGGATCTATGGCAGCAGAGATAAACAGGAGAGATGGGAGGAGAAAAAGGAAAAAGACTAGGACAATTTGGTCTAAAAATTTTGTTCAAATCATCAAAGGGGTATGCAGTGGCATATTTCGAATATATGAAAAGTTATAATGGCATGACTTCAGATAAGTAAATAGTAATGACATATTTTAAAATTGAAGAATTTATAATAGCATAAATCCAATTAGCCCTAGAAAATTCAGCTGCAAACTAGATTTTTTTCAGCCGGCTGTCAGCTAGACAATCTCTTTATATGTGTTGTCAATGATTTAGAAGCTAACGTTGAAAAAATATACTACATCAAAAACATTTTAAAACCAACTCTAAAATCAAATATCAAAATTCGAACGTTTGACAACGTCATGTAAAAAGTGTTTTCTCCTTTATGTTGGTGTGCACATTCACTGTACAAATCTAGTTGATCCAGTCTGTGGTCGTATTTTTTCCTATTTTCTCCGATCCTAACGTTAAAACGAGGAGCCAATGAATAAAAAAAATGAGTCACATGAATAAGACAGAAATCTAGATAGAATTATAACTCACAAACTCCTTATAGTATTCACCAATATTAGCAAGTAAATTTATCGTAGCTTTCCCTTAAAACCTAATACTATGTACAGAGCACGCAGAGCAAACCAAACTAACATGTGAAAAAACTAATAAGACTACACCCACTAAAATAGGTGTCGACGAAGTAAATCGCGACTACAGTAATTTACAGAGTATGGAAAGCGTTGCAACCAAGGTATATGTGAGATTAAGATTAAAAAGACGGGAGACAGATATTTTTATACAGGTTCGGGCCCCTTAACTGACAGGTAATAACCCTACCCCTGTTGGCCGAAGCCGATATTGCTCTTATATATCAATATCACTCGAGTACAATATTTGGGGTAACCTAATCTAGTCATCATTGACTTGGCGGCATGGATCTCCAACACGTAGTCGACGGCGCGGTAGTTTTCTTACTCGAATATGAACCCCGCGAGATTAGAGGTAGCACTAGATCCCTCATGTCGGCCTCTATAGCTCCATATTAGGTCTGTCTAGTCTTATCCCTCATGTTGGTGTGTCTTGAGCCATATTGGTGTGTCTTTTCTCCTCCTAGGGGGTCTAGTAGAACTAAGGAGACAAATACGATCCGATTAGTCCTTGTAGTTTCCAAATTGAATTTTGCTTCTCCTTCCTTGTCCGGAATACCTTTCGTATATGAGGCATGATTCAGTATAAGACTTGGTATATTGATAAAGCCTGAGCTCCACTTGATACGCTCAGGGATCTGGTTGTCTCAATCTTTTGGTGAGTTGATGATAACTATGATTTGGAAAAAACATTGACGATCTGACTACAACTGTACAAGACGTTGTTGTGTTGCGCCTTAGCGATCGATACACCTCTCCATGGGTTGTTGATCTTGCCGGTGCAGATCAACCTTATTCCTGCAAGCAAATCGAATAAATAAGTAAGAACAAAATAAAAACAATTTGAATTGCAAATAGAAATTGAATACAAATGATAAATTGGGGTTCCAAAGACGAGTAATTAGATGGTCTAACCGACACACGTAACTATAAGGGAAAGTAGTAATGGCTAAAACTTTAATCTAACAAAACCCCAGAAACCCTAAGGGGTCCCTAGCTATTTAAGAGGGTGAGAGAGAACGTCTAAGGGGTCCCTAGGGTCATGCTCCACCAAATTGGGGTGCACCCCACATGGGCCCCACATTGGCCGGGGTCCTAGATGATGTTACAAGCCTATAGGCCCATTATAGGTGATGCAATACCTTGTTTTTGAGATTGCGGCCGATTGAGATGGAATTTGGTGATGATGCTAGATCCGTTGGAAAGAGGACTCCGAGACCTTTCGATCAAGTACTCATGGGCCTAAAACGGAGCTCGTATGCATATTTGGCAGCCATTTGAACTCAGCACTGTAACAGGTGACCGAATTGAATTCCAAAAGATGGACATCTTCCTATTGACATATGATGTGAACAACGGTTGTACCCATAGTAGCCATGGTCACATCATATATGGTAGGCCTCATCGAGCCCAACCCAAGATCATTCGGTATACCTTATCCATAACACTAATAATAGCCCCCGACTTCAATGCAAATGAATGAGTTAATGTTCTCGACCGAAGACCTTGAAACAACAGTTGTCGAACTCACCTAACTGTTCTCGGATGACCGAGAAGGTGTGGAGTATGCAACTAAGTTCCCTATCCAGCCTTGATCGAGAATTTGGATTGAAATCAAAAGCTTCTATCTCGGTGGGTACACCATCGCTTTATCCAGTAACCCTTGTCGAATCCAACCAACTATTCTTGAGCAGCCGAGTAAGTGTAGATATGCGACAAAGTCCTGATATCTGATTTAACTGCTCTGATATCTGACTCTCCTGAAATGGATTACTCAGAACAAATTGTTAGATTAAAAAAAGCCCCCGAGCGAATGCTTCGGAGTAACATGATATAATATGAATTGAAAAATTGAAAATAAATTGAATCTATATATGACAATAAAAGAGTACTCTCACCAGAGCTGCCCTTAGCAATCGGAGTGTGGTACCCTTCCTAGCCCCTAGCTGGCTTTATGGAAAAGTCGTTTTCCACAAAGGCAGCTTAAATCTTATAACAAACTATGCTGAAGCAGCAAATTCCTAGCCCTTAGCCGTGAAGTTAGAAAAACCAATTCCCGATTACACGGCTTGATTAATACGTTTATGTGGGTACTCTAACATGACCAGATCTAACATGGTCGTTTGACCCTGCATGGCCCGACAAGTTTTCATAGTGCCAAGCGTCCCTAGCCGAGGTCCATGAGATCTCAAAGTTTGTCAGACTAACGTAATAGGACAATAGGATTGACTTTGAGATGTAGCGATATAAGAAAAGGGGATCAACGGACAAACATTGCACATTTTATATGTATAAACACTTACAGAGATTGATGCGCCGGATGATGAGGACACTACCACGCTGGTAAAAAAACAGTTCTGTAGTCGTACTCAACAAATCATAGAGGTGGTGGAAGAATCGCTACAACTGCTGGTGGAGGACTAGGTGTAGACACACTTCAACCACTCGTAGATTTGGTGGGAGGATCGCTACGACCGCTGGCCGAGGACCAGGTATGTAGACGTACTCAACCACTTGTAAAGGTGATAGGAGAATCGCTACAATCTTTGGTCAAGTACTAGGTATGTAGACGTACTCGACCACTTGTAGAGGTGGTGGAAGAATCGCTACAACCGCTGGTCGAGGACCAGGCATAGACATACCTCAACCACTCATAGATGTGGTGGGAGGATCGCTATGACCACTAGATGAGGATCAGGTATGTAGACATCACCCTCACCATGATGATGTATATACATTTATCTGCCTCATTGACTGCGAAGCCTGCAGATGTTAATGTTCTATCAAATTTCTCATGCCATTGCTTAGGAGCTTGTTTCGGACCATACAAAGACTTCAACAATTTGCACACCTTGCCTTCTTGACCTTTCACTACAAACCCATCAAGCAGATCCATATAGATCTCCTCATCTAGCTCTCCATTAAGAAAATTTGTCTTAACGTTCATTTGATAAACGAGAAGACCATTTGAGGCTGCTAGGGAAAGTAGCACTCGGATTGTGGTCAATCTAGCAACAGGTGAGTAAGTGTCAAAGAAGTCTTCGCCTTTTTTCTGAGTATAGCCCTTTGCAACAAGCCGAGCCTTGAACTTTTCAATAATACCGTCAGGCCTAAGCATCTTCTTGAACACCCACTTGCACCCCACATGTTTGCACTCATAGGGTCGCTCTGTCACCTTCCAAGTCCCGTTAGTGAGAATGGAATCCATTTCACTACGAACAGCTTCCTTCCAGTAGTCTGTATCAAGAGATGCATATGCTTCTGAAATTGACTTAGGATTTTCATCCACAAGGTACACAGTGAAATCATCACCAAAAGACTTAGCCATCCTTTTTGTCTTGCTCCACCAAGGAGCTTCACTGTCATCCTCCTTGATGATAGATTCATGTGTATGTTCGGTTTGTTCTGATGGTGTGATTGAGCTGGAAGTTATTTTGGAAGGTTGGCTAGAAGAATTATGTGTATCCTTCATTGAAAAGAAGCTCTCAAACAAGAAAGTGTCGCGAAACTCCATAATTGTACCAACATGCATATCATGTACCTCAAATTTAACTATTAAAAATCTATATGCAATGTTGTGATGAGCATATCCCAGAAAGACACAGTCCACAATCTTATAACCAAGCTTGCGCTTTTTCGTTATTGGTACATTGACTTTCGCCAAGCACCCCCATGTGCGCAAGTAAGAAAGTGATGGTTTTCTCCCAATCCATACCTTGTATGGTGTTTGTCCTTATTTCTGTTAGGAACTTTGTTTAACACATGATTCGAGGTCAATAATGTCTCACCCCACCATGCCTTACATAGTCCCACGGTATCTAACATGGCATTCACCAAGTTAGTCAGTGTGTGGTTCTTCCTTTCAGTAATCCCATCAGACTCGGGATAATAGGGAAGCGTCCTCTCATGTATAATGTCATGTTCCTCATAGAATAAGTCAAAATCGTTTGAGAAAAACTCTCCACCATGATCAGACCTAAGTCTTTTTATCTTTCTATCAAGTTGATTTTCCACTTCTGTCTTATAAATTTTAAAATAGTCTAGAGCCTCATCTTTCGTTTTCAATAAATGCACATAGCAAAATCTAGTGGCATTATCAATCAACGTCATGAAATATCGTTTTCCACCCTTCGTTAAAATCTCATTCATTTTACAAAGATCTAAATGTAGGAGTTCTAGAGATGCCAAGTTTCTCTGCTTGGTAACCTTGTGAGGCTTGCAAGGTTGCTTTAATTGTACACAACTATAGCACTTAGAACCTTTAAACACATAGTGGAAAACCAAGACATCAAGCCAAACATTAGTCTCATCATCCACACTGCCACAAATATGATTCACAGACTTATTGCAAAAATCAGAAAGGGAAAAGCGGAATAAGCCTCCGCACTCATAGCCCTTACCAATAAAATATTCATATTTGGACATGACTATTTTATTAGACTCAAACACCAGCTTAAATCTATTGACATAGATGGAAGCCACTAACGAGATTATTGTCTATAGTAGGGATATGCTGCACGATCTTTCCCAAAAAAAACTTGAAATGTACCATGCCAACACCATAAACAAAAGCATATGACCCATTCCTCATTAGGACGGAGGAATCCCGTGCAACCTGATAAGAAGAAAACAATGAGATGTCAGCACAAACATGTACATTGGCCCCTGTATCAACCCACCAGTTAGTAGATTGATTAACTGAAAAAACAGTAGATAAATTACCATATCCGCTTCCATCTCCATAACATACAGATCATTGCTAGCATCAGTCGTACCAAATTTGATATTCAGCGTATCCCACAACTCCTTAGCGTCGGTCATGTGCATAAACAACTCGACCAGACGATCGCCAAGAACGCTAAGAATGCATCCTACAAAGAGAGTAGTGGCCTCCTCAAATTCTTTATGCTTTTCAGCATCAAGAACTCCTTCAGGATTGCTATTACTAACCTAGAAGCATTTCATTGCTGTCAGCCACATAGTAACCCTGATCTGCCATATCATAAAGTGCACACCGGTGAATTTATTCGGCCTCAGTGCATCGATAAAACCAGCCATAATAAAATCACAGTGCCTATAATAAGGTTTTTGGATTGTTGAAAATATAATCACAGATTGATTTAATTTATTTCATAAATAAATCATGACATTAAACACATAAACTAGCATAATCGCATTATATGATCTACACCTATAAACTAGAGAGTAAAATATGAATAGATCTAATAAGCAAAACATAGTGAACACGTACCGAGAATTATGGACGTTCAGTTGCACAGCAGGAAGAACTCGCGATACCGGGCGTTGACTACGGCATGTAGCACTCGAGCGACGAGGAAGACGAGCCATGGTGGACAAACAACAAGCAGTCACACTCATATGTTCTTGTTTGGGGCCTTGTGCACCACATTGGCACTAGACTGCCCACCATTGTCCTTGGACGCGATGTCTTTTTCTTGAACTTTCTCCTCAATATTAAGAGACACTATCAACCCCTCAATGAAATACTACTGTTTCTTGTGTTTGAGTGTAGTGCGAAAACTTCTCCATGAGGAAGGTAGCGCAATAATGCACCCAGCCACAATTTGTCGGGTAAGACACACTTAAGGAGTTCGAGTTCCTTAGTCATGGTCTGTACCTCATGAGCCTACTCAACTACAGAACAGTTGTCAACCATCCTGTAGTCATGAAACTGCTCCATGACATACAGATCATTGCTAGCATCAGTCGTACCAAATTTGATATTCAGCGCATCCCACAACTCCTTAGCGTCGGTCATATGCATATACACCTCGACCAGACGATCGCCAAGAATGCTAAGAATGCATCCTACAAAGAGAGTCGTGGCCTCCTCAAATTCTTTCTGCTTTTCAGTATCAAGAACTCCTTCAGGATTGCCATTACTAACCTAGAAGCATTTCATAGCTATCAGCCACATAGTAACCCTAATCTGCCATATCTTAAAGTGCACACCGGTGAATTTATTCGGCCTCAGTGCATCGATAACCAGCCATAATAAAATCACAGTGCCTATAGCAAGGTTTTTAGATTGTTGAAAATATAATCGTAGATTGATTTAATTTATTTCATAAATAAATCATGACATTAAACATACAAACTAGCATAATCGCATCATATGATCTACACCTGTAAACTAGAGAGTAAAATATGAATAGATCTAATAAGCAAAACATAGTGAACGCATACCGAGAATTCTGGACGTTCAGTTGCATAGCAGGAAGAACTCACGATACCTGGCGTTGACTACGGCATGTAGCACCCGAGCGACGAGGAAGATGAGCCATGGTGGACAAACAACAAGCAATCACGCGAAGTGCTTCCTAAATATCTTATTACCGCCTTCTTCTGATGTAGAACGTCAAAGGTGAAGGTTCCAGAGACCTACTGTGCCAATTGCCGGTGCACGCCGACGAACGGGATAGAGTAGACTACAAGCGACGACGCAGTACATAGGAGGAGGCAAACCCTAGATTGATTTCATGTATGTTGCGAGGGGACGGCGACTTGGTTTGTATAGAGATATCAGGACACGTGATCAGGACGCCTGCACGATCTCTACTTCGCGTAACCAAACTGGATAAGTCACGCGTAACTTATCCGGACTCTACCAAACCGAATTTACCAGTAAACCAAACTGCAAAAGGAAACCATATTGATGTAAGGGTGAGGAACCAATTTTGAAGAACCATTCACGTGCATGTCGCGTACGCACGTCGCCTGCCCAGGCGAGGTGAGCGAGAGCACGCACGTGTTCATCTTGTTCTCTCCACTACACATGTCTTGGCCACTTTAAGATTATTATCCGGGGAGGTCCGTTTGGTATCCTAAAACTGCTTAGCAACAGTTGGACAAGTGGGTAATGTTGGGGTGAACGAAAAAAATTTGGTTAGAGCCGGATCTAAGTGTTGGCTAGGTAAACGCCCCGTAGTAAGAGGGGTAGTTATGAACCCTGTGGACCACCCCAATAAGGGCGGTGAAGGAAAAAAATGTTTAGGAGAGAATCCTTTCTTAAGCTTATAAGAAGGTCTTTCTCTTCTAAAATAGATAAGATGATATTAAACATTATATACATGTCATCTCATGAGATGAACTTTTGTAATTTTTCAAAAATAATCTTCATATGAGATAAGACCTATATATATCAATTCCATCGCAACCTTCTTCTTCCATGGATATATGATAGTTCACGGGAAGAACCGATAAAGGTTAATATCATTTTTGTTGAGGGGGATCACTATTTAGGTGACTATTCTGTAAAGAACGAAAAAGTAGTAGATTGGTTTTGACAACAGATTTCTAGAGGTTTCAATTGGCCTTGGCCCAAAGAGGTGGTCTTGCCTTGTAGAGTGTTAATCCCTTAAACCCGTTCTAAAATATATCATAAAACCGAGTTAGTCACGAAGCTGACTTGGGTTCGAAGTTCTGATCCCAAAAACTTGAAGTTCTAGCGCTATCGGAAGGTCCTGTTTTTCCAAAAGTCCAACTTTTAGACCAGAAGTTCCGAGGTGGAACCTAGGCGCGTCTGAAAGATCTTATTTTTCAGCAAATCGAACTCTATCTCGAATTAGTTTTAATGCTGGATGTTCCGATTGATATGACAACGTTGCCCCGTAATCCAAATATTGTTTTAAATTACAATATCTAACACCCCAAACTTCTTAATGCCATTCATATATATATATATATATATATATATATAATCTCGTAATATGGTGAATACACGGTACATAGAGTTTTTACAGTAACAATTATGTGTACCGCTGCAGAAAGCTAGTTCGAAATGATTAATTAACAGGTAAAAAAATATAATTTCTTTCAATAAGACCACTAAAGTTTTTATGTAGTGCCCTCAACCATGATGTATTTCTACTAACTCCCTTCGTCATAAAATATAACAATATAATCTAAAATTAAATTAAACATAACCTATACTATATTATTGATCAATATTAGATGTGTTTTATTTGGGACTAGGTTACCGTATAGTTTTTAGGACGAAGAGTGTACTCCGTATTTATCCGGAGTTGATATTTATTGTATTGTCTACAAAAGAAGCATGCGCGACAGCATCAGGGTACACAATTCGGCCTTCACTTTAGTCTGGATCAGCCTGTATTGCTGGACGAAAGGGACTGCCATGTGTGTAACAAAAATATCTTCATCAAAAGGGTGAGCAGAAAGTAACAAAAAGAACACCTGCCGACTTATTTCCGTAGTGCTTTATTTCCTTGCACGGCGCGTGAAAAAAATAGTTATTGGGCGCGCACCAACACACACTCGCATGAAAATTAAAGTGTGCAATGCACACTGATAAATCGCCATCAAAACGCCGCAAAGTGTTGTTCATATGACCATGATAGAAGTTGGCTCTTTCATGACCTTATGTTAGATATGTATGAATTTTTGTATACAATAAGAAGGCTTTCCTAAAAGTATCCTCCTTAATTCTAGGAGATATAAAAAGAGCTTCAAGTTTCCACATTAATAAAAATATAGAATTTTTTCATGTTAATCCAGAAAAGAAAAAATTCCTAATTGTCCGATTTACGCGTAAGATGTATCAAACGACATGGTCATTTGTGCATGCAAAGATGCTACTATGTATGGGTGAATATACGATGGAAACCCTGACTTAAATGAAAACTCATCGAAACCCCGACTAAAAAGTAATTTAAATTCAAAAAGAATTGACATGCAGGTAAAATAATGTTACACAACCATATAAATAAGAGAGAATCCATTATACGTTACTGAGTTTGTCATAGGTCTACGATTTGCCACTGACTTTGTCACGTTCTATAATATACCATCAACGATTTACCATCGTCGTCCAGTTAGATACAGTTAATACTATACAATTTTGTCCAAATGATCAAAATACCCCTGGGACAAAAACATCTAAAATCTGGACAAAAATTTCAAAATATCATATTATGGACATAAGATTGTAAACATCCAAAAATTGGCCAAAAATTTAAAATATGATATTTCAAAATTTTTATCCAAATTTTGAAAGTTTTTGTCCCAGGGGTATTTTGGTCATTTGAACAAAATTGTACAGTGCTAACGGAGGCTAACCGGACGACGATGATAAATCGTAAAAGTTAAACAAAAGTCGATAGCATATTGTAAAACGTGACATACTCAGTGACAAATCATATATCTGTGACAAACTCAGTGACATATAATGAATTCTCTCTATAAATAATGTTATCCAGACTCTACTTCGTTTGTGGTTTGAAATTTGTTATTTTCATATCTCACCAACACAGTTGAGTTTGGTTGAGTTTTTTTACTTGGTTGTGCAACATGATCTAATATACATGTGTGATTTGTTCTTTGTGAATTTAAATGACTTTTTAGTTGAGGTTTGCACGAGTTTTCACCTAAGTTAAATTTCCACCACATATTTTCCCCTATTCATGCAGGTAGTTAATTATGAGCAACATAGGCATGATATGTTGCCAAAGTATCATGGTGGTTTTCACGTAGGAAAATAAATATGAGGACAAACATTTTATCTGTTGTTTCCGGTTTTGGAAAATCTGATGAATTATCTCTGTTCAAGAAATGTATTCACATTTTTTGTGCTACAACTACAAATAATCTATCGATACATGTATTCGTCCTATCCATTCCTTTCAAATTCCTAGAAGTTCTTAAGTTCGTAAGAACGAGCTCGCTAATCTCTTTAATGAAGCTGCAATGTATCCTGTGCCTTCCGTGACCAAGTGATCGATTGTATGCTTCGTCGATTTCACAAAGAAAAGATACACGTACTCTACCTGAAATTAATGTCTTGTACATTTTCTTTTACGATCTCTTTGCCTTCGTATACAAAGTAGACTAATTACTCCAAGTAGCTAGGCGAATTTCTAGATCAGCTCTATGCTATCACTACTCCAGAACAGCTATCTCTTATAACCCATCAGTGACGGGTCGAAGTGCTCGTCGCGGATGACCTTACCTTTGACGGGTCTAACGGGAGACCATAACAGGTGTGGCCTCCGGCCACAGCCCGTCACAGGTATTAGGTCATTTGTGATGGGTCGAAACTGGCACCCGTCAGAAGGACATCTCTGACGGGTGCCAATTCCGGCCCATCACAGGTGACCTAATACCTGTGACGGGATGCCAAGTTCCAGACCGTTAGAGATATGATTCTCTCATCTCAAATGGGCTCTATTCCTAACTCGTTTGAGGCGAGTTGAGGTCTATATATACCCCCAATTGCCAACTTTTTCATCCCAATCTAGTGCACTGTTCACATTTCGGGTGTGAGAGGAAAGGGGACGAATTTTTGCTGAGAATTGGAGGTAAAAAACTTAGAGGTAATTATTAGTTTGGAACGTATATTACGTATGGTGTCTTACACATGTTATCTTATTGATTGTAGATGACCGAAATTAGATGTATGATATTCACCGTTCTACCCCAGAGTACAGGGAGGGGGTCTCTGAATTCGTAAATTTTAAGGATAATGACAGGAAAAATAGAATGAGCAAATATATGTTGTGTCTATATGCAGACTGTAAAAATGAGAAGATGTTCGAAGAGAGTTCATGAGTGCATTCTCATCTGATCCGTAGAGGATTCATGGAGTACTACAACTGTTGGAGCAAGCATGAAGAGCAAGAGACACCGGATGTTGCAGTAGATGAAGTGTCGGATGTAGTGAACGACCCAGTAGTTGGAGATGACATTTTTGTCCCTTATCCATTACGTGAAGATACCATAGATTTGGACCCTCAAACTCTGTCAGAAATGTTGTGTGATGTTGAAGACCCAGATCATAACGAGAGAGATTTCGAGAAGTTTAGTAAGTTGGTGGCAGATTTTGAGACTCTATTGTATCTCATGTGTAAGCCAAAGCACACCAAATTATCGTTTGTGTTGGAACTCATAAAACTTAAGGCAAGTAATAGCTGGTCAAATAAGAGTTTCAGAATTTCTTGAGTTTTTGAAGGAGTTGTTGCCAGAGGAGAACCAAATTTCGTAGAGGGCATATGAAGCAAAAAAAAGTCTTATGCCTATTGGGTATGAAAGTCAAAAGAATTCATACTTGTCGGAACGACTACATATTGTATTACAAATAATATTCTGACTTAGACGCTTGCTCTGTTTGTGGGGCTTCTAGATACAAGCGAGACATAAGTGCAGATGAAGGTCATAAGTTAAAGGGGGGTGGCCCAGCAAAAGCGGTGTGGTATCTCCCAATTGCTGACCGCATTAAAAGAATGTTTGCGAATCTTAAGCAAGCTAAGTTGGTACGCTGGCACGCTGAAAAACAGAAGGTCAATGATAAGCTGAGGTATCCAGCAAATTTAGTATAGTGAAGTACAATCGATAGAGTTTACGCCGATCGCAAAAGACCCAAGAAACATACATTTCGCAATGTGTACGGACGGAATTATAATCCATTTGGTGATCTGAGTAGTCGTCATAGCACATGGTCAGTTCTTCTTGAGAACTACAACCTTTCTCCTTGGTTGTATTTCAATAGAAAGTACATTATGCTTGTCATACATGTTCAAAACTGAGACAACATGGCAACGATATTGATGTATTCATTGAACCGATAATCGATGACTTAGAAATGCTATGGTATGAGGGCACGCGAACATGGGACGCATCTCGGCGAAAGTACTTCAGCCTCCATGCCATGCTGTTTTGCACCATAAACGATTATCGGACATTTGAAAACTTGTTCGGCCAAACTGTGAAAGGGAGGAAAGCTTGTTCGGAGTGTATGGTGAAAACAAAAAACTGATGGTTGAAGAATTCACGCAAAATGGTCCACATGGGTCATAGAAGATTTCTCCTAAGGTTTCACCCTTACAAAAATATGAGAAAGAGTTTTATTGGACACAGAGATCTAGCCAGTCTCTCATGGAGCTAACAGGGCTGCAGTTGCATGACTTAGTAAGAAAAATCACCAGCGAATTTGGAAAGAGGAAGAAAGCTGTTAACCAATGAATTTGCATATATGCATCTATACTATGGTTGTTGCATGTATATATACTATGATCCATGTCTGAATGTATTTCGCAAACTTGAACATATAGTTTTCTAATTTCTACCTGACACTTATGCATGCATGAATTTTGGTTAATTAAATAGAGAAGGGCTTATTTACTTATGCTGAATTAAACCCGAAACAGATCGATTTCCAAATGAAATAGAGAGTCTGAAAGATACATATTTCAACAGATTGCCAAATAACAAGCCCTGGTAACTTATCATTATATGGGACGCTAACATTGGCTTCTTGCATGGCCGACACACTTACACGATCGAACCATGCACAGTTCAGTACATGTGGATGAATTACACAACAGTAAGATCGATCGGCTAGGAGAATGGTGATTAGTTTCACCAGCTCCGGCCGGTACGTTATTTAGCCAGCATATTTTTCGTTGCACACATATATAGCTAGTGTTGTGACGGAAATAATGCAGACGCGCGGAGATGGATATGGCCAGGAGCTAGATGGATCGATCGATCGATCAGGAGCAGTTGGTGGGCATAGTGAGGCCGCACTTGCCGGGCAGCGCCATGGCGCGGGCGGCGTCGATGTGGTAGATCCTCATCCAGAAGCCGGCGACGCCCTTGTACCGGCAGATGCACGCAAGGTCGGCCTTCCCCAGCGCCGCGCAGCACTCCGCCGATGGGCTGTCCGTCGGGTCGCTCACGGCCGCCGCCGGCTGGCACAGCTTGAAGTCGCCGTTCGACATGTTGCAGATGGCGTGCGCGCTCCGCGCGGCGGCGAGGGAGACCACCAGGGCGAGCAGCAGCAGAGCCTGTGCCTTGGCCGCCATTCTGATGCCTTGGCTAGCGGATTGTTTGGAGGTTTTTAGTTCTAGCTGGGTTTGCTTGTGTGAGGAGAAGTTTTGGGTTTGGGTCCTATTTATAGTGTCCGGTCATTTGCAAAGCAGCCCTTGTTATGTTGACCAATATGATTTCCAGCTGTTTGCTACTTTCGCTCTAAATTAAGGAACAAATAGAAGACGGTGTTTGGATAGTTGATGATGGAAAAGCATGATATAAGAATTGGATGGTCCTTACCCATTAAGCTAGTTTTTTAAAGTTGTGTAGGTGTATATGGTGTTAAGTTGTGGCTTTGCACGGTTGGAATTGAAGCCTCAGACCTTAGATCTGATGTTCGAAAGGGGAGAGATGGTTGTCTCGTAACTGCCCTAACAGAGGTTATTATCTGCTGTTATATATTTTATAACTTTTAAAGATCAACTAGCCCCCTCAAATTAAACATATAGGGACTATTTATATTATATGGTGTCATATTTTTATAAAAAAACAGCTGTTAATTGCATATATACACACTGCAAATTATAAAACTTACATCGTAAATTTCATAACTTACAATATAATTTTTTTTGTAATACCCATTATATTAGGGAATTAGGACAAAAATAATTCATTACCTACTTGAAAGAGGTGATAGGAAATATAGAAACATATTTAAGTAAGAGATATATTTGGAAAAATGTTTGAAATCAAGAAAAAATATAGCATAATTTTTTTAGCAAACTGTTTTAAAGTTAAATTTAGATTTTTCGGATCCAAGGGCAAACACATAAATGGTGGTATGTAGTGTGCGGCCACAATTGTTCTGGAAAAACACTATATTTATTTATAAAATTATCTTGTCGTATTGGTAACAAATCCATACACCAGCGAAGAAATAATTTTTAACACCTTTAGTATTGGTTATAGCAACCATGGTAAGCAAATCGTGAGAGCTTGGTTGTAACAATCGGTACTAAAGATCAAAAAAAATATGTAAGATATAGAATTCGAACTCAAGATCTCTCATCTTAGCTCTTATGCAAGTTACAATCCCACCTACTACACACATTCGACTTGAATAGGGATGTTTTCTTTTTTACTAACCCTGAAAGTATCTTTAGTCCCGGTTGATAACACCAACCGAGACTAAAGATGATCCTCCATCTTTAGTCTTGGCTGGTGTTACCAACCGGTATTAAAGATGTATTTTTAGTACCGGTTGATAACACCGGTTAATTTACGAGGGAATTAGACTTTTAGAACTAGTACTAAACCATCTTTAGCACTGGTTCGTTAAACATCCGAGATATTTGTTGTTTTTGCCGATTGAGCAAAGATTGGTTGTCCAATAGTGATATTGGATTAAATGATCGAATCAGCTACTCATGTGCACGGTGGGGTTAATTTTAGCCCGATTAGTTTGGGTGGATGGGCTTTTATAACAAAATGGATAATAGGGTGAAATCTCAAAACATCAAAATAAGAGTGGAGTGATTTACACAATTTTGTCCAAACTTCAATAAAATTACAATAGTCAGATAAATGCCACATATATAATTTTGTGCAATACACAATAGCCCCCGTGAGTACCAACCATCATTGGTTGACCAAGCACATACATATGTAAAAATGGATGAATCCACCATCTTCACATCATTCGGAGTTTCAGACCATACGAACCACCGGTCAGTTGGTTGATCGATCACTATGAAGATACTTTGCCGACACCAGAGTAGGAGTGCAAGATGTTATGGAGCGCGCGCTAGCATCATGATTGTTTATGGCTCTCTGGTTCGTGCATTCCTTATAATGATAACGTATTTGAGAACTGCAAAAGTTTAGCACAGATGATAACTAGCACTTCTACTTGATTATTCTGAAAAAGAAACTAGCACATAGAAAGGTACTGTCTATATCAATCAAATATTTGCAATAACCGACCTGTCCGGTACAGATGTTATCAAATATTTTTTTATTACTAAAATTACTACAGGGGTCTAGCCTAGTAATTATATATTATAAAATCAAAATTCATAAAAGAATATTTACGTAGGGGAGAAAACAGAATACAGAATTGACAAAGTTTATAACCAGGCAAAAACACAAGAGCTAAGAGAGTCATTCATCCTACACATATGTAGAAGATTTTCCTTGCTGAAACAGCTGAATCAACAACCTGCAGAAGGTAGGTTATTTTGGAAAAAAATTCCGTTCCTCTCTTGCCAATATGCTATACCCCTAAAATTGTAGCTATGGCGTGATTAAACGCACGCTTTGAACCCAAGGTAAATAATCTATAAGATGGGGGTAAAATAAGCTGCACTTTAGATTGCAATTGAAATTAAGCATTTTGGAAATTTGAAGTTCTATAAAAAAAACTAGGTACATTATTTACATATATACCTGATCATGAAATCCTAAAATTATTATATATTAAAATCTAAAAAATCAACTTTATATTATAATTCACAACTGAACTAAGTGGGCTCTTAGTGACAGCTTGTAGCTTAATTATATAAGATGTGTAGAACAAAAAGTTCACTAAAGCATCAGTTAGGTTTAGAAGGTTTGGGCAATTTGATTTTCTGCGTTTGTATGGCCCGAATTCGATTTCTTTTTAGAAAAGTATATACATATTAAATTGTTCTTACTAAATTCTTACTAACTCTGACGTTATATATAGATTTCTTTCATCTAGATAAATCGAGGATGTCATTCTTACATGTTTGTAAGAGTTTTCTAAAAAAAATATTAGTTCATGTAGCAGAGTTTACTTTGGGGTATACTTCAGTTTTGCACGACATTCTAAAAGGTGAGGTGAGCAGCAGTATTACACTTGACTGTCTAATATGCACTCCAATATTCAGAGTATACTTCAGATACCTTAAAATTCGTTTAACCGTCCATTCAAAAAAAAAATTTCTTCGTTTAACCGCTGTCCAATTTACATCCGTGGCCATTCTCTGTTGAGATGAAATGATATTTCTGGCTGAGCACAATTGGCCCGTGTTATTGTTTTGTAGGCTTCCGTTGGCCGGGCCCAAACAGAAGGAGCAAGAGAGCTGGGCTGGATTGGATATGACGTCACTGGAAGGCCCATCCACTCATCCTGACAAGACGCTTCTTCCTCCCCCGCCCCATCCACCTCCAGTCTCGCCTTCCTCTGCGATCTCGCCTGTCGCGCGCGCGGGAAGATCAGCGGAGGGCAAGGTTCCCTTTTTTGGAAAGTTAGATAAAAATGTCGTCTTTGAAATGTAGATTGCAATGTTATCTACCCTATAACTCACCAATTCATTTTACTCATCTCTCATTCTTACATTCTTATATTCTTATAAATCCAGCGGCTGATATTCATCTACCCTACAATCCAACGACTCAGATTTTCCCCGTCCCTCCCCAGATTCAAGCCCCTCTCCTTCTCGTCGCTGTGAGATCGAGTCCCCCACCCCCACCACGAACCTCCCCTCCACTCGCCAATTATTTCTTTTTAGAAATAGGCAAATTTGGTTTTAGAGCATCGAAAGTTTATGTTATTGACTTTATAGTACTGAAAGTTGTTACTAGTTCCCTTAAATAACATCCCAAGTTTTCTTTCATTCTTATTCTTAGTACTTCTATTAGTTTTCTCTCCTCTGCCGTGTTAAAGAGAACAAGTGAAACAGCGAAACCATCTCTCCCGATGCCGGTGGTGCTGTAGCGACCTAGCCCCATTCGCTGCTACTGTTTGCCCCTGAACTCCTCCCTCTGTGCCTATCTATCGCTTGGCTCACCCAGTCGCCATTGCTCGTACATCAGCACGAGATCAGCTTGTTTTCGGAGACAACGACGAAGCTTGGCCAGCATCAAGTTTAGAGCTAATCAAGTTTACACATGCTTAAATGGCATAAAGCTTTGGGCTAATCAAGTCATGGTTGCGCTAGTGTCTTTAGATTTATAGCTGATATGAATGGATGAATTCAGTGCTTGGATCTTGCATTGTCGTCTGTACATTCACTGCCAATCATAGAGGTCACCAGATGCCACCTCCAGTTGCAGCAGTTGGAGATCCTCCAATTTGTTGCTGGTGAGGACTGTTAGGCGGAGCTCTAGCTCACCGATGTAACTGGAGGCTGGAGCACAAGCCTCCATAATTCACAGACAGGAGCAACACGATGAGGCGCGACCACACAGGGATGAACGCCCAAGCATCATAGGTTGAGGCCACTAGTCGAGTGGCACGACGGATGTCGTGGAACCATTCTTCCACTAGTAGCAGGAACAATGCCTCTATGCCGCTGCCACCGGCAAGAGGTCGGACTGCTCGATATCTGAAGAGATGGATCGGTTGTTCTTTTTGATGGGAAAGGAGAGAAAAGTAACGGAAGTAAACTTTAGATGCTATGTAAGTGAGCTGGTAACTTTCAGTGCTAAAAAGCTAACAAAGTGAACTTTCGATGTTTTAAAACCAATTTTGCCCTAGAAATAATATGACTTTAATGGAAAATTATAAAAATAGATGTTAGTTGATAAGTTGATAAAAAACATGAATTTAGCATCCTGTCGAACAATCGTAGTTCGACAACGGTTGTTCGACAAGTTAGTTGGCTTAATTAAAAAAAAGAGCAAGCAACTACTATGCTGCAGGTGGCCTATCGAACTCCCAAAGATCGATAGGTCTCATAATTCACTCACATGTATGCACACACATCCCAAGTTTCCAATTTTTTAAACCCTATCGAACAACGGTTGTTCGATAGGTACCATTGTTCGATAGTGTACTAAATTTTTTTTGTGATTTCAGACAACCAACCTCTATCTTTATAATTTTTATTAAATTTGTATTATTTCTAAAAAAAAATTCGTCGCCAACTCCCTCTGTCCCGACCCATGACCTCGCCCTGCAAACCCACGAACCCTAACTCCACATAGTGGTGCCCTCCCGTCCTCCTTCGCTCCCCTCGCCCTCCTCCGCACCGTCCCCGATTTCCTCCTCCATGACCGCCTCCGCGTCGCCGATGCCACTCTTCTTCTCCGTGCTTAGCCGCTGGCCACCTGGTCACCCACATCCCTCGTGCTGCCCCCATCCCCATCACCCTCTCGCCACCGCCGATCCTGAGCGTCGTCGCCTCGCCACCGCCGACCTCCGCCGCCATATGGCGTCTCCCTGCCACGATCTGCTCCACCGACATGCTGCTGCCCCCTCGGTCTCCTCCACACTGCCACCGATCTCCGCCGATGGTTCAACGTCGCCCGCCTCGCCGGTCTCGCCCCACCACGATCTGCTCTGCCGACGCGCTGTTGTCCCCGGCGCCTCAAGCTCCACCATTACCACTCCGTGTCACACTCAAACCATTCCATCAATGCCAAAAGGTACAGAAAGCTGTGATTGGGGCATTCCACTTATTCATTAATTGCTGTGGTGGTGCAATGTAGGTTTCCATTAGTACAACGATATATTTGCTGTGTTTGTTTTCATTCAACAGGGTCATGAATGGTGGATGTATGTATGGTAGAAAAACGAAACAGAACTTGCATTTTATTAACAAGAGATTCTGGATATTTTTGTGCATGAGAAGAGATGCAGCAGCCATATGATTTTCAACTAAGTATTTATAAAAATATGCAGAGATGTACTTCTTTGCTCAGCACTACATCAATCCTTTCCTTTTTATCATGGTTCAAAGTATTCAGAAGTACAAAAGGGCGTTCTCTGATTTTAAGACGAGCGAATATACAGTTAAAATATTTGCAGACATGCTGAGTTCATACAAGTGCAACCATATGGCCTGATTTTAGTTTAAGATCGATGACAAACAAAAAGAACAGAATACTTCCTGGGAAGAACAGACTTAAATTGCTTTGTCTGCTCAATTTTTGCCTGGGACAAATGTGTTTTTTTTTTGTAAAATGATTTTTCCTGTTTATTCTCAAATCCATATAGTCATGCACTGAATAAAGTAGGCTGATATGGGACAGGAA
The DNA here is from genome assembly GCA_008326285.1 of Oryza officinalis. NCBI lineage: Eukaryota > Viridiplantae > Streptophyta > Magnoliopsida > Poales > Poaceae > Oryza > Oryza officinalis. Next base: position 26,398,895 of record BDMV01000007.1, read on the forward strand.
TGAATTTTCAACTATAATAACTTTTTTCTTGGATGCTGAAGGTATTTGCTATTTATCACTATGCATGTTTTAACTGAAAAGAAAAACAAATTGTATTTAGACTCTATACATGTGGTGTAGGCGCATTCATCCTAATTTTTGTCATGTAGGAGGATGAACTGGGGATGAACACCTATCCATCCCCTCACTGGATATCTATTTGTTGTGTATACCAGATCTGCTGATGCTGTCCTCTTGGTCTCCTCCGCCGCCACCGATCTCCGCCGACGATTCAACGTCGCATGCCTCGCCGGTCTCGCCCCGCCACGATTTGCATAAACACCTAATTCTGCTTGCCTTACATAAAGATGCTGCAGTGGTGAGGATCATGTGAGAATACAACAATCTGCAGGTGGTATACATTCATTCCTCTGTTTTCCTGCAGATCACATAGGAGATGCAATTCTGTTAACATAAATGTGTATAGTGTGTTGTGGAGTCTAATCGAAGTGCTAAGCATTCATACTCAGTTCTGTGTCCCTGAAACTTAATTTTGTATGTAGATTAACTATCACATTTTGTGTCTGAAGTGATGATACACTTCTTTTTTAAAAAAAGCTTATATCTAGCAAACTGACTTAACCTTTGATTTCAAATGATTCAATCTGTAGGACAAAAGTTCAGGTTGTAAAAGCAAAGCTGACAGGATCCCATGTCAACTGCTATTGTTTACGGTACAATCAAGGGAATTTTTTGGTGATAGTACTAAATTTCTGTATGGTTGAGGTAATTTCTTTCCATAATGATCACCTCTTAAAAATGGTGCAAATGTATCCTACGTGGATGAATCTTCGCTAAACGGTCTAAACATTTCTACTGCACCATGCAAAGGGTTAAATTGTAGCCATCCAATCAAGATTTTCTTTCTTTGAACCTGCAGTACCTTGGACATACAAGCAGATTTCTCTTTGTGCTGATGTCATGTACTGAATACTTCTTAACAAGGGAGCTGTGTGGGCTCTGCCATTTTAATGCAGCTCTCCTTTGCATTTGGTGCTGATGTCATGTTAGAAGCTGCAGTTTGGTGCTTATGGAACATTTTTTTAATGCTGGGTGTATACGGAACTAAACATTAATTCCCAGTAATTCATTGCTATTCCAGATTGAATTTAAAGTAACAAAATCTGTTGTAATATTTCTTTATGGCCATGGAATCAGAGCTTCTCACCATCTGAAAATTATTCCACCTCTTGTTTGCTTGCAGGAGCTACATTTAGCTCTGCATTTCTCATGCTCTCAGTTACTTCTTTTGATAAGATAAAGTGGCAGTGAGAAATTAGTGTTTGGTAGTTTTAATTCGTCCTTAGTTCTTTACTATGCCCAATATAAAATGTGCAAAATTCCATACATAAAGTGTATTTTGCTTTTCAGAGCTAAAAAGATTTCTTTTCAGACCTTTTGAGAGCGAGAAGCTGCTGGGTGATCATGAGGGTATATTTTCCAAACAATAACTATTAAGATGTTAATGCAATGGTTGTAATATGTGAACCATTACAACCTTTATAATGGCAATTTCAATGAAGCTTGATTCTTTATTATTTTGTAAATGCAAATGGATTGCCTTGTGTATAGAGTCTGCAAAATGTTAGCTTGAAGCAAGATATATGGTGGGAAACATGTGAAGATATTTGTGATTGTTTTTCTGGAAGCTTCACACACACATTATCTCCACTCTTAGCCATACATATAGAAGGAGCATATATGGACTCCTTTTGGGCCTAAAACACATTTGGGCCTAAAACACACAACCCAACACTCCCCCTCAAGATGGGCGATAAATATCTATCATGCCCATCTTGCTACATGATGATATACACTCTTTAACACCTAAAGCCTTCGTTAAACAATCAGCCACTTGTTCTCCAGAATTTACAAAGTTTAACTTTAAGGTTCCCTCATCTATCCTTTCTTTGATAAAGAAGCGATCAATCTTCACATGTTTTGTTCAATCATGTTGGACTGGATTGTTAGCAATATTAATGGCTGATTTGTTATCACACCATAACTTCATAGGAGTATTTATCACCAACTTCAGTTCAGTTAGAAGATTTCTTATCCATAATAGCTCACTCAAACTCATTGACATTGACCTGTATTCTGCCTCAGCAGTTGAGCGAGACACCACCAATTGTTTCTTGCTTCTCCAAGATATGAAATTGCCACCAACAAATACACAATAGCCTGATATCAACCTTCTATCATCAAGACAGTTGCCCCAATCTGCATCACAGTATCCCTCCATATCCAGATGTCCATTTTTCTTGAACCATAAACCCTTCCCTAGACTTCCCTTCAAATATCTCAAAATTCTATACACAGCATTCAAGTGACTACTTCTAGGGTCATGCATATATCGGCTTACCACACTTACAGCATGGGTTATATCAGGTCTTGTGTGACACAAGTATATCAACTGTCCTACAAGTTTTTGACTACTCTCGTTGTTCACTGGGTCTCCTGATTTAGCACACAACTTATGATTTTGTTCAATTGGTGTAGAGGCTGGTCGACAATTAAGCATACCTGTGTCACTGAGCAGATCCAATACATACTTTCGTTGTGAAAGTACTATCCCTTTAGGGGATCTTGCAATTTCGATGCCTAAGAAGTATTTTAGCTGACCCAAATCCTTAACTTCAAATTCCTTACTTAAATTTTCCTTTAACCTTGCTATCTCTATAGAATCATCCCCTATGATAATCATGTCATCCACATACACAGCAAGGATAGTAGTTTGACACCCCTTATGGCAATAGAATACTGTATGATCTCCATTGCATTGCTTATAGCCCATGTTGCACATTGCACGTCTAAAGCGATCAAACCATGCTCTTGGTGACTGTTTAAGACCATATAAAAATTTCTTCAATCTCAACACTTTTCCTTCAGTTTGTGAAGTAGCAAATCCAGGTGGGATATCCATATATACCTCCTCTTGGAGGTCTCCATGTAAGAATGCATTCTTAACATCTAATTGATGCAATGACCAATCAAAATTAGCTGCACAAGAGATAAGAGTTCTTACCGTTCTCATCTTTGCTACTGGTGCAAAGGTTTCGTCATAATCAATTCCATATATTTGACTATATCCCTTAGCCACAAGCCTTGCTTTGTATCTTTCCACCTTTCCATCAGGGTTTTGCTTTACTGTATATACCCACTTACAGTTGACAACTTTCTTCCCTTTAGGAAATGGTACAAGATCCCATGTTTTGTTCTTTTCAAGAGCCTCTAGTTCTTCTAGCATAGCTTGATGCCACCTTGGATCTTGCTTTGCTTCTCTCCAATCCTTTGGAATTTGCATTGAATCTAGTGATGCTACAAAGGCCTTATATGTGGATGACAAAGAGCCATAAGAAACATAATTGGATATGTTATTCTCATCATTACCCTCATCTTGAGCTTCAAAACCATACCTTAATGGAGGTTTACCTGCATTGTTTCTTACACCCTTTCTGATGGCAATTGGTAAATTAGATTCTTCTCTAACTTCTTCATTTTCTCCCCCTGACTCCAAAGACCCTTGCATATGACTTACATCTTCCAACACCTGATTATCCTCTTCAACTTGTTGGATTACTGGACACCTTGTTCTTCTTGTGTAAACTTGAAGATTTTTCTCTTCATGTGGCTTCCTCCATTCTCGCTCTTGTATAGGATCATTCATATCAAATGGAATTTGACCAATTACAACCTTTTTCTCTTTTGATTGTTCGTCTTCCTTGGAACCCACTGTTTCATCCTCCCTTTGCTTATCACGATCATCATTACTTGAATCATCAAGATCAACAAACAAAGAACTTAAATCTGTTTTCTCACCATAAAATGGAACAGATTCTCTGAAAGCAACATCCATACTTACAAATGTTCGACGTTCTGATGGACTCCAACACTTATGCCCCTTCTGGCCAGGTGAATAACCTATAAAAATACACTTAACAGCTCGAGGATCAAGTTTTCCAACAGAGGGTCTATAATCTCTGACAAAGCATGCGCAACCAAACACCTTTGGTGGAACCACAAATTCATTCTTCTGAAATATCATCTCATAAGGTGTCTTCATCCCAAGTATTTTCGAAGGTGTACGATTGATCAGATATGTTGTTGTCATTACTACCTCACTCCACAAGAACTTAGGTACATTCATAGTATACATTAATGAACGAGTTGTCCCCAAGAGATGACGGTTTTTTCTCTCAGCCACCCCATTTTGTGGAGAAGTATCAGGACAAGAAGTTTGATGTAATATTCCTTCTGATGAAAGAAAGCTACTAAATTCATTATTTATATACTTCCCTCCATTATCAGTTCTAACAAATTGAACCCGAGCATTAAAATGATTTTTAATGTATGCATAGAAGTTTTGGAAGCATTTAAGTACCTCATCCTTGTGTCTCATAAGATATAACCACGTCATGTGAGAGTAGCAATCAATAAAGGTAACAAAATACTTCATTCCACTCATAGAGACCACAGGTGAAGTCCAAACATCTGAGTGAATTAGCATAAAGGGTGACATACTTCGGAGTCCTCTACTCACATATGATGTTCTTGTATGTTTCCCATACTCACAAGCATCACATGCTAACTTATGTTTATCCACTCTACTGAACTCTAGTGGGAACATTTTACTCATAATGTCAAAAGATATGTGTCCCAATTGACAGTGCAAAAGTAATACCTTAGCCTCTTCTTCACTTGTGGAAGCCATTAAAGCTAGACATATGGATTCATTAGTCGTTCTTCGATCCAAATACCAAAGTCCATCATGCCTGACGCTAATCCCAAGTTTCTTCCCCGTTTGCCTCTCCTGAATTAAACAATTCTCACGATCAAGGGAGACCCGACAGTCCATATGATCAACAAGAGAACTTATTGAAACTAAATTCATTGGAAAGGAAGGTACATATAACACTGATGATAAAGTGATTGAAGGAGTACACTGTACTGTACTCTCTCCCTTAACCGGGCATGATGTTCCATCAGCAGTTTGAATCGTTTCTTTGCATGTAAATGGGTATGGTTTATATGATGCAAATTCCCCACACATCCTAGTGACATGCCTAGATGCACCCGAGTCCAGTATCCAATTTGAACAAGAACTATTGATGGACATAAGTGCTTGATTTGAGTTATCTGATGTGGGATGAACAAAGTTAGCAGCATCAACATTTGTAGATCCAGAAAAACTCTCTTCAAGAGTGACCACATTAGCTTTGTGATCACCTCTATACTCATAGCCTCTACCTCTGTTACCTCTACCTGCATAACCTCTTCCACCTCTTGATCCACCTCTATCCCCACTTTTTCCTCTTCCATAACTAGGCTTGCGAGGAGCACGACAATCACGCATAAGATGCCCCATTTCTCCACAATTAAAGCACTCTCTAGTCTCTATACCTTGTACAATTGCATATGTGGAACTTGGTAAACACGGTGTGGCACTGGGCAAGACTTTCTTCTTAAGCTCCTCTTGTGCCATAGCTGCAATAGCCTCATCTAAGGTTGGAAGAGTGGCTTGGTGAAACATTGCATCTCTTCTTCCTTTAAATTCTGGATTTAGACCCTTCAAGAACTCAATAACCCTTCTACGTTCAACCCATCTCTTCAACTCTGCGACATATTCTGCCACAGAGCGCTCCCCCTGTCTCAAAGCACTTATCTTCTCTTGTGCCTCCATCATTAGAATCACATTACCTTCTCCTGAATATAGGTTAGTGAGAGTTTTTCACATCTCACTCGCACTAGAGATGGTCTCAACAGTTGTAGCAATAGCAGGGATTAGTGAAGTCAACAACCACGCTACCACTAAAGAATTGGTAGTACTCCAAGTCTTCCATTCTACACTTGATGTGCTCTCAGGCTCCTTCACTTCTCCGGTAACATATCCTTCTAACCCTTTTGTCTTCAAAATCAGCAATGCTCTTCTTGACCAACTCAAATAATTTTTGACACCTTCCAGCTTAATATCATTTTGCATCAACTCAATTTTTTGTACTGATTCAGCTTGAGAAACAATCACATTACTAGTATTTGGAGCTTCATTGCGTTTCTCTGTGAGCAATTCCACCAACTTACCCAACATCTGCTCAATTCCTTGATTTTCCCCCATGGCAGATCAACCAAATCTTCTAAGATACTAGCCTCTTAGCCAAATCAACTAATAGGAGTGGCAACACTACTCAGTTTCTCACCAAAAAACAGAACAGCAACAGTAGCACTACTTCCTCAAAAACAGAACAGCAACAGCAAACCAAGCTAGCCCACTTCACCACCAAATCCTCACCTTCTAACGCAGCAGCAGCACCAACACCTCACCTTCTCAAGCAGCAGCCGCACCTTCTCATCTCTCTTCCTCTGTATTCAGTCCCACTAAGACCAACAAGGATCCAGCAACTTGCCTCCCTGGTCGCTCTCTTCAGCAAGCACAGGACCACCTCCACAAGCAATGCCGCTGGCCACCACCGCCACAAGTGCTGCCGCCGGTCGGCCAGGAAGGAGCGCTCCCAGGGAACCACCTCGCAGCCTCGCGCTGCCCTTCTCGTCACGGCGAGTGGCACCACTACGCTTCCGCTGCGTAGCTAGGGTTCGCCGTCGCCATCGCCGGGCATAGGCTCTGATACCATGAAGATATTTGTGATTGTTTTTCTGGAAGCTTCACACACACATTATCTCCACTCTCAGCCATACATATAGAAGGAGCATATATGGACTCCTTTTGGGCCTAAAACACACACAACCCAACAACATGCATTTCCACGTGGCTATATAATTAGCAATATATTAAACCATTCCTTTTATTTTTTCCTGAATCATATATTTGATTTGTATTTAATTATAGCCGTAGTATTAACACGGACAAGTTACAAAAATTGCTTGTTGATGATATGAAGAAATATATTGCCATGCTTGACAACCCTTTATCTGCCTTGCCTTGCAGATGCTTTACTGCCAGGTAGTTCTTTCTTGATCCATAGTGTAGCTTATACAATATCATCTATGCAAATATTGCAGTGAATTTCCATAAAATTTTCTGGAGTTTACGTCAACTCGTAAAGTTTTGAGTTGATCAGAATGACCATAGGCATAGATTGTAAGACTCATTAGATGTTGTTAATAAGGGCTTGAAGACAATATGGATATGCTTGAGAAAGGCTAACATTTTTCTCAGATTTTCAAGGTGGTGGATTTGGTGGTCAGTTGATAGAAGAAAGTGTGAATTTGATGTAGAGAGTTTCTTGTAATTTGAGGCTTTTGAGTATTGCGGATGTATGATGACGAATGACATAAGCTTTACGACTATTAAATGTTTACTATCTTTTAATTTTAAGGTTTGTTTGATTTTATAAAAAAAATATTCTAACTATTACACTGTTATCTTGTCCAGATATGATGATAGGAATTTCAGATACAGTGCTCCTAGCAACTAGACAAATGATATGTGGTATCAGGCATCTGTGATGTTATTAGGGAATGCTCACACCTCGACATAACTTAACCTGACCTGACAATAGTATCCTTAAACGTGGTAATGTAAATAATAAATCAGAAATCTGTAGGATCGCACAATAAGAAGTAAGCCAACCAGAGGGGGAGGGGGGGTAAATGGTTGTAGTACCCAAAACCAAACTTTTAGCGGAATACAAAAGTTACCCTCGTTGTTGATGTAGATCGGTCTGACCGACGTTGATCTACCAGTCTAACCGCGCCTAAGCCGCCGGTCTGACCGAAGTAGATCTCCCAGTCTAATCGCCTTCGCGTCACCTCCTGTCACCACAACCGCCACCGATCTGACCGTCTAACCATCTTTGATTCGCCGGTTTGACCGGTGCAATGTCGTCAATCTAACCGTCGGTGTCCCGCTGATTGAACCGCTGTACCCGAGCAAACACAAATAGATCTTTCAAAAGTAGATTGAACTTTATTGCTACTATATGTGTTTACAAAGTGCAACAACAACAGTGCTCTCAAAAATCTCGACTAAACTCGAAACTTGAACTTTTCTCTAAACTCAACTTTTACAAAATTGATACCGAGAGGCCTCAACCTCCCTCTATATTTATACCCATAGATCCACAACCTAAAGTCACGAATCATCTCATACAAGAAGTCATAATCACCTAGGAAACCTTCCCGTACAAGAACAAACTTTACAAAACCAATCATACCAAATTTGGAATTCTTCCAAATTTGATTCCTCATCACATACGCATACAATATCTTCATCATATGTCATATGAAATCTTCACCAACCACATGCATTGATCTTTAGCCTAAGCATCCCGCATGATATCCAGATTATCCGGTTGTCATCGTCTCCCATGTTGACCCCCAATCCATCACCGGCAATGCTCTCCCGACGCATCAAGACTCACCTACACATGCATCAACCAAGAAACCATATCCGAGCATAAGTTCTCTTCAACTTAACTCAATGTTAGCACACAACAGTATCATTCGTATAGAAATCATCTCAAAGTCATAATCATGACTTAATCACAGATATCCAAATAAACAACCTGAAACCGAAACTGACACAGTGTCAACCGGTCAGGCCGTTGGGCTGGCCGATTTGATCGTACAATACACGCCGGTCTAATCGGCAGCACCTACCCGGTCCGACCGGATCACACAGTCAGCAACATCCTATCCATCATCTGAAAATCACATGTCTCCAAAACCACTTCACCAAATATTTTCAAATATCAAAACCAATCATCATATATGCCAATTGTTTATCACGAAATAATAATCAAACACACTTTGATTTTACAATCTCCCCCTTGATAAACACATTGGCAAACCCATAAAAAATTGGTTTGGTGTTTGAAAAAATGAAAGCAAAGAAGTGGTAAAAAATATCGGAGCGCTCAAAAGTTTAAAAGAAAACTTCTCTCACTTTTGCAAGGAAAGAAATTTCCTTGAACTGAAAAACATGCACTTTTTTATCTCTTCTCCCCCTTTTGACAATGATTTCATGAAGCATTTGTATTATAGTTCTCATATTATCAAGAGCTTAGAAATATACCAAGAGCTTATTCATATACATGTATTGCAATACAAAGAAGAGATAATCATCAACCAGATAACAAGCATGCATTGAACTATAATCATGAACCAAAGATATTACATTTAAGCTCAAGTCAACAATCAATATTAATGATTTCAAACAATTTATAATGCAACATATTCACTAGACCACAGATTGAAGGAAAAATCCATACACATATACTCAATGCATTATTACTCTTTCTCAAATTAACTCTATCAAGAGAACTTTCAACATTTATTCGAGTTTTTTGTGCTCATTTTGACATTGAACATTAAAATCTCTCAATTATTGCGGGTATATCCTTGTCGTCAAAACTGTTTCCAAGGATTCAACACCCATTATTTTTCTCACCGCGAATACATCCTCGTCATCAAGACTATTTTCAAGGACTTGGTATTCATTTTCTCTCTCTTAAAAATAATATTTGCACTTGCGGCATTTGGAAGAGTCTTAACAAAGCAATATCTTAATCATATTGTTAGCATGCACATGAACATACAATAGACATATAACAAATCTCTCTTCTTTCTTTTTTTAATTTATTTTCAGATTTGCTTGATAAAACCAAACACAAGCTCCCCATCAAAACATGCCAAAAGGATGAATAATTCCCAATTCTCCACGAAGAAAAGAAAAGCGAGAAGCATCCAATGGTTTAGTGAAAATATCAACAAGTTGCAATTTTGTGTTCAAAAACATCAATTCAACATCTTCATTCTCAACATGATCCCTCAAAAAGTGAAAGCGAATATCAATGTGCTTAGTGTGTGAGTGTTGTACAAGATTCTTAGCTATGTTAATAGCACTTGTTTTATTAAAAAAAGAGAAACTTTCTCAAAAACAAGACCATAATCTTTCAAAGTTGATATAAGCCAAAGAATTTGAGAACAACAACTAACAGCAGCAACATATTCAGATTTAGCTGTTGATTGAGCAACACTAGATTATTTCCTAAAAGACCATGTAATCAATGATGTACCAAGAAAATGACATGTTTCACTAGTACTCTTTCTGTCAATTCTATAACTAGCAAAATTAGCATCGGAATATCCACTCAAGCATATAGATGATGAAGTAGAATACGAGATTCCAAATTCAAGTGTATGATTCAAATATCTCATAATCCGCTTGACCGCTTGACGATGTGAAGCACGTGGAGAAGCTTGAAAATGAGCACACAAACACACAACAAACTATATGTCTAGCCTTGAAGCAATAAGATACAACAAAGATTCAATCATACTTCTGTACTCATTTTGATCAACAGCTTCACCATCTTCATCAGGATCCAAAACAACAGTAGATCCAATAGGTGTAGAAATTAGCTTGCGATTCTCCATCTTGAAACATCGTAAAAGATCCTTGGTATATTTTGTTTGATGTACAAACATACCTTGAGGTGTTTGCTTAATTTGCAATCCCAAAAAGAACGATAACTCACCCATCATGCTCATCTCAAATTCCCTGCGCATTATCTCAGAAAACTCCACAACCAATGCGTGAGATAAACAACCAAAGATGATATCATCCACATAAATCTGAACAAAAAGTTGGTTATCACCATGCTTTAGAAAAAAAGAGTTTTATCAATCCTTTCCATTTGAAAATCTTTTTCAAGCAAAAAGTTTTTAAAGCTCTTGACAATATAAAAACATGGTTGGGAAAATCAGGATTTTCAAAACCCGGTGGTTATTTAACATGAACTTCCTTCAGTATAAAGCCATTTAGAAAAGCACTTTTTGATATAATTTAAAACCTTTTGAAGCAGCAAATGCCAACAAAAGTCTAATTGCCTCAATTCTAGCAACAGGAGCAATAGTTTCATCAAAATCCAAACCTTCCACCTGAGTAAATCCTTGAGCAACAAGTCTAGCTTTATTCTCACAATCAAACCATCCTCACTTTGTTTATTTTTGAAAACCCATTTAGATCCAATAATATTATGACCAGAAGAAGGTTTAACTAAAGTTCAAATTTTGTTTCTCTCAATATTTTCAAGTTCTTCATGCATGGCATTAATTCACAATTCATCAATTAAGGCATGAGTACCATCTTTGGGTTCAAAACAAGCAACAAATGCAGAATTTGCATGAACATCATGAGTTGTTACCTTAGACCTTGTAGTATGCTCACTTAGATTACCGATGATTTGTTTCGGTGGATGTCGTCATTGAATATGAAAAGGAACAACGACTTTAGAAACTATTTCACGTTTTGTACCTTCACTTGTTGAAGTAGTAGCCTCTGGAGGTCCATGAGAACCAGCATCATCGGAACCCAAATCTAATCCACCTGGCCGGTCTGACCGCTCATCCTGAGCCGATCTAACCGGAGGTGTGCCGGCGATCTGATCGGCCTAGCACCTGGTCTGACTAGCCGAGCCGACCTCATCCTCATCGTCACTCTCATCTTCAAAAATACGACCATCCTCCCCCTGAACCTGTGACAATGTACCTGCAATCTCAGGTCTTGTACCAGGACTAGCCTCATCAAAAGTAATTTCTCAAGTCTCAAGTATTTTGTTAGTTTCTAAAACAAGTACACGATAGCCACGAGAATGTACAGGATATACAAGAAATATTCCATCGGTAAAGCATGCCTCAAATTTATCCAATTTTTCAAATTTCAAGACAAAACACTTGCAACAAAAACACGTAAATGTGAAACTTTGGATTGATATCCAAATCGAAGCTCATATGAAGTTTTTCCAAGTTTAGATATCAAAAAAACACAATTGAAAATATAACATGCAGTGTTAACAGCTTTAGTCCAAAATTTCCTAGGAGTATGATATTCATTTAGCATTGTCCTAGCCATCTCAACCAAAGAACGATTTTTTTCTTTCAACAACACCATTAGGTCCTTTTTCGTTGAAAAATTATTCAAATGAAGTATTTTTAAATTCACCACCATTATCACTTTGAATTATTTTCAAAGAACCAGGAAATTCAAGAAACAAATGAAGATACAAACTCTGAAAGTGATCAAAAGTCTCATCCTTAGTTGCCATAAAGAAAACTCAAGAATATCCAGAATAATCATCAACAATAACCAACACATACCATTTTCCTCCAACAGATTGCACTCTAGCTGGACCAACAATGTCTATGTGTAAAAGCTGTCCTGGTGGATCCGTCATCATAGAAATAATAGGAGCATGTGAAGAAGCAACTATCTTAGCATGTCGATACGGTGAATAAACCAAATCAAGATCTTTCTTAAGTTTAGGCAAACAATGAATAAGATCCTAACCACTAATCCTAATAAGGTGATCAAAACCAACATGTCCAAGTCTATGATGCCAAAATATCAAATCTCTATTAAACTTAGCAACCAAACATGTGACCTTAGATGAAACAGGAATTTCAAAATCAGCTTTACAAATTCTTCCATAGCAAGAAATACCCAACACAGAGTCTCTAGATGAATCAAAGATTTTACTTCCAGTTTTCTTAAAGTGAACCTAATAATTCTCATCAACAATTTGTGAAACTAAAAGCAAATTATACTTCAAGTCCTCCACTAAAGCTACATCTTTCAAAACAAACTTGTCACTTACCTTGACAGATACTGTAGCGAGAACGACACTAGTAGAAGCATCTCCACAGATAATTGATTTAGTCTTGGATGCATGTTTGAGGAAGGAGAACCAACTTTTATTACCGGCCATGTGTTGCGAACAACCGAAATCCACGATCCACAGATTCGCCTTCCTCGCCACCAAAGACTACACGCAAGCAGATATCGAAACCTCAGAACTGGGGTTAGATAAAAGAAATTTAGGAATCCAGTATTAAGACACATGACCAGAAGATCCAATAGGCATATATCCACACAAGAAAATAATTTGTGAATTTTTAGAAAAATCTCACAGAGGCCGATCTGACCGAGGTGGTGCAGCCGGTCTGACCACTGCTGTGTCGCCGGTCTGATCAAGGCATGGCTGCCAGTTTGACCGGGCGTTGGTCTGACTACTAGACCCACTGCGGTCTAACCGGTCTCCTTGAGTAAAAACTAGATTTTTTCCACTTTGATTTTACAAAAGCAATTTCTCTTTCTTTTTTGTGTTTACGAGCAAGTCTGAAACAAAATCCAACTAAGTGACCATCTTTACCAAAAAAAAAAGTATACTTTTCATGAGAAGTAGATAGTTTGCAAATTTGAAGTTTTGTTTCTTTTAATGTCAAAGAACGAGAGGCCAAAATTCCAACAGATTTAAAAACTGTTTTTTTGGGTTTTTGTCAACATTTCACCTTGATTAGTTATGCTCAAAACAGCGTGTTGATGTTTAGTAAAATAATCATGAGCATCCAACACCCCTATTGTAACTAGTCACTTTAAGTTGATCCAAAATCATGTTAAGTTTCTTTTTACCATTCGAAAATCTTTCCAAGGAACTTTTCAAGTAAGAAACTTCACTAGACAATTTAGCACAATTATCACAATCAATCTTAATATCTTCTTAGTTGCGACATCTAGAGCAAGAAAGCACTTCATCGGATTTCATAATATTTTCCATGTACTCAACACGACCTAAGACATCTTTTAGTTATATCTTGTTTAATGTACATGTTGAGCAATTCGAAACACCATGTTGTTGTTTTAACTTTTTGGCACAAATCATATTAAACATCGAACTAGAATAAAAAGAAGTTTGATATTTTTTGAACAGCTTTTTAGTTAAAAACAACTCATCCAAAGTACGTCTGTGCATGGCACCTCCAAAAGCAAGAGAAGATTTTAATCTCAAATCATGTGAAGCATTGGCATCTCTTATTTTTGAAATCTCAGTCATTAAAACCTCACAATTACTACAATCATCATCATTGGGAATAAGCGATCTTAATTTAGCAATTTCAGAATTAATAGATTCAATGGTAAACTCCTATTTCTTAATCAACTTTTCACATCTTTTATTTTTGGAGTTAAATATCAAAATAATCTCTTCATGAAATTCACGCGGGGGATTTACCTCATTTTCTTCATACTCTGAATTTGATTCTCAACGAGTCATGAAACACACGCCAGAGATGTTCTTTCCTTTAACGTCATCTCCATCACTCTCAAGACCAACATCACTTGAAGGCTCAAAAGATACGTATACTAGATTCAATATCTTCTTGAGAGATTCCTTCAATTTCCTTCCCCTAAACGTGCTCTTAGGCTTATCCTTGAGCTTGTCTCCATTGTCCTTCTTCTTGGCTCTTCATAGCTTGGGGCAGTGTGAACGGATGTGATCTAACTCTCCATACTTAAAGCAACGAACATGACCTCCTCTTTTCTTGAACCTGACATTGTTCATAGCTCGAGACAACTTGTTAATAGCCAAAGCCAAATTCTCCTCCTTGATTTTCTCGAGTGGATCATCAGACATAGCACTAAAAGCAGAAAACGTACTATGAACAGATGTAGAAGCACCATCATCAAAAGAATATCCAAAGGAAACCAAAGCACTTGATTTAGAGTCAACATTACGAGAAAGAATATTCATCTCATGAGTTTTGAGTTTAGTTTAAAGCGAATACAAAGTCAAAGCAGACATATTAACAAACTCTTGAATAGATGTAACTTTCATCCCCCAAATCGACATATGAAAGAACTAAGCCTACCAGAGAGGGGTTGAATGGTTGTAGTACCAAAAAACCAATCTTTTAGCAAAATATAAAAGTTACCCTCGTTGTTGGTGTAGATTGGTCTGACCAACGTTGATCTACTGGTCTGACTGCGCCTAAGCCACTGGTCTGACTGGAGCAGATCTCCCGGTCTAACCGCCTTCACGTCTACGTGCATTGATCTTTAGCCTAAGCATCCCGCATGATATACTGATCATCCGGACATCATCTTCTTCCAAGTTGATTCCCGATCCATCATCTGCAATGCTCTCCCGAGGCATCAAGACTCACCTACACATGCATCAACCAAGAAACCATATCCGAGCATAAGTTTTCTCCAACTTGACTCAATGTTAGCACACAACAGTATTACGTACATATAGAAATCATTTCGAAGTCATAATCATGAATTTATCATAAATATCCAAATAAACAACCCAAAACTGAAACTGACACAGTGTCTGCCGGTCAGACCGTCGGGCTAGCTGGTCTGACCGTGCAATACACACTGGTCTGACCGGACCACACAGTCAGCAACATCCTGTACATCATCTGAAAATCACATATGTCTAAAACCACTTCACCAAATATTTCCAAATATCAAAACCAATCATCACATATGTCAATTGTTGATCACGAAATAATAATCAAACACACTTTGATTTTACAAAACTCATGTATCTAATATTATAGGTTTGATTAATTATTATGTAGTATATGTATTATCATTTATCAGAAACTTCAAAAAGCAGTCTATGCATCGATAGTATTTCAAATGATAATCAGATTCTTGCAAATGTTCAAATTAATTTATATTTGTCATGATATGTGTTATATGCGGATGATTACTAAATGTCATCGTAGTGTTAGCAAGGCTGCATAGGCAGATTACTAGTATGGAATAGTTCTAAATCTCGCCCTGAAATTTGTAGTATTGCTCGAGCTATACATACGTACTGCTCATGGTGACATTGGAAGATGTTCTTTGCAGTATATCCTCCCTTTGTATATAGCAACCTTTACGTGTTATGGTTTAATGGCCCTTATAGCAATGGCGAGAATCACGGTGAGCATGACATGACAGTCGTGAGAATTATAACTGGATACTGACAAATCTTTCATGCAGACTAGTCGACTAATGTTTGATGAGAAATCTATGGGCACTTTAACATCACGAAGGGATTTGAAATGTCTTCTTCTCCTCAGGAGTTAGTGTAAAACAGGCTGGAGGGAGATATACTTTTCCATTTTTCTCTCCTTCTGTTGGGTGTAGCTCTTCCCTGATTCCCATGTTAACTAGATCCGTACGGGATTATAGACTACCCTTTGTCTTGTTTGGTATGTCTAGCAATGTTCCGATGGTGTTGTCGAACACATTCTTTTCTAAATGCATGACATCTATGGCATGGCGAATCTCCAAATCTTTCCAGTATGGTAGGTACTTAAAGAAAATTGAGTGCTTCTTGAATGAGGGAGGAGATTTATCATCTGGTTTATTATGGTTTGTTCCCTTGGAACATTTCTTCGGCCCTTTGCCAAACACGCACTGCATTTTCTCTATCATGCACATATTTTCTCCCCACTTTTTGCTTTTGGTGGAGGATCATTCTCTTTAGTACCATCGATTTCTGACATCATCTAGCGGTATTTATGATCTCTACGTAAGAAACACCGGTGCCGCATGTAAACAAACTTGTTCGAACCTGGGAGGTACATGTAATAGGTTCCATTCAAACATATCATGCATCTTGTTTTCCCTTTAATCTGCCCTGAAACTAAAAACATGGTGGGTAATCGTTAATGGTATCGAAAATGATGGCCTTCACTATGAAATATTGTTTTAAATACTCGTCCCACACATTCATCACAACTTTCTAAAAATCTTTCATATCTTTCATCAATGGCTCAAGAAATACATCAATATCAATACTAGGCTGCCGGGGGCCTTGTATTAGGACACGGAGTAGAACGTAATTTCGCTTCTGACAAAGCCAGGTAGGAAGATTGTACATGGTCAGAAGCACCGGCCAAGTGCTATGTGAGCTGCTCATGTCTCCAAATGGGTTCACTCCATTAGTACTCAATGCAAATCTAATATTTCGTGGCTCTTTCGCAAATTCTGGGTACTTTGCATCAAAGTTTTTCCACTGACGAGCATCCGCTAGGTGTCGAAGCATCCCATCTTCAACCTCATTAATTCAAGCACTGATCGTTGTGTTGTGAACTTCTTGTCACAACCCTTTGACTCATCATACAAGTGATCCTTTGCTACCTTCTATAAAGATTCAAAATTATCTAAACCCTAGCCGACCCCATTAGCACCTTAGGTCCTACATGGTGTACCATTTCCTTTAAATCAATGATATTATCATCACAACTATCACCATCAGCAGCCTCCATGTAATCAACATCTGGTCGATCTTCTCTGTCATCAAGATCCACTTGTTGCTCCCCATGACGGGTCTATATTGTGTAACCCTTCTGTAAAATCAAAGTGTGTTTGATTTTTTTGTCGTGATGAACAATTGGCATCTGAGGTTATTGGTTTTGATATTTGGAATTTATTTGCGATGTGGTTTGTGAGGTGATTGAATTTTCAGACGGTGAACAGGGACTGGTGTTTTGTCCGGTCAGACCGGGCAGGTAAGGCCGGTCAGACCGGCGGTATGTGTGCGGTCAGACCGGCCAACCCGCGGTCTGACCGGTCGACTCTTTGTCGGTTTCGGTTTCGGGTTGTTTTATTGGACATCCATGGTTAATTCATATTTATGGCTTCTAGATGGATACTATGCGTATGTAATGCTGTTGCGTGCTAACAATGAGTCAAGTTGGTGATAGCTTGTGCTAGGATATGGTTTCTTTGCTTGATTCATGTGTAGGTAATTTTTATGTCTCGGGAGAGTATCGCCGGTGATGGATCGGGAGTCAACTTGGAGATAAGGTGACGTCCGGACGGTCAGATATCATGCGGGATACTTAGGCTAAAAATTAATGCACGTGGTTGGTGAAGTTTCCATAAGGCATACAATGGAGATACTGTGTGCGTATGGGATGCGGAATCGAATTTGGAAGGAGTCCAAATTTGGTACGATTGGAGTATGTAAAGTTGGTTTCTTGCACGGGAAGGTTTCCTAGGTGGATTAGGACTTCTTGTATGAGTTTGGTTCGTGGCTTTAGGCTTCCTACCTCATGTATAAATAGAGAGGGATGGTGTGGCCTCCTGGTATCGCTTTGGAGAGCATTGAGTTGAAAGTTTAGTTAGGGTTTCGAGTTTAGTCGAGATTTTCGTGAGGAGTGCTGTTGTTGCACTTTGTAAACACAGAGAGAAGTAATAAAGTTGTCATTTACTTTGAGAGATCTTCAATTTGTGTTTGCTCGGGTTCGGCGGTCTAACCGGCGAGTCATAGGCGGTCAGATCGGCGCATCGAAGCGGTCAGACCGGCGGGGACGCGGCGGTCAGACCGGTGGCGGTGGCAGGAGGCAGAGGCGATTTTGGAGCGGTCAGACCGGGGAATCAATACCGGTCAGACCGACGGCACAGCGCGGTCAGACCGGCCGATCTATTTCGGTCAGACCGATCTACATTGATTTGAGGGTAACTTTTAATTCCGCTAAAAGTTTTGGTTTTTGAGTACTACAACCATTCACCCCCCTCTGGTTGGCTTAGTTCTTGTTCTTCGATCCTACAAGTGGTATCAGGGCCTCGTTTTTCTTCTTTGGATTTTTACCGATCTAGAGTTTTGGGCCATGGCTAACAAGTTTTCAACTAAGCCACATATTTTTAATGGTCTGGATTTTGCTTATTGTTGTCATAAGATGCAATCTTACATTATGGCCCAAGATTATGATGTTTGGCAAAAGGTTGCTCTTCCTTATGAGATTCCTGATCAAATTACTATCGAAGCTTCGAAAACTGAGTTTAATAACAATTGCATAGCCCGTAATATTTTTTTGGGTGGAATTTCTCGTTCAGATTTTGATCGTGTGTCACATCTTGAAACCGCCCATGAGATTTGAAATGCCTTGAGAAACTTTCATGAAGGAACCACTAACATTAAAGAACTTCGTCGAGATCTTTTCAAAAAGGAATACATAAAATTTGAGATGAAACCTGGAGAAGATTTGGATGATTATCTTGGTAGATTTAATAAGATTTTGAGTGATCTTATATCTGTTGATTCTTCTTATGACTCAAATTACACACAACCTGAGGTTTCTTGTCACTTTTTGAATGGTCTTGATATGTCTATTTGGGAGATGAAGGTTACATCTATTCAAGAGTCTGTCGATATGTCTACTTTGACGTTGGATTTACTTTACACAAAACTCAAAACTCATGAGATGAATATTCTCTCTCGCAAGATAAATTCTAAGTCTAGTGCTTTGGTTTGTCCCTCGACTTCTTTGGATGTTGGTGCTTCTTCGTCAAATTCTACCACTTTTGCTTTGATTAATGCCATGTCCGATGAGCAACTCGAACTGTTCGAGGAGGAGGATTTGGTTTTGGCTGCTAACAAGATTTCTCGAGCTGTGAACAATGTCAGGTACAAGAAAAGAGAAGGTCAAACTCGTTGCTTTGAATGTGGTGCACTTGGTCACATTCGTTCACATTGTCCTAAGCTTGGGAGAGGCAAGAAGGAAGACAACGGTGGAGAGAAAACCAAGGACAACAAGCCCAAGCCGAACAGCACGTTCAAGGGGAAGAAATCCAAGGATGTGGTTAGGAAGGTGTTGAGTCATGCTAAGATGGTTGCTTCTTCACAAGTCAGACCAGTGACAGTGGCAGGAGGCAGAGGTGATTTTAGAGCAGTCAGACCGAAGAATCAATACCGGTCAGACCGACGGCACAGCGCGGTCAGACCAGTCGATCTATTTCGGTCAGACCGATCTACATCGATTTGAGGGTAACTTTTAATTCCGCTAAAAGTTTTGGTTTTTGGGTATTACAACCATTCACCCCCCTCTGGTTGGCTTAGTTCTTGTTCTTCGATCCTACATCCACTTCCTTGGGGTTGGTAAAGATTCTCTTGAAATGATCAATGGTAGATAAATACCACACAACCTTTGCCGGACCACCCGCTTTGACTTCTTTCCTTTGTCAATACTTTTCTTTCGCTTGTATCGTGAAGCTTTGCAGACAGGACTAGCATCTAAGTCCGCATATTCCTTGTGGTACAATATACAGTCGTTTGGACAAGCGTGAATTCTGCGGACCTCTAACCCCAGGGAACACAAAGCCTGCTTTGCTTTATATGTCGTCTCGGGCAATGTGTTCTTCTCAGGAAGCATGGCTTTCAATATTCCCAAAAAATCTATGAAACTCTTGTCTGTCCATCCACTACTTGCCTTCAGCTTCATTAGGTCCAAGGTAGCCGACAATTTGGTGTGTTTTGCCTTGCATCCGACGTATAGAGGTGTCTTCAAGTCACTAACCAATCTGGTGAACTTCATGGAATCTCTCTCATCGTAAGCTGGGTCCTCAACGTCATGCAACATGTCTTGCAATAGATTGTGATCCACATCAACCATTTCACCGTCCAATGGAGAAGGTATAAACATATCATGCTCATCTTCTTCTTCATAATTTTGTGCATCACTTCTGTCTGCAGCTGCAACATCGTCGACTGATTCTTGCTCTCCATGCTTCACCCAACATGTGTAGCCATCCATGAATCCTCAACATATCAGATGAGCATGTACGTCCACTTTGCTATCAAGCATCATCTCATTTCTACAATTTGCACATGGACAACACATGTAATCATTGTTTCTTCTTTTCCTGTCTTCCTTCGCGGCGTTTATAAAATTTGAAACACCACTTCTATACTCTTTGCCATGTCGCACGTTTTCATACATCCAACTTCGATCCATCGCTGCAAAAGTGAACAAATATTAGATAAACATTTTTTAAGATAAGTATTACTAAATTTATGGGAATTGATTAGTATTTTTCAATTACTTTTATGAATTTTCTGTTTTTCTTGAAAAAAAGAGACAAAAATCGTCCACCTCAACCTCTCACCAAAATAGTGAACAGTGGGATAACCATTCCCTAGGTAGTTGGAGTATTTATAGTATGCAACAAATATCGGTAACAGCCAAAGAACGGACATCGGTGACGGGTTTTGCACTTATCTTTATCGGGCCTAAGTTTGCGTCTGTCACCGATAGTATTAGTGTTTTTCATCTCTCTCGCTCTCTCACCATTGTTGTCGTCATCGTCGTCGCCATCATTGCCGCCCGGACTCCGACACCGCCGAAACCATCATCCTCCTCCTTCGCCGCCATCACCGCCGAGGACGGCCGAAGCCCTAATCCACACCGCCGCCGCCGCCTAGGTTGGTCTCCTCCGCCATCGTTGCGGATACCGCTGCCGCCGAGATTGCAGCCGCCGCCAAAGATAATTTTTGTCGGGCCTAAAAATAAGCCTATCACCGATAGGTCTCATCGGTGACGGGCTTAAAATACATGCATGTGGATAATGTCTGTACGAGTATATCTTTGTCGGTGTTTATTT
Source organism: Oryza officinalis (assembly GCA_008326285.1). Taxonomy (NCBI): domain Eukaryota; kingdom Viridiplantae; phylum Streptophyta; class Magnoliopsida; order Poales; family Poaceae; genus Oryza; species Oryza officinalis. The sequence continues at coordinate 26,420,115 of BDMV01000007.1, forward strand.
CATCCCGTTTGTGATGGTCTGCAAGCCCCTGACACGAGAAAGACCGTTACAGATAAGAAGTTCTGTGCTAGTGGTGACAGGATATACACAACGAGTGCAAAACCATTTCACTAATTCACTAATGCTGAAAGCAGATCCTGAGACAACCGTACTATAGTTGACTTTTAAATTTGTAGTTGATGACCTTTTTATTTGATTTTGCAGGTGTAGGATATATGGGAATAGAGGTTAGAAAATATTTTGTATTGCACTTGGTATCTATATACGCGAAAAATATCAATACAACTTTTTTGTAGCTGGTTCGTGGCACAAGCCGATAGTGGTTTCAACAGTCTACCTAGACCGTCCGCATGGGAGGTTCAAAGCATTACTGGTTCGTTCCATGAATCGTTAGTGATGCTTGGTCAATTCAATGTCGAGAGTGCGATACTCAATCCCTTCCGGACCAAGCCGAACCGGCACCCAAAGAGCTGATTACCTTTTTTTTTTTTACTAGTGCATGTTAAGTTGTATGTACTAAACAGTTCAACCCAAATGATAAGGTAATAAGAAAGACAGGCACGCGATTCACTTATACTCTAGTAAAAATAATATACTATTAAAGAGGCAAGCAGTTAAATTTGTGTCGCGCTGACTTTGAAAAGTATAGAACGACTTCATGTTTTACTCAAATCAGTATCGTAACAAATATATTATTTGAGCAAGATGTTCCATTGGTTAAACACCCAACCTTTTCATCGCACGCATGTCTTTTGATGATACTGAAACTAAGCACATAAATACATATTTTTGTTGCCAAATTTATTCATCTCCTCTTGCAGGGCTGATCGAATGCATAGTATAACATATATATTGGAAGCGCTAGCGGTCACGACTGTATAAATTGCAGCAACATGGCGAGGCCGCACTGTACTTCGTGCTTCTCGTCAGCAGTGCGCCGGCAAGGTGAGGCCGCACTTGCCCGGCAGCGTCATGGCGCGGTTGAGGTCGATCCCGTAGAACCTCACCCATACGCGGGCGCCCGCGGAGCCCTTGTACCGGCACAGGCACGGCAGGTCGGCCGCGGCCAGCGCGGCGCAGCACTCGGACGACGGCGTGTCCGTCGGGTTGCGCACGGCGGCCGCCGGCTTGCACGCCTGGAGGCCCGCGTCGGACAGGTTGCAGATGCCGTGCGCGAGCCCCGCCGACGCCGCGAGCACCAACGCGACGGCGAGCACCGCGGCCGTCGTCGTTGCCTGCGCCTGTTTGGCCATGGATTTGTATGTTTGGGAATACTGTAATCAGTTGTTACTGATGATGGTTTGAGTAATTATTTTGTATGATTTGTGTAGTCTTTGGTCAGGATGCGTGGATTATTTATAGGGAAGAACTTACTGTTGGCGAGGTTGAAAATGACAAGCAGCAGCTTTAAATTTGTTTTTTCATGAGATATTTCGCTGTAGCCACTGATCAAGTTAGTGCGTTCCGGTAGTAAAGCATATTTGCATGGTTTGTCAAAAGTAGACAAAACTGAAAGCAACCAATGGTAGGGAACCTAGTGTGATGATGACTACTAGTCGACTCGGTGCACATGGAACTGGGCTTACGATGAACTGCAAATTTGATTTCTTATAAATTTCCTTGAATTCTTTCTATCTTCATTGGAATTAATTTGGGATATAATCCGTTTCATATTTTAAGTTTCTTTGGGTTTATTCTAAGTCAACCCTTCTACTTCGACAAGCTCATAGAAAAATATAACAACAACTCTAACAAAAAATAAATATATTATAAAAATATATTTAACGATGGATTTAATGAAATTAATTTGGTATTCTAGATGTTAATATATTTTTCATAAAGTTGGTCAAACTTGAATAAATTTGATTCATAACAAACACAATGTGACTTATAATATGAAACAGACAAAGTACATCTTAATCGTAAAAATAAGGAAGTAAAATTCACAAAAGATCATATGTCGCTTTCAATTAGTCAAGGTGCATTCCTTTTTTTTGAGAGTAAAGAGAGATTTTATAATGGCTAAACATTGGATTACATTATTCGTTTAGTAGTTCAAGGATTTCTGCAGGCGCATATAATCGCCACTCCGCATCAATTGCTGAACGCAATACTATGTGAGCCAAAACATGAGCTATCTTATTTGAATCTCTCTTTATCCCGTGCACTTGCAACATGCACCAAGCACTGCATTGTGGACTTCACTTCTGAAATTATGCCTTCCCATTCTGCTCTTGAGGAATTCATCGCCCTTAAACCAGCAACGTCAACATTGTCTGATTCTATGATTATTGGCATGTTCACCCACTCATTGGCCAGCCGACACCTCCTAGGCAAGCCATGGCTTTTGCCTGCGTTGCTGATCTGCACCATTGTGCTCTCTTGCACGCTGCTTGAAGTACTGATCCCCTACAGTCTCTGATGATTATTCCAGCGTTTGCTTCTCCTGTATCCGGCCTAAAGCCTGTATCCACATTAATCTTGGCAAAACCTTCTGGTGGAGCTTGCCATTTAGTAGATTGCTAAACATTCTGATGCGGTTCTGCAAGTGACTCAACAAACATCGGTCCTTTGCCTTTTGTATCATCAGGCCGTTGTCGGGCCGGGAACATGCATTCCTCATAATTCACCAGGAAATTTACAGACGCTGCTATAGGACTTGTCTTATTTCCATGGATCAACTCATTTCGCAGATGCCAAGCCCGCCATAGTGTATACAGCGTATGGGGCTTTCTCCTCCTCATTCGATCCATCCAACAACAGCAAAAGTCAATACGGGCCAGTCTTTTTAAACCTATTCTCTCTGGGTAATCGCCATACCTCTCTTATAGCTTCTCTCAGCTCCTTAGCTTTCGTACATTCTACAGTTGCATGATAGCCATCTTCCTCCTTTAATCCACATATTTGGCATGTGGCCTGTCTTTCAATCTTTCTTTTGCATTTGTTCTCCCAAGTTGGTAACCCATCGAGTGCTAGCTTCCAGGCGAAAATCTTGATCTTGGCTTGTACTTTGTCTTCCACAACGCCAGCCATAATGTCCTTTCACCGAGGTTGCAGTGCTTGATGATGGTTCAAACACATCATTCCTAGACAAATATTCCAGCTCAGTCTATACGCACTCTTGACAGTGAACAAACCCGTTTTCTCCAAGTGCCAAGCAGGAAAGTCATCAGGTTGTTGATTAGATAATCTAATCTTTAAAATCTCATCAGCATCTTCCTTCTTCATGACATGGCGAATTAGAGTCTCATTCCAGCATCTCGACCCGACAGTCATGAGCTCCTTAACATAGATTAGCCTGTTTCTTCCATTCTTTTCCAGCACATTGATGTGTTCTCCGTGTGCAACCCATCTATGCCTCCAAATCTTTATGTTGTTACCATTCCCCACTCTCCATATTATTGAAGTCTCCCATCATTAACCATGGGTCCCAAGCATTTGGCTTAATCCTTCTCAGTAATGTCCACATCAAGTGATGATCCTGAGCCTTTGGTTCACCATACACAAAGGTAGCACGCTAGGTTTCACTATCCTGTTCTGTGATAAGTGCATCAATATGCCTCGAGTCGTAGGACTTGAGAGCAACATTAATACTTTCGTCCCAGAACAAGGCAATTCCTCCTCCTTTTCCTACAACATTAACAACAAAGAATCCTCTGAGACCAATGTGTGCCACTTTAGGTTTTGCACCCATGATTGGCTTTGTCTTGTTTCAGATAGGAAACTATTTTAAGGCGATGCGTCTACACCATGCATACTAGCTCTTGAACTGTCCGGGGTCGCCTGAGCCCCCAGCAGTTCCAGCTTAGGATACACATTAGGCCCTGCGGAGCTCCTCCAAGGAGCCCGCCGATGTTGCCAAGTCAGTGGTGCTGTCCTCTCCCACGTTCTTTTGCTTTTTGACATCTCTGGTTGTCATTACAGCCTCTTTTAGTTTTTGAGATTCACCGTTGGTTTTAACTACCCCACCGATCTTCATCTGCACCACCTCAGCTGATACCAGCAGAAGAACATTGCTAGTTGCAATCTTTTGAGCATCCTCCTTTAGTACTAACCTTCTTTTGCCCCCAGATGAAGAGCTGGTTGGTTTCAGCTTAGCTTTCGAAGGGCTCGATGCCGTGTCCATCAGATCATCCTCCTTATCCCATCGACCATCATCAGTTGCCCAGCCTCGTCCACTCCTTCCTCTTCCGGTACGTCCTCCTCCCCTTCCTCTTCCCACACTACTTTCCAGGGAGCTCTTCTCTGAAATTCAGGTGCAATCAGAGTATCAGGATATTGTATCTTCTCCAGGGGATGAACTCCATCCCCATGCTCTTTGGTTACATGCCCAACCAAACCACATACGCCACAAAAAACTGGCATCTTCTCATACATTAATCTGAAGACCATCTTCTTATTCAAAGCATTTTTACTGCATGGATGATGGATCATGGACGAAAATGAGTTTATGACTATTATTTGAGGGCACAAATAGATAAATTAAATATTTAAAAGTTGATAAGTACAGTTAAAAATTTTCTAAGCAATGTTGTAGCAAAATGTTTCTTCTGCAGAAGAGCTATCGCTTAGGATCTTTGAACGCGTACCCTCAATAATCCATAAGCATACCCACACACTTACTATTAGATGAATAAATTCTAGAGCATCTATTATATACTACATATACTAAAAGTCCATTAAACTTCCTACAAACGCTCTCAAGCTGCCACATGGTATTCCTATACATGCTCCTAAACCATCATATGGCACTTTAACAAATCGATGGACCCACTATTTTTAACTATTATATTTATCATTAGCGAAAAAAAAGCCCTACAACCTCTCCTCTCTCCCGTGGGCACAACCTCTCGTCCACCTGCGCAGGTCGGAGGTACGTACGTAAGTACGCTTCCTCCCTCTCAACTTCCTATTTTGTAGCTAAAGCTCTTATTTTAACTATAGATTTAACTATAGATTTAAAGATAAAAATAATTCAAACTGTTGAACCCATTAAATTTATCTCTAAGAAAATAAACTCTACTAACCTCGAACATAAATAGTCCTCTGCACGAGAAATCGAATAAGAATAAATCATTAAAAATGACAATATCTATTATATCATCATGAATCATTTTACATAATAAAGATTGATTAAGTCACCGCGTGTCACGTCTTAAAGCTAGAAAAAACTTAGAAATTCAAATAAACCTAACCATCAATTCTTACTTAAATAAGTAAAACCATTAAATATTCTTTCATGAAATCTTAAGCCACCAATTCATATCCTAAAGATTAAAAAAAATCACTGGAATCTAAGAAAAAATTCGTCGGTTTTTTACTTAGGTAGTTTAGAGAGACTTGAAAAATAGAGTCTCCTCCACCTCCACATCCGTGTCTATCACATGCGCACAATACTACCCACCCCTTCCCACTTATTCACTCCTTTACGGTCTCTCCTTCTCTATTTTCAGCTATCAAACTAAAATAGAAACAACAAATGATTATAGATATTGAAAAGACTATAATATAATTTTAAGTTACGCATATGATTTTTAATCCAACTGGTGCTTTAGTTATACCAACAATTTAAGATCCACATACCTATATTTTGTTGTATAAAAAATATGACATTTAGGAGCACACTCAACCTGTGTACTTTGCATATTATCCAAATAGCAATCGAATACTTCAAAACTTCTCAACATATATTTCGTTATTATACTTTAGTCTACAAACATAGATAGTTATATTATATCAATAGTATCCAAACAAAAATTATAAATTCATGTTTCAATTAAAGTTTTTATTGATGGACAACACCTCTACCATTTTATGTGCTATCGGACTAGCCATTAAAAACTATGAAATAATTCATCAACACACGTTAAACCATCATATATTGTTTTGCAAACATGCATAACTAAACTAGACATTCAGCGTGTAAAAAAAATAATAGCTGAAATATGAGTCTAAGCCACTACATAAAAAATAATTTGGAGGAACAAATAAACCGCTACCATTTTCCATGTTATCTAAATTGCCATGAAACATATGAAATAATTGAACAAACACAGGTTGCATCATTATACATTGTTTTGTAAAAAAAACATAGCTAAACTACATAAACACTATATAGGAAAAAAATTCTCAAATATGAAGGTGAAGAGTTGCTACTGTAAAAAAAAGATTTGGTGCCTTAGTTACAGAAAATAGTGGATTACTTCATATTTTTTAAAAGGGACAATTGCTTATTTGATAATGTTCCTAAGTCTAACTATTAATTTGACTCCAATTTTTCAAGTTTGCTCATTTGACCCCACTTTTCAAAAGTAGAGTTGTCATCCGATCCTATTTTCAAATGAGTAAACTTGAAGAAATTATGTTTGATTGGTATTTAGGCTTCAAAACAGGTAAAATGAGCAATCGTATCTTTTTGCAAAATTAATATGGACAAATAATTCAAATAAGCTAAATGATCTTACATGTAGGTGCTTTATACTATATTCTATGTACCATCTAATTGACAGATTATAGTCCTTTTTAGTATAAAACCACATTGTGTCACTACTACAAAAACCCTCATAGGTGTCGGTTTTGAAAAAAAACCGTTACCAATACTATATGTGTCGGTTTTTTAAAAAAACCAGCACCTATACTTGTATTATAGGTGTCGGTTTCAGAGAAAAACCGATACCAATATTATAGGTGTCGGTTCTTTTAAAAAACCGGCACCTATACGTGTATTATAGGTATCTGTTCTACAGAAAAAACCGATACCAAACTATAGGTGCCGGATTTTTAAAAGAACCGACACCTATAATCTAAATATAGGTGTCGGTTTTTTAAAAAAACCGGCACCTATTAAAAAAACCAAACTTAGCCGCGCGGGCGAGTCCAGCCGGCCGCCTATTAACGCGACCACAACCTTATCCATTCGCGTGACCACCTCATCCACTCCGCAGTCCGCCCCTCCCCTCCGGCCCTCCTCCCCCACGCCTTCTCCGCCGTCCCCTTCCCTTTCTCCCCTCCCCTCCGGCCTTCTCCCCCCTCGCCTTCTCCGCCACCCCCTCCTCTCCCTCCCCTCCACCCTCCACGACAGGCGGCCTCTCACGGCCGGCGCGCGAAGAGGGACCCGACGGCCGGCGAAGATCTCGCGCAGAGAGGGCCCACGGACGATTCTCCCTCTCCGTCGGGCTCTGTTCTACAAAAAACAACATTTGTTACCCTTACAAACATTAAATGCTCCTAGGTTCACGTGATATCCTAATAAATTAGAGAAAATTCTAGAAATTCCAAAAAAAGCAAAATATCTAGCCATCCCTTATCACATAAATAGGTGGACCCATTACTTTTAACCCATATATATATATAAACAAATACCCATCTCCACCTTCACCTTTCACTACGTATCTTATTCAACCGTGTATTTACGATACATCACATTCCAAAAATAATATTGTCCAATTATATTTAGTCGTCAAATTATATTCACGTTAGGCTACATAGAGCCTCATGTCCCGCCCAATCCATCCATTAATAAAAATTGAAAAACTATTTTGGTAATCGAATTAAAAAAATAGAACCACCTTATGCTATGTTGAACTTATTTTGGTAGACATGTTTTCTAAATAAAATAAGTCGAAAATAAGAGAATGAAGAAGATTATAAATAATTGTTTATGGGGATTAATCAAATAAGTAATACCAATGAAAAAATTAGAGAAATCATACTTTTGAAGTGTAGCAAATGTTTTCATGTTTATATTTGCCCTTATAAGTGTATCGAACAGAGTCTACCATGCGTTCCTGCGCAAATGTGCGGGCTACCTTTCTACTTCCTAGTTATATGTAATTTGTATTAAAATTACCATGTACATACGGGATATTGATCTCTTAAGTTTACTTTAGAAGAAACTTAATTTCTGAGTTAGCACAAGAAAGCGCCTGGTACGTGAATGCCGACATCAGTAGTGGGAAACAATGCGTGCCATCAGGTTAGCACCAGTAGCTAATCAGCGTGCCATATTAAAAAGTGTATATGTGCTGTGCATGATCAAGTCTTGTAATGCTGGTCTCCATCGATCCTCAGTAGTCAACAACAGTCTACTCTGTACGAGCCTCTCTCTAGTCCCCAGTCACCACTCTTTCCACGTCTGTGGAAAATGAAGACGATATTCACGATTTACTGCACTCGCCAACATGCGCACCATCTCGATTGCTAGATAGAACGTGTATTATTGCACGTCAATGGAGATGGAATGAATAGTTAGACGATGGGGATATATATAAAGGGTAAGTCATCTTTGTCACCTAAGTACGTCAAACTCACAGAGGATGAGTTATAGTCATCTTTGACAGATTGCAATGTCAACGTCCTTCAGAGATGACTCCTCACCTATGATGGATGTCATTTAACACTTGACAAAGGTAAGTGGTCACCTCTAACGAACGGATGATAAGCTTACATGTGAGCCCATCAAAAGTGAGTTGTGTCGGCTGCTCATATGGGTCTCTCACATATAACCTAGGTTTTTCTAAGCGACCAAAACTAATCTTTGCATGCGGTGGGCGACCCGCATGCATGCAGGTGTCTATAAAAATTACCATTTTCACTTGCTTCTATGGATTTCATAGAATCAAGGGAGTTCAAAGGATGAGCCAGGATGAAGCTCAGATCGATATCACAATATTTGGAAACCTCGAAAACAACATCTTACTAAGGTTAGGGTGATGTCAGTGTAAAAAAGGCAAAACAAGAAAGCATCTAATGGTGGATTAAGTTCAAGATTAGATTCTTATTGGAAGAAGCACAGAAAAAGAGAGTTAGATAAAGGTGTGTCAAATTTACCCGTCAGTTCTTGAGAAAAATGAAACCTTGAAGGATTACCCTATCTAGTTTTTTGCTAGCCGTTTCAAATCTCGGGACAAGATTTATGTAACGGGGAGGATTTGTCACCCCTAAAAATCGCTAAATTATAAATCGTTGTGAAAAAGAAATTTCTAAAATTTATTCAATAATTAAGAAAAGTGTTTGAATAAACATCTATAAAAAATTAAACATTAAATTCAGCAAGATATAATTTTCTTAAATACTTTGAGTGTCCAAGTATTTTAAGGATTTTTTTTTTGGATTATTTGAGCATTAGAAGTATTTTTAATAAATGAAACATCATTATAGCATTTATTTAAATTGAAAATCAAATTAAAAATCTTTTCCTAATCTTGGGCCGTTTCCTGCCCATACTTCCCTCTCTCTCTTTCCTCTTGGCCCCAGCCTTAGCGTGCCGGCCCAGCAAGTGGCGAGTGACATGTGGGGCCCACATGTCGGGCTTGTCTTCTTCCTCCTCCGTCCGGAGTCTGGCGGCTGCATGCCGTCCGCCGCCGCCAGATTCCTCCGCCCGGTTCGGTCGCCCCGTTGCACCGTTTCCCAAATTGGTTGAGGGGATTTGTTGCCCTTATTCTCATCTCCTATTTCCCTCAACAATCCCCTAAAATCCCGAAGAAAATCCTCTCAAATCGACGCGGTTCTAAGTTTCCTTTTTCTGGCAAAAACCCTAGTTTTTCCGCCGGCTAATCACGCCGCATCCGTGTCGATCTCCTCCTCCCGAGCCTATAAATGGCATCCCCTTGGCCACCTCTTCAGTTTTCTCCCGTTGCCCTAGATCGCCACAGCTCGAAACCCTCTCCCCGAGCTCGGCTTCTCTGTCCGTCGCCGCCATCGGTCTCCGGCTGTGCGTAGCCGTCGCCCCGGTTCCCGCTGCTTCGCACCATCACCATCGCTGGGTCCACAAGGACGTGAGGAAGCCCGACCTCAACCACCTGAAGCCGAACATCACCGGAACGACACTATCGTCATGAACCTGAGCATCGCCACCGCCCATCGATCTCCAGCCGAGCCCCACCATCAACCCTGTCGTCGCCGAACCTCGTCGTTGCAGCCGTCGGATCGCTTCGCCAAGGAGTTTCCCGGCCGCCTTCCTTTCTTCGTCATAGATCGCCGGGGCGCAACCGTCGTTGTGGTACTACCAAATTTAGTACAGTTTTTTAGTGGATTCGGTTAAAAAAAAGAGGTCAACCATCCGATGAAAGTCTATTCAGAAGAGACTGAGTTTAAGAAGGTAGTGTGAAGATAATTATATATATTAATTAGATAAGATTTAGTAATTTTTCTTTTATCTTTAGAAAGTTATATCTAGTGTCCGATCAGGACTAGTATCAACCCGAGAGTATAAATATGTACACCCAGAGTCTTTGTAAATCATCACCACAGATCAATACAATTACTTTTGATGCATCGCCACCCTTTACTTACTGCGAGTTCTGAGTATCGAGTTGGGCTGCATCGGTTGGGTTCGATCTCCAACGAGGAAGTAAGTTCCATCAACTTCGCTTGTATCAGCGTGGCTAGAACTTTCTCAGTTAAGTTCGATATTCTATTCAGGTTGATGCAAGCGTTGCTTATCTGATATATTGATTTTATCTTTAACTGCATTGTTATTTAGAGTTGTATCGGGTTAGTTCAGATTTTCTCGGTTAGGTCTGATATTCTGGTTAAGTTGATATTTCTCTAATCGTACTGTTATTCTTGATAGATTTGTTATACCATCATGTTTGTGTAGATTTATCGGCTAAATAGGTTTTTCTTATTATCTTTAATCTTATACTGTCTCGGTTAGGTCCGATCTATTAAATTGTTGCTAATAGGTTTAATTCTAGTAAGCCGATATATTTTTATGCAACGTTCATTGGAGTTCTAGCCAATGATTTTTTATGCAACATTCGTTGGAGTTCTAGCCAATAATTTATCATTATTACGAGCTTCAATTATCACATATATCAGTTAGTTAGCCGATATACACTTTAATTTACTTATATCGGATCTCCAGTCGATGTATGCTTTAACCATCGGATTTACATCTATCACATTATATCATTTTTTGCCGATTAGTTCATATTATATTGTCGCGTTGCATCTTCTTAGTTACATCAATTTATACTCAAACTTGTATAGTTTTTAGTTAAATCTATCTTTATCAACTTTAATCTTATACTATCTCGATTTGGTCTGATCTATCAAGATTGTTTTTGATAAAGAACGGTTTATTGATGATTATGCATAATTTAGTTCTAGTCAATGATAGCATAAATCTCATTGTTTATCTTATTATTTGAATCTATCTTGGATCTATATCCGATTGATTAAAACCCTATCGACATCGGCTAGGCTCGCTACATTACATCGACTTATTGGCCAATTAGCTCCTTGATCATTGATCTATTTTCATCTTGTAAGTTGCAAGATCAAATTAACTGACACGCCCTAAACCTGATTGATAGGACCTACACTAGAGCTAAGCAGATCTTTCAGGCTTTCATGTGTCACGACAAATTTCGTGTCAACACGCTTTTGGCATGCCTGGTGGGATAGCTATATTCAACCCAGTATGTTTGAAGAAAAAGTCGATGATAATGGCATGATCCGAGTCACGATGGAGAATTTGACAGAGGAATAGAGGTTACAGGTGGAGTAATCCGTGATTAATTTTCAGAAGTTTTGTGTTGAATCTTTCAGCATGACTCGGCAAGGACCCATACAAAGCCGATGATTGAGGGAGAAGGAAGCAAGACTCCTTAGAGGATTCTTGTTCAAACTTTTTAAGATACAGTGAATGAGGCAGTCCATCATGCTTTGATCGATCAATCTGGAGTTTTGATGAATACATTGTAGAATTTGATCAAGAAAACAGCTGATGAATCAATTGCTCAATGAATGAGGCGGTCCATCATGCTTTGATCGATCAATCTAGAGTTTTGATGAATACATTATAGAATTTGATCAAGAAGACAGCTGATGAATCAATTGCTCAAGGAATTCAGCTCAGGGGCAACCATATTACCATCAGTATGAAGAACCACATCAATATCGACCAAAGGAACCTCATCAATATAGGTATGGTGAAGAATATCAATATAACATGGATAATACAAGATATAATGAGTGGGTCGATAGAATTGTTGAGATAATGAGGGAACAGTTTAGACTCAAGCCCAAAAAGCAAACTTTTATGTATCAACAGCCATATCCTGAATGGTTTGATAGAGTTCCACTACCTCACCAATGCAAGGTCCCAGATTTCTCTAAGTTTTTAGGACAAGATAACATATCTACAGTTAAACATATCAGCCGATTTTTGGCTCAGTGCGGAGAAGCATCGGCTACAGAGGCTTTGAAAATTAGATTTTTTCCGTTGTCTTTGGCTGGATCTGCTTTTACTGGTTTTCGTCATTACCTCCAAATTCTATCACAGGATGGGCTGATCTGGAAAAGAGATTTCACAAATATTTCTTTCTGAATGAATGAGATGAAGCTTTTAGATTTAACATCGGTTAAGCAACGAGTAAATGAATCGCTTATAAAATATATTCAAAGATTTCGTGACGTTCACAGCCGATGCTATAATTTGAGCTTAAGTAATGAGCAATTAGCAAAGTTGGAAAATTTAGCTCATTTGATGCAGAAGGTATCGGCTCATGAAAGCCGATTGCAAGAGGCAAAAGAGGAAGAAATTTTGGAGTCATATAACCAAGAAAGAAGATAATTTTGAAGCATGAGTTCTTATACTCCAAAATTGGCAGGCATGTGTTAACACCAAGATTTGGTATGGTTCTTTAGTGGATTTGGTTTAGGAAAGAGGTCAACTAGCTGATGGAAGTTTATTCAAAAGAGGCTGAGTTCAAGAAGGAATCGTGAAGACCGTGGCATGGCAATTTAATTCTATCTATTAATTAAGTAGGATTCTATCTACATTTATCACGTTATATCAATTTTGGCCAATTGGTTCGCATTATATTATCTCATTATATCTTATGAGTTATATCGGCTTATGCTAAAAGTTATATAATCTTTAGTTAAATCTATCTTTATCAACTTCAATTTTATTTTTTATTTGATTATTTGAATCTATATTGGATCTATAGCCGATTTATCAAAACCCTATTGACATCGGTTGGCCTCGCTACATCACATCGGCTTACTAGATGATCTTGATCATCGATCTGTTTCCGTCTTGTTAGTTGTAGGATCGAACAAACTGGCACGCCCTAGACCCGATTGATAGGACCTGCACTAGAGCTAAGAAGATTTCCCAGGCCTTCGCGTGTCACAACGAATTTTGTGTCAACAGTTCCCCTTTTTCCTCTCCGTGCTCTTGCTTTCCGCCACGGCGTTTCTGTTCGTCGGTGACCTTCGGAACTAGTGCCGCCGGCCGGTGATCCCACTTGGGCGCCCCGTCAGCCGCCACATCCTCGCCACATCAGCATCTTCGTCCTCTGTGGCCGCCAGTTGTCGCCATGTGGCCTCCGTCCTAAACCCTAGATCGGGTTCAATCTCGTCCGTTGGATCTTGGTCAAATCCGGTAAACCAAATCCTAGCCGTCCAATCCCATAGTCCACCGTAGACCAACTCTGTGGACTTGGTCCATGGTAGATCCGAGCCTCTCCTCTATATGACAAGTGGGTCCCACCTGTCATTGACCTCTGCCTTCTCTCTCAGGGCTGACGTTATTATTGTTCTTTTCCAATAAAAAATAATTAATTATGACACAATAAATCATTTAGTTGCTTTCTTTATAGGTTTTAATTGATTAACAAATCATTAATTCATAACCAATTCATACGAACTCGGTCGTTCAAGTCTCATAATTCATTTAAATTCAAGCTCTACTTATTTATAAACTTTATTTGTACTGTTTATTTGGTCTTTATTAGTCTTTTTCCTCGTTTTGCGTGCTAGAGTGTAGTTTTCGTCGTTTCGGAGGATCGCTTGTTCGTTGGAGAAGTTTTTGAAGACGAATTGAAGGCGCTTGTTTGCAAGGCAAGTCACACGGATCCCAAACAATCCCTTTGAGCATGTTAATCCTAATTTTAAATTCTTAATTTATTTGAAATGTGCATTTATTTTTGAATGACATTGGGTGGTTTGAGTCTATTTCCCAATGTTATGGCCAAGATGACTTGATTATCCTGTGGATTATAATTTGACTAGCATGAACTCTATTTGTTGGTTCGTCTAAATATTAGAATAATTGCTTACCGTTGCTTAGAAATAGTAGTGTCATTTTATGTGGGATAACGAATGCTTCACTCATTATTAACGATGGTTAATTACTGATATATCGCGACATTTGGTTGTGGTTGGCTAATTAATATTCCAACTAAAACTTGACTAAAGGTGGGTTGTGAGCACATGGTTGTGTTGGTCGTGCTCATAATAAGGACCAGTTCACGAGCTATTATTGTGAAGTATTGACGGTACTAACCACAAGCCAGCATGGGTAATGGCTGGATCTGTAGTATAACATGTCCTGCAGGAGGCACCACAGTGTGTTATTCTTTTAGGCGTGGCAGACAATAAGTCCACAGGTGGCAGACAATAAGACCAGATTTGTTTGGGCACTAAGTAGTCTCCCTGTCAAGGTAATTGGACATCCCTACCAGAAACAGATGCTTAATGAGTATCATTTTGTTGGGCGTGTTATGCGAAGGGTCTTGTCACAACTCCTTTCCAAGGTACCATGGTGGTATTGAGGCGCATGGTAACATATTGTGGAGTTATGTCTCGTAGGTAAATTTGTTAACCTCTGGCCAGAGTAAAACTATTCGAATAGTTATGCCCACGGTTATGGGTGAGCCTTATAATGTTTTTCGTGATTAGTCTTACACTACTCATTAATGATAATAGTTTGGTAATTGATGATAACTAGATTAGCTCCTTGTGTGAAGATATTGGATCTGTGCAAACAGGTTGGGGTTGTTCAAAGATGGTTGGGCCTAAGCAGCATCAGGGTGTTGTTCGGTGATTGATTAATATTACTATTTAATTACTCTACAGTTTTACAAACTCTCAAATGATTGCTAAATGTTGCCTTTGCAAATGAACCCTACTATTGCCATCCTTTGTTACCCCGTGCACTTGCATACTTACTATGTGGCTTGCTGAGTATTACATATACTCACCTTGCAATAATCATCAACCTCAATTGAAGAAGGATTTCAAAGGAGAAGATCTTTGGCTTAGATCCAAGTTTAGTTGCCTATGAGAGTGGAATTAAAGCTTCGCTAGATTTTCTTTTCTGTTGTAGTTTTCTTCGTGGTTAGGACTAAAAGCCTCTATTGTAAGTATTATCGCATTAATTTATTTGGTACTATATATTCAAATTGTTGATTTGGGTATCTTGGTTGATTCCTAGATAAGGGTTTAATGCATAAATTAGTTTGGAAATTACTTGTGAATTTCCGAGCGTGACAAGCTCGCAACATGGCACAACTAAGAGTGAGTAGGTGGCAAGCGTTGGCAACATGGCATTGGGAGAAGACTCTCAATGGAAGAGAGACCAAGGTGTTTTCGGTCTCACACCAGAATTAACCCTATATCATTTTGGTGATGAGAAAGTTTGGTAATATCAAAATATGATATGGTAGAGGTTTGTCGGTGTTGTTTGGTTTGATGCTCTTACTAATTTGTTATGTAAGAAGTCGCTTGCGAACAACTTTATAGAAAATACTACTTTTTTCATGGTAGGGTATTTAAGACGTGTCTGGATTGGTACCTTGCCAAAATCTTGCAATAATAAACTTTCGTAAGTTTGAAAGTGATAGAAAACCAAGCATGCCCCATATCGTCTACGAGAAAAGCAAGAGTGGCTTGGAGCTATCTAGTGTTCTTTATCCTCTCTTCTGATTATGACTTCTGAAGCTCCCAAGGGTACACACCCAAATTTATAGTAGGTTATTATACCATGTGATCCCGTCTGGATAGGATGATATCAAGCAAGCTTCAAATTTTGATACATCCATCGGTATTAATACTTGTCAGTATAAATCTGATACCAGCTAATATCCATCAGGTACCAGCTTGATACCCCACCAGTACCAAATCACTCACCTCTCCACACCCGCTTGTTGTGGAGGTGGTGACGTTGACGGCAGCAGCAACAGGCGAAGGATGCAGTGCTGCCACCGCACCAGAGCAGGCTTACTAACACGACATATTGTTGTCTTCTTTGAGCATGGCTTCACGTTGAGCGCACTATTGCAAAATTCATTTTTGCATGCGGTCAAAACTTATTTTCGCAAGCAGCTGGGTGCCCTATCTGTGCGCAACTGTCTGCAGAAATGCCCATTTTTGCATTTAGGCACCCCAGCTGCTTTCGAAGATGCATTATCGCAGGCGGGCCACTTAACTAGGCCGTCTACGAAAATACATTATCGCAGATGGTAAGTTAAGTGGGCTGCCCTGCGATAATGATTTTCTCGTGCGGCCCTTAATTAATTGCGCATTTGGCAAGATTATGCCTGCTATATAATTTAATATTTCTCATAATTTTTTAATCCAAATTTGAAATGTCTTTAAAATTTTCCATTTTATAGTGGCTTTTTTTCATACACATACGACGTACCCGAGGGGTCGTTCTTAAAACATAGCAATCATAATCTTTTGCATTGACAAATAAATAGGCTTTCAATATATGAAACATAAATCATCATAATCTTGTCATCGCAGAAGCAAGTGCGGTGGCTCCGAGCATGTATACACGAACACGTGCTGCACAAACAGACTGATTGCGTAAGGTTCGGCTCCGCCGCCGAAGCCACTAGTGGTCTGGCTCCGCTGCCGTTGAAGATGCGACACCCGGTTTCTTCCACCATATTGAGATATGGAGGCAGTTACCGATCGAGGAGGTGGAGGGAAGCAGCTGCCGATGAGAAGCGAAGGAATAGGGGATACATACGTGCATGGGAGGAGATCTGTCCGAAACAACGGAGAAAGGATCCCGACAAATAGCATTTCCTATTAATTTGTTCTATCACTAATTTAGTAGATCTGCTTGTATCATGGTTCAATCTATGTTGCAAATTATATAAAGAGTCCAAGCGTCGTACGTTTTTGAATCAGATTCAATATCTTAGGATTATATTTAATTTACATACGCTAAACCTTTGGATTTGGAGTACAGGAGGACGAGATATTATGGAAGATGAAGAAGACACATGGGGTGTGTTTGTTTGTATGAGTTGGCAAGAAATTCTCTCCGCACGAAAAACGAAACGACTCATTAGCACATGATTAATTAAGTATTTACTAATTTTTTTTTAAAAAATAAATTAATATGATTTTTTAAAACAACTTTCATATAGAAACTTTTTGTAAAAAACACACCATTTTAGCAGTTTGAAAAGTGTGCGCGCGAAAAACGAGTGAGGTGAGTTGGAAACTCACCCAACGAACAGAGCCGTAGTGTTGCTAGCTAATACCTAAATGGGCCAGAAGTTATAGGGCTTGACACCACGTCTGTTACGGGCAACACATGACAGAAGCAGTTAACTAGACACGGGTTTGCCTTGTTGGCAAATCTGGGTAAACACTGTCTCAGATCAGGCTATTTGTAGCTAACCCATCTCCAAATCATTTTTCTTCCGTGCAAAGCAAACGGAGGAATAGAGTAGATTTGATCACAACCTGCAGGCTTACAGCTGATTAAAAAAAAGTTTAATTTGATTTGTGTTATTGTAAATGTGTCTATTTTCAATAAATGTTATTACAATTCGTCTATTCATAGTCGTGTTACTTAAATTGTACAAATTAAAACTATATTATTGTTGTCATGTTTTTCATATTTTTCTCATCTGCACATAAGACGCATCAGATTATCTTCTACCTTTCGCCCTCCATTCCGTCCCCATTTCTCCGTCGCGGCGAAGAGCGCGGGCAGGACGGGAGGAGCGGCGCCACGATCCGGAAGCAGCGCAGCCCGCCGTCGCCCCTGCTGCCGGACGGATGGGAGGGAGAGATGGGGACCGTGTCGATCTCTGCGGCGGCTGCGGGATGGGGAGGAACAAGAACTTCTCCTTGCTGTCGCTGTGGCTGCGGCTGACGACGAGCTCGCTAATGCGGCGCCACCGCGCCATGGATCCCGTGGAGCCGCTCTTCCTGGGCGGGCACGGGGAGGCCGATGCCGAGGCGGAGCCGCGCCGGCGCCGGGCGTCCGGAGACAGTAGCTCTCCGGCGGCACGTCGTCCAGGCCGCCCTCGTCGGACGCCGCGGCGGAAGAAGACGACGACGAGGAGGTGGACGTGGAAGTGCGTGCCGTCGAGCAGCATGCAAGGGACACTTTGTTGGATTCTATCTTGTTATATTTCTATGGAAATAATTCCTCGCTTTGTACTATGCACAAGACTGAATCCGAGTCGGTGTACAGCTCGCGTGTCCCCGGCGTCCATGGAGACATCGAGCTGGTAGTGCAAAGAGAGAGAAAGGCGATGGATAACGTCGGCGACGACTTCGGCCAGTCGGCGCTCCTGTTCACGGACGCCATCCACGCCGGCCCGCGCATGCATCAGCCTGCAGCGCTACGACTCCGTCAAGGCCGCCGCCACGCTGCTGCCTAGTGACCCGCGCTTGGCTCGCCGCGACGGAGACATGGGGGAAGGAATGAAATAAGGGAGGGTAAAAAGAAAAAGATGAATCTGACGGATGGGTTTCACGTATAGATAGAAAAGAAGTTGAAAAACGTGATGGCTTTGACATGATTCTAATGTTGGAAAATTTGAGTGGCACGGTTACGAATAGATGAGTTGTATTGACATGGTTTTAATTTTGTAAAATTTGAATAGCACGGTTACGAATAGACGAGTTGTAATGACATTTTTCTGAATAGGCACATTAAAATAACACGAATCAAATTAACCCTTAAAAAAGGGATTAGCAATAACAAAATGTTAGGAACCCACTTCTTCCAATTCAATAGCAAGTATACACCATACAAGCTACAAGTGTTTGGAGGAAGAAGGAGAAGAGGAAACTATGGAATTGAGTGTTCCAGAAGCTTCTAGAACTAAGAGAGGAGGCTCAGGGTAGGAGGAGAGATAGGGAAGAGAGATCGCCAAGGTTCCAGACCGGAACCAGGACATCGTCGCTGCCGAGCCGCCATGGCCAAGTCGCCGTTTTCTCTGTTCGATCCTCCTGGAAGTGCCTCTGTTGTTGCTTTTGTAGTTGTCTTCCTTGGGCCTGTTTGCGCCAAGGCATGGGCAAACTGCTGAATCAGCCCATCGACATCTATCTTGGGTCTCTAACAATACTCCTCCCTTGAAATTTGGCTTGTCCCCAAGCCGATAAAAAAACCTCCTAGATCCTATGGTGTTTGAAGTTCTTTGATGCAAGTCACAAACATATCATCACCGACGAAATTCATAGTCTGGAGTATCTTGGAATGGAGCAGACTAATTGCATTGCCTCTCTTCTTGTAGTCACTCAAAACATTCAGGGTGGCCTCAAGAACATTTAATTGCATGATAAACTGTGTGTACATTTTCTTCTCTAAAACTTGATGCTCAAGTACAACAACCATACCATTTTGTGTGTGAGCTTCAGATAACCAGACTTTGCTGCTCATGAACAACCATGCATATATCACCTTCATTACCACCATATCACTGTCCCTTCCTAGATTGAATTCAAGTAAACCAGCCACAGAGAATTTGGAAAGCACTGCATTGAATGTATTCCACCCCACCACCAGTACAACCTCATGTACCTTATCTGATGCATGTAACAACCTTGTCCATCTAGAAGAAATCTGAGCATTGATCGACATTCGGTGAACACTTGCCCTGCTGTTGTAGCCGTCATCTTTGTGGACTGTATAGAGTGTGTGTTTTGTTCAATAATCTGATCCACCAGTCTATAAATTGCCATGGGATAAGCTTGGATAACACCATTTCCAATGAAACAAATATCACATACTGTGTTGCAGCCACCCAATGAAGCAAGAAAGACAATTGACTGCTATACTTTCTTCCATAGGTATTGATGATCTGTTGGCCATACATGCATTCTTGACCTTGGTTGGCATTTGCATTAGTTGGCAGCAAGCAATCTGAAGAAATAACCAGGATGAGCCATTGAACACCACAACTGGAAAGGAAATGCAGGTCACCTTCTTGACCAAAACATGGCCCATCTGACAATAGTAAATAGATGTATCCAATGGCATTCTTGTGTATCAGAGAACTCAATTCATCACCAGCAAGTTGTTCGAGTGTTGATTCTTGCCAATTCTGTGCAAGGCATAAAACCAGATCCGGAATATACTTGAGTACATCACTGTAGATAACATCCAAGTTTTCTTCACTTTGAAACTTCCATGTACAAGGTTTCAGATATTCAGTTAACCTTGCCATCTCCAAAACCACTCCTTCAAATAATGCCTTGTCAGTTAGCTGCCATGGAAGCCTTAATCCTATGCAATCTCAAACCTCTTGCAAATTCACCTTGTCCAGCAATATATGGCCCCTAGGACTGATGTTACCACCAATTAACAAGCAACAAAGGAACACTGAATCAGGTGGTGGCCATAGTGATATCAAAGCCATGATATATGTGACAACAAATCCATGGTACTGGCTAAGTATTTGGTAAATAGGTGGAGGCCATGGATTTAATTCAATCCACTCCCACCAAGGTTTTTCACTAAACAGTGTCATCAACAACAACTTACACACAACTGCTTGACCTCTGCATTTTGCTTGAGAAGGAGGTGGCATCAATACCTTGTTGAGCCCGAGGCAATTCACTGAACTCTTGTTGGGCATTGGTGTGTTCAGCTCGATGTGGACAATTTTCCTTGATGAGAAGGGGTCCATGGACTGAATGGAGGATGGAACGTCCTTGGGCGCACCTGTGCTGGTCAGGAACATGACCAACGCTTGCTCGGTGTCACCCATGACGTCAGGGCCCAACGTCGAACACCCGGCTTGCGTCACCTTGGGACAATCAGTGGAGCCAATGTAGGTGTCACAAGTTGCATCCTCGCCAACCACAAATGAAATCGAGGCTATAGAAGTGGTGGCACACACATCCACCGTAGCCACAGTAAGGTCAGGCATGGTGTCGGTGCTAGAGCAATTCGTCGAACAGTTGGCGGGCATCACCTTGGGGAGATCCTTGATGATAGTATGGGAGGTGTGGTCCGTGTCCTCGCCATGCCCAAGCTCCAAGGCAATCTTCAGAGCAATCTCCCGCTCGATGTAGCTTGATCCTGCCATCGCGAACGGGTTGTCGGCATTGGGGCACTCCATTGAACAGGTGGTGGGCGTCGGAGCATGTGGCGCCTGGGGAGGAGGAATTGAGGTCGCCTTGATGCTAATGGAGATCTCCTTCATGATGTTGGTTCTCCACTGCATGCACTCCCTTTCTCTTTTCTCCCTCAATTCAACCGTCTCCAACAGCTTGTCTATCTTTTCTTGCCTCCGCTCGGTCTCCATCAACTCAAACTTCTCTTCTCTAGTATTCAACTCAAACCGATCGAGTGCTTCATCCATGGATAGCATCTCCTTGTTCTTGGTGGATTTGGTGGGGTTTGGCTCTGATACCAGATTGTTAGGAACGCACTTCTTCCAATTTAATAGCAAGGATACACCATACAAGCAACAAGTGTTTGGGGGAAGAAGGAGAAGAGGAAACTATAGAATAGAGTGTTCCGGAAGCTTCTAGAACTTAGAGAGGAGGCTGGGGGTAGGAGGAGAGATAGGGAAGAGAGATTGCCAAGGTTCCAGCCTGAAACCACGACGCCGTCGCCGCCGAGCCGCCGTGGCCAAGTCGTCGTTTTCTCTGTTCGATCCCCCGGGAAGTGCCTCTATTGTTGCTTTTGTAGTTTTCCTTGGGCTTGTTTGGGCCAAGGCATGGGCAAACTGCAGAATCAGCTCATTGACATCTATCTTGGGTCTCTAACACAAAACTAGCCATAGTCGGCAATTCAAAAACGAGTATGGAAAATGAAGAACCAAACAGAGTACGTTATCAAACAGAGGCGCAAGGAAAGTGATGGAGTTCAAAGAAAGGTTGGTCTATAAGATAATGATCATTCTTTGCTTGCGGTAAACCCATTCTGTTGTTACCATGGACATATCTAAACTGAAAAACGACAACCGATATTACCCAATTTTTACCTCAGGATATGCAGGTACCTTCTTACTACTAAAGAACATGCTATCACTGTCGGCGCGCATCACTGGATCTGGCCACCTAGAGGTAGGGGTCGTGAGGTGCTGGCTCCTTTTTCTTGATCTCCTAGGCTACATCGACTACCAGCACCTCTTCCTGTCCACTTAGAAGGCGCGGTGGCAGACGGAAAGCTGCATGCACGGTACCAACATGTTGAGCGCGGCGGTGACGGCAGTGGCTGCTTTTGTTCTTTTTCTTGTGTCTGTTGTTCTTGGTAGACCGATCCAAATTGTGATGGCGTGATGTGAAAATTTCCGAACATGGGGATGGTATAATGAAGGTATTTGCATTTTTGTGTGGTTGGACCGGAATACATGTTTTTCAGCAATTTGTGATAATCAGAACTTGTGGTAATCTATCAACGTGGTTCATCGTATTTTTCCTTTTTTTTCTTTTTCCTTTTATCTGGATGATGTGACCATGACTATTATTGATATAACCATGGCTCACATCATAGGTCAACCGGAAGATGTCAAGATCAAACCGTCTAAGTTCTGAAATCTAATTTGGTCACCTGCTAAACTACTGAGTTCAAATGACCGTCAAATATGCATACAAGCTCCGTTTTGGGTCCATGAGTAATTGATGGAAATCTCTTGGAGTCATCTTTCCAATAGATCCAGCCTCATCTCCAAATTTCATATCAATCATCCGCAATTAAAGAAACAAAGTGTTGCATCACCTATAATGGGTCTATGAGCTTATAACTTCATCTGGTACCCCGGTCCAAGTGGGGCCCATGTGGGATGCGCCCCAATTTGGTGGAGCACGTCCCTAGCGACCCCTTGGTCGTCCTTTCAACCCCTTAAATAGCTAGGTACCCTTTCATGGTTTCTCGGGTTCTGTTTACATTAAAATTTAGCATCGTTACTTTGCCGTGTAATCCCGTGATCGGTTAGATCGTTGATTTACTCGTTACGGGACCCCAACTTATCATTTGTATTCAATTCCTATTTAAAATTCAGATTAATTTTATCTTGTTCTTACTTGTTTCTTCGATTTGCTTGCAGGAATAAGGTTGATCTGCACCGATAAGATCAACAACCCACAGAGAGGTGTATTGATCGCTAAGGTGCAACACAACAACGTCTCGTATGGTTGTAGTCGGGTTATCAACGTTTCTCCCAAATCATAGTTATCGTCAACTCACCGAAAGATCGGGCCAATCAAAGTCGTGAGCGTATCGAGTGGAGTTCAGAGTTATCAACTGGTATCAGAGCTTTCGTTGCTCGGTGGGTCCTTATCTACCTATAACTAGAAAATAGCCATACAAAAAATGCATCCTTTACCTAGCCATATTTGTGTCATTTCATTGTTCTTTCCAGTTTTTACTTTGTATAGTTTTGCGTTGCATTGTCGTCGAGTTGCTGGTTTTAGCGTCTAGTCTGTTTAGATTTTAGAGTTCTGGTCACGTATAGTACCACTATCGCTGCCACCGCCGCCGTGTCTTTGTTGTCGTTGGGACCTTCGAAACGGAATCATCTTGTCGCCAAGATTTGATTTTTGTAGCTTTCAGAAGTTTCTATCGGTCAGTTTTGGAGTTGCATCTCGGGTTTGCCTAGACGGTTAGGCCTTTGCCATGCTTGTGCCGTGTTTGTTTTTCGTGTGAGGAAGAAGAAGGGGGAAAGGAATATAACAGATTCGTTTAGATTCAATTGGGCTGAAGGAAAAAAGGAATCTTGCACAAGAAGCAATCTCCTCTTGGTTTCAATCTAGTCCGACTCCCTCCCTCTTCTCTCGGTTTCATTCTATACCGTGATTTCCCATACACCTTGGTGAGAAACTTTCAGAGTGTCGAATTAGAGATATGTTTAAAAAAGGAACCTATGGGACGAGAGCATTCCATTTTTGTATAGATCAAAATTTAGGGTTTGCACTTTTGCATTTGAGTCCCTATAATTTTACATTGAGGTCCTCGAGTTAGTTTTTGTTAAAAAAAAGCAAAAAAAGAGAGAGAAAGGCACAAATATGCTTAAAAATATAAAAGAAAAGCCACACAAAAAAAGAAGAAGAAAGAAAGAAAAAAAGAAAGAAAGAAAGAAAGAAAAGAGCTAATCGATTATCTTTGAGATTGCTTTCATAAATCAGAGTTGTGCTTGAGTTGTTTCTAATGCCATCTTATGGTATCTTTTGTGTCTAGGCTCGCGTCTCTGGTACGTTCTTGCCTAGGACCAGCACGGTACTGACTTTGAACGATTATTCAACTTTGCATTCTCTGATTTGAGCATTTGCTCTTCCTTTGCTACATATTTAAGCCTACCCAGAGCTTCATAAATTTGATTGCAGCTATACAGCAAGTGTTTGCCAAGACATTGATACATCCAACCTCCATTGGGGTGCTTGGTTCAGTCGGTGTATGTTACCATTCCACTTGCATTGGTAAGAACTTGTAACAGCTTGGTTAAAAGCTTGAGTATGTGTGAAATTTGAGCTTTCACTATCTAGTAGTTGATAGGAGCGTGTATATTCTTATGTGTGTTTCTTGTTTGCTACTAACCATCGTAGGATTGCTCAAGGGGATACGAGATGGTTATGATCAACATTGACTTCTTCACATTTGACGAGATATGACGACTTCTCCACGTGATGCATATGAGGTACCTGATTATAATTTTGCACGAGTCAAATCTAAGTTGCCTTTCTACAATGGTAAGTATAATTCTGTTGCTTATATTGATTGGAAGCTAGCAGTAGACAATGAATTTGATAAAAAGAATTTTTGGATGGTCAAATAATTAAGACTGCTAGTAATAAGTTGACCTCTTTTGCATTCTTTTGATGGAGTCATGTTAGTAACAAACCTAAAACTTGGGATGAACGCAAAACCATGATGAGAAAATATTTTGTGAGCTCTTATTACAAATGTACTCTTCTTGAAAAATTAGAATATCTGAAACAAGGTGATAGAATTGTTAGGGAGTACATCCATGAATTTCATGTTTGTATGATCTATGGTGGTCTAAAGCAATGCAATTAAAACACAATGCGTAGATTTTTCAATGGGCTCAATTTTGAAATTCAGGTAATGCTTACTAATGTGGCATATAATCATATTGGGCACCTATTCATTCTTGCTCATAGTATTGAGAGTCAAAATTTACAAGATTTCATATCAAATGCAGGAAAGCATGGACAGTGTGATTTATCTCTTGTTTCCGAATATTCTATATCCTTGTGCAATGATGATGTGCAAACATGGAAGGAGCAATCTTTAGTGTCTCCTGTTACTAACATTTTGCAGGGAGTTCAGGACATTCAACAAAAGTAGGAGAATGATATTCTTGAGAAGAAAGAGGAGAAGCATGAAGCACCTGCGATGTCTGAAGAGAGTTCGCAAGGTAAATTAAATGGTGATAAAATAAATGAAGGTGAGTATTCTCAAGTTGAGCTACTGTTGGTATTTCTTACGTTCATAGATAAAATCCGCAAGCGCACGGAGATACTGCTGTAGCACTTCACCAAAGAGTATTCCAAGGTATCGAATTTTCACAGGGAACATGTGTGTTTGGCTCTTCTTCAGGTTGATCCAAGGATACAAGACAAATGTAGACCAAGGGATAGGGAGGATTTTCTAATGTTGTACAGGGTCGTTTAGAAAGCTTAACTTTAATCCTATAGCTATACTTCAGGTATTGGCTTGCTCGCTGCTACCAAAACGTGCTCTACTCTGTACCCAGATAGGGAGGACTATGGTGATTTCGAGGGCATACTGCGGGATGCGCAACAAACACTGGAAATTAACAACCTAGACACCACGTCTAAGATATTCATTACTACTTTAGTGTTTATAACTCACCAAAGCTATCACTATGAACAATAGTGAACAATGATCCAGTAAGTTAAATAGGAACTAACTAAGAAGTTGTCAACAACAAAATTTGGTAAAGATATGCTAGCAAAAAGGGTTGGATCCGACGCTGGTTTCCAAGAACAAACAGCGCAGCAGCTGGAGCCATATCGGCCGATATGGAATCAGACTCGGTTGAGCCGATACAGATAGTTTGGCTTCGTGTTGGTTTTGGAGAAGGACTTGAAGATATTGCCAACCAGAAATTAAGTCCCGACAAGGCAATTGTATCTATTAATTAGGAATAAGATTTAGCTTCTTTTTCGTAATATTGTGGTAGGAGTGCACCTAGGACTTGTTTGTTTAGGCAAGTTGTAAATAGTGTCCAATAAGGACAAGGTTTGTATGTGCGGGTATAAATATAAGCCTGAGGTCTATGTAAAAAATAACAACAGTTCAATCAACACTCTCGGCGCATCGCCACAATTTTCCTTTACTTTTCGACGAGTTCGTACTTCGGGTTTGTCAGCTAGAGGTATGGCTTGTTAAGTTATCACATAACTTAGCCAATCTAAGTCGATGGCTGGTTTAGCCGTATTGGCCGGGCCTTTTAGGTTTTGTCGATGTCGGCTAAATCAACTCATTAGGCTAGATTGGCATGAGGTATCTAGCACCCCGAAAAGCACCCAAGGGCTTGATTGTCTAGATATCATGCATCTTTTTACACTTTATGCTACATTAGCCCTAGTCCTAATTAGAATCATGATCCTAGCCTATCTCTTGTTTGTAATAGGGGTAGCATCAGAGTTTCAGTCGATCTTATCTGATATAGCTGCTTAGTCATGTTTAAATCCCTGTTAATCATGCATTTAATGTTATATCTGCCCCTTATACAAAAATATCATTTTAGTTAAATATATCAAGCTTGCCTTAATATATTTATTTAGATTGATATTCTTGTATAAGGCTATATCGGAGTATTAGTCGATATGGTATCAGTTTTTAACCTAATTATGATTTCATCGGCTAAAATCTAATCTATATCAATAGATTATGTATTTACAGCCGATGGAGCATATTTAGGGTTTACTTTGAATTATTTATCTTACACCTCACAACCGATTTGGTCAGATCACATCGGCTAGGTCTATACGATACGTCATCGGCTTATCGGCCAATCGGCTGTCGTATGTCTAACTTATTTTTATTGTATATCTTGTTGGTTGCATGATCAAACCAACTGGCACGCCCTGAACCTGTTTTCTAAGAGTTAGACCTGCACTGGAGTTAAGCAAATCTCCCAGGCCGCCGTGTTTTTGAATGACACGCTTCTGGCACGTTTTTGCCAAGGCAAGGTTGTTCAAAAAGGAAAAGTAATCTTTCCAAAACCCGAGGCAGAATCCAGTTTTTGCCAAGGCAAGGTTGTTCAAAAAGGAAAAGTAATCTTTCCAAAACCCGAGGCAGAATCCAGTACACAACGAGATGAGACTAAAATAGAAGATGTCAAAGCCAAAGAAGAAGAGTCAGCTATGGATGACAAAATTTCATTACAAGATAGGTTGGAAATGAAGTACATCAGGCTTTGATCAACCAATCCAATGTGTTGATAAACACGTTAACTAATGTGGTAAAAAAGGTGATGGATGAGACTATAACTGAAGAAAAGGCTTAAGGACCAGTATATTTTCCAAACAATGTGTTTCTCCATATAGGACCATCAAAATTGAAATCCCAGGTTCTTTAGGGATGTAATAACAATTTGTATCGGGGGCAAACATATCAGCAAGATCAACAAAATCAGGCTTCAAGGATTGTACCAACGACATCAGCTGGAATATTTCAAAACCCTATTCAGTAGCCGATGGAAAGTCAAGGAAGTCAAATCTCTATTCAGCAGCCGATTTTGCCACCAACATCAGCTGGACCACAATATGTGCATGAGGTGCCTCAAAATTATCAATATCAACCTCATAAGCCTTTCTTGGAACAAACTTTGAGTTTTTAACCTCAGCCGATATCACCTTAACAGTATCGGCTAGAACCCATTCCACAATACCAGTATCAATCTCAGTTCAACAACTATGATTAAGTTCCACAATTTGGTGGGCAACAATAACAATGGGCTGGCATGATTGCAGAAGTGGTCAGGGAACAATTTGGTTTGAAGCCCAAGGATAGTGAAAATATTTATCGGTATCCATATCCAGAGTACTTTGACAAGGTGCCATTGCCAAGCCGATACAAGATTCCAGATTTCTCGAAGTTTTTGGGACAAGACAATGTTTCTACATATGAACATATCAGCCGATTTTTAGCACGATGTGGGAAGGCATCGGCTGTAGAAGCTTTGAGAGTCAGATTATTTTCATTATCATTGTCTGGATCGGCTTTCACATGTTTTCTTCATTACCTTACAATTCTGTCAGAGGTTGGGCCGTTCTAGAAAAATAGTTTCATAGATACTTTTTCAATGGGGTTCAAGAGATGAAGTTGTCGGACTTGACATCAATCAGGCAGAAGTCTAATGAATCGGTTCCAGATTATATTCAAAACTTTAGAGATATGTGGAACATATGTTATAGTTTGAACTTGACCAATTCACAGCTTGCCGATTTAGCTTTTCAAGGGATGCTTGGGCCGATAAGGGAGAGATTTTCTGCACAAGATTTTAAGAGCTTGGCTCATTTAGTTCAGAAAGTGTCGGTTCATGAACAGAGATTTCAAGAGGCTAAGAGATTTACTAGGAAAACTAATAATGTTAACAATATTTATAGCTATGAGTCAGAATCAGAAGATGAAGACCCAAAGATTGGTTTGGCAGAGTGCTCAAGAAACAAGAAAATCGTTGTTTGTCAATGGGTCAAAGACAATGGAAAAGAAGAAAGATATGACTTTAATATTAACAAAGCCGATAGGATATTTGATTTGCTGCTTCAAGAGAAACAAATTCATCTTCCAATAGGTCATGTGATTCCATTGGCTGAAGAATTAAGGAAAAAGAAATATTGCAAGTGGCATAACACTGGATCTCATCATACAAATGAATGCAAGGTGTTTAGGCAGCAGATCCAATCGGCTATAGAACAAGCCAGAATCAAGTTTGATAATGAAAAGAAGCCGATGAAGATTGAAGGTCATCCTTTTCCTGTTAACATGGTCCACACCAATGAGGCCGATAAGAGAGGTTTTCGGACTTATCAATAAAACAAGTTTAATTCTATCAAGTTGACCAGCAAATACTAGAAAAGACAAGATAAGCAGATTCAAATATATGCTCAAAATGATGAAGCTTGTTTTGATCCTCATTGGAGATATGAGTTCTTTAGGTTTTGCTGAAATAAAGGAATGAGGCTGTCATCAATTGAAGATTGTCTAGGATGTAGTGATGCAGATGCAATATTCCATGGTAGTTCTTATCATCCGAGAAGTCCAAGGATTGAGAATCGGACGATGCAGAAGAGGTTGTTAGAACACCAATGTTTGGCGTCGATTCATCAGAATTATTTCAAGGATGAAGATGAAGATTAAGAGAAGAAAGTTCAAAATCCTCAATAGTGTCCATCCAGAATTTTCACCAAGAATCAAAAAAGAAGGGTACAACGGCTGCGAAACCGTGAATAGATGCAAGAAGTCGATGAAGAGATTGACTATCGGCTGCAACGAACCAGAAAGGAATGGCGTGTCAAATCCAAAATTGTATCAGCCGATGAAGTCAAAGCCGATAAGGTTTCAACATCTGCTAAAGGTAAAGTTGTGGCTTCATCTTCAATCAATATGGTGTTTGTGTTGCCAGCAAAGTACGGTATACATGTAGCCGATGAGGAGATAGAAGAATCATTGGCAAAGTTGACACTAACATCAAAGCAAGCCGTCTTTGAAAAACCTGAGGATGGTGAACATCAGCACTTGAGGCCTTTATACATTAAGGGTTTTGTCAATGGGAAGCCGATGTCCAAGATGCTATTTGATGGTGGAGCAGCTGTTAATCTTATGCCTTATACGGCATTTAGAAAGCTTGGAAAGACTCCAGAAGATTTGATCAATACCAACATGGTGTTAAAAGATTTTGGAGGGAATTCATCTAAAACTAAGGGAGTTTGAATGTTGAGTTGACAATTGGTAGTAAAACAATTCTAACAATATTTTTTCTCATTGATGGAAAGGGATCATATAGTTTATTGTTAGGGAGAGATTGGATACATGCAAATTGTTGCATACCTTCAACAATGCACCAAAGCTTGACTCGGTGGCAAGGAGACTAGTTAGAAATCGTGCAAGCCGACAGGTCAGTTAATGTTACTATTGCCAATTTATCTATTTGAAAGATGGAAGGAGTCGATTGCTTGTCAGGTAATGTATGAGAAGGCGATTTCTTAAAAGTGTCCGATTGTGATATTCAGCCGATCAGTGATGAAGGACTTCATCTTTTACTTTGACGACATAGAGGTTAGCCCCAATGCACATGTAGAAGATTTTGTGAATGATTTTGAAGGAAAATTGGGGCAAGGGTTTATGTCGACCGATGAGCTAGAAGGAGTAGATATTGGTGATGGTGATAGACCTAGGCCGACATTTGCAAGTGCTAAATTGTCAAATAAGCTCAAAGAAGAATTAATTAAGCTGTTAAAAGAGTATAGAGATTGTTTTGCATGGGAGTACCATGAGATGCCAGGACTTAGCCGATCTATTGTAGAACATTGGCTCCCTATAAAACAAGTATATCAGCCATATAAACAATCTTAGAGACGATTCAAGCCTGAGATGTATGATGCTATCAAGGCAGAGATTACAAGACTTTATGATGCTAATTTTATAAGGCCTTGCCGATATGCTGAGTGGGTCTCAAACATAGTACCAGTGGTTAAGAAAAATGGGAAGCTTAGAGTTTGCATTGATTTTAGAGATTTGAACAAAGCTACACCCAAGGATGAGTACCCAATGCTGATTGCTGATTTATTGGTTAATCCAGCATCTAGACATAAGATTATTAGTCTTATGGATGACAATGCAAGATGCAACCAAATTTTTATGGCTGAAGAAGATATTCACAAGACAGCCTTTTGGTGTCCTGGTGCAATCGGCTTGTATGAGTGGGTTGTTATGACTTTTGGTTTGAAAAGTGCTGATGCTACATATCAAAGGGCTATGAATTATATTTTTCATGATCTTATTGGTATATTGGTTGAAATTTACATTGATGATGTGGTTGTAAAATCTAAAGAGATTGATGTACATATAGCCGATCTACGAAGAATGCTGAAAAGAACAAGAAAGTATGGTTTAAAGATGAATCCTAACAAATGTGTTTTTGGTGTATTGGCTGGACAATTCCTTGGTTTTCTAGTTCATGAAAGGGGGATTGAGATAACACAACGAAGTATAAATGCTATTAGAAATATTAAACCCCCATAAAATAAAACCAAGTTACAATCCTTGATAGGCAAGGTTAATTTTGTAAGGAGATTTATTTCTATCTTGTCAGGAAGAATTGAGCCTTTTACTCCATTGTTAAGGTTGAGAGCCGATCAAGAGTTTGTTTGGGGAGAAAAATAAGAGAAGGCATTGGATAATATCAAGGAATATTTGAGTTCAGCTCATGTATTAATACCACCTCAGAAGGGAATTCCATTCAAGCTTTACCTATCAGCCGATGAGAGGGCTATCAGCTCAGTTCTGATTCAAGAAGTTGATGGGAAAGAAAGGGCAATATTTTACCTTAGCAGAAGACTTTTAGATGTAGAGACAAGGTATACCCCTGTTGAGAAATTATGCCTATGTTTATATTTTTCATGTACAAAGTTGAGACATTATTTACTTTCAAATGAGTGCACAATAGTTTGCAAAGCCGATGTAGTCAAATATATGCTATCGGCTCCGATCTTAAAAGGTAGAGTTAGGAAATGGATTTTTGCCTTTACAGAATTTGATCTTAGATATGAATCGGCTAAGGCAGTAAAAGGACAAGCAATTACCGATTTTATTGTTCAACACTAAGGTAGGTCAGTTATTTATGTTTAGATGATGCCTTGGACGTTATTCTTTGATGGATTTGTTTGCAGACATGATTGTGGTATCGACTTAGTGATTATATCGCCTAAGGTGCAAGTTTTGAGTTTGCTTTTACAATCAAACCTTATTATACGAACAATCAAGCTGAGTATGAAATAGTGTTTAAGGGTTTACAACTCTTGAAAGAGGTTGAAGCCGATGCCATTGAGATTGTTGGGGATTCGTTGTTGGTGATTAATCAGTTATCGGGGGAGTATGAGTCCAAGAATGAAGTCTTGAAAGTTTATAATGAGAAATGCCGAGAGTTGATGAAGAATTTTAAGATTATTACTATGAAGCATATACCTAGAGAACAGAATATTGAGGCCAATGATTTAGCTCAAGGTGCATCAGGCTACAAGCCGATGTTAAAAGATATTGATATTGAGGATGCAGAGGTTGATGCCGATCATTGGAGGTACGATATTATTAATTATTTAAAGAATTCTTCACAATCGGCGGCAAGAAAATTGAAATATAAAGCTTTAAAGTATGTGTTGCTTGATGAGGACTTATATTATCGGACGATTGATAGAGTTTTACTTAAATGCTTGAATCTGTAGGAGGCTAAAGTTGTCATGTTTGAAGTTCATGAAGGGATTTGTGGAACACATCAATCAGCTCATAAGATGAGATGGTTACTTAGGAGAGTTGGGTATTTTTGGCCGACCATACTAGAGGATTACTTTAAATATTATAAGGGTTGTCAAGATTGTCAGAAGTTTGGAGCAGTTCAAAGGGCACCTACATCAGCTATGAACCCAATCATCAAGCCTTGGTCGTTCAGAGGTTGGGGAATTGATATGATCGACCAGATTAATCCACCATCAAGCAAGGGACATAAATACATTTTGGTGGTAACAGATTATTTCACAAAGTGGGTTGAAGCAGTTCCTTTGAATAAAGTTGATTTTAGAGATGCCATTGAGTTTATTAAGGAGCATATAGTTTATCGGTTTGGAATTCCATAGACTATCACAACAGATCAGGGATCTATTTTTGTAGCCGATGAGTTTATTCAGTTTGCTGATAGTATGGGTATCAAATTATTAAATTCTTCTTCTTATTATGCACAAGCTAATGGGCAGGCTGAAGCTTCTAACAAAAGTTTGATGAAGTTAATTAAGAGAAAGATTGCAGAACAACCTAAAAGGTGGCATACTACTTTAGCCGATTCACTATGGGTTTATCGGATGACATGTCATAGAGCTACGCAAGTGTCATCTTATCAGCTTGTTTATGGGCATGAAGCTATTTTAACTTGGGAAACTAACATCGGCTCAAGAAGGGTTTCTTTGCAAAATAAGTTATCGGTCGATGAATATCATAACTTGATGATTGATGACTTGGAAGATTTGGCACAAGTTCAATTGCGTGC
The DNA here is from genome assembly GCA_008326285.1 of Oryza officinalis. Lineage (NCBI taxonomy): Eukaryota > Viridiplantae > Streptophyta > Magnoliopsida > Poales > Poaceae > Oryza > Oryza officinalis. Next base: position 26,453,369 of record BDMV01000007.1, read on the forward strand.
TTTAGAGAAAATCAAAAGAGATAAAGAAAGAGTTTCAAGACATTATAACAAAAAGGTTGTGCCAAAGGTTTTTGAAGAAGGGGAACTTGTTTGAAAATTGATTTTATCGATAGGGAGCAAAGATAATAAATTTGGAAAATGATCACCAAATTGGGAAGGACCTTATCGGATTCATCGTTGTGTACCTAACAATGCATACATGCTCGAAGATCTTGATGGAGAAGTTTTTTGGGAAAGCTTTAAATGGAAAATATTTGAAGAAGTATTACTCAAGTGTTTGGATCAATTCATAATCGGTTGTTTAGCTGATAAAGCCGATGTATGATAACATCATCTCAAGATGGCTGATAACTATTATCGCCCTTAGACCAAAAATACGACAAAACTTGGAAAGTACAAGTGTAGGAGCCAAAATTGGCTAAGAAGCCGATGAATATATTACATAAAAATATTTAAAGTGTGATGAGATAAATGTATCAAGAGTCTAAAACTATTAAATCAACCCAAGAAAGCATGGATTGCCGATATCGCTCGCAGGCGGATTTGGTCAACTTCTTCAATAACTTTAGTATCATCAGCGTCTATCCCTAGGATCGACTTCAAGGCTTTGTTTTGGGATGCTAAGTGTTTGGCTGATGCTTTCAATTTTGCTCGCTGGGTTTGAATGGCTTTTGGGAGATCGGCTAGTTTCTGTTTTTCTTGAGTAATCGCTTTGCGAATTTGTTCCAATATGGTCAAGAGATCGGCTTCTTGTCATTCCAGCTCAGCTATATGTTTTTGGGTTGCTTCTGGGCCAGCAGTTAGCTCATCGAGTTTAGCTTTGTCCTCGTTTACTTGTTGTCGGCTACTTTGAAGGGTTGACTCCAAAGTTTTAAGTTCACGCCGATCTGTAAGTTTTTGCTGCGCCCTTTGAACCCTGATTTGATGAGACTCAAGGAAGGCTGCTGGAGATATAGCATTGATGACTTTATCAGGCAAGTGATCTTGGATTTCTTGGAATCTGCTCCTGATCGGCCCACAGTTAGTGACTAGGGCATCCAAGGAGGCATTGAGCCGATTGGCTATGTCCAGCAGTTGGGCTCTTAAACATTCGGAGATTGAGGATTTAGCCTTGCTAGTGGTTTCCTCATCGTCTTCGTCCAAGAATTGCCTAATATTGAAGGAGAACATATCGAATAAATTCTGCAAAGTAAGATTGATGTTTAGTGACAAACAAGATTGAGCAGATAAGGTGTATTGGTAAGTTTGCCTTAGCCATCGGTGCAGCAGTTGTTTTTCTTGTTCTTCTACATGATGACTACCAGTGGCAGAAGGAGCTTGATCACTTGGAATTGGTCGATGAGGAGAAGCCGATGGAGCTCTTGGCTGAAAAAGAGACAAGTGGTAGTTGTTTTTATATCGGCCGATGGTGAAGGATTGGGGGATGTTGAAGGTTACCAATGCTACTGGAGAAGCTTGAGGGCTTGGAGATAAGGGGGCATCGGGAAGTTCTTGTCCTTGGCCATAGCCGATACCATTTTGGGCTGCAAAAAAGCAAGTGTTAACAAAATTTTGAGAAAAGTTAAAACTGAAGATAAACTATATTCTACCTTCACTTTACAGATTGTCCTACGTTGATGAGGTTGAGGTGAAGCTCGTGTGTCAGATTTGGCTGGTGATCTTGGAGGAGAAGCCACATCGGCTGGTTTAGGATCGACTAGAGATTAGTCTTCAGTATCACTTATATCGGCTGTAGCTTTATCAACTTCTTCTTCCATGGTTGCTTCATCCAAGAAGGCTTCAATGTTAGAATCAAGAGGAGGGATGCTATCGGCAGGCTTCTTGGGGGATGCAACTTTGGGCTTCTTTGTTAACTTCTTGATGATTGGTTGTTTGCGCTTCCCACCAGCTTTAAGTGTTGGCTCCCTGACTTGGCCTTCTAGCAATGATGCCATTGTAGGGGCAGCAAAGCCGATGATTGATGGAGCTAGATCACCTGACGGCAACAAGGCCGGTGTATATATAATCGGCTGGGTACTGAAGCTTTGAGCTAGAGGAAGAGTATCTGGAACCTGCAAGGGAAGAGTTAGGCAATTTTTGAAGACAGAAGGATAAAATTGATTCAAGAGAAGAAGAAAGGTGGTTTTACTTGAGGGCTGAGGGATGGAATCATTTTAGTCAAGTAAATGCTGACTGATAGGTGAAATAAGTACTTCTTCCATTCACTCCACCACTTGTCAAAGAGTTGGCTTCTCAGAAGATGGATGTTTACATGATCCAAGGATCCAAGTATGGGACTTCAATGCTCAGAACTCTGTCCATCTTCAGAGCCGATGTTACAACACCTCTTGTTTGAATTTTCCTTGCAAAATGTAAGCTGACAAGGAGCTGGCCCATTCCATGTTGTCTCATAGCCGATGTTGAATGATAGAATTCATAAGATACTTGTATGTTGCAGCCTTGAGATACCCTTCTTGGGAGGATGCATGGAGAAACAGCCGATACAAAATTTTCCCTTGAGCTAGGATCGGCTGCATCATTCAAATCATTTAGCCTTAAATTGGTTGGGAGCTAATAATTTGTAAAACTGACATAAGGAAACCAGACCTTTGCAGCTTTGGAAAATCCATCGTGGAACTGATCAAACCACTCTTTAAAAGCTTCAGCTGATGGCCCTGATCAAGGATAGGTTGATGTTGCCTCGCCAAAGGACATGCATCGGCGTGTGCTAGCTTTCTTATCGTCTGAGTGGTCCAATGAAAAGCTTGATGAATACAAGGGGCTTCTTTCGGCAGCATTGATTGTATAAAGGTTTAGCTAGAGCTGAAGAAATCACCAAGGTCCTCCGTAGCCTACAGGAGATCCAGAAAGGAGTTTAGATGTTGATTGGCTTAAGATTTGATACACAACTCCAAGTAAAAACTTGCCCAAGGGGACGGATTTCTTTGATACCAATGCTTGAACTAGGTGCTGCATGTTTGTTGTTGGGCCGTAGGTTGATCCACAGAAAATGAACCTTTCTAACCAGAGATTGAAAAAAGCTATGTGTTCTCTATGAGATTGAGATATAACCTAAACTGCCACCCCCATTTTTTGTTGAAAACTTATGTTTACATTTGACTTTCAAGGAGAAGGGGTTAGCCGATGAGATAATGTCCTGGCCAGTAAGCATCTTAATGTCCAATAAGATTGGTGTCATCGGCCCTTAGCCAAACAAGAAGGCATTAAGAGTATTGGACCAGAAGTATGCAGTCGATCATAGCATGAGTTCATCTTTCTTCATATCAGCTAAAGACAAAACTAGGCATTGGGCTATGCCCATTTATTCCCACATAGATTGCTTGGAGGCCGATATCCTTTTGTACCATGTTCTCCATCCATCCAAGCTAGAGGGCCAAGATCTAAATACAGTTTGCCAATCGGTCAGATTGGGCTTGGCTTGCTTGTAGGTGATTCTATTAGTCTCGCATTGATGAGGTAGCAGGGGTCTACATCGCCCATCGGCCCAAGTAAGTAATGGGTTGGTTCTTTCAAAACTGAGATTGCAATTTGATCTCTTAGGTACTACAATTGAAGAAGAGCAGGGATCTCTTAGGGATGAATCGAGAAATCACTAAGAAAAGGGATCTAAGAGCAAAATTCAACCTAGAACAGGGACGATAAACAATAGAGGTCGATAATGTTTAAAAGGTTCAGAGAGCATACCAGGGGATGTCGGTAGTGGTGGCCATTGGAGCTTGAAGAAGAAAGTTGCTGGGAATTGATGGAGATCATCGTCGGAGCTTGCGTCGTCGAGAAGTTCGCCGGAGAGGAGAGAGAAGGCTTGAGCGGTTTAGGAGGTTTTTACGTGGCGGTGAAAAGTTAACGGCGTGAAGTTTAGGACCGAAACCGTTGGTATTTATTGCACAAGGCTAGTAATGGTCATGGGGCGGAAACCCTAGCTTTTTGTGGATCTGAGAAGATAATTCCACAGCATATCAATTTATACTTCGGAATTGGGGGGCATGTGTAAACAGCAAAATTTGGTAAGGATATGCTAGGAAAAAGGGTTGGATCCGAGGCGGATTTGGAGGGATAAGCTGGTTTCCAAGAACAAATAGAGCATCGGCTGGAGTCGTATCGGCCGATATGGAATCGGACTCGGTTGAGCCAATATGGGTAAACTAAATCGTATTCAGTTGAGCCGATACGAATAGATTGGCTTCGTGTTGGTTTTGGAGAAGGACTTGAAGATATTGCCAACCAGAAAGTAAGTCCCAACAAGATAATTGTATCTATTAATTAGGAATAAGAGTTAGCTTCCTTTTTGTAATATTGTGGTAAGAGTCCACCTAGGACTTGTTTGTTTAGGCAAGTTATAAATAGTGTCTAGTAAGGACAAGGTTTATATGTATGGGTATAAATATAAGCCCGAGGTCTATGTAAAAAATAACAACAGTTCAATCAACACTTTCGGCGCATCGCCACAATTTTCCTTTACTTTTTGACAAGTTCATGCTTCGAGTTTGTCAGCTAGAGGTATGGCTTGTTAAGTTATCACATAACTTAGCCAATCTAAGTCAATGGCTAGTTTAGCCGTATCGGCCGAGCCTTTTTTAAGGTTTTGTCGGTATCGGCTAAATCAGCTCATTAGGCTAGATTGGCACGAGGTATCTACCACCCTGAAAAGCACTCAAGGACTTGATTGTCTAGATATCTTGCATCTTTTTACACTTTGTGCTGCATCAGCCCTAGTCCTAATTAGAATAATGATCCCTATCCTGTCTATTGTTTGTAACAGGGGTAGCATCGGAGTTTTAGCCGATCTTATCTAATATAGCTGCTTAGTCGTGTTTAAATTTCTGTTAATTATGCTTTTCATGTTATATCTGCCCCTTATACAAAAATATCATTTTAGTTAAATATATTAAGCTTGTCTTAATATATTTATTTAGATTGATATTCTTGTATAAGGCTATATCGAAGTATTAGCTGATATGGTATCAGTTTTTAACCTAATTATGATTTCATCGGCTAAGATCTAATCTCTGTCAATAGATTATATATTTACAGCCGATGGAGCATATTTAGGGTTTACTTTGAATTATTTATCTTACACCTCAGCCGATTCGGTCAGATCGCATCGGCTAGGTCTATACGATACGTCATTGGCTTATCAGCCGATCGGCTGTCGTATGTCTAACTCAGTTTTATTGTATATCTTGTTGGTTGCAGGATCAAACCAACTGGCACATCCTGAACCCATTTTCTAAGAGTTGGATCCGCATTGGAGTTAAGCAAATCTCCCAGGCCGCCATGTTTTCGCATCAACACGCTTCTGGCACGTTTTTGCGTCAACAGAAGTATACCACATAAGATAAATCTCAATTACTCAACTAAAGTAAAGTAATTGTTAAGGTACAAAAGAATAGTGAGAGGTACTGACAACTCCAAAACTCCTCCAACTCTTTCTTCCTCACTCTCTCCCTTATTCTAAGTATAAAAAAATACAAAGAGCCTCTTATAATTCAGCTCAAGTCTTGGTGTGTATTGAAATAAAGGATGAGAGCTCTAGTTATAGCTGCTCAAAGGCGTTTTCGAGTGCAAATACCGGCCACAATGTCACGCCTGGAAAAATAGAGCACTATATTCCGATTGTGAGTGCATAATTCCTTGTCCCAGGAGGCAAGGTACACATTACAAAGTTGATAAATATCAGAATAAACAAACGGAAGCGTAGATAGAGTATTTTATTACATGGGCGACCAAAGGCCCAACACTGAAAGATAAACGAATAAAAAGGCGGCAGCTACGACGGACCACCACAGGCACTTCGACGTCGGGCACGAGCTAGACACCAAAGTCTTCGACTTCAAAGTACTTCTCTGCTGGAAGGGGGAAAAAGGAGCAAGGCTGAGTACAACCACCGTACTCAGCAAGCCATGCCGGGAAAAATGCAAATATAATGCTAGGGAGTACAAAGGATTCATATATAGGGATATTTTGCATAAAACCAGCATTTCGAAACATTTAAATATTTAAAGGCATTTTAAATCAACACGAACCTATCTCTAGTCAAATTATCATCAAGCCGCGCACCGACGCGATCTTGCCTTATCCTAGGCCAACAAGTACTAACTCCAGTTATTTTAGTTTTAAACAGAATCAAATTCTAACTTGGGTACATTGCTCAGCTTGCCCATAACCGAGGGCGCGGCTATTCGAATAGTTTAAACTCTGATCAGAGGTGTACATCTTTACCCACCAGACATGTCTTCCTCACGTGTTGCGACGTGCCACATGCCACCACGGCATACGGACGAAAGCCATGACATAACCTACCGCCTAGTATTGCCCTAAGCGAAAAAGACCGACATAGACTTCCCCCGCCAGGCGCCCTGGGTCGAGCAGACAGTCTATGCCCCCGGGCGTACTGCCAGAGACGTCAACCCCACCAAGGGCTTCATTCATCCCTATCCGTGTCCTTTTGCTCATGGCCGTCCTAGACGACAAGTTAAGCCTTACCCATTAGACAAGTGGTAGTACGAAATATGCCTTGCAACAGAGGCCTGAAGACCGGTCCTTATGACGGCCGAGATGCGACTAACAAAACCGTGCACCCCGAGCCCAGCCGAAAACAAGTTTGGGGAAATTTTGAAGGGGAAACATCACTTCATGGCTAAACAGCCATTAAACCAAAATTACCATTATTTATAAATTATTCACAATTCTAATTATTAAAAATTAACTCTAACTGTTTCTATGTAAGCAAGGCTAAGCATATTCCTAAAGTTTCTAGTAAGCACCACATAAATAAAGTCGTCACTAGTTTTATTTTTCCTATGGTTATCAAGGATCATAATAATACAAATAGTAAGGTCGTAACAAGGGAAATTGGTAAGGCTAAATAAAACGGTAATAATCGCGGGAATTTTATAAAGCGAAATGCAATAATTTAAATAAACATAATTTTGTAAACTGGGATAGCAATATGATCAAAATGACACGACTTGCCTTGCTCGCTACCAAAGTCTTCCGCGTCAACCTCGAGAAAAAGCGGCTCTTCGGGATCTGCAGTGTCGACACGACATACGCAAAGGAAACATGCCAAAAATAAATAAAAACCACATAAGATGCATGAACAAAGCATAAAAATAGGTTCGTTACTGTTTAAGGAAAAATTAGCAATTTGAACGGGTCGATTCCGAGTTCAAATAGTCGAGATACGACAATTTAAATTTTAAGTGTTGTTTGAATGGCATATTACAAATTTGCTAATTAATATTTTTTTTCCTCTCTTTTTTTTTTACAGAGAGAACAGAAGAGACAGAGAGAGGGAGACAGTGAGGAGGAAGAAGGAGACAGAGAAAGAGAAGGAGTAGGGAGGGAGAGAGATGGCAATGAGGGCGGCGGCAAGGCTCACCGGAGCTGTGGGAACGGCGAGGGGACGTCGACAATGAGTTTGGCGGCGAGGAACAGTGGCGGCTGGAGTTGCGACGGCAACTGCGCAAGACAACAGCGGCGCGGCGGCTCGGGAGACCGGGAGAGGAGGGTGGCGGCGTGTGGGGAGGAAGGAGGAGGCCGAGGGCTGCCTTTTATAGGCCGGAGGGAAGGGAGACGGGTGCCAGGGAGAGGGATCGACGCCGGCCATGGTGGAGCTCACCATTGATGAGAACCTTCAAAATCCACCACAAAATAATGCCGAATCGAGTGGGATTTGTTGGGGGAAATGATGAGGAGGAGGTGAGGAATCCATTTTCGCAGTTATTTCGGAGGGGAATCGATTGGGGAGGGAGATCAAACGGTGGCTGCGTGCAACTGTTCGTGGGAGAGAGAGAGAAAGGAACGGTTAGGAGGTTGAAGAAGCTACTGTAGCGAGGGACTTTTCTTTTTTTTTCTTTTTTTTTGGCTGGATTAAGGGGGAGGATAAACAGACTTCACCGGGAAAGAAGAGGGGCTGCTGGCTCGGGTTGGGCCGGCGGGGAGAGAGAGAGGAATTGGGCCGGATTTGGCCCAGAGCCAAGGAAGGGATTTCAATTTCTTTTTCTTTTTTAGAAAATCTGAGAAATGTTTTTGTTGCATTAAAAATATTTACAGTGCTCTGAAAATTCAAGTAAAAATTGTTTAAATATTTTGAAGCATGAGGAATTCAACGAAAATTCCCACACGCCGGTTCGAGTTGAATCTTGGGGATTTTTAATTGTTGAAGGTTAAATTAGATTTTTACAATTTCTACAAATAATTTAGACGGTGAAATTTTAAGGTGATTTTTAGGGCGTGACACACAACCACCATAGCAAGGTTAGTAGTAACTACCAAAGGCGGTTGCTGGCTGGATTAGGCTGGGCCTAGGTTCGACCGACCCCTGGCTGGCCCCTCTGGCCCACTTCTTCCTCTTGGGCCCTAACATGTGAGTCCTCTTTAGTATTCACTTCAGTTGGCCCATCTAATTATGATCTTGTTGGGTTTGTGGGCTTAAATCTCCATGAGCTTGAATATGGAAGTATTATTTCTATCCTTTTAATATATTTTCTCTCAACTTTGGTAGTTTATCACCTGCATCCAAATATCAACCATTTTTTGTTTTTAGTTTTTCTGACTAGATCGCCACATCAGTTTTACGTAGGTTAAAACTAGCCTGATTTGCACGAAGGGGGTAAATTAAATGGTTCAGAGTTGAGTGGTGTACTTTAGACCAACACAATAGTTCAGGGGGTAAAATAAACTTATTCCTATCTGTCGGTGACACGGGCCCAGGGGTATCGAGACCAAAGGGAAGGGCGGCCACAGGGATCCACGTGGCCCGTTCCCCCGGAGGGGTCGGGCCCGAGGGTGACGTGGCGGCTGCCCTCTCGGTTTCCCCCAGAGTCAGGCCGCTCCCGTTTCTCCCCCGAGACCTAGGGCGCCCCGACCCCCTGCGGCTTGGATGCCACGTGCGCGGGTTAGGTGAGCGCGGCAGAACTCACCTAACCGTATTTATAGCGGTTCAGACGGGCGCACTACGTCGCATTTAATGCGGCGTGGCGCATGCATATCCGGTCCGTGACCGGTCACGGTGAGTGACCTGTCGCAGACCGGCCAGATCACGGGTTAGGTGGAGCTAGGATGCCTGTGCGCCGCACGCGCGCCAGGCGGCCTGCTGCATGCCTCGCCCCGTCCCATCAGAATGATGAGAGCCTTCTGTCTCTCGTCTCTCAGCCGAAGTTGGTACCCCAGCTCCGGTCAGATGTTTCCCATTCCCAATGTGAGCGAGACACGGAAGTCATCCGCCATTTAATGAAGGCTGAAATGGGCGTCCCCCGGATGGGTCGGCTGACCGAGCGAAGGCGTGCTGCGGCGTCTGTCAGAGGTTGCTTCTGATGGTAGGATAGCCCTAAATGTAAAAGAATGTCTTCTTTCTTAGGCAGCTCGTGGCCCATGTGGTAGCCCCTTGTCATATAAAAGGAGGCCCAGGCCTAGGAGAGAAGGGGGACTCTCTCTGGGGACTCTCTCTGGATTCCATCATATTCTCAGATCTACCAGAACACAGGAGTAGGGTATTACGCTCCTTAGCGGCACGAACCTGTCTAAATCACTTGGGTCCACGCGTTTTTCTCGCTGGGATCCCACAGATCAGGGGCGAAGAATTTCACCTTGTGCCCCCGGCCGAACCGGCAAAGGGGGACCTGCGCGGTCTCCCGGTGAGGAGCTTCACGCTCCGTCATCTGGCGCGCCAGGTAGGGGGCGCGCACTTGTTTTTTTCTGAGCCCCCATTTCCTTTCGTGTGCGCCAAGCTTCGCCAGGTAAGCCCTATGGCCGAAAAGGCAGTGGCGTACGATCTTTCTTTGAGCGCCAACGGTGATAGCGGGGAGCAGAACCCGTGCCATCGGGCTCGCACTCCGTTGTCCCCCTCCCACCAGAATCTTGGGCGGGGGAAGGCGCCTGAGGAAGTCAAGGGATCCGCGACCTCGCCACCCACAGGCGAGGGAGGAGGACGGCGAGGCGGAGTGCGTCCCCGCCTCACCTATGGTGATGGCGGCATGCCCCAGGGCGCGCTCCAGGCTGCGGGCGCACTCTTGCGTCACCCGCCCGTGGTCCCCGATCCAGAGACCCCGGCCCAACGTTGGCTAGATGACGTGCCAACCTGGTCCTGACGGCGCAGCAGCGCCTAGGCATCGGCAGGCGGTCTTCCGCCGCTGGGACCTCTGGCGCTGCCACCGCTGGCTCTACGTCGTCGAGGCGGAGGGCACGACGGGCGATGGCCGACACCCGCCGTTCGTCCGCGGTTCCCTCATCAACGCCTCCGACTCATGAGAATATGCATGGGGGGCCAGATGCCCGGCTCGATATCGAGCGCTGGCGCGACGCTCGTCATGCCGCCCATGCAACGGAAGGCGCCTCCTCCTCTGGGGCGCCGCTCCGTTCCGGTCACGGGGGCTGGCCCCCCGTGTCCCCGGTTGGTGGTGTCGGCTGTCGAGCCTTCGTGGCGAGCCTTCGGAATGTCCGTTGGCCCCCGAGGTTCCGGCCCACCATCACCGAAAAATATGACGCGAGCGTCAACCCCGCTGAGTTTCTCCAGATCTACACGACTGGAATAGAAGCCGCGGGGGGTGACAACAGGGTCATGGCGAACTTCTTTCCCATGGCCCTGAAGGGCCTGGCGCGGGGTTGGCTAATGAACTTGCCACCCGCGTCGGTCCACTCCTAGGAGGACTTGTGCCAGCAGTTCACCACGAACTTCCAAGGCACATATCCACACCCAGGCGAAGAGGCGGACTTGCACGCGGTACAGCGAAGGGACGATGAGTCTCTCCGCTCGTACATCCAGCGGTTCTGTCAAGTCCGCAACACTATACCTTGCATCCCTGCACATGCAGTTATCTACGCATTCAGGGGGGGCGTGTGGCACAACCGCATGCTCGAAAAGATCGCCTCCAAGGATCCACAGACCACCGCGCAACTCTTCGAGCTCGCGGACCGTGTGGCTCGCAAGGAGGAGGCCTGGACCTGGAACTCCTCCGGCTCTGGAGCGGCGGCTCCGGCTGCCCCCGAGTCCGCCGCTCGTTCAGGGCGGCGAGACAGGAGGAGGAAGAAAAGGTCGACCCGTTCCGGCGACGAGGGTCATGTCCTCGCCGCCGAGGGCGCTTCCCAGGCCCCCCTGTTAACAGCGTATTTTCGTAATCGACCTGAAGAAGAAAGAGGGAACCGAAGCGGAGAAGGGGAGCTAAGTTGGAGTCAAACTAGGTCTCGTATCGGACACAGTTAGCGTATCAGACTCAATGAGGTGCTGGCAGAAGGACTGTATCGGCCGATTCGGATTTGTATGGTTATCGGCCGATAGAGGTTAGAAGTTGACAGAGTCAGCACGGGCTTGGTTTGGGCTCAAGATAAGCTTCAAGGAAGTTGCCAAATAGAGATAAGGCTCGGTTTTAGGCAATTGTATCTTGTAAATCAAGTAGGTTTAGATTTAATCTGTGGCAAAAGTCTGCCGTAAAGACTTGTTGTTTGTTAGAGATAAGATCGTGTCTTACAAGGACCCTGTTGTAATCTCGGGTATAAATATCCCGATAGTCTATACATAGAGACTCTCTCACAACTCAATACAACAAAACCAGTTCAATCTATTTCGGCGCATCGCCAACCCTCGCAAGAGGTTGATTTCGACGAGTTCTTGCTTCCTTGGAGCAGAGGTAAGAACTCGTTCCCGACAATTTGCATCGTCGGGGCTAGCGTGTCGCTTTAGACACGTTAAGCCTCGATGATGTGATCGTCGTTTATCATGTCTTGGATAATCTTGACAGGCGTTTTAATTATGCGTCACCAGCGATTTACTCATTTTAGGGTTCATTGCCGATGACGGTTTAATTATTATGCTTGGCTAGATTGTTCAGTGCATCTACCATTCCCAACAGCAATCGGCGACTTGATTTTCTTTGTGTTAAGTCTCGATTCACACTTTGAGTTGCCATCGACCTTAGTCCTGTTTTGAGATCTAACACAAGGCCTGTTTTCGGTTGTAATTAAGGATAGCACTAGGGTTTCAGCTAGTCTTACCTGATGCATATGATTATCACTAGGTTTTTATATGTATCTGTCATCTGCATGAATAGATCGATGAATATAGATGCATCTGTTATAGGTTAATCTTTTGGGTTCATCTGTGATAGATGTGTTTATATCGATTGATTGGTTCATGTAGATTTGCACTAGAGTACTAGCTAGTGTAGTAATCTTTATTGTCCCTTATCGGCCGATGCCGTTAATTGACATTAACATGTTGATGAAGGCCGATAAGGTTGGATTCATGCTTTAATCTTATTTTATCATGAGTAAGCCGATATAGCTTTGCCTTATCGGCTGGGCTATGACAATGTGTCGTCGGTCTATCGGCCGATCGGCCATTGTTTTCTGACGTGGTTTACTTGTTTCTTGTTGATTGCAGATCAAATCAACTGGCACGCTCTGCACACGGCTAGGTGAGCTATTTGGACCTGCACTGGAGTTAAGCAGATCTCTCAGGCCGCTGTGGAAACGTGGAACCCGTTTGGTTGCAAGGCGGGTCAAAATTCTGCGTCAACGGCCCCGAAAGGGGAGGCCCATGGGTGGCAAAAAGAAGGAGGCCGGCGCTCCCGGCAGAGAGCGCCCGGCCGGCAAATGGTGCACTGTGCATAACACCTCCCTCCACGATGTCACCGACTGCCGCGCGGTTCAAAACTTAGCCGAGCGAACGAGGAAGTGGGAGGAGGAGAAGAGGTAGGAACGCCGTGAGGGCAAGGCCCCGGCTACTTCCACTAGCAACCGACGAGGTGAGGCCAAGCAGAAGGCCCCTGCTGACGACGTCGACGATGGCGATGATGACCTGGGCTTTCAGGAGCTCGAGGCCACCGTCGCCACCGTTGATGGGGGAGCGTGCGCTCACGCTTCTCGCCGAAGCCTCAAGGCCATGAAGCGAGAGCTTTTGGCCGCAGTCCCCACCCATGAGGCGACGCGGCGGGCGCGTTGGTCGGAGGTCACCCTTACCTTTGACCGGACCGACCACCCGCCATGCGTTGCCTGGGGAGGACAGATCACGATGGTGGTCTCCCCCACCGTCTGCAACGTGAAGTTGAGGCGCGTCCTGATAGACGGTGGCGCAGCTCTCAACATCATGTCCCCCGCGGCTTTTGATGTCATCAAGGCCCCGGGGATGGAGCTCCGGCTGTCCCAGCCAATCATTGGCGTGACGCCGGGGCACACCTGGCCGCTAGGCCATATCGACCTCCCGGTCACCTTCGGTGGCCCCACCAACTTCCGCACCGAGCGGGTGGACTTCGATGTGGCGGACCTCAATCTGCCCTACAACGCAGTCCTGGGAAGGCCCGCGTTGGTGAAGTTCATGGCGACCACCCACTATGCCTACCTCCAGATGAAGATGTCGGGCCCAAGTGGCCCCATCACCGTCCACGGCGACCTCAAAGTCGCGCTTGCTTGTATGGAACAGCGCGCGGACTGCCTCACCGCGGTGTCAAAGCCCGCGGGCGGCGACGAGAGGCCCGGTGCCTCCACCTCGCCCGCCCCGAGACAGCGGATGGCCTCAGGCGACGAGGTCCCGGTGAAGGAGGTCGCCCTGGGCGATGACCCGTCCAAGACCACCCAGATTGGTGGTCTCTTGGACGACAAATAGGAAGACGCGCTCGTCTCCTTCCTGCAGGCAAACGCTGACGTCTTCGCGTGGAGATCGGCGGACATGCCCGGGGTCCCCAGGGAGGTGATCGAGCACCGTCTCGCCGTGCGGCCGGACGCAAGGCCCGTTCGGCAGAAGGTGTGGCGGCAGGCCCCGGAGCGCCAAGCCTTCATCCGCGAGGAGGTGGCGCGGCTTTTGGAGGCCAGATTCATCTGTGAGGTCATCCATCCGGAATGGCTCACGAACCTAGTCGTCGTCCTCAAGGCGAACGGCAAGCTTCGGATGTGCATCGACTACACCGACCTCAACAAGGCATGTCCTAAGGACCCTTATCCCCTGCCACGCATAGATCAAATTGTCGACTCCACCACGGGGTGCGACCTTTTGTGTTTTCTAGATGCAAACTCAGGATATCATCAGATTCGCATGGCTAGGGTGGATGAGGAAAAAACCGCATTCATTACCCCTGTAGGAACTTATTGTTATACAACCATGCCTTTCGGGTTAAAGAATGCGGGTCCTACTTTTCAGCGTACAACTCGTATTTCTTTGGGTAGTCAGATAGGGCGCAGTGTTGAGGCCTACGTCGATGACTTGGTTGTAAAAACGCGCAACCAAGAGACCTTGCTCTCGGATTTAGCGGAGACTTTCGAAAGTCTCCGCTCCGCGCGCATAAAACTGAACCCCGAAAAGTGTGTTCGGTGTGCCTGCGGGCAAGCTTCTCGGGTTCTTAATCTCTGCCCGAGGCATTGAGGCCAACCCCGAGAAGATACGAGCTATTGAGCGGATGCGCCCTCCCAGCAAGCTTAAGGACGTGCAATGCGTCACCGGATGCATGGCTACTTTAAGCCGATTCATATCGAGGCTGGGAGAGAAGGCGCTGCCCCTATTTAAGCTCCTTAAGCGCTCTGGGCCGTTTACCTGGACGGAGGAGGCTGAGCGGGCCCTCACCAAGTTGAAGGCATACCTCAGCTCCCCCCCGATCCTGGTCGCCCCGGAGCCCGATGAGCCGCTGCTACTCTACTTGGCGGCAAACCCGCAAGTAGTCAGCGCGGCGTTGGTTGTGGAGCGTGACGAGGACAGCCCTCGGCCCGCGCGCTCCCACCCTGTGTCGACCCGACCTAGGACAGAGAAGGGAGGAGAGGCCCCCGAGCCGGACGGCGGCCTAAGGCCCCTGACGACCGGATGTGGCCCTCTGCCCGCTCGTCCGACGGCGCCGGATGCCCCCGACCCCCAGGAAGGCCCCGGGGCCACTGCGGGAAGGTGCGTCCCGACGCCCTCCGACCCCGAGGTCGTCGGCACAGAAGCCGAGTGGGCCCGGCAAGGCCCCTCGGACGACGAGTGCTCCGAGAACGGTGCCCTCAACGGAGAGGACAGGCCCTGCCGGAAGGTGCAGCGGCCCGTCTACTTCGTTAGTGAGGCGTTGCGGGACGCCAAGACCTGATACCCTCAGGCCCAGAAGATACTCTACGCGATTCTGATGGCCTCGGGGAAGCTGCGCCATTATTTCCAGGCGTATCGGGTCACTGTGGTCACGTCCTACCCCCTCGGCCAAATCCTACGCAACTGAGAGTGTACTGGACAAGTGGTAAAATGGGCAAGCGAACTCTTCGAATTCGACTTGCGCTTTGAACCACGCCACGCGATTAAGAGCCAGGCCCTCGCTGACTTCGTGGCGGAATGGACCCCGGCTCCTGAGCCCAATCTCGGACTCTCCGCCCCTAGGGCCAACATGAGCCCCTCGTAGCTGCCTCATGCCACCTACTGGGTGATGCAGTTCGATGGCTCCCTGGCCCTTCAGGGTGCCGGCGCGGGGGTCACCTTGACCTCGCCGAGCGGAGACGTCCTTAGATATTTGGTTCGCCTAGATTTCCAGGCAACCAACAATATGGTGGAGTACGAGGGACTCCTTGCGGGACTTAGAGTGGCGGCCGGAATGGGAATCCGCCGCCTCCTGGTTCTAGGCGACTCCCAGTTGGTCGTTAACCAGGTCTCCAAGGAGTACCGGTGCTCCGACCCGTAGATGGACGCCTACGTCCGCGAGGTACGGCGTAAGGAGCGCCATTTCGACGGGTTAGAACTTCGGCACGTGCCCAGACGGGATAACGCGGTCGCCAACGAACTCTCGAGGCTCGCTTCATCGCAAGCCCCGACCCCACTGGGCGCCTTTGAAGAAAGGCTGGCCCAGCCATCGGCGCGACCTTACCCCCTAGGGGAGACGGACACGCCTACGCGGCCCTCGAGGCCCGTCGGAGTCCAGGCCTCGGGACCCGGGGGGGCCGAGCCCGGCCCCCCAAGATTGGTCGCCTGGATAGCTAAGATCCAGGTGTTCCTCAAAGATTAGACTCTACTTGAGGACTGCGAAGGGAGTGAACGCGTCAATCGCATTTCCAAGCGCTACATGCTGGTGGAAGGGGCCCTCTACCGGCGCGGGGCCAACGGAGTCCTCCTGAAGTGCATTCCTCGGGAGCAGGGCGTCGAGCTTCTTGTCGATGTCCATGAAGGCGAGTGCGGAGCCCACTCCGCCTCGCGCACCTTGGTCGGCAAGGCCTTTCGCCAGGGTTTCTATTGGCCGATGGCGCTCCACGACGCAGCTGACCTGGTCCGACGATGCAGGGCGTGCCAGTTTCACGCCAAGCAAACGCATCAGCCGGCTTAGGCCCTGCAGACCATACCTCTTTCATGGCCGTTTGCCGTCTGGGGGCTGGATATCCTGGGTCCCTTCAGGAAGGCCCCGGGCGGGTTCGAGTATCTGTATGTCGCAATCGACAAGTTCACTAAGTGGCCCGAGGCTTATCCGGTCATCAAGATCGACAAGCACTCAGCGCTAAAATTAATAAAGGGCATCACTGCTCGGTTCGGGGTGCCTAACCGTATCATTACGGACAACGGCACCCAGTTCACCAGTGAGCTTTTCGGCGACTACTACGAAGACATGGGCATCAAGCTCTGTTTCGCCTCACCCGTCCACCCTAGAAGCAACAGCCAGGTGGAGCGCGCCAACGCGGAAATCCTCAAGGGCCTCAAGACCAAGACCTTCAACATCCTAAAGAAGCATGGCGATTCGTGGATCGAGGAGCTGCCAGCGGTACTCTGGGTGAACCGAACCACCCCAAGCCGAGCGACAGGGGAAACGCCTTTCTTCCTCGTCTACGGCGCAGAGGCGGTCCTCCCATCCGAGCTCACCCTGAGGTCCCCTCGGGCCACCATGTATTGCGAGGCTGATCAAGATCAGCTTCGCCAAGACGACCTCGACTACCTGGAAGAGCGAAGGCGGCGCGCGGCCCTCCGAGCCGCGCGCTACCAGCAAAGCCTGCGGCGCTACCATCAGCGCCATGTCCGGGCCCGATCACTCTGCGTCGACGATCTCGTCTTACGCCGCGTCCAAACGCATGCTGGACTGAGCAAACTCTCACCAATGTGGGAGGGTCCGTACAGAGTGATCGGCGTCCCCCGGCCGGGCTCGGTTCGATTGGCCACGGGCGACGGCACAGAACTGCCTAACCCGTGGAACATCGAGCATCTTCGCTGCTTCTACCCATGAGGGGGTCGGGTGTCGTGCCTCGGGCTCGGGCCAACCCCGCATCCCCCTCGGGCACGCAGGGTTGGTCGGGAGCTCCCACATGCACATACTTGTTTAATTTTTTCCTAGCATTTCAATAACAAGCATTTTCAATTTCCTAATGACTACGCCTGTGTTATCGTTTCCTTTTGAAAAATCTTGACTTGAGTCAGTCTGCTTGTGCTCGTCCTTGTCCTCGGCAGCCCGGGTCGTCTAAACCGCCAAACGGGGCCCAGAACCGAGCCGTGCCCCAGGGCACGGTGAACTCCGGGGGGGAATCGGCAATGGCCCACAATCGGGTCCCCATAACCCTCGGTCACCGCGCTCCCGGCCTGGGCAGTCTCAACATGCGGATCTCCCCAAGGCACTAGCTCCGACCCGCACCGCTTGAGGCTGGGGCCTGAGCACGAGCCCTCGCTCAAGCCAAAGATGCAAAGGGATCGCGACACAGACCATCCTTATCACGCGCATATAGCAAGCATAACTAACATAGAAGTTAAAATTTTGTTTGATTGCAGATAAGATGAAGTCAGTTTGTACAAGCGTTGGCCCAAAGGCCTCAGAAGATGAAGGAACCAAAAATTAAGATACGCGAGGGCCCGGGGGCTCACTCCCATGCACTCGGGTCGTCGGCCTCGCCGTCGCTATCGTCGTCGGCACCATCGTCACCGTCCTCCTCCTCATCGGAGTCGAGAGCGAAGACGAGCCGAGGGGCCGTCCCCTCGAAGCCGTGGACGATTTGACCGGCGGCATCCCGGACTTGGGCGTGCGCGTCGGCCTCGGTTCCAGGGGGGAAATTCTTCAAGCGCCATCCACGGGGAGAAGTCGGGGTCTCGGGCTTGGTAGCTCGCTAGCACGAGCTCCACCACCCCCCGGGCGAGGTCCCTTGAGGAAGACTTAACCGTCTCCTCGATCTCCTCGGGGAGCCTTTCTAGGTCCCCGGCCATCTCCGAGAGGTGCTGGGCGAGGCCCCCCCAGTTGGCGGCGCACTTTGGGTGCCGCCCGTGCCAGATGCCTGCCTGACGCCCGGCACGGTCAAGGCGGGAGACGGCGTCCCGGAGCATGTCGGGCCCCACCTCGTTTGACAACCGAAGGGCCTCAACCTCCCTGGCGGACGAGTTCAGGGCGCCCTGCAGCTCGGCGATGGTACCCTCGGCGGCTGTGAGGCGGGCGGCCAGATCGCCGTGGCCTGCGGCCGCCTCGCCGCTGCGCGCCTGCGTGTCCAGCTCCCTTGCCCGCGCCTCGAGTTCGGAGGCCCGCTGGTTCAGCGCGTCCCTCTCGGCGCGGGCGCCTTCCAGATTACGGCGCGCCTGCTCCTCCCGCGCCGCCTCGCGGAGGAGCAGGCTGTCCGCCAGCCGCTGCGCCGCGGCCTCGGCCTCCTCGAGGGCTCGCCCCGCTCGGCGAGCGCGTCTTCGCGGAGGCGGAGTGCGGACTCCTGCTCGGCGGAGGCGGCCTCGTGCGCCGCCAGTGTCGCCTCCCGTGTAGCGGCGGCGGTCTCGCGTGCCGCCAGCGCCGCCTCCTTTGTGTCCAGGGCGCGGGCGCGCTCCTCCAGCGCCTCCAGCTCCCGGGCGCGGTGGTCAAGGGCCTCGGCCCGTCGGCGCACGGCGGCCTCTTGCACGAGCAGGCGCGAGGCCCGCCCCCCGAGTGTGGCGGTGCGCTCCTCCAGCGCCATGGTCCGGGCCTCTAGGGCCTCCTCGCGCTGGCGGGTCGCCGCCTCGATCTCCACCGCCCGCCGCTCCGGCGCGGGTCGAGACTCGGCGGCGTCGAGCTTCTCCTCCAGCTCCGCCATCCGGCTCCCGTATTGGAGACGGAAGTCGTCCCGCGCCTCGTCGAGCACGGCGGTGGCGATGAGGGCTGTCTCACGCTCCTCCTCCACTTCCCGGGCGATCTCCGCCAGGGTCCTGCGGCGAGCCTCGAGCTGCGAGGTGTGCAGGCTATGCGCCTTGCGGCCGGCCTCCACCATGGCCTCCACGGAGCGCCGTCCCTCCTCGACGCGCGCCCACGCCGCGTCGATTTCTGCCCGCTCCGCCTGTAGGGCCTGCATTTGGGCGCTTAGCCCGTCCAACACCGTGCTGTTGGCCGTAGCCAAGGCCTGCAGGAGGGGCTCCGCGCTTAGCGGGGTGGCGGAAGAAAAGGGGGAAGGCCGCCCCTGTGGTGGTGAAGCCCGGCTCGGCTCGCCGGTCGGTGTGTTGGCCTCGGGGGCCTTTCCCGAGGCCGGCTCTTCCTCAGCGCCCCCTGGGGCGTCGGGCCCCGGGTGCGCCCCCTCGGCGTCATCGCGGGCCGCCTGGGTGGCGGCCTCGGCCCCGGCGCACCGGCGACCTCGGCCTCCGGCGCTCCGGCGGCCTCGGCCTCCGACGCGACCTGGGAGGCAGCCTCGGCCGCCGGTGCCTCGTGCGCGCGCGCGCCGCCTCCGCCTCCCGGGCAGCCTCCTGAGCTACCCGTAGGCGGCCTGCGGCTTCCTGTAGGTCGGCCTCCCGCCTCTGCGCCTCTGCGGTCACCGCCTCCCTGGCCTCGTTGCCCGCGGGCCGGCCGGCCTTGGAGTGACGCGTGGGGCGGGACGGGGTCTCGCTGAGGCAGACGAAGAATATGGAACAGAAAGCGGTAAATAAAAATAAGCCTTGGGGGTTTGGGAATGAGAGTGTGGCCACTGTGGGAGAGAGATCGAACCTGCGGGGTGGCCGGCTAAACGACCACTTTGGGGGCGTGATGAGGCTCCCCCTGCACGGCTCGGTCTCCCCCAACTTGTGGAGCCGCTTCTTCTTCCGCTCCCCCTCGGGCTGGGGTGTCGGTGTGGCGTCCTCCGGGCGCCTGACGCTGACGTGCACCGCCCCGCCCCCTCGGAGAGGAGATGGAGGAGGGGTCGCCTCCTGCTTCCTCTTCCCCTTGGCGTCGGCAGGGTGGCTGCCCCTCGAACCCCCACCGCGGGGCCTCGAAGCGTGGCCCCCTCCGGGGGTAGATTGGTCCCCCCCGCGGCTGCCGCCCGCGCCATCATGGCCTCGGGGGGCCCGATCTCCCGACGCTCCGACCGTCTGCATGATGGCCAGAATGTTGGCGCGCTCCGGGTCGCTGCAGAGGGGGAGGATCCCCCGAGGGATGAGGGATGACTACACGGAGCTAAGGTTTAGCACCCGTTGGACCACCATCCTGAAGTCCTCGGGGTCCCAATCCCACTTATGCCCCTGGTGGGTCAGCAGGGGGTCCTCGGTCCCGGCGTACTCCCAGGCGCCCCGGGCGCGTCGCCGGAGCGGCGCGATCCGGTGGCGGAGGTAATCACCGAACACCATGACCTCCGTGAGCCCCTGGGCTCGCAGGCCCACCAGGCGGTCCAGGACAGCGTCGTAGCCATCCCCTAGATCCACCGTCGCCTGCCAGCCTGGCGCCTGCGCTGGGGGCTGGCTCGGGAGTCGGAGGCGCGCTTCGTTGGGGAGGGGGGTGTAGAACCAGTCGCTCTTCCAGTCATCCCACTTCTTGCGAAGGACGCATGGGATGTAGCGGTTCAACACCTGCCCCCGCGGCTGGAAGTAGCAGCCACCGACCACCGTCGGCAGCGATACCGGCTGCACGGTGAAGAACCACCGAAACAGCCGAAGGGATGGGCGCACCCCAATGAACATCTCGCACAAGTGTGCGAAGATGGCCAGCGTCATCACCGTGTTGGGGGTGAGGTGTGTCATCTGGAGGCCGTAGAACTCCAGAACGGCCATGAAGAATGTGGAGAACGGCGGAATCAAGCCCGCCATGGCGAAGGAGAGGAAAAAGACGGACCGCTCTGGGTAGTACGGCTCCGGGCGTCCCTCACCCAGCGCGACCACCTCCCGGGTGGCAGATTCCAGCATGAACAGGCGCGGTAGCCCGGCCTGCCTCTCGCTGGTGATGCGGGAAGGCGGCAGCACACTACCGACAAGCGGCATGGAGCTCCGCGTCATGGCACCGACGGAGGGGGAGCTTGAGAACAAGAGTGTGTGGCGAGAGGAAGGCGAGAGAAACGAGAGAGCTAGGGCACAGATGGCAGAGGCAAGGAAAAAGTGACGAGAGGAAGGAAACGAATCCTTTCCTCGACGCCCTTTATACACTTGCCTCCGCCGCGCTCGGCTCCTCGTTTCCCGCGCCCATCTCCTTGCCCCCTCGTTTCTTGCGCCCACGCCTCCACTAACCCCATTCGCCCGCTTCCGGCGCACGCGTCAGTCGTGCGACCGTAGCGATCGAGAAGGGGCAGATCGTGTGCGCGTTAATCGCGCTCGGTTACCGCGAAAAGCGCCATCATTACGTCCCCAGGCGAAACGGACCAACGTGTCCCAATCCGCGCGCCGCCTCGAGTAATGTTGCGGTTACAAGGAGACCGCTCATTAATGTTGACTTGCGTTTTTCTCTGTTGTGCGTGGCTCACGACCGTTCGAGTCCTGCTCGCCCTCGGGGGGCTGATCCTACTTGTCACCAGGCCCGAGGGGTGGCGTCAAGCCTGGGTGCCCCCTTCCCAAGTGTGGCCACCCGGGCGTAACGCCGGGGGCTACTGTCGGTGACACGGGCCCGGGGGTATCGAGACCAAAGGGAAGAACGGCCACAGGGATCCACGTGGCCCGTTCCCCCGGAGGGGTCGGGCCCGAGGGTGACGTGGCGGTTGCCCTCCCGGTTTCCCCCGGGGTCGGGCCGCTCCCGTTTCTCCCCCGAGACCTGGGGCGCCCCGATCCCCTGCGGCTTGGATGCCACGTGCGCGGGTAAGGTGAGCGCGGCAGAACTCACCTAACCGCATTTATAGCGGTTCAGATGGGCGCACTACGTCGCATTTAATGTGGCGTGGCGCGTGCATATCCGGTCCGTGACCGGTCGCAGACCGGTTAGATCGTGGGTTAGGTGGTGCCAGGATGCCTGTGCACCGCACGCGCGCCAGGCGGCCTGCTGCACGCCTCGCCCCGTCCCATCAGAATGATGAGAGCCTTCTTCTCTCGTCTCTCAACCGGAGTTGGTACCCCAACTTCGGTCAGATGTTTCCCGTTCCCAATGTGAGCGGGACACGGAAGTCATCCGCCATTTAATGAAGGCTGAAATGGTCGTCCTCGTATGGGTCGGCTGACCGAGCGAAGGCATGCTGCGGCGTCTGTCAGAGGCTGCTTCCGACGGTAGGATAGCCCTAAATGTAAAAGAATGTCTTCTTTCTTAGGCAGCTCGTGGCCCATGTGGTAGCCCCTTGCCATATAAAAGGAGGCCCAGGCCTAGGAGAGAAGGGGGACTCTCTCTGGGGACTCTCTCTGGATTTCATCATACTCTCAGATCTACCAGAACATAGAAGTAGGATATTACGCTCCTTAGCGGCCCGAACCTGTCTAAATCGCCTGCGTCCACGTGTTTTTCTCGCTGGGATCCCACAGATCAGGGGCGAAGAATTTCACCTTGCGCCCCCGGCTGAACCGGCAAAGGGGGACCTGCGCGGTCTCCCGGTGAGGAGCTTCACGCTCCGTCACTATCCTAAACCATACTTTTTAAGTGAATTCGGAGCGGGTGCAGATAGTGTGCGGATGCAATTGCGGAGCGGATTATTTCGGATGTTAGAAATGGTGCGGGCTCGTTTCGGAAATTGATTAAATTTTTCGGATGTTACATGCGTATGCAATCAATACAACATTGAGTTAGCAATGCAAGGGACAACAATGCAATAATCAATGAACGACTCATCATAATAATTATATGTTTAAGTACTGAACAACATAAATACATGATGTCTATAATATAAAAATACAACTACAAAATAGTTTTCTTAAGAAAAAGTTTGGTAAGCTCATGAAGCCTGGACCGAATAAAAGTTATTATTTATTTCGTATGGAATGCACGATGCATTTTTTGAATTAGAAGAGAAAATCCACTTTACAACCTCAACACTGATGTTAACATCAAGAAGAAACAGTCCTGTGCAAAATTTTGAGCTATGCGCTATTCAGCTGTTAATTGTAAAAACTCAAAATAGTTCATTTTCAGTCCTGGGCCATACAGGGTACGTACATGGCAATGTGGTCTGCAGGGGTCGATCAAAGAGGCAAACCCGATTGGATATTTACATGCTTTTTGTGTTACCGTCAACATTGATAACCGTAAGTTTTCTAGTGTTGTGGCTCCTCTCTTTGTACTACATGTGGACCTCATATGATCCAGCATGCAGTTAGTTGTATGCACCATCAGATCATTAAATTTCTCGGCAAGATGGTACTTATTTGGAGTATGAATCGATCTGAAGTGAACCTGTGGGAACGAAGGACGTACAATCGGAGTACAACCTGTGGAAATTGACATTGGCAGACCCAATTAAGGCTGTGTTCGATAGGCATATTTTCTAACTATCTCTATCGTTATCCACGCGTATATTTTTCAAACTGCTAAACGTTGTGTTTTTTGAAAAAAAAAATTTATATGAAAGTTGTTTTAAAAATCATATTAATCTATTTTTTAAAAAAAATTAACTAATATTTAATTAATCGTATACTAATAAGTTGTTTCGTTTTATATGCGGGTGGGATGAGTTCTCAACTATGAATGCCGAACTCAGCCTATGCTCCATTTTACATGCGGGTGGGATGAGTTCTTAGCTATAAATGCCGAACTCAGTCTAATAAAGGTTTGTGACTACCTAAGGCAGAAGGATGCAGGGCTTCCATGAGATATTGTATTTTACATGATAGGTGAGCAGTATACGGAGGTGGGACTGGTTTACTAATTTACTACTTTTGTTCGAAATTATAAGGTTTATAATTTTTTTAATTTTTTACATGGTTTTCAATAACATACATTAACCATTAATTTATTTAATGTTGTGTTATCAACGGATACAATATTAGCATCACATGAAACTATTTGAAATATGAATATAGTCATATAACATGTATAATCATTGTTATATATATCGTTAGTATGATTATTAGTCAAAATTTATTGAGTTTAATTTTTTTAAAAAAAATAAGGACGACCTATAATTTATAACGAAGGAAGTAATAATTAAGATAGATTAGTGACGGAGAACAAAACAACTAACAAATAGCGGGGTGCTGCTAGTTCGTGCAGGAGCATGAGTTGATTAAGTCGCACGTACGTCGCGTGGAAGTCGGACTAGGGACTATGATCCCTTTCACGTGCATTATTCCCTTTCGAATCTAGCGTGCGCGGTACCTAGTTTTCCCGCAACAGCCTTTCATTTCATGGGTTTCGTTCAATTAGTGAAATTAGAAGATTTCAATAAAATTTGAGTAGAAAAGTTTTGAAATTTTGAGATAAAAATTTTAAATTTTGGGTTGAAAGTTTTAAAATTTTGAGTTGAAATCTTTTAGATTTTGAGTTGAAAGTTTCAAATTTTGGGTTGAAAGTTTTAAATTTTGAATTAAAAATTTAAAATTTTAAGTTGAAAGTTGAAAAGTTAAATTGAAGGTCTTCAATCTAAATTAAAAGAAACAAATTTTTTCATAAGTATATTACAAATAGAAATTTTGGATAACTCTAAATCCATTCCAAATCAGTTAAAATGAAAAAGTAAAAGAAATTTTATTTCAAATGAATTAGTAATATGAAAAAGAAAAAAAAAGAAGCATCCCATCTTTGTTATATGTTTGTCTCCTATTTAAAAGTGCATGAGTACGAAAGTACATGTGTAACTCTTCTATGAAAGTGGTGCATGAGTACGGAAGTACATGTGCAAGCGTGCGGAAGCCATCACTTTTCAGCTATGCGCACCAGCAACAAAGCTGGCGTCTATGCGCTCAATAAAATTCCTACAAATATTATGGCATGCATACTGCATACAGCGGTAGAGGAGCATATACATAGCCTCCAAAATGTAAGCCTAAATGCACGAGAACAATGAAGCCTTCTTTTTTTATCTAAAGAAAAAAAGCCTAAACGTTTCTGAGTTGGCTTATTCTTGAGTCGAGAAATATGTTTGTTGCTAGATTTCATTTTTTTTTCTGGTTTCTTGCAGCATATATATCTATCTAGATATGACAATTATTTTGTGGATGCCATCATGATAATAATTTCTTTATTCAAACGGAAAACAAGCTGTGGGCTTGTGGCCACCATGCTCACGCCATGATCCGTCACAGCGTGTGTCATCTCATACACCAGACGGCGCCACGCACGCGAGACTTGGGACAAACAAGACTCCGATATGAACGTGCAGTCGTCGAGTCCACAGACGCGCCTAGCTGCTACTCAGCGGTCTCAGCCTGGCCCAGTGACGAAACGAGAAGGATGAACAGGAAAAGAAATAATACAGAGTACATAAAACAGAGAAACAGAGGAAGCTAAACCAAGCCAAAACACCGCAGGCAGCAAGATTCAAAATACACATCCAACTCTGCTACCTGCTGTTGGTTTGGTGTAGCTCGCCACGGATAGAAAGAGGTTGCTAATTTTGTTGTTAAAAAATGAACAGGTGCTCAATTAAACTGGGATCTATTTTGTGCTATTTGTATTTGTAAAATTATAGAAACCTTGAATTTCTTTTTTCAGAAGTGCACAGAAATGTGCCCTGTGAGATCAAGTCTCACAAACATTCCTGCCTTGAAGAATGATAACTTCATTGATTTCGGTAATGAACAATTATGCATGATGTTGTTCTAATCATCACGATAAATTATTGATAGATATATAAGAAGGATCTACATATGTTCCATAGATACTATTGTACTCAATAACAAGCAGAATAACGCTATACCTTTGAAGCACAGAGAAAGTGAAGCATCCTTGGCTTCACAATCTCGGAAATCTTTATAATAACTAAGAAAAGCACCCTGTAAATTATGATCATTGCAACTAATATCGCAAGATCCACCCACTTAGAGTAGCTTAATTCCACCTGTAAGTAATTCTTTAGGATGTATTCGCCACTAATCGTGAGCCCGCCGCCGCCAATATCTTCAAAGACCAAGCCCAACAGCTCATTCTTGTACAGTCCCTGCGTTGCATACTTGTGGTAGGAGATGAAGTATGTTGGGTACTTCCAAACAGGTTTTGGCAGATCACTTGGGAGTCGGAAGAAACCAGCGTTGAGCATTAGTACACCTTGTACACCAGAACCAGTGATTATCCCTAGCAGGAAATCTGGCACAATTGCTGCAACAATCATCATCAATCCTTCTACCAACATTGTGCAAGCCCACAAAACTGCAGCAAAGTAGATGAAGTGATCTATTCCTCTTTGAAGCCCTGACAGGTAATAGGCTATTGCCCCCGGAATTATGGAGATGAGGCCTAGGTATGGAATTGAGGAGAGTGTGTTGGATATCACAAATTCTGTTGCACCATAATGTCCACTCATCCGTTCTTTTCGAAATATCTGAACCATCAAAATGGCACATCAATGGAAACTCCTGCACAATGATCTGTTTGAATTGAGCATGCATGCTTAATTTCGAAATTTACCTTCATATCTTCAACAAAGGATGGAAAACCTCCAATTGCCATCATTGTCAATAGGGTTGATGTAAACATTAGCATGGAAGCTCTTGCCTGAAATGAAGAAGCCCATATATGTCACATACTCCAATTTTCTGCAACTTTACCTCATATATATTGAGATCACTTACTTGGATTGATGCAAAATTTGAGCCGACATTAAAAAAAATTGTACCAATGCTTAAGCAAATGGCAATATAGATAACAAATCGCAACCAATAGTAGCCTGCATCTCTGTGCATGTTAACAATTGATCTTTTGGTTAGCACATATGTTTTGGTCAAGAATGTTGCCTGCCTTTGAGGAATTGGAGAGGCACCCTGCACAAATAGTTTGAAAATAATTAAAATTCAGAACAATAACTTACTTTTAAAAAAATATCCCTTTTTTTCATGACTGTGTGAAAAAAAACCTGATCAATCATTGCACATGCTTCCTTTTCTGTCCTTGAGGTATCACGAGATTTGAAAGAACCCATTAGTTTTTGGATCACTTCGGCAGCACGTGGAGATATAATGGTAGATCCTTCTTCAGATTCCTATTGATACATCACCAATCCAAATGGGGCATGTGGTTAGTGTCAAAAAACATACTAATGATAGAGCATATATATAGTAATGCTGTATAACAATTTTATTGATAGAGGTACAGCTTCTAGATTCATTTTATACCTCAAAATCTTTGTTAATCATTCTCAGGAAGTGATCAGAAGGATTCCTCCTCAAGGGACACGAGAAGCCATTAGCATCGAAGAACTAAAAACACACAAAGAAAGATCAAATCGCGAGCAGCGCACTTCTTTAAGCATGCATTGAGTGATCTACAGAAAATATTTATGAGGTGCCTTTAGCAATTATTGATTAGGATTTCCTCCAGTTTGATCTATAGCTCCATATATAAAAAAATTGAACTACCGTTTGTGTTTGATTCACACCAAATTAATTGAACATTACAAAAAAAATGGTGATATCTAATTTTGTCCAATCAAACTTTCTTCTTGAACTCCACTTTTCACCTTAAATTTATTAATCTCTGTTTGTTTTTCACACTCAACTTTGGGAAGAACATAAATAACGTCACCATATTTTAAATTCTATTAGCTGATATGCAAGATTGCTGATTAATCGGAGAACTTTTTAGTATTCAACAGTGTGGAAGGCTATCCACTATAAACTAGAAATAGAGTTTTAGTACTGGAATAAGTGCACCCCGTTTCATTAGCTACGTTAACGTACCTTTTTTTTTTCGTTCAGATATATGCAAATATGAGCGCGCATCTGTTTTCTTTAAGAACGGAATTATATATAGCACCCGTTCTGTAGCATGTCAACTAAAGATAAAGATAAATTAGGTATCCATTCTTATCCGACATTTCCACCGCCACTCATTTATGAACGTGTTTCAAAACTACACAACAACGATCCTATGATGCGGTGGCCAATTGCGTACACACAGATTTACCCTGTGATCAATAGTGATCCTACCATATACGCTCTTCATTTTATATTATAAGTCATTTGATCTTTTTTTATCAAATTTCGTTAAATTTGACCAAATTCATAGCAAAATAAAGTAATATTTTTAATACAAAACAAATATTGTATCAAAATATATTCAATGTTAAATTTAATAAAACTAATTTGGTATCATGGATATTGCTAATTTTTTTTATAAATTTAGTCAAACCTTAAAAATTTTGATTAAAAAAAATCAAATGAATTATAATATGAAACGAAGAGAGTACTTGTTGTTGTTTGTTGTTGTTGGTTGATAATTAACATGCTATCAGCGTCAGGAAAATGACATATGGTAAGGTAGCAGATGCGGTATATGTTTATCACTCGGCCATTTTTATTCCGTGCAAAGAAATAATATGATGCACACAGCTCATGAAATAAATTCCTATCTACCAACAGTACGTATAACAACCTTACATAAAGATTCTCTACAGCCTCAGATTAATTTGACCAAGTATAGCAACGATCTAGCCAGTTACTGCCGGTTTAATGTTTCGGCATCTCATAATACACATCAATGTTGATGGTGATGTGTGCTGAAAAAAGAAGATGTACTACGACAGTTGTTAGTAATTTGCCCATCAAATTTCAGTGAACCGTAAAGCACCACACGATTCGATATGAAAGCCAAATAAATATGAACAATGACATACCCCATCACACCCCCCCTCCCCCGACTTTAAATGCATAGGCATGTTTGGCACAACCCAATTAATTAACTATAGATTAATTCTTTTTGAGCAATTATTAAGATGCGACATCCTGTTCACATTTTGGGCAAAAATTACGTAAGAAAAATTATTTATTCTAGTCCAGAAAGCCCATTTAATACAAATGTTTGATTATATGCAAAATTGGACCATAGTGCAACAAATTTATTGAATGTGTTTTGTGTACCTTCTTTGGATGCCAAATAGGGGTACGTGTACTGTTAGTGCAATTATATAACCCACCAATTCAATGACCCCAACTATGTATTACAAATAATATATTTATCGTTGGCATATCAAGACAACTAATCCAAAATTTTTAATAGGAAACTAATAAAATATCCATTTTAAGTTTTGCTCTTGAAATCTATGGCGCTGGATGGTGCAAGAGTCACTCCTTTTTCACTTTTGCTCTTCCTAGTAAACTAGGTTAGTGAGCGAAGGCGCCAAATCAATGTTTCACATCCACTTTTTTGGCCTTTTATAGTTTATTGTAAATAGGCAACAAAACTTAATGACAATGTCATTCTTCTTTTTCTCTAAACGTGTAGATATAGGTTCAAATTGACCGACACTGTTTTTTTAAAAAAATCTGGTAGCAACTAATATCATTTTTCGATTTCCAAGCTTCATTATGTGCACCAAGAAGATAATACTCAGATTAATTCAGATCTAGGGCTGAATTGAAATATGGCTTCCAAGACTATGTGACCCATGCGCACATAAAACCCCATCTCCCCTTCTTGAAAATCCTTGGATTGAGCTAATCTAAAACTGAAATTTATAGTTAAGTCAGTTTTACATAGTAAATGGAGCGGTTACATGTGTTAGTAAAATTTTCAAAAAAAATTACATTAAAAATATCTAGTACTCTTTTAAAAAGGAGTAGTGATTACGGTGAGTGATGAATCTGTCACCAACCCCATCGCTAACTCACTACCCTTTTGGAGTGAAGAAAGGACATGTGGGGCCAAATAGCTCATATGTCAACACTTCTCACCACCATTTTACATTTTGTGAGAAAAAAACTGATATTGTGAGGTCATTGGATCCATATGTTAGTTACAAGTATATGTAGAATTTAAAAGATGATGTATACAGAAAATAATGATAATAGCAGGATAATGATAGCTTTCATCAATTAAAATCCCGATGTAACGCACGGGCAATATGCTAGTTCATATATGAAACTATATATCATATATATTGCAAAGAATTTTAACATTGTACTAATATGAGCACTAGGCAAACTTCTTAAAATGTATGTTTGATTGCAGTGCAGACCTGTATAAAACCAAATCTCCATCGGTTGTCATTTTCAAGGGATCGAAGGAGCTATAGAGAAGGGAAAAAGGTTACGATGCCTTTAAAGAAGTTCTAATTCCCAACATCCACTGAGAATGGTAATTGGTGGACTGTCCTCTCTTATTTTGAAAAGGATTGAAGAGTCGTTTAATGATGATAAGTTATTATAGCTTTCCCATTTATCAGTCGTCTGATTTTTTTTAAACTATCAAAAACAGGTTACTATAAAGTAGACTTACACAGGTCCTATACTAAGTAAAACTTGCATTATATAAAAAAGTGCAACTTAACACGTACAGATGGGACTACGACTTGTTCTTTGCTTTATTTTTTTTATTATGAATCTAGATGTGTTTTTATGCTCATATATATATATATATATATAGATCATAGAGAACTTTAAACGTTTGTCGATCCGAATTGAAACAAAGATTGATAGATACGAGAAAACCAGTCAATTGACCAATAGATAGTATATATAGTCTTAAAAGCGTCATCCTAGCCTCTGCAGCGTCTATAGACACATATTACAATTTAATTTGATGTGTATAAAGTAATATATATATATTAAAGTAATATATATATATATATATATATATATATATATATATTTCCGGAGGTAATTTTTAGCATTCCCAATACTTTTCGAGTGCTATATAAGACGTATCAAACATTACACACTAAGGGTGTGCTCAGTACCTTATTTTCTCAACTCCACTTCATCGTGTTTCGCGCACATGCATTTCAAATTGTTAAACGGTGCGTTTTTTCGTCAAAAGTTCCTATACAAAAATTGCTTTAAAAATCATATTAATTAATTTTTCAAAAAAAAATTATTAAATACTTAATTAATCATGTGTTAATGAGTCACTCTATTTTTTGTGTGAAAGAAATAATTTTCTAACTCACCCAAACAACACAGCCTAAGAAGCTAGGATTAGGGATGCAAGTGGGCTCAGCGGGCAATCGTGATTTGTCCGTTTATCCAACTTCTATTTATTTTTTCTTTCAAAATTTATACCACCATACGACAAGTAAGCTAGTAAACAGGATTTTATACGGGTAGTAAGGATACCAATATCATCACCTATCGAAATTAATGAAACACTGATTTGCCTGCTTGCATCCTAGCTGAGGTCCTTGACGCTATTAGTCGCACATGTCAAACTGTTACTTTTTTTTATATGGTAAGCTAGCCAATATGCGTGCTTGCTGGAAGTTACCTCAATTGCATCTGAAGCAGCTCCAAAATACACCGTCCTCCCAGTGGCCAGCAGGCAGAGGCCATGGAAGAGCTCGAACACCTCCGTGCTCGGCTGGTGAACGGCGGCGACGACCGTCATCCCGTCCCTCCTGGCGAGGCCGGCAATGCGGCTCATGACGTGGTACGACGCCGCGCTGTCGAGCCCGCTCGTTGGCTCATCGAGGAAGAGCAGCGCTGGCGACGCCAGCAGCTCGATGCAGATGCTCACCCGCTTCCTCTGCCCGCCGCTGATGCCCTTGCACACGCGGCCGCCGATCCGGACGTCGGCGACCGCGGCGAGCCCCATCTGACGGATGGCGCGGTCGGCGCGGGACCGCTTCTCGGCGACCGGCGTTGAGTCCGGCAGCTGCAGCTGCGCCGAGTAGTGGACGGCCTCCGCCACCGTGAGCGTCGCCATCAGCATGTTTTCTTGGGTCACATAGGCCTTCATTAACGCATGTTTTCAGCGGGTTAGTTGTGTGCATACGTAAAGATCGCTGTTTCAAACCAATGGAGATCTCATTTTATGTGAAAACGTACGGATGTTCCAAACGAAAGTTTCTCGCGAAGGCCATTGATCAGGATGTCTCCTCTCATTTTCATATTGGGGCTCAGCCTCCCTGTGCAGACGAGTGACTAATTAATCAGATGCATTATATGTATGGGCAGTTTAATTAATCTTCCTGTAACATATACGTGTTAAAATGTCTAATCCAGGAGGCAAGCATCAAATTAATTAACAACCAAGAAAATGACCTGCAGGTAACAGTCATCTATATGAAATGAAATGTATTTAAGGATCTGAAGTTTCTCATCTGATATGCCAAATCTAAACACTTGGTGGAAACCTTGGCCACATTTCAAAAAGGAAAAAGAAGAAGTGGTCCAAATATTTGATTAGTGTTAATGCTTACAACATTAATTTCTTGCCATATGCTGATACTCAATGATACTAAGTAAGTCCATATACATAATCCTTTTAATTTGTGAGTGTTTTGGTTCTGATGGGTTCAGGGAAGAATCCTGTACAAAAATAACCCGATGTCAGACACAACTATGTCACAACTAAATACCATAGTCTCACCATCCAACAAAGCTACACTAAGAGGCTGAGTTTGTTGTTGTGAGATCCTCCCAGCACGTAAAACGAAACGGCTCATTACCATATGATTAATTAAGTATTTATTAATTTTTTTTGAAAAATGGATTAATATGATTTTTTAAAACAACTTTCATATAGAAACTTTTTGCAAAAAATACACTGTTTAGCAGTTTGAAAAGTGCGTGCGCGAAAAACGAAAGGAATAAGTTAGGAAGTCAATCAAACGAACAAAGCCTAAATAATAATAATAATAATAATAATAATAATAATAATAATAATAATAATAATGTGGAAATATTGGGAAGAAAACGAGGAGGAGAGAGAGTACTGCTTGCTGGTTGGATGGTTAAAACTAGATATGAAGTATTAACATGTCTATTAGACCTCACCTAGAAACATGCACACTTTCTGTGGAACAAAGTTTGAAACTAAAAGTGAACTCTTTAAGGGATGGATTGAGTAGTGCTTATGTATATAAACAAAGATTTCCTTTTCCCCGTTTGTAGTAACTGTAGCGTGAAAGTCTGAAAGTTGTTGCACAATACAACATCTACTCACAGTAACCAGTAAAAATGATAATTGTGAAACGGTTGCAAATAAATTAGACGACGAAAGGAGAAGGAGATATATAGCTGCAGCCCGCAGGCTCCATCCATCTCGTACAGGCTGCAGCCTGTGGGGTGATTGGCAATTGTAAAACCGAGCATGGCTGCGTGGTCTTCTTGTTGAACCGCAACTCATCAAATGGACTGATGTCTCCTGCCTGCCGCCGTCTGAGTTGTTGAGCTTCTGGGTGTCTCATTGGTTCAGCTAGAGGGTGTCCCATGTATGACTACTTGGGCTATACAACAGAAAACAAAAAAGTTGCCTGTATCTAATGCATCACGTAGATTCGCCCTTGGTTGGGTTTATAACTAAAAGTCGGATACAGTAAAAAAATATTAGAGGGATTATATGTGTAGTAGTAAAATTTTAATTCTTTTTTGTGTAATAAAAAAATCAGAATACAGAATAAGACTAAGTTAATTAGTCACTGTTTACTGAACTTAAAGCTTTTTTTACTACTATTTTAATTTATTTTATTTCCCCATGTTGGTCTTTCGTTTTTTACATTATAATATTGCAGCAAAAAAAATGAGAGTGAGTATGTGTAGTAGTAAAGTTTTAATTCTTTTTGTGTAATAAGAAAATTAGAATACAGAATAAGACTAAGTTAATTAGTCACTGTTTACTGAACTTAATGCTTTTTTTACTTCAATTTTAATTTATTTTATTTTCCCGTGTTGGTCTTTGGTTTTTTATATTAATAATATTGCACTATAATTAGATTGTAGCTAGACAGCTACATCGATATTGTTGGAAATATGTGTATTTCCGTACGTACGAACCTCAAAATGCCCTTAAGTATGTACGCCAAAACAGGTACTATGTATTATTCTCTTGCCCAGACAATACTCTTAACTATATAGCTATCCATAACAGCTTAACATTGAAACGGTTGGCTGATAGCATTCCTACATGCCTCCAACAGTAATCTAAATGATTATTGTCCTCTCCCCCGTGCACAAACATTGTACTAACAGTTTCTAGCTAGCCTGGACTACTTATGCAACAAAAATGTTAAGACAGAAAATGACAAAACCTGATCATATTATTGTTACTGTATATATGCACCTAATTTTTTTTGCTGATATATTATTTTTACTGTATATATGCACCTAATTAACTTCACAGCTAACTAATTAATGAACACAACTAAATTAGTTAAGATGGTGAATTGATCATAGCACGATAATTGAACCATGCAGACAGTACCAAAGGGTAGCTAGATGAATGTCAAGTCTACTCAAACGCATGGCGCACGACTTCACGGCATGCGGGGCATTTTAGAAGGTAATTTTCAGGAAAAAAAAAGGACGTGCATATGACCGTGACAACGACTTTTCAAGAAATATATTTGTCTCCATATATGATCTATTTCAGCAATCTCTGAGCTGCACGTACTGAAAGGTTTGAAATAAATATTCTACGTTTCAAACTCATACTACAAAATAACGATGTCCCATGCATGGCAATTTTTTCCCACGCATATTGCAACCTGGGTTGGGATCCCCTAGAGTTGACATCAACTCCATCCGGTGGATTTCAGCTAATCGATCTCACAGTTATTTTTTTATTTCTACGGTTGAGATCCTAATTGGCTCTCTTATATTAATTGATACAGGTTTGGATTTTTCTTTTCAACTGTTCTATTTTCAACATAATCAAGGATATAAAATAAATATACTCTTCTTCCCCAATTAATTGACCAACATATAGAAGATTTTTTTAGTGTTGAGAAGCGTGACATTATAGTCTTGTAGATGGTGAACATGGGCGGGACCTTGTGATGGTGCAGAAACTGGGCCAGCTTACTACAAGCGAAGCCATGTTCATACGTCGAACCGAGCTCTTTAATGCTCCTGTACAACTTGCTGATATAGCCGATTGTAGAGTCCTTGTTTACATGCTTGATGAAGGTAAGATTAGAAGACAAAGGAATAAATTAAGAATAGGTTGAGGTGTATTTATTTAATCTCAACCCACTACTGCAAAAATGATTTTTCCGTGCGGTCGAAAAGGGGTTTTCACGTGCGGATCTCCCGTCCGTCTACACCAAAACGTCTACAAAGATCTGATTTTTTCGTGCGGGTGACGCACCCGCACGCGAAAATTAGATTTTTGCGTGCGGGTTCTTAAGCCATCCGCACGAAAAAAATAAAAAATCGAAACAAAAAAAAATTAAAACCCTAACCCTAATCTCA
This sequence comes from Oryza officinalis, assembly GCA_008326285.1. Taxonomy (NCBI): domain Eukaryota; kingdom Viridiplantae; phylum Streptophyta; class Magnoliopsida; order Poales; family Poaceae; genus Oryza; species Oryza officinalis. The sequence continues at coordinate 26,488,644 of BDMV01000007.1, forward strand.
GTTGCCACTGTTGTCATCGCCGTCTGGATCCGATCGACGCGGCCGGCGCTCCCCCTCCGGCCGCGCCGCCACCGACGCCATTCCCCTCCACCGAATCTGGGAGGAGAGGGAAAGGAGGGGAGGGGAGCCGGAGGGAGAGGGGAGGGGAACCAGATCCAGGGGAGGGGCCATGCATGTCGCCTCCTCCACGCGCTGCCGGCGCCCCTCTGGCCGCGCCGCCGCCCCTCCCCTCCCAGATCCGGCGGAGGGGAGGGGAGCCGGAGGGAGAGGGAGGGATGCTCACGCGTCGGATCCCGCATAGGGGCAACCGGCCGCCTCCTCCACGCGCTGCCAGCGCCCTTCCAACCGCGCCACCGCCCTTTCCTTCCCAGATCCGGCGGAGGAGGGGAGCCGGAGGGATGCGTGTCGGATCCCGCACAGGGGGAGGGCAACCGGCTGCCGGATCTCGCGCCGCCACCGCTGTCGCCTACACCAGCCGCCGTCGCTATCGCCGCCGGGAGGGAGGAAAGGGGAAAAGAGGAGAGAAGAGGAGTACTGAGGCCGAGAGAGGAAAGACCGATAGAGAGCAAGAGAGAAGAGGAGTGGTAGGAGAGAGAGACCGAGAGAGACCAAGAGCTGGGGACTTAGATATTTTGAGAGGCCGGCTGGACTTTTCGCGTGCGGGTCTCTTAACAGCCCCGCACGCGAAAATAAGGTTATTTTTTCGTGCGGGCCTGTTAAGAGGCCCGCACACGAAAATCGATTTTTCTGTGCGGGCCTCTTAAGTGTCCGCACGCGAAAATGAAAGGACGATTTTTGCAGACGCGACTAATTACGGTCCATCTGCAATCTATATGAGTACTCGTACAGAAAAATCGTTTTTGTAGTAGTGACCATAGGTGACAAATAGTGGTAAGATCGGTCCAAATCCACCAGATGGAGTTGGAGCCAACTCTAGAGGATCCAGATCCATTGCAACCCAGGTGGTGTTCGTGCTGTGTATTACTCCCTCCATTAAAAAATTATAAGTATATTTTATTTTTTGGTTTTTTCAAATGAGATATGGTTATATTGTTGCTCTTCATGTGCTAAATAAAATTATTTACCAGAACCCAAGTAGAGTTGAATCTTTGCATAAAGTTTTTTGGTTTTGTTACATGTAGATAAGTTAATTTATTTTTAATTTTGGTGACAAAAGAAATATGTTTTATATTTTTTATGGAGGGAGTAATTAATTAGCAACTGTCGATCGATATCGGAAACATCACTTTGTGCGACCAGATGGAGGACCTTCGGTAGATATATAACAAGTGCTATAAACCATAATGGATTGTAGTTCACAATATCGATTTTGACTTGGCACGTATTGTACGTAGTTTACTGTATCAAATTTGTGTTGGTATTTTCAGAAAATTGCAAATACTACTTTCAATTTAATTAAGTGATAATTGAAATATTTTAATTTAAAACATAAAAATGTTGGATATACCACGAAGGAGACATAAATCGATTGTATTAATGAAGAAGAAAAGTCAGTGCACTAATGAGTTTAGTGTGGGCGGGTGGAAGGGGTGCTCCGCTCGACGGTTGCCTGCCAACTGCGCTAAGCCAATTATCTTAATCTTCTGCACCTAAACATGTAAAAACTATATGTGTGTTTTTTCAATTTGGCTAAAAAAGCTTGGTGCAGATGTATTTTCTAGAAATCTTGTAATTAAAATCACAGCAAAATTTTGTACTATGGACAGACTGAATTTTATACCAGGCCCTTTTTTTCGTCCCGCCCCACACATGCACACCCACAAAAGCCAGTTTACTTTTTTTTTTTACGCTATCTCCATGGCTCTAGAGAAGCTCTTCTCGGTGATGTTAATATGTGTGTCACATGCTTTATTTTGATGCAGGTCCAGACAGCATAGAAATTTAATCCAACGGTCAGATGCGCTTTGCTTGGTATATTTGTGCATCGTTTTCTGTGTCTTTAAAATCATTTTTGTCCACTTGCACATTCCAATTAATTATCACTTGTACATGAATATAGATTATCTGGTCTAATAATCCACGTAATATATACCTGACATTGCGCCTGCGCAAACATGGACACATCTATATACCATGCATAATACACGACGCATATATATAAATGAGTAAATTTTATAAAACTACAAATATGTTTCGATCAAATTCATAAAACTATAGATTTAAAATGATGTATCACATACCTTTAGATTTAGCACCTAGTTTATAAAAAAAACTACAGATTTAAAATAAAAAATCATCAAACTACAAATTTAATAATAAAATTATTACAAAATTATATGTTCTGCATCAACTTAAGAACAAATCTATAACATTTTATAACTCTTAATATAATAATAGTGCTAGGGATTTAAACTGTAAAATTTGTAGTTTTGAGATAACTCCAGTACTAAAGCTGTAGTTTTGAGATACTTAGTCTTGAATCTTGAATCTGTAGTTTTATGATAAATCTTATGTTAAATCTGTAGTTTTGTGATATAACACCTTAAATTTATAGTTTTACGAAAATTTGATCACATAAACTGTGAAATTTACTCTATATAAATTAACAGCATGTGAGGAACACAAGTTTACAGTTTTTTAATGAACACACAAGTTAATTTAGGTTATGACTGTTCAATATATAAAAGTTGCTTTTAAAGCTAAGTTATTAGTTACCAGCTAAGGCGTCAAGCAGGGTAGTCTTGCCACAGCCAGAAGGCCCCATGAGAGCCAGCACCTCGCCGGGGCGCGCGTAGCCGCTGAGGCCGTCGAGTATCACGGCGCGGCCCTGGCTGCCGCCGGCAGCCGCCGGCGCCGTCACGGACAGATCGTCCCACGTGAGGAACACCCCACGGCTACACGCCGTGGCGCTCATCATCTCGTCCTTCTGCCGCTCGACGGCTTCCTCGCCGTCGAGAGGCGCAATGCCGCCGACGTGGCATTGACCGTACTGGTCCTGGCCGACGATGTCATGGCGACCGGCGTCGGGCAGCGCCGGTGACTTCCCGCCGCCGGGGAGACCACCACGCCGCGCAGCTCCGAAGGCGGAGCTGAAGGTGGTGATAAACGGCACACAGCTGCGCCACGACGACGTGGTGGCGGCGGCGTCAGTACCGCCGCTCGGGGTGCCCGGCGTTCTGAGTGGCCTCGTCGGGCTCGGCGTCGGAGCCCACCTCGGCAGCGGCGATGCTGCCATGTTCACCCCCACAACGTTCTCTTGTGTGTGTGCGCTTAGTTGATCATCCGTTGCAACTTAAGCTAGTATAGTAGCGTGTGTCTGCAATATATAGGCATGTGCGCGCAGTCGTGTCATAGAGATCGACCAAGTGAAAATTAAATACGTCTTTTCAGATTATTCAACATATTACTGAAATTAATATTTTTCTCTATTTTTCAGAAAACAGGCTTTTCCAAAAAAACTCTCTATACGGTGTTTGTTTTAAAATAATTATTAGGTTCATTTCTTAGAATATTTAATTTATTTTTATTATTTCATACATAATCTGCTGTAATAATTAGTTCAATCATCTAGCAAATATAAATCCCCTAGTGGCTCGATCAAGACTGGATAGAACGATGGTGCGCTGAATTTATTGCATATACGATACAGGTGTGCTCGATGGGAACTGTATGTTGCTGGTCACCCACGGCGCCGGCCGTGTGTCATCGTAACTGTAGTACAATAATGTTGTAGGGATATATGTATCTCAAGTATCCGTCGTGTTTATGGTCTCGTGTGTACAGTTGGGACTATCTGATGATATGTGTCCTGCGTTCTGGTCCTTTAATCTTTTTGTTAGAAATTTTAGATTGGGCTCCCAATCCATACTTAAATATCGACATTTCATCTATCCATCATATCCTGTTTATATGCAACATTTTTTTTTTGTGAACGCACAAAAAAAAAACACTGTGCTCTATATACATGCACTCGAGTGGACAAACCCACTTGTCTCTGGTTTCTTTTCTTTCTCCTTTTAATCATTTTTTTTAATTTGTAAATATTATTTTTTTTGAAATTACTGTGTCGATTGATAATCCGATTATAACATTGAATTCGATACAATTGAATCCTTATAACAAGATCTTACATTATTATGTTTTGATAAAAAAATATTCATAAAAAATAGAGTATTGATTCATCCCTTATAAAAAATTGTTTGAAACAACATTATAACATGTTTCAGAAAGATGAAACATTAAAAAAAATACTAACTGAAACACTAACAACCATTGCATGAAACATTGAGCCCCCAATGAGTAAAACATAACAAAAATCATATGGAACATACTTTGCATATTCTTAATTTTGTTGAAACAAATTTTATATCACGCATGAACATCTAGTTATAGCGATTGGAATATCATAAAATAATTGCTAAAACATAAAAAAAAGTCACGTACAACATTTGTAAATATCCTATTGAAACATCAGAAAATAATTGTTGGAACATCTAAAGAATGTAGTGTCTAACAATAAAAGATATCCCTTGCAAAAAAGTAAAGAAAAGTTTTCAGAATATAATGATGTGAGATCTTGCTGTAAAGATTTAATTACAACAACATAATGGTATAATTGGATCATGGATTAAATACATATTTTAGGAGAGGTGTGGAAAGGTGCAGGGTGCTCTGCATGCATGCATGTCAGGTGGCCCGGGTGTCCGATTTTATAAGCTAAAAACGAATGCCTGGGTGGGAGCATTATCCAAAAAAAATACCCGTGCATTGCAACGATAATACATAACAACAGTGACCATGTTGCGCTATGGACAAAAATAATAATACATAGTTAAAAAGTATTAATATGAATGGTATTTATACTTATGTCCGAAGACCATACAAAATAAAGTATTTGATTAAACTCAACAGTGGTAAGCAGGTCAAATGATAACTATTTGTCATGTGTGCACAATTTAATTGACGATCTTGTCCCACAAAACATAAATTAACCATTATGCGTTATTATTATACATGATCAAACAATGGGCACTTGAATGCCAAATTATCTAGCAAATATTTTATAATTTGCAAAACCATTTTATATTTGAAATGGCAAATAGAACTTGCACATTATTTCTCCCTCTGTTGATTCTAAAAATTGACAATAATAAAAGGAATAGCGCATGAGATCTAAAAATAAATGGATGTGGAAGAGAAGGGTTTAGACAAATTCAAGTCCTCTCAATAAGAGGTAACACCCTACTCCTGTTTGAAAATTGTATCTGGCGGGTGTATATTGATCTGACAATATGATAGTGCTTATCTCGCTATATCTGGTTCTGTCCTTAGAGGGCTTCCTGCCCACCTTATATAGGTTGGGGGCAAGGATACGAACAGTAAAACCTAGCCAGGCACGACATTAGTTTCGTAATCTATCACATGGTAGTACTCAATCGGGACTTTAGACCTTGCCATAGAACATAACGCAACATTACGATCGAGTCCTACTCTATCACATAATACATGGATCTAGCCTACCTCCTATCTGTAGGAGAATATGAAGGCCGTGTGGGTACCCGTTGCTATATTCTCTACATTAGCCCTTGAGACCTTCGCAGTCGAGTTGCAGTCTTTTCAGAAGTTTATGACCAATACCAAGTGCTTCAATCTTTCATGTGAAGGCTTCCCGAGTGCTTACTTCTTGAGTCCTTATTTTAATGTCTTGCAAAGAGGTTTTGCAGGGCTCGTCAAATAGATTAAATAGATAGGTGTATCGAATAGATAAATAAACTGGTGTATCGAATAGATGAACAACTAAACATATAGTTCCCAACTAAGCATATAGTCAAGAACTATAATTTTAGCCAACCAAGTGACTTAATATTAATTTACAACATATGCGGTGTGAATCATCGAGTAACATGACCCGAGTGGTATACCGATTGTATAAAATATGATGCGCGTAGCTCTGCACCAACCGTGACTTAAGAACATAATGCATGTAGCCATAGGGCAACCACGTCTTAAAAAATAATGTACATAGCTTAAGGCCAACTGCAACTTAATAAAAAGTAACCACGTAGCACTAGGCCAACTGTGTATAGAATGCACGTAGCACTAGGCCAATCGCGTCTTTGGAAATGATACCAAATAGCACCTAACTCTTATAAAGAAGAAGCCAGTTTATAAAGCCATGAAAGTGTGCTATTGGTCATCTTTAAAAATTACATAGCAAATGACTTTAATAAAAAGCCTTTTTGCAGCGAGTAAAGAAAATTTTAAGGTATTGGGTTTACACCATGTGCATATCGCAAAAACGAGTATGCTTAAGTCCCTATAAGACACATAACTTTATCACACCGTAATATATGGCTGCGAACATATTGGGCTTAGGCCCAAAATATGTCCACCGATACCCTTAAAAAGATGACGCGAGTAGCGCGCCTCTTAATCTTCTCCCGCGTGCCAAATTTCCCGAGTGATGTAGACCGAGTGCATCTTATCTGGGCGGCTTCTGATCCGAGTGATTATTTCTCATGGGATATACCGAAGTAAAGGTAGTATCTGAATCCGAACTTGTGCAAGTAGTCAGCTGGTGGCCCTAGTAGGGCATAATGACTGATCCAGACCTTGAGTGTAAGAGATAGGCTCATGGCGATGGATTCTGCTTGTCCTTCTATTGCAGTCATAGTTGCCCATTGGTGGAGGTTGATATGGTCATCATGGAGGCAAGATCACCAGTCGGTGGCAGCGGAGAAATTGGTGCTAGGGAAGCGAAGGCAGCCAATGGTGGAGACAAGATCACCTATCAAGAGAAGTGGAGATGTCGGGGCGCATGAAGCAGAGGCAGTAGATATGAGATCGCCCATCAAAGACGACAAAGATGTCAGTAGTGGAGAATAAGTGGCCTATCAACGGTGATGGCGAAGTTCACCAACCATGTTGGCGAAGAAACCAGCCGACGATGATAGACACGACCGACGGTGTTGACGATCGGCGGCAGCAGAGGTGACTGCCTAGATAGATACATGTTGAGGATGTCCGAGTAGAAATCTTGAGGATTGGAGCATCACTTGTAGTAGATTAGCGCAACGTCATATTTGGGGGCGCATGCCAAGGTGTGAAGGCTATCGGAGACGTCGAGACTGGTGAAGTAGTGAAACTGGCAAAGTAGAGGTAGCATAAGTTGCTGGTGACGAAGACGATTGGTGGCAATAGAGGTGGTCGACAGTACTCAATAACGATGGCGATGACATGCAGCCATGGAGGCGAGGAGACCAGTCGGCAGCTGCAGACTAGGCAACCGGCGGTAAAGACGAGTTAGCCTATCAGCAATAGTGACGGCATAGGCCAACTGTGAAGGCGAGGAGACCAGTCGGCACCTGCAGACTAGGCAGCCGGCGGTAAAAATGAGTTAGCCTATCAGCAGCAGTGACAGCGTAGGCCAACCGTGAAGGCGAGGACACCAGTCGACCGCAAACGAGACGGCTGGCGCTGAAGACAAAGTCGGCCAGCAATGGTGGCGTTGTCGCGTAGCTGTGTAGGTGAGAACACCAATCGGCGGTGGCAAAGGAAAGCCGGTGACGAAGACGAAGATTGTCACATCCTAAAAATCGATAAAATATAAATTGTTCTGAAATTTTTTTTTTAGAAATTAATTAATGCTTAAAGTAAGTGTTTGAATAAAATATATGAAAAATTTGAACAATCAAATTGAGCTAGATAAAATTTTCTTAAATACTTTGAGTGCCCAAGTATTTTCAGGATTTTTCTTCGAATTATTTGAGCAATGGAAGTATTTTTAGTAAACAAAAGATCATTTTAGCAATTATTTAAATTAAAAAGTTAACTAAAATCCCTCTCTTGTTTTGGGTCGATTCCCAGCCCAGCTTCCTCTCTCTCTCCCTGCGCGCGTGCCGTAGCGGCCAACGCCGGCCCAGCTGAGCCGCGCCTTCTCTTCCCTCTCTCTCCTGCTGACATGTGGACCTCATATGTCGGGGTTGTCTTCAACCTCTAGCCGCTGGCCTGATTCTGAGCCGCGCCGTCTTCCCATGGAATCCATCACCACCGTTCGCCCCCGTGTCTGATTGGATGAGGGGAATTGATCTCCTTATCCTCCTCTTCCGTTTCCCCCAAGAATCGGGTCTTATCCCTTTGAATTCAACACGAAATCGATCTAGAACCAGAGCTTTATCTCTTTGGCCGAACCCCAGTCTTTTCCGGCACAGTCGTGATCGTCTTGGGCTCAGATTTGACATCCCGAGCCTATATATAGGACCCCCTAGCTATCCTCTTTCATTTTCCACCCTCGGCCGTTTCCACCACCACCCGTAGCGCCGACGCCACCTTCACCCGAACGTCATCGCCGCCGTCGTGCCTCCAGCTGCCCCGCCCGTCACCGTCCGTCGCCGCCTTCGGTCACCGCCGTCACCATTGGGATCGCAAGAAGCCGGAGAACATCGTTCACCACTTCGTCGTCGCCATTCGTCACCGGAGCACCGTCGTCGTCGACATCCTGAGCTGCCACCGTCTCCATCTCGTCGCCGGCCGCCGTTCTTCATCGCCCGTCATCGTGTAAGTGTGGGTAAGGGCCGTCTCAATCTCCTCTTCGTGTTGGTGTCCTCGCTTTCCACCGCCGTGCCACCATTTGCTGTCGCCGTCATCGTCCAATATCGGCCGACGTCAATCCCGCGTGGCCGTCCACGTTAACGCCTTGTCAGCCGCCACCCATGCGCCACGTCGTCGCCGTGTCAGCATCTCTGTCCGCGTGGCGTCCATGCAAAACCCTAGGCCAGATCTAATCTTGTCCATTGGATCTTGCTCAACTCGGGCCAAACCAATTTGAGCCATCCATCCCGTAGACCCGTGGACTGGTGGACCTCTTCTGTGAACTAGGTTTATGGTAGACCCGGTCCATAACTCCTCTCTATGACAATTGGGTCCTGCCTGTCATTGACATCAGCATTCCCTCTCCTCGCTGACGTCACAATTTCCCTTTTTCAGTAACAAAAATAATTCATTATGATGCAATAAATTATTCAAGGTTTTCTTTATAGCTTTTATTTGATTAAAACTTCATTAATTCATAACCAATTCACCGTAACTCAGATTAATGTGGTTCAAGTTGCTAAATTTATCTAAAATCAAGATCTATCTATTAAAAATATTCATAAATTGTGTCATAAACTTATTTAATCCTTTTTAATAGGTTTAATTGTATTAAATCTTGTAAAAATCATAACTAATTCATATGAACTCGGAATGAGGTCGTTCAAGTCTCATATTCATCTAAATTTAAGCTCTACCTGTTTATGAACTTTATTTGTATTGTTTATTTGGTTTTTATTAGTGTTTTCCTCATTTTGTGTTCTAGGATTAGTTTTTCATCGTTTTGGAGGATCGTTTGTTCGTTGGAGAAGTTCCTGAAGACGAATTGAAGATGCTTGTTTACAAGACAAGTCATATAGATCCCAAAACACCCTTTGAGCATGTTGGTCCTATATTTAAATTTTCTATTTCATTCAAATATGCATTTATTTTCGAATGTCATTGGGTGATGTGAGCCTTTTCCCTATTTTATGGCCAAAGATGACTTGATTATCCTATGGGTTATAATTCGACTAGCTTGGGCCTTATATATTGGTTCAGCTAGATATTAAATATAATTGCTTAGTCATGCTTAAAAACATTAGCATACTGTTGGGATAACTAATGTTTCACTATTCCGTAATGATGGATATTTAATGGTAGCTATCGTTAAGGACCGGTTCACAAGCTATTGTTGTGAAGCATTAACCGTACTAATCACAAGTCAGCGTGGGCAACGGCTGGATGCTTGGTGTAGCATGATTCAATGTAGAGTGCCAGACTGTGAAGTGGCAGAGATAAGCCCACAGGGGATCGCTGGGGAGTCCATACCTTGGCTAAAGGGGCGACTATGATCTAAAAGCGGTCCACTATATTGAGTTGTGTTATGCTGGTTGTCTTGTCATAGTCTCGTTTCGAGGTACTATGGTGGTACCGAGGGCATGGTAACATGTTGTGGAGCTATGTCTTATGGGTAAATTTGTACATATCTGGCTAGAGTAAAACTATTCGAATAGCCATTCCCGCGGTTATGGGTGAGCCTAATAATGTTTTTTTGTGATTAGTCCCACTTGCTCATTAATAATAATAATGTGATATATATGGTGATAATTGATTTAGCTCCTGGTATGGAATGGCTAATTCCTGGTTTGGAGGTTGGATCTGTGCAACCGGGCATGGTTGTGCAGTGGTGGTTTGGGCCTGTACAACACGGGGTGTTGTTCAGTGTTGATTAATATTGTTTAATTACCTACTCTACTGTTTTACAAATTCTCAACTCTTTGCCAAATGCTACTTTTGCAAATGATCCCTATATTATCCTATCCTGTGGTATCCCATGCACTTGCATATTTATTGTGTGGCTTGTTAAGTATTCCATGTACTCATCTTGCAATAATCATCAAACTTCAGTTGAAGAGAAAGGATCCAGAAGGAGAAGACCTTTGGCTTAGATCCCAGTTGAGTTGCATGTAGGAGTGGAGTTGAAGCTTCGCTAGATTTTCTTTTCCGCTGCAGTTTTCTTCGTGGTGAGGACTAAGTGCCTCTTTTATAAGTATTTATCGCTTTAGTTTATTTGGTACTGTATATTCAAATCGTCAATTTGTGTACCTCGCTGATTCCTGGACGAGGGTTTAATGCACAAATTAGCTTAGAAATTACTTGTGAATTTTTGGGCGTGACAAAAACGCCCGTCAGCGGCGGCGTAATAGGCCTGTCATGAAGGTGAGGACACTAGACAATGACGGCGAAGGCAAGCCGGTGGTGAATACAAAGATGCCCATCAGCGGTGGCATAATAGGCGAGTTGTGAAGGCGATGATTCTAGTCGGCGGTGACAAAGGCAAGTCGGCGATAAAGACAAAAATGCCCATCGGTGATGGTGTAATAGGCTAGCCGTAAAGGCAATGAGAACAGTCGACGACGATGAAGACAAGCCAGCGGTGAATACGAAGAGGCCCATCAGTGGCGGTGTAATAGGCCAGCCATGAAGGCGATGATACCAGTTGGTGAAGACGAAGGCAAACCGACGGTGAAGACGAAGACACCCATCAGCGGCGGCATAATAGGCCAGTCGTGAAGGTGAACACATCAGACGACGGTGGTGAAGGCAAGCCAGCGGTGAAGACAAAAATACCCATCAGTGGTGGCATAATAAGCCAGTCGTGAAAACAATGAGATTAGTCGACGGCGACGAAGGCAAGTCGGCGATGAAGACGAAGACATCCATCAACGGCAGTGTAATAGGCCAGCCGTGAAGGCGAAGACACCAGAATATGACTTAATATAACTACCCTGGTATTAACATAACTAAAATATGACTTAATGGTGGGCTGTGGGCGCATGATTTTGATAGACGTGCGTATGACATTTAAGGACCAGTTCGTGGGTAACCCTGGAAGAATTACCGTGTGCACCACAAGCCAGCGTGGGCGAAGGCTAGGCTTGTAATGTAGCTTTCTCCTTTCTGACGTACCTGACATACCTAGGTAAGGGTGAGCGTGATGGAGTTTGGATGGGCCCTACGACGGTTTATGCGGCTTCCGGATTCACCTAGACACAAGAGGGGACTGCATACCTTGGTTTTAATGGTAAGGACGAAACCTGAAGTGTGGTGTGCTTGGTTAGGGAGGGTCATGCGAAGGGTACTATCACAGTTCCTTTTCGGTATGTCGTGGTGGCATGCTAGCGCACGAAAACATGTTGTGGGTCTGTTTCTTATGGGTACAGTTGTACAGCTCTGGTCAGAGTAAAACTATTCGAATAGTCGTGCCCACGGTTATGGGCGATCAACCAAATTCACCATGATTAGTCTCATCATTAATAATTTGACTTAATGGAACTGATGTAGTTCAGGTAGTTTGTTGGACCTGTCACAATGTGGTTTAGCGTTTGGCAGTGATGGTTAATGTTTCTTAATTATATTCTTTAGTTTTACTGTTTTTAACTACTGTTTTTAAATGCTTGCTTTATGCAAAAGAACCCCTAGCCTCCCTTGGAACCACTTGCATCATATCTTCTCTTGGAATAACTTGCTGAGTACAGTGGGTAGTACTCAGTCTTGCTTTGTCTCTCCCACACCAGAGTTGGAGTACTTGTTGGATGGAGGTTACTCGGAGGAGTAGGTTTCATCGCTGCCGTCAAGAATGCCCGTGGAGTGAGGACGCCACGCTGCGAGCATCAAGTCTTTAGTTTAAGCTCGCTTTATTTTTCCGCTGCATTTGTAAAACTTTTATAATGTTTTGTAAGATGTGGATTGTATGTCAACTTTGTTGTTTGTATACCCTGGTCGGTCCTAGACAGGGGTTTAATGCACATTCTGCTTGGGAATTCCAAGCAAAGAACTCAACCTTAAGAGGGTGAAAAGAGAAGATTGAGTAGGTACATAAAATGCGGTGTGCAATTAGTTTATAATTATTGAGTGTTAATTATTTCAAACATGAAAAATAGATTAGTATAATTATTTAAATCAACTTTTTATAACTTTTTTTTAGGAAAACATATTGCTTAGCAGTTTAGGAAGTGTGCGCGTAGAAAATAAGAGACTTTTCACTTCACACGTATGCTTCCCGAATTACAGTGTGTTTTTTGAAAAAAATAAATTCTATAGAAATGTTTCATTAAAATATTCATATCAATCAATTTTTCAAATTTGAAATAATTAGTACTCAATTAATCATATGCTAATATCTTATCTCATTTTACGTGTTTTATCAATCTTCTCCTTTCTTTTTCTCTCAAACACATCCTTGGCAACATATCTCTTTATCTCTCCACTTTCATTTATTGTCAAAATTTCTTTGGTTTCTCTTTGAAGAATCCAAACACATCTTTTATGAAATTCTTATGTTCTCATTTTAAGCTGGATGTTTTCTAATCATATGTTGCAAAGGTGCGTTAATTGTTTTAGAGGCTAGGGGTGTGGTTGGGGGCTAGGGAGGATTCTAATCTCTCCTAGTGGATGATGGATGTCGTTGAGACAAATTTTGAGGAGTTTAATAAACTTATTGTTACAACGAATACAACAAGATAATGTAAGTGAACTGTATAATTTGTCATATCATATTTGTATTTATGTGAAAGAGAGAGGAGATGAGAGATATAAAAAACGGGCTACAGATTTGTAGCCAGCTGAAGTATGAACTCCCATAAGCTATATGAGAAAGATGAGTGGATTAGATATTGATGATGCAATACATATTTACAACTAACTATTATATGAGTAGCCTATTAGGTTGATTATAGATGATATTTAAATTTTTGAAGGTAGTAGTTGACCTTATTATTAAACTTGTCGTTATTTATACAACACACTAAATCTAAAGCTCAACATGCAAACATGCAACCTCATCAATCATTAGCAATATTTATATGTCAAAAGCTCATGCAAGCATACAACATCCTCTATAATTTATTAAATTCTACAAATCAACATACAAGCATATCCAATTATCAACCCTCATATTATTTCCACAATATTTCAACATATCTATTCATCATTTTTATAATACTCAGCATATATTCATACATATATTCCGCACCAAAACATGGGATATCATTTAGTTTTTTTTGTAATTAGTATTGATAACTATGACTTTTCATCAATTTTTTTTATCCTCCACTCTTTGTGATATAAAAATTGGCCAACCAGCTAATATTTTATCTACAATCTCCTATCAAGTCTATTAAATTTATTTATTTCCAAATATGTATTTGGCAATCAAATTTTATTTGTTGTTAATAACTAATATTATTTTATTTCTAGCTCGATTGTTGACAATAACAAAAATATATTAAAGTTTATTTAGTAATTCTTGCAACAAAGTATGATGAATCACATAATAAAAGATGAAATGACAAAATTCATAGACACGAAAGATTCAACCAGGATTGTCGCCCATGCCAAAATTAACTATCAGCAACCTCTAGCAGAATGTAAGACAATATCATCAATGTGACCAACTGGCACCCATTCATCTCCACAAGGTCTACTACTCGCCCATGACTTCACATATAGAACCACAAATAACACGTTGTCGAGGAGCTCTAACATAGTGGCCGGGCTACGTGGTAAAAATACTTATACAGTACTTCCTCTATTTTATATTACACGATGTTTTGATTATTTTCGAGTCAAAGTTGATTAAGTTTATAAAAATATTTAGCAACATCAACAACAATAAATTAATTTTATTAAACCTAACATTGAATATATTTGATAGAATATTTCTTATGCATTGAAAAATGTCAAAACTACTCGTAATATGAAACAGAGTGAGTGGCTATTAACACTGTAAACCGACTTTTTCTTGAGTTGTGTATTAATTAGCTGAAGATCGAGGGAAACAACCTGCACCAGTCAATCAATTTGGGCAGATTGTGCTAGCGGTAAAACAACTTGGAACGTGGTCGTAATCTAGTCATAGAACTTGGAACGTTGTCACACACGTCTGGGTGAAGATAATTCTTCGGTAACCAAATCTTCAGCCCATTACCCATGCATGCGGCGACGGATGGCCCTGAAGTTTGATCCGGCGTTATCTATACATACCGGCAGTAGAGACATGCTCCGATATTTCGCAAGAGTAATATTTATAATCTAGTAGTACTTTCTCCATTCTAAAATATATAGTATAATTATTTTCTTTCAATGTTTTCTAATACAAAACGCGCACCATATGCGCAATTAAATTTATTATTTTGAAAATCATGCATAAATGCAATCTTTAGCCCTCATTTTTTCTAATTAAGTTGTTGATTTTATCTTGGTTTTCATTAGGCACGTTTTTCAAATTGATAAACGATGCATTTTATGAAAAACTTTCTATCTAGAAGTTACTCTAAAGTATCAAATAAATCTATTTTTTTATTTATAATAATTAAAACTCAATCAATCATATGCTAATGACTTTTTATTTTATATGCCCTTAGTTAATCCCCATTTTAATCTAAATATAATTGATACATGCATTGTATTTAATAGGGTGATCAAATGAGAAGATGATAATATTTTTTCTTGTTATTTCTGTTAGTGGTAGTTGCATGCGTCTTATATTTCATAATGGAGGGAGTAAATAAGATGTTTAATTTGATCGTCTTGTTGTTGAATGCTCTAGTGAGTTAGTCACACTATAAGTTGGCGAATGTCCATTTTGTTATATCTATGAGGCACAAACATTGTGATTTTGTTCATCTCCGCTGCTAGGGGAGAGACTTCTTCCTCTCTCCAGTTCTTGTCACTAGTACAGATCCTATCATCTGTGACGGGCTCAATTATGCCTGGACTATTTGGGCCGTCAGAACGAAGTCATCTCAATCGGGCCTAAATTTACACCGTTGTAGATGTACTCGTACAGTCATACTCTAGGCCCAAATACATATAGCCCGTCACCGATGACACTCATCTGTGACGGGCATAGATTTAGGCCCGATTGAGATGACCTAGGATATCTCAATCGGGCCCGTCTACAGAGCCCGTCAGAGATAAGGGTCATCGGTGACGGGCTCCAAAGATGGCCCGATTGAGATGACTTTAAAACCCGTCACCGTTGACTCATATCTGTGTCGGGCTTTTATTGATGCCCGTTAGAGATAACTGTGCGCCCGTTAGAGATGTCGTTTCATTGGCCCGATTAAGATATATTTTGCACACTATAAAGAGACCACCCGACTGTTGTCTGAAGTTATCCTACTATTCACTATTTTGGTGGGAGGTTGAAGGGGGCGAATTTTTGTTATTTTTTTCCAAAGAAAAACAAAAAAATCTTAGAAGTAAGTAAAAAGGTAGTAATAATTTTTTTTAATTTAGTAGTATGTTAACTAATATTTTATTAAATTTTGCAGCGATGGATCGAAGTTGGATGAATGCGACAACTTTGAAACGTCATTGCAAGGAGTATAGAGATGGCGTTTTAAATTTTATGAACGTTGCGGAGGAGGATATGAGAAGAAGAAATAACAAATACATGTGTTGTCCATGTAGAGATTGTAGGAATGATATTATGTTTAGCGGAGAGGAGGTACACTCTCACTTGATACAACGGGGATTCATGAAGGGCTACACATGTTGGGCGAAGCATGGAGAGGAAGAATCGGGTAGTGGTGCAGACAATCATGAAGATGAAGATGAGCATGACATGTTTATACCATCTCCATTGGGCGGTGAAATGGTTGATGTGGATCCTGATATGCTGCAAGAGATGTTACGTGACTCCGAGAGAGATTCCATGAAGTTCAACAGGTTGGTCAGTGACTCCGAGACACCTCTATACGCCGGATGCAAGGCAAAGCATACCAAATTGTCAGCTACCTTGGACCTAATGAAGTTGAAGGCAAGTAGTGGATGGACAGACAAAAGTTTTACGAAACTTTTGGGAATATTGAAGGCCATGCTTCCTGAAGAGAACACATTGCCCGAGACAACATATGAAGCAAAGCAGGTTCTGTGTCCCCTGGCGTTAGAGGTCCGTAGAATTCACGCTTGTCCAAACGACTGCATATTGTACCACAAGTAATATGCGGACCTAGATGCTTGGCCTGTATGCAAGGCTTCTCGATACAAGCGAAAGAAAAGTGTGGGGAAGGGAAAGAAGTCAAAGCAGGGTGGTTCGGCGAAAGTTGTGTGGTATCTACCTATCATTGATCGCTTCAAAGAATATTTGCCAACCCCAAGGAAGCAAAGTTAGTGCGTTGGTATGCCGAAGATAGAAAGAACGACGGTTTGCTAAGGCACCCTGCGGATTCGATTCAATGGAGGAATATCGATCGAATGCACAAAGACTTTGCTGCCGATCCCAGAAACATGAGGATATGTCTGTGTACGGATGGCATGAATCCTTTCGGAGATATGAGCAGTTCTCACAGCACTTGGCTAGTTTTTATTGTGAACTATAACCTCCCACCATGGTTGTGCTTCAAAAGGAAATATATTATGTTGTGCTTGTTAATCCAAGGTCCGAAACAACCGGGCAATGATATCGATGTGTTCTTGGAGCCTGTTATCGATGATCTTGAGATTCTTTGAAAAGAAGGTGTGGAAACCTGGAATGCATATGGTCAGGATAACTTCAAGCTACGAGTTTTATTGTTCTGCACCATTAACAACTATCCTGCACTAGGTAATCTTTCTGGACAAACCGTGAAAGGAAAGAAGGCTTGCTCTGACTGTATGGAACATACACGCAGTAGGTGGCTGAAGAAATCAAGAAAGATGGTTTACATGGGTCATAGGAGATGGCTCGCGCTATGCCACGCCTTTAAAAGAAAGAAGAAAATTTTCAACGGTCAGAGAAAACTTGGAACTGCTCCCAAGGATTTGTTTGAAGATGAAGTCCACGACATGGTCAAAGACATAACTAATGAGTTTGGGAAGAAAAGAAAACGTGGCAAGGCAAATGATAAGGGTATGTGGAAGAAAAAAAATCATATTTTGGCGGCTACTATACTGAAAAGACCTTGAAGTCCGGCATTGCATTGATCTAATGCACGTAGAGAAGAACTGCTACGATAGTTTGCTCGGGCTACTGCTTAAAATGCCTGGAAAGACAAAGGACGGGTTGAATGCTCGCCTAGATCTACAGGAATTGAACATTCGCAGTGAGCTTCAGCCTGTTACGGACGAAAAGACAGGAAGAGTGCACAACAGGCAGAAAAAGAATTGTACCCGATCAGGCATCCTATGCACAGGCTCATTTTGCTGTGCTACAACATATGGCCGAAGTAACTCCATACTTTGAGGAGCATCTAGCGAAGGTCCGACAGGAAAACATGGGTCGATCAGATATGTGGATCAACAAAGAACATAGTACTCGCTTCAACGAATGGTTCAAGAATCGTATCGCATGGTTGACCGATGGTCGAAGTGAGATAATACGAAGGTTGGCAAGGGGCCCAAGCTAGGATGTCGACACATGGCAAGGGTACGATATCAATGGATACACATTCTACACCATCAAACAAGATGACAAAAGCACAGTGCAGAACAGTGGAGCCCGTATAGATGCATATCAGGATCAAGCTGGATCGAACACATACTATGGCCACATAGAGCAGATCTGAGAGATGAACTACAGGAGCTTCAAAGTCCCTTTGTTTCGTTGCAGCTGGGTGAATATCCGCACTGGTGTTAAAGTAGACAGGGTAGGATTCACTTTAGTGGACCTGGCCAAGGTTGGATACATGGACGAACCATTCGTCCTAGAGAAACAGGTCGAGCAGATTTTCTATATACAAGACCCCGCAAACAAGAAGCTGCACGTCGTTAGGGATGGCAAACGAAGAATTGTTGGGGTTGACAACATCGTCGATGAGGAAGAATATAACCAGAATCTTCATGTGAGACCTCAGATCGACCTTGACAATGATCCCGAAGACGAAGTGGCATACGCTTGTTCTAGCCATTCGGAAGGCATATCCTTGTAAACAGAGTCTTCGTAGTACTGTAATTTGCAAAATGATATAAGTAATGAAGTATTTTGTACCAGTGCCTTATGATTTGCATATTTTAATTTCATATGCTTTTTAAAATTTAACAGCAAATTTACACTGTTTAAATAAGGCATAGGTTAATTATAATAATTTTTAAAATTTAATAGCAATTTTAAACTAATTTAATAAGGCATATTTTAATTTCATATGGTTTTTGAAATTTAACAGAAATTTTACACCATTTAAAAATGTAATAGCAATTTTAAATCGGGTATAAGTTAATTATAAATGATTTTATAACTTAAATATCATTATTAAATATAATTAATAAGGAATATTTTAATTCTATAGTGGGATGAGCTTATGTCTATCGGGGATATAAATAATGCCCGTCAAAGATGAGTTTATCTCTATCAAGCGTAGTAGTTCTGCCCGTCACGGATACGTGTCATTCGTATCGGGCTTGTTACTGATGCCTGTCATTGATGTGTGTCATTCGTATCGGGCTTGTTACTTATGCACGTCACGGATGTGTGTCATACGTATCGGGCTTGTTATATGTGCCCATCACGGATGATTGTCATCCGTATCGGGCTTGTTACTTGTGCCCGATGGTGATGACCTACGACTAGGTTTTCTATCGATCCAGATCTAACTCTGAATCGGTAGAAAAACTAAGTTTTTCCTTTTCATTCCTCACCGACCACCGCCTCCTCCCTCGAAGCGCCTCCTGACCGCCGCCGCCTCCTCCTCCCTCCAAGCGCCTCACGACCCCGCCGCCGCCTCCTCCCTCTCACTCTCCTCCTAGACGTCGCCGCCTCCTCGTCGCCGTCGCCTTCTCGCCGCCGCCGTCTCCTGGACGCCACCGCCTCTTGGACGCCGTCGCCTCCTCGCCGCCGCCGCCTCCTGGACGCCGCCGCCGTTGCTTACCTACAACGACGCCGTCTTCACCGACGAGGACTTCGCCAGCATCTCCCACATCGGGGACAGCAGGAAGGTTTGGTTAGTGAATATATCAATGTCGCCGTGATGTCTCGCTTATTTATTCCTGATCGATGCTATTGTGTTCTTATGCCATCCCCGTTATAATGTTTTAGGTATTGATGGGTTTGGGTAGTGAATATATCAATGTCTAGGCTCCTAAGTTTATATTGATGGGTTATGTTTCACTGTTTAATGTTCACCCTGTAATAGCCCATGATATCTAGCCTAAGCTAAGCAAGAAAAGAAAAGATTGGACTAGAAATAGAACCTTCATTGTGAATCGATCAGCATATTTGCACTGTACTGTAGAATTTAGTATTTAGAATTTAAGGAATGAATTTAGTATGAATTAGTTTGAATTTAGTGTCAAATTTGTTTGAATTAGTATGAATAAGTATTAAATTGCAATGAATTTAGTATGAATTAGTTTGAATTTAGTGTCAAATTTGTTTGAATTTACTATGAATGGGGCCATTCTGAATTAGACTGCCTATGCATATAAGTTCTGAAATCTGAGACTTTACTAGTTCAGAAATTTAAAACTTTAGTACTTGTTCTAAATTTGAAACTGTACTGCTGTGTCCTCTTCCTACAACTATTACCCTGTTCTGCTCTGTCCTCTTCCTGCCACTATTACCCTGTGATTTCTTGATAAATGGCCAGTGATGAATGCTCAAAAACAGACCATAAGAACAGACCATCTACACTTGTTCTTTTTTTGGGAACTATACTTGTTCTTTTTTCATACAAATAGCCCATCGATACTTGTTCTTTTTTTGGGAAGCTACACTTGTTGTTTTTTGCATAATAACAGACAATCTACACTTGTTCTTTTTTGCATAAGAACAGACCATCTACACTTATTCTTTTTTTGGGGGGGACTTCACTTGTTCTTTTTGCATAAGAACAGACCATCTACACTTGTTCTTTTTTTGGGGGGGGACTTCACTTGTTCTTTTTGCATAAGAACAGACCATCTACACTTGTTCTTTTTCTGGGGGGCACTACACTTGCTCTTTTTTGCATAAGAACAGGCCATCTACACTTGTTCTTTTTTTTGAGGAACTACACTTGCAAATGATTGTAATTGATGCACAATTTCTAAGCAAAACTGAGGCCATATCTTAACCTTAGCATAAGTTATATACACAACCAAAATAAGTTTTTCTATAAATTTTTTTAACTTTCTTGCTGTACAACAGTTATATAGAAAATGTTGCAGCAAGGCGAACCCATGTCAGCGACTACTAGTGGGACAACATCGAGTCGGGCTCCTAGGACCCATAATAAGATCCCTAAGGAAGTGTACACCATAATAAAGATGGACGATCTGGGATTTTCGACGGCTCCTGCGAAAGCTGTCAAAAAGTTCTCAATGATATGCGGAGTCCTCGGGAGGCGGAACTTCACCATTTTGAAGGACCACATCGATCTGGTCCCACAGGAAGAAAAAGATGAGGCTTGGAAGCAGTTCAAGGAAAGCTTCGAATACCCCCCAGAGGCCGAGGCAAGACTCAAGCGGCAGGCTATCCGCAAGATGGGCAACTTGTGGAAAAATTTCAAGACCACGTTGGTCACCGACTACGTCCTCAACCCCGCCCAGCTTGAACCATTCAGGAAGTACCCGTTTGTCTCACGGGTCGTGTGGGAAGAGTTCCATGCCGCAAAATCAACCCCTGAGTCTCGGGCAAAAAGCAAGGCCTATAGGAGGTTGCAGGCAAAAAACCTTCACCCGCACCGGCTTGGCACCGGAGGCTACGCCGGGAAGCAGCACGAATGGGTCAAGGAGGATGAAGCTGTTGCAGAATCTAACACGCCGCCAGTTTTTGGTGATATCCCGACCACCCGAGCAAGGAACTGGGCAAGGGCGAGGGTGAAGAAGAATAGTGATGGAACACTTACGTTCCCAAATCCCGAAGATCAAGCGGTGTACCAGAAAATCATAAGTACCACACGTAGTGTATGTTTCGTTGGGTTGTATCATACTCTTGATTAAATTCGTCCTAACTGTATCGCAGGTCGAGATGACTGCTGAGAGACAGGCCTCCGAAGAGGTCTGCTCACAAAGACGCGAGGATGACATCCTCACGAAAGCATTGGAAAGCGAAGAACACCGTGGACGGACAAGGGGCATTGGCTCCAATGTTCCATGGAAGCTTGGGTTTCCCCAATACGCGTGGCAGTACAGGAAGCACAGGCTTTCAAAGGCGCAAAAAGATGCACGCCTTAAGGAACAACTTCGGGACGAGATTAGAAACAAGCTCCGAGAAGTGTTCGATTCGAAATTGTTACAAGTGGAGGCTCGGGTGGAGGCACGCCTCAGGAAAAGCGAGCTTGCTGCCGCTCCCATAGTAGAAACGAGCCCCACGCAGAGGTGTAGCAGCTGCGCATCTACTGGGGCGTCGGCATAAGAAACACCAGTCCCCACTGCGGTGGACCTCATAACGGTACAACCAACACAAAACGTATATGTTCTCTTAGCACCACAGTACATTCTAACATATTATAAAGACACGTATGAATCTATCGCAGGGACCCACATCGTGCACCCTAGTCGTTAGGGTGACAAAAGACTTTGCAATTCCTGCCGCAGACGGTCTTGTGTTCAAGCCCACGCCAGAGACCCGAGTGCATGGGGGGCAGCTGCTAGCCGGCCATGCCAAAGTTCAAGTGGACATGGTGAAGCCCGATTGGGTTGGCTTCACTCTCCCGCTCCCACCAAATGATAAGGTTCTGACCCTTGGAGCTGCACATGGGACCTTTATCCAATGGCCCAAGCCGAACATTCAGATAAATATAACTCCTAGGCCAGCACCAAGTACTCGTTCGGCGCCGCCGCTGCGTCCCTCTCCAGCTCTTGTATCTGCCCCTCCTGCCATTGAAAAAGGAGATCAAGATCTCCAATTGCAGTATGATACAGATTTTGGGGATGACGGACAAGTGGTCAGTAGCAGAGCGCACCTCCCCCCAGTCTCCAAAAAAAGAAAGAGGGCGGCATCTTCTCCACCCAAGCTTGGATCACGCAAAAGAGCTGTTGGAAGGGGGAGAGGAAGAGGAAATGTGGAAGGGTCGCTTCTGGCTCCAAAGAAGCTAGATCGGCAAGGCGCCATCAGCTCCTCCTAAAGAATTCACATTAGGCATGCCATTGGTCGGAGACGACGCCTTATCGAAGATGGGCCCTGCATGCAAGGAGTTGCACGGGTACTACATGGAGAGGTCCAACGCAAGGAGGAAGCATAGAGAGACCTCCATGACGGGCCAGCATGATAGACAGCCGTTCCTCGGCTCTGAAGGCTTTATTGCCATAGACTTTAAAGATCTATGGGACCTCTACAGGGTGCGAGCGGTCGACACCAATCTCCTTAAGTGCTACTCCTTGTAAGTATTCTTGCGTACGAGATATGGTAATAACTATCCTTGTATTACGCTTACCCGGATTCTTGTCTTGCTTCTAGGTTAACTTGAAAGCACGTCCATCATAATGCTCCCCATGTTGCCTTACTCGATCCAACTGTCGTCAACGAGACAACTATGAACTACGATTGAGCCAGCATGGTAGAATATATCAAGGACTGCTTATGGTCCCGTCAAGACAAGGACTTCATTATGTGTGCCTACCCTGAACAGTAAGCGTGTACCCTACTTAGAATCAAATCTGCGACGCGTATAGCTTTAGTATTTAACTTGCAATTTATTAATGTCGTAGTCATCATTGGATTCTCCTGGTCATAGTGTCGAAGTGGAATTTGGTATACTACCTTAACTCCAATATCAAAAAAGAAATATACGATTGGTCGGCGATCGAAGCTGCCTTGAACGATGCCTGGGACCAATACGTGGCAAAAGGTGGGAGGCATAAGGAAGGGCATCCCACACTCGGTCAAAAAAAAGACTTTCCAAATCGTCGACAAGTTGGCGACCAGTGTGGATTCCACGTCGCCATAACATGAGGAGCCTCGCAGACAAGGTGACATTGCTCGACCTTGAGGTGTGTGCTTCAGTTATTTATATACATTAGAGAGGAGATAGCATGATTCATACTAACTTTCCAAGTATGTAGACTAACTTGGTGCCTCACATGCAGAAAAAACTTTCGGCGATTCCGAAAAACAACTTCGATATCATTAGAGAGGAGATAGCACAATTCATACTAGATGATCTCTTGTCGTCGAAAGGAATGTTTAGAGTAAAGTCCTAGCCGAAAGAAATGCTTTTGCGACAAAAATTTGATTTTTGTAAATATTCTTTGTAATACAATTCTGCACGTTCTTCTGTATATATTTGCATTTCTTAATTACATATAAACTTGTTCCAATTTATAACTCAGTTTTATAGGTTTTGATACATGTCGGCGGTTTGGAGAGCAAAAAATGGATGTGAATGACATATATATGTGAATGGGTCTGTGGATGTTAATGTATATATATGAATTGGCTGTGAATTGGGTTTGATTTTGTGAATTGGCTGTGAATATCTGATGAAATGCTGGAATATGCACTGAATATGGTTGCTAGGACTGTCATTTTTTGCAGCGGGCATGATTAGCAAAGGCCTGAGGCTAGCCAAAAAAATAAAATTTATTTTTTTTGCTGACTTACTCATCCCTGATGGGCATTTTAATAATGCCCGAAAGAGATACTCATCCGTGACGGGCTCCAAACAAAGCCCGATAGGGATATAGACATCCCTGACGGGCTCCTAATCTAAGCCTGATAGAGATAAGTCATCCGAACCAGGACTATTTTGACTCAACAGGTGGGGTCAAACCTATCGGTGACGGACTCTTTCGAAAAGCCCGTTAGGGATGGGTAGTCATCGGTGACGGGCTGAGTAGTTTGCCCGATTGAGATTAGTCATCCGTGACGGGCTCTTACCCAACCTGGTTTGACTTGTATTACTTGGTCAATCTTATCTGTGACGGGCTACATTGTTAGGCCCGATTGAGATAATGTTCATCCGTGACGGCCTTGTGCCCGATTGAGATAGTTTCTCATATCACTGACCTTTGGTCAGTGACGGGGGCCCTACCCGATAGTGATGAGGGTTAATGCCTGTTAGAGATAGCCGATCCCATGCTAGTGTGTACTCTCTATATGTTAAGTTGTCTGTGAGTCTCCATATATATCCGTAACAAGACAAATTCTCTCTTCTATGACATGAATCATATTGGGATGCAACAACTTTGGATCTTGCAATGGATAACTTCTGTTATGTACTGCATGGGATTCACTTGTTGACCAATAAACAAGCAAGGATAAAAATAGCAAGAAATTTCTATTCTTAGCAATATAATAACTTAGCTAGGGAGTGTGCTCATGCCCACACAAAGAATATTTCCACGTCGCTGTTCCACCTAAGTGAAATTGACACATCAGCATTGACATGAGGGCCGGAGATGCTCGCCCATCTCATTTTACAGAAAACGCCCAAATAGCTTTTATATTCCAATTACTTAGTGTAAGCGGCAACATTTAGCAATTACTGTTAGTCAATACCGAGTCAAAGAAAAAGTTGAAACCATGATTATAGTTGCCTCGGTTGGAAAGTTTATCGGATAAGTTTGGTCAGTTTTAATTCGTATCATCTTCCGAATCAAGGAAGGTTTGTCGGATCATATCTGAGTCGGACCTGTCTAGTTTTCTTTTTCTGTAATTAAAGTTCTGAGCCAATCAAGTCGTGTTTGAGTTGAACTTGTTTCAGCCCAATGATATAAATATATACACCTAGGGTTCATGTAATCTAACAACAGTTCAATATACAGGTTTTGGCGCATCATCACCCTAGTTTTAACCTTTCGAGGGTTCTTGTTTTCAAGCAACGCTGCATTGGTTAAGTTCGATCTCCGGCGAGAAAGTAAGTTCTGTCAACTTTGCTTCTATCGACCTGGCTAATACTTTCTCGGTTAAGTCCGATATACTAATTAGGTCTTTACCAGCGTTGCCTATCTAATGTATCGGCTCTTTCTTTGATTGCTTTGCTATCTTAGTTAGATTGAATATATCAATCACCTTGCATAATATTTATTGGTTCGTTTAAATCAATGAAGTCCCATCATCAATCTCATATTGTCTCGGTTAAGTCCGATATATTGGGTTGTATTTTGCTGGATAGATTTGCTCAATTCAACATGTATTGTTCGTCGTTTCATCGGAGTTTCAACTGATAAATTATCTACTTATCAGTAATTAAATTGCTTCATTAGCTGTATACCAGATTTAATATAATTACTTAATTTTTATTCTTATTGTCTTCAATCTTATACTATCTCGGTTAGGTCCGATCTATAAAGATTGTGGTCAATAAGAAAAAAGATTATTGGTAATTATATTGTACATGGTTATAACAGATGAAAGTTCATCTCTTTTAATAGAAGTCAATGATAAGGTTTCATCAACTTGATGCATCAGCCTATATTCAAGATTATATAATTGCTTGGCCTCTACCCTTATTATCCTTAATATTACACTATCTCGGTTTGGTCCGATCCATCAAGATTGGTTTTAATAAAGGTAGGCTATTGTCGACGGGCTATATGCCGACCATGGTATTTGTATAGTATAGGGATAATGTGAACCCGGGTATACGCAAGAGTAGATCAAGCAGACAAGGGACAAGGATTTATACTGGTTCAGACTCTCAATATGAGTAGTAACCCTACTCCAGTTTATATGTATTGTAGATGAGAATATCACTCAGAATACAATGTGGAATAGAACAACTAGTCGAATCCGCCAAGCAGAGGCTGCCGAGAACGGCTCGACGAGATCTGTTCGACGAATTTAGCGTTGGCTTCCTCCGGATTGTTTTTGGGTGTGTCTCTGGCTATGGCTTGTAACTCGATTCCCTCCGTGAACACGGAGGCCTTGTATTTATACCAAAGACTATCTTTTTCTTCATGTAGAATTTGGAGATATAGAATAGAATACGGGCCTAAGGAGAACTTATCTTCCCTGACTAGGACTCTAACACCTTATACTCCGGGAAGATAATTTTCTTCATTGTTCGCCGTATTTCCTTAGTTAAAGGATACCTTCTCATATACCATCAGGTATATGATATTGTTGTGTTCCATTAACCCGCATATAGGAGGTATACCTTAACGATAATACTGACAGTAGCCCCCGACTTCAATACAAATGATTTGACTCGTATTTCCGAGTAGATATTTTGAGAACAACCGTTGTGGAACTCGTTAAGACCTTCTCGGTGTCGGCCCCCGGCTTCGTATACCGGAAACCTCATGTGTTTACAATACCATTCCCTAGATCAGTAAATGGTACACACATGGCAAAGTTGCATATCACAAGCTGACATCGTTGTAAAGGTTTTACATTACATTAATAATACATGGGTTGCCCGAGTGGGACTCAAATAGACCAAGCATGGTCAACTGGATTACAAAATACCAAAATAAGTGGATGAGGAAGCGGAAGCGAAGCAACGACGGTCAATCTTATTCCACAGGCAGCGACTGGTGAACCTAGGTCCCTACTCCACCGTCTTCGGCATCTCCTTGTCAGCATAGTGCACGTACGAGTCCACTCCAACACCTTCCTCTAAAAGATTTAACTAAGCAAGGGTGAGTACTAACTGTACTCAGCAAGCCACTACTACAGAATGCATTTAGAGCACACAGGGGTCCAAGGATGGTTTGGTTTATTTGCATAAAGCTAGATTTTAGAAATCGTTTCACAAACTTATGACTTAGTTGTTTTAACTAAAACGACGTTAAGTTGAAGTTGTCATTAATCAACGAGGGTTCATCCACCTTCCCCAAGCCTCTCTTGGTCCGGTTTACCCTCACATCTAGTTTTCCACATTTTTCACCATTTCGACCTTCCCGCACATCGGGCAAGGTCACACATTCCCTCCCAATCTTTCTAAGCAAGATTAAAACTTATGAGGCTAGTCAAGAGTAGTACCAAGTCCCGACGCTCAATTAACCGTGAGCACGTCTATTCAAATAGATTTGTTTACTCACACTGCAGTGGATGTACGCTTTTAATCCCGCACTCTGTGACACACCCAACACGTGATACTTTTCACAGCCTGGTTTTTCGGTCGCCCTCGCATTGCGGCACCCGCTCCAAGGACTATGGATCCTCATTGCACCCCGGCGCCCAACCCTACCTCAAGCCGGCAGTGAGAGGAGTCCTGGTACTAGGGAGTTACATAACATATAATTAAACTTTGGTGTATTTTAGTTTTTTTTTGCCTTGACGTTCAATCGATTCATCACATCTTCTGTCACAATCGCAACAACTGCAGAACTACCATGGCTGGGGTGCCACCCCACTCGGGTTTCTTAGTCCGCCGGGTCCATACCTACTCGAGAAGTGCTGTCGTAATCGGTTCGATTCATGCGTAGCTTCTTGACTCAGTCCTTAATTGATAAGGGTTAGCGGCTTGCCATTTCATAGACCCATTCATATTCTATTCATGCCGCCCCAGTCAAAATTAATTTGTTTTATTAAATTTTTGGTTTTCACAAAGGTTTTTAAGTTATGGGTGGCGCTCATGTCTCCACCCGTCTTCCGACAATCACTCATACCAACTGATCACCTCCTTCATGTCCATATAACCAGCATCAAGTGTATATTCGTCTATACAAACAATGCTAAGCAGTGTCAATAATTGACCACGCGTAAATAATAGACTCAGGCAACAAGGAATATGGATAACAGATTCAAGGGTGGCTGACAATCAAGTTTAGGTATGCGTTTTATAATTAGCATGCAATTTTATTTGCAATCAACACATTTATAAAAGTAGGATCAACATGCTCAAGGAGGGGAGCGTAGTGACTTGCCTTGCTTTAGGTTCCTATATCTTCGAGAAATCTAGGCCTGTTGAACTTTAGGAATATCCCCTACACGGTTGATAGGAGAAAACCACACAAAACCCGACAAAGAAAATACTATCTATTACAAACTAATAGTTCCATTTGAAAGATCTTGATTTCAGAAAAAAATTGGAAGTTGAGCGGAGTCAATCAGAGTTACGGTTTGCAAGATATGAATTTATGAAGATAAAGAATTTGAAACAAGGAAAATGGGTTTTCTTTTATTGCGAAAGAATATTTAGTGGAATATTGCTTGCGGGGCCTATCTGTCGATGGCACCAGGTGGTCGGCACACGGTTGATCGGGTCTACCGAGTGCATGGTATGGTGAGGTGGTAGACCCGGCCCACGATCGATGGGCCGGCGTGCGGGTCCCATGTGGGCACCCAGAAATTATACCATCCAATATATTTTGTGACCACCACATAATTTTGGATGAGTGGGATCCATACACGCATAAATAACCACTCATACCTCAATGTGCCCATGATCACAAAATTTACAATATTCGGTATAAAATCCATAATGCCGAATAATGAGCAAATGTGATATTGTTCGGACTCCGCATGCCAATGAACTTTAGCCTGAGACATGCCCGTCAAACCACACGAAGGCGACGACCAGATGTGTTACACATCTCAGGAGACTTGACTCAAATTGCAAGAGCTCTACAACATCTCAATTGCTCAAAATTCATACTCGTGTTTAGCTAGTCCCCAGGAAAAGCGACTAGTCTTGCACTTTCATCGCAAGTAATTGATAAACATCACAAATGCATAAAGGTAGATAAAAGGACAGCAATATACATATATCATAATGGGATTCAACAACCCATCTTACAACACAAACTATAGCAGCGAAAGTTTCATAAATTCACATAAGCAAAAGTAAGGCCCATGATTTACCACTTAACCCACAAGGGCAACCAACCGGGCAAGAGTCAAGCTGAAAAGGCTACTCACTACCCTCACCGCCCTCGGTAAAGTAGTAAGAACAATCAAGTACGCCAACATCCTTGTCTGAAAATTACAGACATCGGGTTAAGTACATGAATGTACTCACAAGACTTACTCATTAATATATATACATAGGACAAAGGAGCATGCAAGCTTCTACCTTAAAAGATAGTATAAGGGTTCAAGTTTTGCTCAATTTAGTTGAGCAAATCACAAGTTGAAAATATAGACATTCTAACATAGTACAATTTGAAATTTAATCACAAATAAGCACAACCCGTGCTCTCATCACCATCCACGGACTACCATTGTCCAACCATGGCTTGCAAATATAACCATTCCATATACAAGCCTAACCAACCCATTTAACCCAGTTTGATGCTAACATAGACTGACTAACACATCAAGCGATCGTCCTGTAACCGTGGACACGGCTATTCGAATAGTTTTACTCTGATCAGAGGGGTACATCTTTACCCACACGAAATGAGCAAAGATCAAATGCTTCACACGCACACAGGTGTGACCTACAAGCGATACAAGCTCATAACATGCCCTTTCCTAGTCACACCCCAACCACCTAAACCACGCCTAGGCCCTCGACGACTAAGCCACGTGCGTGTGTGATGTGGCTAAGGCGGGCTCACCATCGCGGGAGAAACCCCCTGCCAAAACCAGGCATACCTGGGTACTCCAAAGGAACAGCATCCTCACGGATGACCAGCGCAGCGTAGATGATCACAGTGCAACGTAGTACTAAGTCAAGCTGTCCCATACCGGCGTGTGGTAGTACGTAAGGTGCTTGAATAGATGTCAACATGTTCGGTCCTTAACAACCCAGGCGAGGCTACTTGCATCAGGGAAAACCACCATCCCTTCATCGCCCTATCACTCGTCCAAGTTAAAGCATATTTTCCATATGAATCATGTAGTGGAAGTAGTTAGATTTTATGCCCATACATCGCAAATAGTGAATAACTTCAATCGATGGCTCCATCCATCGATTTTAACACTACTCGATCTAAGCATGGCTAAGCATTGGTAAAACAAGTAAAACATTCCCAAGTATTTCTATCCAGAGGTTACAAGGATAAATGATAACAATGAAGCAAGGAAGGATATGCAGCAATTAGGTATAACCAAATCTAACCAATACCGATAATTTGATAGTAAAACAACACATGCATATATATTGTTTTGCAATCAAATCATTTTAGCAAAATAGGGATTCTATATGCTTAGATGCTTGCCTTGCTGCTGTGAGAAATCACACTCAATCTCAGGTTCTTGCTCCACGTACTCCGGAACGTCTGAATTTACCGATAAGAGGCAATAATGCAAATAAGATTCAAATAAACATGCATATGCAACATGCTCTATAAATCATGGCCTAATTACAGTAGGTAGAGAGTATGATAAAATTATTTTAGAAGCAAGAATCATATCATTTACATTTATGTTTTGAGAGCTATAAAAATAACAAGCCATATACTCTGAAAATGGCATTTCTGTAATTATATATGAACTACCCTAGGTCATAACATATCCTATCATTTTCTAGTTATAGTTCATAAGTGCTATCATTTTTAATTAATAGAAGATAACTCACTGGTTATAACAAAACTTGGTTCACTGCATTTGGAGTTAAAATGATTTAGTTATGAATTTTACAAATTCAACAAAAAGGAAAAGTTATTTAATCTTTAGGCATATTTTAGGAGGTAGTTTTGTCAAATTCTTTTCATCCAGATTAAAGGGTACATATTCTAAGATGAAAAGCAGTGGCTTCATAATTTTGGGATTAACCATTAATTTACTAGAGATTTTATAAGTCCTAGGTGCAAAATAAGTGTTTTTGTGCTATTCACAATTTTAGTGACATTTTCTGCACAGAATTTGGGAAAGTTTTATTTTACAAACATAAAGAGCACAAATTTAGGAATACACAGAAATTTGATTCACTCAAAAATGAGCTCAAATGAATTAGTTATGCATTTTTGAAGTTTGCTTATTTTTCAGTTTTTTTTCAAATTCCTATGGACTGCACTTTTGCAAAACGATCCCAGGGATTTTCCAAAACTTGCAACACAGTCCAGCTTCTTCTCCAACGCAGCAGACATAGAAACAGCCATGGCTGAGCTCGATCTCAAGCTCGCCGGCGGCAAACGGCTGCTCGAATGGGGACGAGATCAAAAGAGAAAATTTAGAGCAAGTCTTTGCGATTCCATTCCTCTATTCTACCCAACCGATGGTGGCCGGACCAGCGCAGGCGGTGGCTGCGAGCAGCAGCGCTCAGGATGCCATGCACGTAAGGATGCGGCAGTGTGGACGGCTCGATTTATTGCATGGATGTCAAGAACAGCATATGAAAAATGTAGAACACCAGCCAAGGTCACTACCACTGCAAGCAATCGACCAATGGCTCACCAATTGAACAGCAAACGACGACGGAGTCGCTAGGTTGGACTTGGAGAAGACGGTGGTCGATCTCCCTCCTCGCTGCACCAATCCGTGGGATTCTTGGGGCGTTTCGAAGAGGATGATGAGGCGAAGTTGGTGGCGCAGCAGCTCAGCCGGATTCACCTCGAGGCGACGGGAACGGCGACGCGATCCCGCGGCTGCATGTTAACGACGGTCTGGCCACGCTCTAGAGCACTCGTAGCGTCGTCGGCATTCCCGGAGATTGTGGAGATTATGGGGACCGGATACCCTCACGGCTAGCTTACCCGATTTACCATAGGAGATAGGTTATGACTCATGATTATGTAAACCGGCTAAGACTTAGGTTTTACGTTACCGTTGAGATAAGGTAACGGCCCATAGCCTATAGTTGGTAAGATTGAGGAGTCCGACTTAGAATAGAATAGGTCTCCGACTTGTAAACCCACCCTCCGGGACTATATAAGGGGGTAGGGCGTCCCTTGAGGGGCATAAGAAAAATACACGGACAAACAGAAAACTTGCTAGAACCCCTATTGAAAGAGATCAAGAGATCAATAAACACTCGGTGGATCGAATCTCCGAAACAGGAGTAGGGTATTACCTCTCGTAAGAGAGGGCCTGAACCTGTCTAAACCTTTGTCCCGACTAACCCATTGTGTTTGGCACTTGACTGCTACCCCCAGATTGATATTGCCGAAACCAAGTTTCGACAGTTGGCGCGCCAAGTAGGGGCTCCGCGTCAAGCTCTTCTTTAACTTCTCGCCGACAAGCGCAATGGGATCTCCATCAAGCTTCGCCGACTTCGTCTTCGCCCCTAGGCAGGCGCTTCGCTTCGGCGGACTCGACTTCATCACCGACAAGTTTGGTAAGCTCTCTCTTCTCGACTCAGATTCGAACCAGTCGGGGAGGGAAAATTCCTTGGCGCCGCTTGGGTTACCGGACGACGCTAAAATCTGTCATAATCTCTTATCTTTTGAGTTGGATTCGATCCACTCGGGAGAACCTTTTTCATCATCTTCATGCAGCCCCACGACCGCGAGGGAGGTCGCGGTCATACTTGAACGACTCGGGTCGTACTCATCTACGGACCTTGCCGAACATCTAAGCTCCACCGACTTCGACGACCTCTACGACATCTCCACGGATGAGATCAATAGCTACGACGCAGACAAAGACTACTATGACCCGGACCTTCTCAATGTACTCATGGCCGAAGTAGCCGAGACCGACTCGGCCATGGCTCGGAGGATCGCGGAGGAGGAACGAGCAAAGCTTGAGCAAGAGCGCAAGCACATGGAGGAGGATAACCGCAAGGAGGAGGAAGAAGTTAGGAAGAAGCAAGAAGCCGACAAGAAGAAACGAGACCTGAGGGCGACTGGGCGCTTGGCCCGCGAGGCCATATTGCAGACACGAGTCAACAACGCCAACATCTTCCAAATGCCTCAACAGAGTGCCGTCGCTGCCCTCACCCTCATCGACACCGTCATCGAGGCGGCGCCGGTTGCGGTGACGCCGCTCCTGGACAAGATCAAGACCATCGTCGCGGCTACGGCCAACGACCATCCTTCCAGCTCTGCACGAAGGCCGACCAAGTCCGTTGCCGAAACACCCGACAGAAGCCGACTGCCGCCGCTGCGGTCCAAGGACTACAAGAGACCCGAGCAAAGCAAGACACCAGTTAGATCCAAAGACCCTCGCCACGAGGCAGTATGGAGGCCACGAGGCCAAACGGCTGACTCTCACAAGAGAGAATACAACCGACAACCCGTCCACGATCGGAATCGTCGCTACAACAACTCCAACTACCAAAGCAGCCCGCGAAGGCCCCCGCTGAGTGATCTGCGGCAGGTACTCGACCGACGCTACTGGGAACGTGCACGGCGCTCTTCTGAAGACAGAAGGAAATCACCCGACGACTACGACGATGGAGTGCCCGCTTTCACTAGGAACCTACGTCGAGTGGACTGGCCGAGTGGTTTTAAACCTACCGGGATTGATAAGTACGACGGCAAGACCGACCCCGAGTCCTGGCTAACT
The DNA here is from genome assembly GCA_008326285.1 of Oryza officinalis. Taxonomy (NCBI): domain Eukaryota; kingdom Viridiplantae; phylum Streptophyta; class Magnoliopsida; order Poales; family Poaceae; genus Oryza; species Oryza officinalis. The sequence goes on from BDMV01000007.1 coordinate 26,522,356, forward strand.
GTGTACACCCTCGCCATCCGCGCAGCAGGAGGAGATAGCAAGGCTATGTTCAATTACCTGCCCGTCGCTCTCGCCGACTCAGCCAGGAACTGGCTCACGAGTTTGCTAAGAGGCTCGATTGACTCGTAGAGCGAGCTTCAGGACCACTTCATCGCCAACTTCCAGGGTACTTTCGAAAGGCCCGGGACCCACTTTGACCTCTACAATGTCATTCAGAAGCCAGACGAATCGCTGAAGGACTACATTCGACGCTTTTCGGAGAAACGGAACAAGATTCCCAACATCACTGATGATGTCATCATTGCTGCATTCCAGAAAGGCATTCGTGACGAGTTGCTTATCGGCAAGTTTGGGCGCAAGCCACCGAAGACGGTCAAGCAAATGTTCGAGACGGCAAACTCCTACGCCAAATCTGATGATGCAATCAAGGCCTCGCGACAAGACCAGCATGACAAGAGGGACGACAAGCCATCCGGAAGCAGCTGGCGTCCTAAGAAGGACAACAACAACAACAACAGCGGCCAAAAGGATCGCAAGCGCAAGCCCGAGGATCTGGTCGCCACCACATCGAACTACCAGCAACAGCGTCTCCGAGTCGCCGCCTACGACAAAATCATGAACGCTCAGTGCACGCACCATCCAAACCACAAGCATGCGGCAAAGGATTGCTTCATCTACAAACAGTTCGCTGAGCAATACGCGGCACAACTACGACAAAAGCCGGCTGATGAAGCCGGCCCATCGGGCACCAAGAGGAACGACCCGGCTAGCAGCACAGAGCCCTTCCAAGACCTCGTGGGCGAGTTAAACCACATCTTCGGGGGACCGCAGGCGTACGAGTCCAAGAGGAAGCAAAAGCTGACTGATTGCGAAGTCAACGCCGCGCAACCTGAAATCCCGCATTATCTACGGTGGTCGGAGGTGGCTATCACGTTTAACCGCTCGGATCACCCTGACCGAGTGGTTCACCCGGGGCGGTATCCCCTGGTACTAGACCCGGTGGTTCGCAACATCAAACTCAAGCGCGTCCTCATCGATGGCGGCAGCGCTCTCAACATCCTATTTGCCAAGACCCTGGACGAGATGCAAATTCCAAGATCCGAGTTGAAGCCGAGTTCAGCCCCCTTTCATGGAGTCATCCCGGGGCTGTCATCCACGCCACTCGAGCGCATTACTCTTCCAGTCACCTTCGGGGTTCGGGAGAACTTCCGGACGGAGAACATCACTTTTGAGGTTGCCGACTTCGAAGCGGCCTACCACGCAATCATCGGAAGACCGGCGCTCGCTAAGTTTATGGCGGTACCACATTATACCTACCTCATGATGAAGGTGCCCGGGCCCAATGGAGTCATCACCCTGCGCAGCGACGTCAAACAAGCCTTCACTTGCGACAAAGAAAGCTGCGACATGGCCCAGACTCACGAGAGATTACGCGGCCAGCAAGAGGTCCGACTGGTTGCATCAACATCTGGAGAAGGAGAAGTCCCCGCCAAGAAGATAGCCAAGTCAGGAGAAGGCGACGCCAAGACTAAGAAAATTCCCCTTGATCCATCTGATCTCTCTAAAACTGCTGTAATAGGCGCAGAGCTAGATCCTAAATAGGAAAGCGCGCTCGTCACCTTCCTCCGAAATAATAAAGATATTTTTGCTTGGAAACCGTCTGACATGCCGGGTATTCCTAGGGAGGTGATCGAGCACTCTTTAAACGTCAAAGATGATGCTAAACCTATAAAACAACGATTGCGCCGTTTCGCTCAAGACCGAAAAGATGCCATCAAGGAGGAACTCGCCAAGCTCTTGGCTGCCGGGTTCATCAAAGAGGTTTACCATCCCGACTGGCTAGCCAATCCAGTTCTTGTTCAAAAGAAGACAGGGCAATGGCGCATGTGCGTGGACTACACCGATCTCAACAAAGCTTGCCCCAAAGATCCTTTTAGACTACCTCGAATAGACCAAGTCGTCGATTCAACAGCCGGCTGTGAGCTTCTGAGCTTTTTGGATTGTTACTCGGGTTACCACCAGATCCGCTTAAAGGAATCCGACTGCCTGAAGACATCATTCATCACCCCGTTTGGAGCCTATTGCTACATCACGATGCCCTTTGGCCTGAAGAACGCCGGGGCCACTTATCAGCGCATGATCCAGAGGTGCCTTCAGACCCAGATCGGGAGAAACGTGGAAGCCTACGTCGACGATGTCGTCATCAAGACCAAGCAGAAGGAAGACCTGATCGCCGACTTAGAAGAAACCTTCGTGAACATTCGGGCCTTCAGAATGAAGTTAAACCCGGAGAAGTGTACCTTCGGTGTGCCATCAGGAAAGCTGCTCGGTTTCATGGTATCACATCGCGACATTGAGGCAAATCCAGAGAAGATCAACGCTATCCAGAGCATGAAGCCCCCGAGTACCCAGAAGGACGTCCAGAAGCTCATCGGTTGTATGGCGGCATTGAGCCGTTTTGTCTCCAGACTCGGCGAATGAGGTATGCCTTTTTTCAGGTTACTGAAGAAGACCGATGATTTCCAATGGACCACCGAGGCCCAGAAAGCTTTCGAAGACTTCACGGAGTTACTCACGACCCCACCCGTGTTGGCATCACTGCACCCTCAAGAACCCCTGTTGCTCTACGTCTCTGCAACTCACCAAGTGGTCAGCACGGTATTGGTCGTCGAGTGTGAGGAAGAAGGCCGCACTCAAAAGGTTCAACGGCCAATCTACTTCGTCAGCGAGGTGCTGGCAGGAGCCAAAACCCGCTATCATCAGGTACAAAAATTGTTATATGGAGTTTTAATCACTGCTAGGAAGCTAGCCCATTATTTTCAGGGTCACTCGGTCACCGTCGTCACGTTCTTTCCACTCGGCGATGTCATCCACAACCGGGAGGTTACTGGATGCATCGCGAAGTGGGCACTGGAGTTGATGCCGCTGGACATAGCTTTCAAGGCGAGGACATCTATAAAGTCTCAAGTCCTGGCGGATTTTGTAGCCGAGTGGACCGAACAACAAGAAGATGTACCTAGAGAAGATTTGCAGTATTGGACCATGCACCTCGACGGATCCAAAAGAGTCACCGGCTTGGGAGCGGGAGTCGTGCTGATTTCCCCGACTGGGGAGAGGCTACGGTATGTCCTTCACATCCACTTTCCCGCCTCACACAATGTCGCCGAGTATGAAGCCCTCCTTCACGGCCTACGACTAGCTGTTTCACTCGGGATATGACGGATGATTGTGCGAGGAGATTCCTAGTTGGTGGTTAACTAGGTGATGAAGGACTGGTCCTGCTTGAATGAGACCATGGAGGCCTACCGACAGGAAGTTCGCAAGCTTGAAGACAAGTTTGACGGATTGGAGTTATCCCATGTCTTGAGACATAACAATGAAGCGGCAGATCAGTTGGCACAGTTTGGGTCCAAGCGCGAAGCAGCCCCGACTGACATTTTCGTGGAACATCTCTATGAGCCGACTGTTGCCAAAGCACTAACCTCCGATGAACGAGTTACCAGTCAGGTCGCCATGCTCGACGCTGATTGGAGGACACCGTTCATCAAGTTTTTAACTCAGCAAGAGCTGCCAGGTGACTGGGATGATGCGGAACGAGTCCGACGCCGCAGTCAAGGCTATGTCATGGTTGACTCAGAGCTATACAAGAGAAGCCCCTCTGGAGTTTTGATGAGATGCGTCACGCCAGAGGAAGGACGACAACTATTGCAAGATATTCACTCGGGCATCTGCGGCAGTCATGCCGCGGCGCGCACTCTGCTGGGCAAGGCTTACAGACAAGGATTCTTTTGGCTCACGGCGGTCTCCGATGTAGACAAGGTGGTTCGCACGTGTGAAGGTTGCCAATTCTTCGCTCGGCAGAGCCACGTTCCAGCTCAAGATCTTTAAACAATTCCCTTATCATGGCCTTTCGCCGTGTGGGGCTTGGACATGGTTGGTCCGTTCAAGAAGGCACCAAGTGGATTCACGCATCTGTTCATCGCAGTTGATAAGTTTTCCAAGTGGATCGAGGCTAAGCCCGTCGCTACAATAACTGCGGACAAGGCGCGAGACTTTATTCTAAACATCGTGCATCGGTTTGGTGTCCCGAACAAAATTATAACTGACAATAGGACTCAATTCACTGGAGGCGTTTTTAAGGAGTTCTGCAAAGACTTCGGAATTAAGATTTGCTATGCATCGGTGGCGCACCCTAAGAGTAACGGCTAGGTTGAACGCTCTAACGATATGGTTCTTCAAGGTATCAAAGCCCGAGTGCTTGACAGACTACGACCGTACGCCAGAAGATGGGTTCAAGAGTTGCTTTCGGTGCTATGGTCATTGCGGACCACACCCAGTCGGGCTACCGGCCAATCTCCTTTCTTCTTGGTTTACGGAGCAGAAGCAATGTTGCCGAATGAGATGGAGTACGAGTCTCTTCGTGTTCGTAGCTTCGACGACGAGCATTACGACCAAGACAGAGTTGATGACCTAACCCGACTGGAGGAAGCCCGCGAAGCCGCATTGATTCAGTCGGCAAGGTATCTTCAAGGACTTCGGCGCTACCACAACCGCAATGTTCGGTCACGAGCCTTCATTGTTGGACACATGGTTCTGCGCAAGATTCAAACTACAAGAGATCGCCACAAGCTATCTCCACTATGGGAAGGGCCCTACATAATCGCTGAGGTGACTCGGCCAGGAGCATATCGTCTAAAATGTAAAGATGGGACCATGGTGGAGAACTCCTGGAACATTGAACATCTTCGTCGATATTATACTTAGGCATCTTTTTGTCTCTATGTTCTTCTCAACTGCCAACTTCAAGCAGGATGACCTCTTGGGTTGTCAGTCGGGGGCTATACGTATATCAATAAAGCATTATTTTCTTTGATAACTTGTTCATATTTAGTTTATCATTGTTTAGTGTTTTGGTTCGAGTCCAATAGATAAGGACTGAGAACTTTTTGTGGCCTAATCAAGCCTTGGCTTGGTGACAGTCGGACGAAAATTCTTAAGAAGTTATATATGAAGACTCGGATCAGGGCATTAACATAAATAAGCTACATATTTACAAGTCAACATTACAACAAGTTATCTACAACAAGACAGTTATCTCTGGAAGTTTTCGGCTACATCTACAGCTACCTTTTTCGTCGATTCCTGCGCTTCGTTTATAAGCTCCAGGGCTCGCTCATCTGTGGTGCCGTCTGCGAAGCCATCTCCTACAGAGTCCACATCTATCCGAGGATAGAGTGATTTCGTCTGCGCAAGAGCAAAGCCTGCACTCATGACGGCCACATCGGTGATATTCTCCATGTATTTCGCTGGTGCCGTCCTGAGCTTGTCGAAGACTTCAACAACATCCAATGAGCTTGTCTCGAGTCCATGCCTATATAGTGCTGACAGGATCGGCACGGCAGCATTGGCGATGTCATCCCTTACACTTTCAGCCCTTCGGACTTTTTCGGCGAAGATATCAAATTGTGCTTGGGATTTAATCTTATAGGCTACAAGAAAGATATGGTTATCAAAATATTCAAGACCCAGCGAGTTGCAGAGTGCTATCTTGGAAGCCTTACCTTCGAATTCTTCCAGGATTTTCTCGTTGTCAGACTCCAGCTTGGCTTTGTTGGTGCTTGTTTTCTTCAGCTGGGTCTTGAGGGAGTCAATTTTGGATAAATTTGCTACAACATGAAGGTTTGCAAGCATTAGGATCAAAACAGATTATATGCAAAGACAGAGCAAGTACAAAGGTGGTTTGGCTTACCTCCGATTGAACCACGGAGTTCCAAGTTCTCATCTCGGAGCTTCGCGATCTCTGCCTGCAAGACGACCTCTCGAGCTGCAGCTTCTTCTCGGGCGGCCTTGAGGTCTTGATGAACGTTTTCCAGAGAATTTACATGGGGGACCAGCTTCTCGAGAGCGTCTGATATGGCCATTGAGCGACAATATATTCTCTGCATAAGGAGATGAAGATAGTCAATCACACCAGACGACGATGACAAGACATGGAGGAATTATGCTTACATTCATTAGTCGGGTCGCTTCGTTGAGGCTGGCTACAAGCATGTTGCGTTCTTCATTTTCTTTTTGTTTATTTAACATGATGCCTTGCTTCACGCCTTCGGCATCGCGCCACTCGATCTTAATAGGAGGGACTGAGTCAGCTGGAGACTTCAGTCGGGCGATTTTCTCCTCTTCGGCTGATTGATCTAGAGAATATGAATGAAGAAAGAAGTGAGAAATATGATGAAGACAAGAGTCTGGCGATTATTGAGAGATTTACCTGTTTTAGGAGCCGGATCCTCGGATGATGTCTCTTGACCGCGTGGGCCCTGTGGATTTTTGTCCGGTTGGTTTCCAGTCGGGGCATCTTGATTGGCAGTCGGGGGCTATTCTTCTTCAGCCGACTGGTTTCTAGCTGGGAAGACTTGGCTGGCGGTCGGGGGCACAACCTCGGGAGCGTTTTTGCCTAAGGATTCTGCCCCAGGAGCATCCTCACTCGGGACAGGGTTTTGCGTTTTTGGTTCTGCAAGCCTTGGCTTTTTTGACGCTGTAGATGGATCTGTGGTTTCAGCCTGCCCGGTGGGATCTATATCTTGAGGTTTCCTGCAAGAAAGAAGATAGAGACAATTGAGTTGGAAGTGAAAAAGATTTTTAACAAGAAGCTGATTCTGGTTATGTGAGATACCTATTGGACCTCCTGATTTTAGGAGTGGACCTGGCTGTTGGTTTCGGAGGACTTATGTTAGATCGTGGAATCTGGACTTCTTCGTCATCCGAGTCGTCAACGACCAGTCTCCTTTTACTCGCCCGCCTGCTGATATCTTCGTCGGTGGCAGCCCTTTTCTCTTGAGGTTCAACCTTGATTTTGGGACCACCGGATGGTTTTTTGGCAGCAGGCCGAGTTGGCATATCGTTGTGATATACCTTGTATGGCTTGGAAATAATGAGAGCGTTTGCCTGCAAGTAGAGTTTTTGAGATATATTGAAGAATGTGTGCAAGATTGAAAGAGTTTTGAAGAGCCGAGTCAACTTACCGGAGGAGGAGGTCGGAACAAGTTGAACGGAGGAACTGGCATCTTGTGGCTGCGATCTACTGTGATTCCAGAGGAGAAAATCTTGTACATGCGAGTGCACAAGGCCTGGTAACTCAGAGCATCGCGGTCCTCCAGATTGGGGTCGCTTTCACCCTCATACTCGAATGTTGGCTTGGATCTTTCCTTGATGGGAGCTAGTCGGTTCTTGATAAAGTGCCGAGTAATTTGTTTTCCTTGGAGGCCTTTCTTCTTCATTTCAAGAATGTTAGCCAGGAGGTTATTCGCTTCTACCCAATCTTGGTTCTCCGGCATTGCGCTCCAGTTGGCTCTTTGGATCGGTGGAAGGCCGACGAAGTCGGGCAAACTGGGATGAGGGTTCGAGATATAGAACCAGTTTGCATGCCAGCCCTTGTTAGAGGATTTTAAGGGGAGAGAGAAGTAATCTCTACGGAGAGTTCCGCGAAGTTGGAAGCCAGCCCCACCAACAACGCAAGGGTCATCTTTGTTTGGGTGTGGCTTGACATAGAACATGCGGCGAAAAAGATTGAAATGGGCGAGGATGCCTAAGAAAGCTTCACATACATGAATGAAGATTGCAATGTGGAGTACAGAGTTGGGATTCAAGTGATAGATTTGAAGGCCGTAGTATTCGAGGATACCACGGAAGATATCAGAGGTGGGAAGACCGATCCACAGTAGAAGAAAGAGGTGAATACCACAATCTCACCGGTGTTTGGAGTGGGGAACTCCTCGCCGGACGCCGGACGCCAGCCGATGATTTCTTTAGTCGGAAGAACTCCGTTCTTCACCATTTCCTGCAAGGTTGATTCCTTCATGTCCGAAGTTGCCCATTGGTCAAAAGGGATTTCTCTCTCTTCCGCCATGGATGCGGGTTGGGTGAAGGTGGATCTAGCGCAGGAGATGGGGATTTTTTGAGGGGATGCTAGCAGTTGGATGCGGATGATGGATTGTGGTGGAACTTGAGTTCTTTGGTGGATGATTTTGCGTGAGCACGAGTTCTCGAATTCCTCAGCACGGCTGATGAACAGGAGCGCGAAAAGGGGAAAAATTTCGGGAAGATGAAGCGGCAGGGACGACTCTGGCGCTTTGAGAAAGATTTTAGGGTTTTTCGCTGGGTTTTCTCGCATTTGGGCCGAGCCCATGAGAAACTTGCGGCCCATCTTATGAGTACGGCTAGACATATGTCCATGAGGACTTAAGCAGATTTGCTCTGGCAATATACATATGTCTCATTGCCCGATGACTTAAAAATCCTTTCATACAGCAGTTACACAACTTGTTGAAGGTTGGTACGATGCAACTTGGAAGGTGACAAACAGTAAAATTTTTTGTAACTGTCCTGGTAACTTTTTTATAGGTTGCAGGAGCTGTTTGGTTTTTACAAAGCATTTGATTTTTTATTTATCAATGCTGATTTGCCACCTTGGTGTGCTCTTTTTCTCAAGACCAATATTATGGCAAGAGATATTTAATATTTTGGTCATATTTTTCAGATGACTTATAAATTTATTAACTCATATTTTCTATTCATGAGAATTGATTGAGCTGTATGTTCCGGGACGACTCGGGCACAACGACTCGGATAAGCATGAGCTTGCCGAATGCTCGGATTTTTTACCCCTGAGGGTCGGCTGAGTATTTTGTTCTGAGATGACTCGGGTAAATTGACTCGGATAAGCATGAGCTTGCCGAGTGCTTGGATTCATTATACACTATGCCTTGATTATAAGGTTATGTGTTATATGATTTTTTATGATTGCTTTTGGCTTGAGCTAGGCATTTATTTAACTCAAGAGAGTCTGATTATTATATTTCTTGACTATATGCTTAGTTTATTTAACTAAACACATAGTCGGGGGCTACACCTAATTAGGTGCATCAGTTGATGCACCTAAATTTTTATGTTTGAAATTTTTTGAATTGATTTCAGCCCTTCACAGTCTTTATTTTATGATAAAGCACTCGGGAGACTCAGGCAGAGATGATGGAGGCGCTCGGCAGTAGAAGCACTCGGCTAAGAAGTCACTCGGCCGCGTGTTATTTGAGTTCGAGGCAAAATTATCTCATCGACTGCGAAGGTCTTGGGGGCTACTGTGGAGATTATGGGTACCGGATACCCTCACGGCTAGCTTATCCGACTTACCATAGGGGATAGGTTATGACTCATGATTATGTAAACTGGCTAAGACTTGGGTATTACGTTACCGTTGAGATAAGGTAACGGCCCATAGTCTATAGTTGGTAAGATTAAGGAGTCCGACTTAGAATAGAATAGGTCTCCGACTTGTAAACCCACCCTCCGGGGCTATATAGGGGGGTAGGGCGTCCCTTAAGGGGCATAAGAAAAATACACGGACAAATAGAAAACTTGCTAGAGCCCCTATTGAAAGAGATCAAGAGATCAATAAACACTCGGCGGATCGAATCCCCGGAACAGGAGTAGGGTATTACCTCTCGTAAGAGAGGGCCTGAACCTGTCTAAACCTTTGTCCCGACTAACCCATTGTGTTTGGCACTTGACTGCTACCCCCAGATTGATATTGCCGAAACCAAGTTTCGACAGAGATCGGCTCTAAGAAATGACGCGAAACCAGAGCAGAGGCTATGGCGTGTTGGGGTGAGTCGGGAACGCAAGAAAGATGACAACGACGATGACCAGACGGATGGCGGTGAAGGTGTCTTCTCGGCGGCCGGCAAGAAGATGAGGGCGAGGAGGATGACGAGGAGCTCTTCCCCTGTGGTTTCTTGGCGCTGGGATGAAGTGTGAGTTGAGAGAGATCAGCTAGGAGCATTGAAGTCGAAGGAAGAAGAGAGAAGCGGTGCCACGACATGAGCTACGTGTCAGCCATCCCTTTTGAATGTCTCCTGTGGGTCCCACGCGAATTTGGTGTGCACCAAGGGTGGAGCTAGCCCAGGGACAATGACATGTGGGCCCAGGTCATGGTGGTCTATGCATTTGAGAGAGAGATTATGCATTTGAGAGAGAGATGGGTGAGGAACAGAGTTAACTTCTGTTTTAGTAATTTTCAGGAATTTTCAGAAATTTTCAATCTCGCCTTTTTGGTTAAATAGTTTGAACTAGTTAGAAAAATGCAAAAATTATGTGGTTTGGTGTGGAGATACCTTGAGTTACCTAGTTTCCATTTTTCAAAGTTTCACTCAAAAATTTGAAATATTTTAATTCTGGCAAAAAGATGAAAAGGGGTATGCTGAGACATAAATTGAATTTTAAAAAGGTCAACACTAAGTGTAAAAATTCTATAAAAAATATATTAAATATTGATAAATAATCTAGTATTTGAATAAATTATAAAATCTATACCATTCTGTTCAACTTAATGCACTAATAGATGTTGGTTCAATTTGCCGACTAGGATTTTGTTTTATTTCCAAAATTTATTTGAATGTATAAGCTAATGCAAATAATTAAATATGTAACCTACAAATAGAGATAAGAAATTCCTAAATACCTTGTATATAAAACTTAGGGTTGTGACATCCCAGCGGTCAGTGAGACGGCTCACGTGAACCGGGTTTACGTGAGGTGGGAGGATCGTGGGTAGAGGGGAAGGTCCACGGGCTCAGCCCTTGTGGTGGACTGAGCGATGGGCCCACCGGTCAGCGACTTGGCGCATGTGGACCAGGCACCTAAATGGTTAAGGAAAGGTGGGTCCCACATGTAAGTGACTTGGATGTTAAGAGGAGGTTTAATTAGAAATTATGTTTGGTGGGGCCCATCTGTCAACGAGACATTAAAGGGGGATTAGGAGGAGGATTATTGTGCGGGTTGACTCAAGAAATCATGGGGCCCACGTGGGTCCCACATGTTGGTGTCTTCCTCTCTGCCTCTCTTTTTTTCTTTCTCCTCTCCCTCTCGATTCTTCCTCCTTCCTTCTCTCACTCTATCCGATCCCCTCTCTCTGATGCATACGCTCAAGCGGGAGAGGCCGGGCAAGGCGATGCTGACGATGGTGAGGAGTGGAGGAGGACTAGCGGTACGAGGAGGAGGTTTCTGTGGGACGGTGCTTGACTTGGCGCGACGGCGGTAGCAGTGGCTCTCCGGCCAGGCGAAGACGAAGACGGATGTGGGACTCTGCAGATGGAGCCCTAGGTCCAAGAGAACGACGATAGGCGGTGGTATGGGTGGTGGCGGTTGATGGTGGAGCAATGGGGGAAGACGACAAGGTAGCGGCGGTCGGGGTTGGTACCAAGCGGCCGTCGGCAGCGGCGCATCGGTCCGAAGGCCGCAACGTCCACAAGGCGCTCGTCCGCGCGCCTCAGGCCAACGAGGTGGAGTGTGAAGGTGGTGCCGACGATTGAAAGAGCAAAGGGTGGAGGACGACAGCGTGGCAGCTTTTATTGCCGCTTCTGGTGGATAGCAACGGAAGCGGGGTGGCTTCGGGGAGAAGGATGGAGGCAGGGTGGTACAAGGGCGAGGGCAGTGGTGGTTTGGCGGGCGTGGGCTCGGCTCATTCTTTCGGTGTGGACCAGCGACTGCGGTGGCTGGAGCGCATGGGGCAAAGCAGTGGGCTGGGTGTAGCGGCGCAGGCGCAGCACAGACGTCGGGGAATTAAAAAGGGTGGGCGCGGAAGTCGTCGGGCAGCAGTGGGCATGGCGTGAACAGCGGAGAAGAGGGCGCAGGCAGGGCGGGATGGCGCACAACCATGGTTGGATGGCGTCGGGCTGGTCCACATGGACAACGCCGAGCACGAGAGTCGTCGCGGCCGGACCCGCATGGCTGGCAGGAAGTGCGGCAGTGAGGGAGGAGTGCGTCTGGGACTCGTCGTAATCCGGCACGGCGTGGCGCGGGCTCGGCCTACTAGCACGGTGCACGGTTTGGTGAGCTGGGGCAAGGCGGTGCACGGCACTATGCGTGCGGTGCTGGGCGGCTCAGTGCGTCACGTGGGGGGGGGGGGTTCTTGATGCGGTCCATGGCAGGTGGCGGGCGGACGTGCTGGTGGGTGAAGCGGCTTGGGCTAGCGAGGCTGTGTCAGCCTAGTAGGGGGTCGAGGGAGTGCTAGGCTGGCCTGGAGTGAACAGGGACCTTTGATAATTTGCTAGGGAGTTTGTAAACTGGAATGTTGTTTGTAATTGAAAATTGTAAATTGGCTATTAGTAGGACATTTGATTTGTTTCAATTTGTAACTGGACTGGTTGACTGGACTTTTTGAAATCAAATTGATTACTTTAATGCTCAAGGACTAGCTATAGAATTTTCTAGAAAATTGTTTGGGTGGAAGGATTGTATTTGAACCGAGATTTAGAATTGTCGTCCGATTTTGACTTTCACTAGAGGTTTTAGGGTTTCGAAGGAAGAGATTATTTTGAATACAGTTGAGATTAACGGAGACGGACTTGAGGGAAAGGGATTCGAATAAACGAAATCGGACGCTAGATCCAACTTCGGCATTCAAAAGACCCAAGCGAAGGGTACGATATTGTACCAGTTAGGGTGGGCGATGGGACTTTGTTTAACCTAAACAAAGCATGATTAAAGGAATTGATAGGGAATGGAGGGGACAAAGGAAAGACATCAAACGGAGGGGTGTTCCTGGATACTAGATTAAACCTTGGGAAAAGGTTTAGCATAGATGGAGGATCGAACTGCAAAATTTGAATCCCAGGGTCATTTAGTTTTGGAGAAGTTTGGGCAGGATTTGTAGTTTATGAGAATTGATTTAATCGAGATCTTTAGCACCAAAACTAGATATATTCAAAGAACCAAAAGTTTTAATAGCCGGGCTGGGCTAGGCCCTTCAAGGGGGAATACGAGACTTTTCTGAAAATCCATTTTAAAGTAAACTCTTAAGAATGTAATTTACGAATAGGATTTTGATACATAATTTTCACTAGGCTTTGTTTGCAAGGTAATTCCAAAGGACTTAATCCTGAAAAAGGGTTTTCAGAAAATACTCAAAACTAGCTTTTATTTGCAAAATAGTTTCTTAGGGAATTAAACCTAACAACGGTTTTCTCCAAATATTTAACAATTAATTCTATTTGTAAACTAATGCATTAAAGAGGCTTTGATTCATAGGAAAGGGTTCTTAGGAAGATAGTTGGCATTCACAAATATTTTCTTAATTAACATATTCCATAATCATGGTTCTTTCAACAAATAATATTTTGAAATCAAAATATAATTATATTCTTAGACTTTCATCATTTTGGCCCAAGCACAATAGGAAAAGGAAAATAAGATCCAATAAACTCCAGCATGAGCGAAATTTGAAAAAGATTTTTGATCATTCCAAATTTTGTTTTCGTAATTTAAATCCAAAATTTTCAGGGTGTTACAAACCTACCCCCTTGAAAATAATCGTGTCCCCATGATTACTTAGGGGTTAGAAAGGAGAGAGGTAACCATACCTCAGGGGGTTCTTCCTGCTCCCCAACAGGGATTTTCTGGAACAGAAGTTTTCAGACATCGTTTTTGGAATATTCCTGATGAAACAAAGAGGATATGATTTACTGAACACCAAATTGCGAGGGGGTAGTTGTGGGGTCAGAGAAAATGCTTCGATCAGGATGCTTTGATAATCTTGGACTTCTTTAGTGTTCACACGCCTTCTGGTGATGGATGTCATTGGGATTTGTAGGGATGCGCGTAATGTAGCAGTTGTAGTCATGCCGCGATCGGATGTTGCGGCAATATCTTGTGTCCTCTGCAGGGGTTTTGGCGGTCATCTAGTTGCTCGGTCCACACATACATAGGTTTACCACTAAATTTCCCATTGCCTTGTGCCCTTGGGTTTCCATTTAATTGGGCGTGCCTTTATTTAAACAAGAGTGGGAGGGGGTCAGTTTCGTCTCCTGGGCTTACTGTTGTGACGAGTGGAGGGTGAATGGACACGGAGTAGCTTGAGTGAGGAGAGGATGGAGTGGAGGTCTGGCGTCGGAGGCAACGGAGGTGGCGGCGAGCGAGGTGCTGTCGGTCGCGGTGCCACAGGCGGTGCGGAGCGAGGTGTCGCCGATGGGGACGGACTTCATCGAAGGTCTGGGCCGGCGGTTGTGGAGCCTGAGATGCGGCGGCAAGCTTTTCTGCCAGCAACAGGCAAAGTCGTCGTCGACGGCGGTGCTCGAATGATGGTGATGCCGGGGCGATGTTGATGGGGCCACCTTTTGGCGGGACTGGCCACCGTTTGGTGCTGGATGTGGGTGGGTATGCGGTCCGTTGGAGCGGCTACTTGTACCTTCTTGGCTTGGGTGGTTTACCCGGTGGTCCTCCTCTGGGAACTGTGGCGCAACCTGGCAGAGGACGGCCACTCTGATTACCTTTGTGAAGCGGTTTGTCTACTTATAGTGTAGGCACCTATCGTCTTCCTATCTTTTCTAGGAGTATTGATAGATTAGGTGGTTGGTGCTGTAGTTGTTAGATCCGGGTGTGCATCCCTTATGTACCAACCCTGCAGGTTATTGTCTGAAATCTTTTGCTTTTGTGTCAGGAGTATGGTTAACTCTGGTTTGGACTTGTGCTTGATTCAAATTGTCTTTTGATAGGGTTTGACTACTAGCGAAGTTGCAGGAAGAGGTCGGGTGCTAGTGTTGTCACTTGTATCCCGATTGTATCTCTTGCAAAAACACATGGATCTAGTCTTGAGGAGTACTTAGATCTATCTGTGTGGATGACACATGGGATGTGTATTCGGGGTTATTGGGATTAACTCGATTACAATGATGGGGTAGTTTTGAAAGTACTGTTAGGGGTTGCAACCTGGATTGCCTTAACTCAAAGTTTGGTTTCTGGGTGGCCATATATCTTGTTGAATTTGTAAGGATGGGTCTCCTAATGTATTAGGATGGTCCCGATAAGAATAAAGCGGACCACTTTGGTTAATCGGGCCATGGTTACCTAAATCGAATCACATCCAGATATTGACTTGGCAATCAAATCATGAATTTTATGCCGATTGTATTAGACTTCCACTTAGGCATTGCTAGTGGTCGCAATAGCCTATTAGGACACTGATATTTTGTCTAGACTAACTGGCATACCTTGTATCTTGCAGCATGCACTGTCATATCCGTTTCTCATCCTAACCCACCAATAGCATTTCTTCAAGTCATGTTACTTCTTTGTGCTCCTCGGTGATGTGATTAAACTGGGCTAGAGGCTTAAGGGAATTTAGCTTATGGAGATCATTTGGAGCAGGTACAGACAATTTGTTCTTTGTGTCATAGCACACCTTGCATGGTCTATCCTGACTTCAAGAGCCTTTCCAACATCATTCATTGCATAATTCTACCATCTTTCAAGTCGTGCTTCTGGGCATACTAGATTTGTCCAGGTAGTTTTGGCTGTTTCTCAGGTTTTGCCAATCTATCTCGCAAGGTTGTGGTGAGGTTTAGGTAACCTGTGCCAGCTTATAGACCGGGTGGCCACTGACCAGGGGATAGGAATTTGTGAATTGGATTTCGACTTAAGGCGTCGACTGCCACCTTTGCCATGGGTGGTAGTAATCCTGAGGTCATAATCTCTGGTCAACTCTAACCATTCTCTTTGTCTTAGGTCCATTTTGTCCAGCAATGATGCATTTGGATACTTGTGATCAAAGCTTCAGCCTCAGTGCATCCTAACCAAGTGATGCCATCCGGATTTTTGATGCACGAGCCACTAATGGTAATTCCGAGTTATGAGTGAGGCAGTTTCGCCCATGCCCCTGATTTGGCGAGGCTCATAAGCACATCATGAGCCTTGCATCGATGCATTCCCCTAGACTCGGGAACTTTTCTGGATGTCGGATAAAACAAGAACTGGACAGGGGTTAAATTATTCCTTGATTTGCCAAAATTGCTTGGCATGGGTCTATCCACTTAATTCCATTTTCCTCTTGGGTAATTGGATCATAGGGCGTACAACTTTGGCAAATCCTTTAATGACCTTCAGTAGTATCATGTCCAACCTAGATAATCCCTTACTTTGGCCGGCTTTTGAGGCTACTTGTCCTAACACTGCTTCCATTTTGGGTCTATTTCAGCATCTCCTGCAGACATGAGATGTCCTAAAAGTGCACCACCTCAAGCCAGAATTCACCTTTGTTGTAATTGAGGTACAACTGGTGCTTTCTAAGCTTGTCAAATCCTAACCTCACGTGTTCTCCTGAATCGGTTTCAATCCTTGAGTAATTCAGGGAAAACGATCGGGTATGCAGATGCCCCTTCCTCAGCAGATGCAAGCAATGTCTTTTGCTGCTGATGGCTAATTTATGGGTTTTGTACGGATCCTCACTAGGCCTTTCTCCTTGTGGTTAAAAGAGATTTCGTTTCTAGTGTAGTAATTATGACTTAATTCTCACTTAACCAATCCATGGTGAGGGTAATGTCTAGGGTCTGGGAGGGAGGAACCATAAGATTGCTATAGAAGAATACTCCTTTCATTTTGATAGGAATTTGATCACACTTATTGTCAGCTTAAGATTTTTCCACATGAAAGGTAGAAAAGTTCTTCTTAGAGAGTGTGGGTAGCCTTTGTTGATATGAGACAATGCAGGGCTCTGAGGTTGAACAGGCTGAGTGTAGTTATGGAATTGATAGGGAATGTGCCCATAGGAATGCCTTGGTTATTTAGGTACTCTTGGCATGAACTTGGTCCACTTGCCCACATCCAATCGATGCCAAATTCCTTGCCTTAGCTAGGAATGCTGGTTAGATCAGGCACAATTGGTGTATCAGTCCTACAGATTGGGATATGGCCAAGCAAGAGGCTGGTAGGTGTGTTCTAACATCATGGGAAACCTCTAGCGAAGTACCCGCTTCGCTTCATATGTGAAGTACTCCAGGTTAGTCTTGTCTGACACTAGGGACTTGAACTCAGGGTGTGCAATTCAAGATCTCAGTGTTGGTGACATGTCCTAGAGGCAATCATAAAGATGATTGTATCAATACTATGTTTACATCTTTGTTATACGTTGTTCCTTGAAATAGATAACTTATTATTGATCAATGAATATGTGATTCGTTCATGAGACTATTTATGTTGTATGTTACTATTTCTAAAGGATCTCTAATCAAATATCATATATGGAACAAATATGGTTCAATGATCAGCGCATTCATTGATTGATGATTATGTCTCATGGATTATGGTATGGAGATACCAAATTAATAATGTGGACACATGTTAGGGAATATGTTGTTGGATAGACTCAACATGAGACACTGCAAGAGCTATATGTGATGTGCCATCAGTGGTCTCATATTAGTATTGGTGTGGAATCCTTAGACCTAAGACTATCATGGTTCCCACCATGTGTAGTAGCTTGCTTAGAGGCTGCTAAACACTACTCCGTAACTGGGTTGTTATAAAAGTAGTTTTCGGATATGCTATGAAACATGTAGTGGGATATCAATAATCAAGATGGAATTTGCCCCTCCCTTGGAGAGATATCTCTCGGTCCCTCGACATTATAGATTATGGAAGTGCATGGCCATGCCAAAAGTGATTGAGGAGTCAATGGCAGGTTAAATAAACTAATACAGGATCAAGTGAATGATTAAGCTATTAAAGGATAGCACATTTCTAGTCTTGAGCTTAATCAATATCGTGAGGCACTATTGACACTATCGTGCACAGGGTTTATACAAGTATACACTAGAGGTTTGGCCGATATAATCTTTATGTATGCCCGGTGGGTCAATATGTTCTACTAGGGACCGCTATTGACACGTGGACCGAAAAGGAGTTTTCGTGTTGCAGCCGTGTGTACATGAACCTACAGGGTCGAACACTTAACGGGATGTAATAAAGGGATTGGATGGAGATCCAATATTTGCTCAATTAGGATAGAAATCCGAGTAGGACTCCTATGGGCTTCGGAGGCCTAGTTATGGATCTTATATATATATATATCCTTCAGGTGATGAGGTTGGTTGTGATAGAGAAACCTTAGCCGTCACTCCCCTCCCAAGCAAAACCCTAGCTGCACATGGGCGCTAGCACGCCCGTGCGACGTGTTCCATCCCTGGACGTGTGGATACCGGTAGAGACGCTGCTGGTTTGCGGTGCTGATCCGCGTGAGAGCACGGTGGAGCGTACGCACGAGGAGGAGAAGATCGGGTTGCTGCAATCTACTACTTACTCTACATCGACGCGCGCTACATCGCCAACGTTCCTTCGGCTTCTTAGCACCTACTTTCGCTGCATAGCACGTTGAGTGGTAATGATCTATGATCTCGTACTTGCATGGTTCCTGGTTTGTGCAATAGAAAAATTTTGATTTATGCTATCGTAGCCTATGCGTATCCCAACAGTGATATCAGAGGCATCTTGTATAGTTTGTGATTTGGATATAAGTATATAGTAGATGAGATCTATTACATGTTAGATGAGTTATCTACTTGGTCGGACCATGAGATGGATCGACAAGCACATGGGTTAATGAGATTAATCAGTATTGGGGTTTGGTGACTTCATTAGATTGTCTGGTATTCACCACTACAATTGGTCTTATCGGATCGTCCGATGTCCGCTAGAACCGTACGCAATGAGAAAAAGTGAGACAATGAGATTGACTCATTTTCGGCGTAATTTAGTTACGCCGTTAAGGTTTTCACATGACGAATCATAGATGAGATCTATGTACCCCGTGACCTTTTCAGGGCGCTACCCTGAAACCGGCGGGGGACCGCCGTGTGCGTCATCCCTTAGATTTCGCTTGGGGTTTGTTTCATGGATAGTGCAATTCAGTCTAATGTACTAACATATGATATCTATCTATCTTGCTTTATTATCGTTGTATATTTGATATGATAATATGGTAGGATAGATTCCCTAAGAAAAATTAAGTGTAATTAATGTCCTTCCAATAATTGCAGCTATCATGGTTGTGATCATCAGTGATGGGTCTGCCATAGCAGAGTGTCACTGGTTATCATGATGAGATAATATGGACGTTAGACATCTATATGCACAGATTGTTGGTTTACTTGGCAAGGTTATCAAAATGGTTTTGGACCTTGGGGCATAGGTTGGGTTGGTACATGAAGATGTCACCCGACAGCACGAGAGTCACATAGGATGTGATTAGCAAGGCGTTGCTTACCTTTTTTGCTAGTTGTCTACCTGTGATGTCAAAGCTCACTAGATACTAATAAAATGAGGATCTTGATTCACTATGTTGCTAGAGGGAACTTTGTTGCAAAGTACATAGTGGGAGTATCTTTTGTTAAATTGTTTGATGAAAGATGGTGCTGATTTTGCATATATATATATATTTCCTATTGTAGATCATGGCAGCTCCCGCATCATCCAATTTTAACTTGCGGTCTATTCTTGAGAAAGACAAGTTGAATGGAACAAATTTCATGGACTGGTATCGCAACCTGAGAATTGTTCTCAGGTAGGAGCGCAAAGAGTTTGTGCTTGAAGAGTCTTTTCCAGAAGACTTGCCCAACAATGCTACTGCTACTCAGTGTAGGGGGCATGAAAGGGACATAATGACTATCTGGATATGAGTTGTGTCATGCTTGCTACTACTTCTCCTGAGCTTCAGAGGCAATATGAGACATTGGATGCTCATAGTATAATCACAGGACTGTGTAGCATGTTTGAGAACCAAGCAAGAGCTGAGAGGTTCAATACCTCAAAGTCCTTGTTTGCGTGCAGGCTTAAAGAGGGTAATCCAATTAGCCCAAATGTGATCAAAATGATTGGTTACATTGAGAGTCTGAAAAAGCTTGGTTTTCCCCTTAGCTAAAAGTTGGCTACTGATTTGATTCTCCAGTCGCTTCCTCCCAGTTTTGAACCATTAATGAACAACATGAGCAAGACCTTGGCCGAATTGCATGGGATGCTAAAGGGTGCTGAGGAGAGCATCCAGAAAAACTTCAACCACGTGATGGTCATTCATAAGCGCAAGGCCAACAACAAGAAGGTTGGTCAAAAGAGAAAGCTAAACTCCGATGAGATCGCGAGTACTAGCAACTCTAAGACCAAGGTTCAAAAGACCAGGCCCGCTAAGAATGCAGAGTGTTTCTTTTGAAAGGAAACAGGTCATTGGAAGAGAAATTGTAAGAAATACCTAGAGTAGCTCAAGCAGAAGCAGCAGGATGGAAAGAGTTCCACCTCAGGTATTAATGTTATAAAAATTAATCTTGCTACTTCCTCTACTGATTCTTGGGTATTTGACACCGGTTTAGTTGCTCACATATGCAAGTCATTGCATGGGCTGAAAATAAGTAGGAACTTGGCAAGAAACGAAGTGGCCATTCGCGTGGGCAATGGAGCAAGAGTTGTTGCTGTTGCGGTTGGCATTATGCCGTTATCTTTACCATCAGGATTAGTTTTGGAATTAAATAATTGCTATTGTGTTCTAGCTTTGTGTAAAAACATTATCTCTGCTTTTTGTTTGCAACCAGAGGGCTATGGTTTTAGATTAGTGGACAATGGTTATTCAGTCTATTATTATGACATTTTCTATTTTCATGCACCCATGATGAATGGTTTGTACACTGTGAATCTTGACGGATGTTCAGTCTATAACATTAATGCGAAAATGTAACGTCCTAATGATTTAAATCCCACCTTTATTTGGCATTGTCGCTTAGGTCATATAAATGAGAGACGCATGGAGAAGCTCCATAGAGATGGACTTCTACACTCTTTTGATTTTGAATCATTTGAGACATGTAAATCTTGTTTACTTGGCACAATGACAAAGACGCCTTTCACGGGTCAAAGTGAAAGGGCAAGTGAGCTATTGGCACTAGTACATACTGATGTATGTGGACCAATGAGCTCAACGGCCAGAGGTGGTTTTGGGTACTTCATTATATTCACCGATGATTTTAGTAGATATGGATATATCTACTTAATGAGGCATAAGTCTGAATCCTTTGAAAAGTTCAAGGAATTTTAGAATGAGGTACAAAATCATTTAGGCAAGACAATCAAGTTACTACGATCTGATCGTAGAGGAGAATACTTGAGCCTTGAATTTGACAATCATCTGTAGAAGTGTGGAATTGTTCCATTACTCACTCCGCCAGGAACACCTCAATGGAATGGGATGTCTGAATAGAGGAATCGTACATTGTTGGACATGGTGTGATCAATGATGAGCCAAACTGATCTCCCATTAAGCTTTTGAGGTTACGCTCTAGAGATAGCAGCATGCATACTAAACATTGTTCTATCAAAATCTATGGACAAGACACGATATGAGATATGGACAGGGAAGCATCCCAGTTTGTCTTTCCTAAAAATTTGGGGATGTGAGGCTTTTGTAAAACGTTTACAATCAGAGAAACTCACACCTAAATCAAATAAATGCTTCTTTGTGGGATATCCTAAGGAAACGAAAGGATATTATTTCTATAATCGGGAAGAAGACAAAGTGTTTGTTGCCCGACACGATGTTTTCTTGGAGAAAGAGTTTCTTTCAAGAAAAGATAGTGGGTGCATGGTGCGACTCGAAGAAATTCAGGAATCACCAGAAAATGTTTCAACTTCCACGCAACCACAATAGATTGGGCAAGATGTTGTTCAATAGGTTGAACAAGTTGTTGTTGAACCAGTTATGCAAGCACTGGCTTCATGAAGGTTTGAAAGGATACAGCGTACACCTGTAAGGTACGCATTGATAACCACAAGACAATGTGATATATTGTTATTAGATAACGATGAACCTACAACCTATGAGGAAGCGATGGTGGGACCAGACTCTGAGAAATGGCTTAGAGCTATGAGATCTGAAATAGAGTCCATGCATGACAACAAAGTTTGGAACTTGGTCGATCCACCTGATGGTGTAAAAGCCATCGAGTGCAAATGGGTCTTTAAGAAAAAGACAGGTGTAGATGAAAATGTTCACATCTACAAGGCACGATTGGTGGCGAAAGGTTTCAGACAAATTCAAGGTGTTGACTATGATGAGACTTTCTCACCTGTCATCATGCTAAAGTCTATTCAGATTATTCTAGCGCTTGCTGACTATTTTGATTATGAGATATGGCAGATGGATGTCAAAACAGCTTTCCTCAATGGAAATCTAGATAAGGATGTGTACATGACACAATCCAGGGGATTTGTCGATCCACAATCAGCTAAAAAAATATGCAAGTTGCTTAAATCCATTTGTGGGTTGAAGCAAGCATCTCGGAGTTGGAATATTTGTTTTGACGATGTAGTCAAGGCATTGGGCTTTGTCAAAAATGAAGTAGAGCCTTGTGTATACAAGAAGAATAGTGGGAGCGCACTGGTGTTTCTAATCCTATATGTAGATGACATATTGCTGATTGGGAATGACATTCCTATGCTTGAATCCGTTAAGACATCATTGAAGAAAAGTTTTTCAATGAAGGACTTGGGGGAGGCAGCATATATTCTGGCATAAGGATCTATAGAGATAGATCAAAGAGGCTAATTGGATTAAGCTAGAATACATATATTGACAAGGTGTTGAAAAGGTTCAACATGCAAGATTCCAAGAAATGTTTCTTGCCAAGAATCAGTGTCCTCAAATGACTGATGAGTGAAACAAGATGAATGTGATTCCATATGTTTCAGCTATTGGGTCTGTCATGTATGCCATGTTATGTACACGCCCAGATGTTTCATACGCAATTAGTGCAACAAGCCGATACTAATCAGATCCAGGTGAGAGTCACTGGATAGCTGTAAAAAATATCCTAAAGTACTTGAGAAGAACTAAGCATATGTTCCTAGTCTATGGAGGAGAGGAAAAGCTCATTGTAAATGGTTACATCGATGCAAGCTTCCAAACTGACAAAGACGACTTTAGATCGCAGTCTGGATTTATGTTCTGCCTAAATGACGACGCTGTGAGCTGGAAGAGTTCAAGCAAGATACAGTTGCCGACTCTACAACAGAAGTCGAGTACATTGCTGCTTCTGAAGCGGCAAAGGAAGCTGTTTGGATAAAGAAATTTGTTTCTCGACTGGGTGTGATGACTAATGCTCTCAGTCCTGTGGACCTCTATTGCGATAATAGTAGGGCCATTGCGCAAGCCAAGGAGCCTAGATCACATCAAAAGTCCAAAGACATTTTACGGCGGTATCATCTCATTCACAAAATAGATAACTTATTATTGATCAATGAATATGTGATTCATTCATAAGACTATTTATGTTGTATGTTACTATTTCTAAAGGATCCCTGATCAAATATCATATATGGAACAAATATGGTTCAATGATCAGTGCATTCATTGATTGATGATCATGTCTCATGGATCATGATATGAAGATACCAAATTAATAATGTGGACACATGTTGGGGAACATTTTGTTTGATAGACCCAACATGAGACACTGCAAGAGCTATATGTGATGTGTCATCAGTGGTCTCATATTAGTGTTGGTGTAGAATTCTTAGACCTGAGATTATCATGGTTTCCAACATGTGTAGTAGCTTGCTTAGGGGCTGTTAAACACTACTCCGTAACTGGGTAGTTATAAAAGTAGTTTTCGGACATGCTATGAAACATGTAGTGGGACATGAATAATCAAGATGAGATTTGCCCCTTCCTTGGAGAGATATCTCTGGGCCCCTCGATGTTACAGATTATGAAAGTGCATGGCCATGCCAAAAGTGATTCAGGAGTCAATCGCAGGTTAAATAATCTGTTACAGGATCGAGTGAATTATTGAGCTATTAAAGGATGGCACATATCTAGTCTTGAGCATAATCGATATCGTGAGGCAAAGGGGTTCATACAAGTATACACTAGTGGTTCAGCCGATATGATCTTTATGTACGTCAGGTAGGTCAATATGTTTTGCTAGGGGCCGCTGCTGACACGTGGACCAAAAAGGAGTTTTTGGGTTGTGGCCGAGTGTACATGAACCTATAGGATCACACACTTAACGGGCCAGAATAAAGGGATTGGATGGAGATCCAATATTTGCTCAATTTCGATAGAAATCCAAGTAGGACTCCTATGGGCTTCGGAGGCCCAGTTATGGATCCTATATATATCCTTTAGGTGATGAGGCTGGTCGTGATAGAGAAACCCTAGCCGTCACTCCCCTCCCGAGCAAAACCCTAGCCACACACGGGTGCTAGCACGCCCGTGCGACGTGTTCCATCCCTGGACGTGTGGATACCTGTTGAGGCGCCGCTGGTCTGCGGTGCTGATTGGTGTGAGAGCACGGCGGGGCGTACGCACGAGGAGGAGAAGATCGGGTTGCTGCGATCTACTACTTCCTCTACATCGACGCGCGCTACGTCACCAACATTTCTTCGGCTTCTTAGCACCTACTTCTGCTGTATAGCGCGTCGAGTGGTAACGATCTATGATCTCGTACTTGCATGGTTCCTGGTTTGCGCAATAGAAAAATTTTGATCTATGTTATCGTAACCTATGTGTATCCCAACACTCAGGGCACTATAGGAGCTGCAATTGCTGCAGCAACCACTGAGATGCAAGTGAGTGCCATGTAAATGGCTTTCAAATTGATCACATGGCACTCCTGGTCCTGACCTCGAGTTGTTGCTTGTTCTTCAAGGAGTCTAGCCTATAGTTCCTGTTGGTCTCCCTTGTCATGTGGCTAGCTTTTGTACTATGGGCGTTGCAAATTATGCTCTAAAAACTGGTGTGGTCTTGAATGAGCAACAACCCATACAGAGCATTCTTCAATCCCCCATAGAACTTATCACTCCTTTCTTCATCATCTAGTGTGTTCTAGTGGAGCATGACATGCCAACCGAATGAATCAACTTTGGTATCCTTGCACGTCCATGTCGTCCTACGTTTGTGCCTCGAACTCGTGTCCCTTAATCTTCATTTCTGCTTTCGGCACCAAGTTTTCATGAAAAACTTTTATGAATTCATCCCAACTGGGATCCTTAGCACCTCTTCCTAAGGATGCCTGACAGGTTTCCTACTTGTCATTAGCTGGACTGCTTAGTTGACTGGTGGCAAGCTTGTCCTTGTCTCTATCCCAGACGCAAATGAACTCCATGTTCCTCTTAATCTTTTGTAGTCAGTCTTTAGCTTCAAATGGTCCTATAGCTTCAGAGACCACCGATGGCTGGATCCTCACGAACCTTTCGTTGTTGGGGCTAGATGTGGTTGACTCGTGCTGCCTAGGTACCAGCGACAGCTGCACCAACCTAAACAGCTAGTTCACCACGACGGGTTGCAGCCTTCATCTGGACCATGGTCCGTAGCAGCCGATCCTGGGTAGCCACTATATCAGCTATTATCGGATGGTGACGGGGGTAGAGGGGGGTGTTGTTTGTTTTTCGACTTGGGTGGTACCAGATTCAGAAGCTCAGTTGTTCACCAGCAAGAAGAGAAGGATAAGAATTTGAGCTTAGGAGAGTAGGCTACTTATTAGGGAGTTTTAATTGTTCAGGTGATGTGTAGCATGCACTTTGTTTAACATAAAGGAGATAAGCAACTAGCACACAACTACTGCCCAAAAGCGGGCTGCTACACAACAAGGAAAGCAATACACAAACGATGGGTTGCTACCCTTATTACGAGAACTAGCAATAAGGAGCGGCTTTATGCACAATTCATTGCCTACGACACACATCTATGGTCATTAGTTAGACTAGTTATAGGTTCAGGTGGTCCTAGCATACCATCTATCTCTTCAACCATAATCCTTATAGTCTGTATAGGAGTGTTTGGAAAGTCGGGGATGGATTAACATTTATCAAAAGATATTTTCAGTAATCCTTGAGAAGGGAATGCAGTAAGAGGCTAGGGTTTTATAAAATAGTTTTTGCAAATATATGGCTTAATGGTATCAGACCGCAATTGGACGATCCTAGGTTTCATGGGTGGGTGCAAGGGTCCAAAGGTCCTGTAGTTGTCTCGCTCTGATACCAACCCTATCGACCTCCGGCTTCGTAAACAGGAAACCACATGTGTTTACAATAGAATTCCCTTTGAAACACTCTGAAATTTCGACAAATAAAATTGAAACCCAAAATTGAGTACTTTTAAAAACTTTTGGATAAATTGCATCATGCCGATGTTATTAATCACTTCGTTGCAAATATCTTGTGCCAAATAAAATAATTATGTTGGACCAATATGTTGTGAAAGCAAATAAATACTAAAACCCCAAAATTTAGGAAATTATGAAATCTATTATAAATCTTAATATTGATCATTATTAATTTTGGACAAAATTCATATTTTAGAATACTTGATATTGTAGACCAATGCTTTGATGAAAGTACAAATTAAATTATTTATTCCCCTCAATTTTCAGAGTCAAACCCTAGTATGGAATTTTTTTCTGCCGTGCACTATTCATTGCACGCCAGTGCTCGACTCGGGCCTAACCCGGCCAAACACCCAGCACTACACCTCTCCGGTCACACCGTGCCACCCACGATTGGGCACGCCCTCCCTGCTGCCCCACACTGCACCTAGTAGAGCCGCGTACCGTGCCGCACCCGCGCGTGGGCCCCGGCTGTGGAAACTGTCCCCAACCATGCCGCCACGCACGCCGGCGTCATCGCCATCTCCATCGCGTGTCGCCTCGACACTGAGGGGTAACGACTGCCATGCCGTCCCTCATCAGCCGCTACACCAAAGCTGGCAGCCCTACACCCCCAACCCTGGCCGGAATCCCGCCGCCATGGAGACAGTGCCCGACTGAGCCTCTACCACCATGTGCGTCGCGTCACTGCCATCAAATTAGTGATATGTCACCACACTAGGCGGGCCCGTGAATTGACCCCGACCAAACCGTTGTTGCTTCCGCACCTGCTGCTCCATCACCGAGAACCCAAGGACCTGACCGCGGTAATTATACGCGTCACCGTCTCCGCATCCGACCTCGTCTCCCTAGCGTGTAGACCTGCGCCATCGCGGCAGGCCGACATCACCATGCGTTGGCGCCCGTCTCCATCACCATTGCATTGCATCACGTCGCCAAGGCACCGCGCCGTGCAAGAGTCTCATCGCCACATGTCGTGCCCGTTGGACAAAGCTGTGCCTCTCCCACCAGCTAGCGCGAGGCCTACGGCCCTACCAAGTAGGCATTTACACCGGCCGATTTGCGGGTCCACAATGTGAGAGAGGGAGGTAGAGCTCTAGCTGTGTCACTCTTCCGATCACGCTATCCAAGCACCATTAGGACACCCACTCACCCTTTCCCCTATTTAAACCCTTCCACAACTCGGCCTCATCTCAACCCAACGCTCCATTCATTCTCCTCCAACCAACAAACTCTATACACGAAAAACCCGTGTGGGGCGCTCCGCTCGCCCGGGTGTCGAACACCTGGGGTGCGTGGGCTGCACCGCCATTACGAAACCTCTTGGCCAGAGTTGGTGGTGGGTAGAGTGGTGGTGGATCCGTATTGCTGTCTCTGCTGCTGAAGGAAGCTGGGAGCTGCTAGACGGCGAGGACCGGGTGTCGAACACCTTCGGGCATCGCCGCTGCTAGTCGCTTCTGCTTCGTTGTTGACGGCCACTAAAGTCCATTCTTAGGTCGTCAATACCTGCAGAAAGTTATACAAAGACAGTTATACAAAGACAACATCCAACATAGTGGTAGGGTTTATTTCTAAAAAATTCCACGAGTGTTGGTGTATATTTCGATGCAGGTGACAAACTACCAAAGTTGAGATAAAATATACATAAAGAAGGGGAAGAATTACATTCATATCCAAGCCCATGGAGTCTTGGACCCACAAACCCAATGAAATACCTACAACTAGGCCCAACCACCATACCAATGGACTAGGGACCCACCTGTCAAGGCCCAGGAGGAAGGAGTGGGCCAAAGGGGCCAACTAGGGGTCGGCCGACCCAAGATCAGCCCAGTCCAGCCACAACTGCCTTTGGCAGTTACTACCGACCTTCCTATGACGGTTGTGACTGGTTCCCATGCTCCAAACCGCCTTTGAGCAACTATAAATAGAGTCCTTCATTTCGACACACACCAGGACTTGACCTGAATTATAAGAGGCTTTTAGTATTCTTCCATGTATAGTTAGAATAAGGGAGAGGGTGAGTTAGAAAGAGTTGGAGGAGTTCCGGAGTTGTCGGTATCTCTCTCTATTCTTTTGTACCTTATCAGTGGTAAGCCCTCACGCCCAACATGACTCCTAATGACCTAGAAACTGGCGGCCACCTCAATTTGAGGCACGCACCGCTGTATCCTTGCCGGCCCGGTCGCCATTGTGCTGCCGCCGAGATCCCCATGGGTGATCCCTGCCATTATGCATTTTTGGTGCCGTTGCCAGGGAACCGTTGTTGTTTATCTCCAAACCTTGTTCATACTCGTATGTTTTTAGCTTTCTTTCTTTCTACCTTTACCCCCACTACCCATAGAGAAGTTTCCTGTAAACACTTCTCTACCATGGAGCATCATTCTATTTATAACTTATCTGCTCCTAGGGGCGAATTTTATGAGCCACCTCCTTCATCAGAGCAAATTCTTACACCTGGCTACGAAATCCGCCCTGAATTCATCAACATGGCTAGGGAAAAATCTTTCTTTGGACTAGAAAATCCATACCATCACTTGTGAGAATTTGAGCAGTTGTGTTCATGCCTCATGATTCGAGGCATGTCACAAGAAACCATAAGGTGGAAATTGTTTCCTTTCTCTCTTCAAGAGAGAGCGAAACAATAGTACACACTTACCGTCGGGAATGTAAACGGTGAATGGAGAGAATTGTGAAATAGGTTTTGCCTCGCCTTTTTCCTTGTAACCCGTATTATAGCCCTACAAGTAGAAATCCTTAGCTTTCAGCAGAGAGAGAAAGAATCAATCAGTGCAGCTTATGCCAGATTTACCTTATTAGTACAATCTGGTCCAAACTTATCCATATGGGTTTAAACGAGGAGTCTGCATTCCATCTCGACATCACTATTGGAGGGTCAATCATGCATAAAACGCCATCCGAAGGCTAGGAGATTCTAGATCAAATCATAAGAAACACTTCCTTCGTTGAGCAATCTTCTGAACCCCTCCAGAAGGCATTCGTGTCGAATCACGAGGAACCCTCAATAGTCGAACCTGAACCTGACATTTCCACATCAATAGATTCAACTATGGAGTCCTCTCCCGAACCATCAACACCGGTGAAAGAAGAAATTCAAACTCCAGGATGCTCTCTTGACTTCAGGGATGATTTTCTTGAAGATTATGGAAACACCCTGAATTATTTCAGCAAAAAGAACCCACCTATTCCTTCTCCACCTCCCGACCCATTCGAAGATGAATTTCTCAAAGAAACTGTTTGGGAGTTAACCACGATAATGATCAACAAATGGCTAAAAGGGGCGGAATTCTCTTTCGAAGTAATTCAGATTAACCCCTCTTCCTGGACCATTCCTTGCCAAATAGGAGGGAATACAATGGACATTTTGTATAGTCCAACGGACGGTGCTAATCTTATCTCAGAATCATTTGTTTTCGCCTATTTAGGCGATAAAGCACTAACACCGACCAACAAATTCATCAAACACCTAGTTGGACAATTAATTGAAGGATTTGTGATCATACAAGACGTATCTGTCCAGTACAACAACAAAGAGGCTATCCTAGATTTTCACGTTTTTGAGATCGAAGACTTTGACGTTCTAATAGGGTATCCGATAGAGAGACTTCTCATCAACACCCCATCTTTAGGAAGCCTTGAAATCTCTTTAGGAGGGGATAAGTTTTCTGTCCCATTTTCACAGTCAAGAAATGCTTTGACCGACGCCCTTCCTGAAGAAAAATCTGCGGAGGAACTGATGATTGTTCTTCCTTATGAGTCCCCTGAATCTTCTCTTGAACAAGATGTTCCTGATTTCATCCAGGAAGAAGAAGAATCAGGCGAACTCTTTGACTTGCCTTCTAGAAAGCCGCCACCACGGCCTCCGATCAAGCTAAAACCCCTTCCACAGGGCCTTCACTATGCTTTTCTATATGGCGACAAGGAAGCTCCTGTCATCATAAGTGATAAACTTTCTAGGACGAAACCATTCATCTTCTAGCTGTGTTAGAAGAACATCGCTCTATTCTTGGCTACTCACTTGAAGATCTCAAAGGAATTAGTCCCGTTCTCTACACCCATCGCATACCTATCGAGCCCGAGAGTACGCCGTCTAGGGAACCCCGAAGACGGCTAAACAACGCAATGAGAGAAGTTGTTGAGAAAGAGGTTTTGAAACTCCTACACGTTGGGATCATCTATCCTGTGCCGTACAGTGAGTGGGTTAGTCCAGTCCAAGTTGTGTGAAAGAAGGGAGGAATGACAGTCGTTGAAAATGCTAAAAATGAGTAAATTCCGCAGCAAACCATCACGGGATGGAGGATGTGTATCGACTACTGAAAGCTCAACGAGGCTACTAAGAAGAATCATTTCCTGCTACCCTTCATTGATGAAATGTTGGAACAGCTAGCGAATCATTCGTTCTTCTGTTTCCTTGATGGGTTCTTTGGCTACCATCAAATCCCCATCCATCCTGATGACCAAAGCAGGACCACGTTCACATGCCCATATGGAATCTACACTTACCATAGAATATCCTTTGGCCTGTGTAACACACTAGCCTCATTCCAGAGGTGCATGATGTCTATCTTTTCCGACATGATCGAAAAATCATGGAAGTCTTCATGGATGATTTTTCTGTCTATGGGAAAACTTTCGATCATTGTCTCCAAAATTTGGACAAGGTCTTGCAGAGGCACCAAGAAAAGGACCTGGTGCTTAATTGGGAAAAGTGTCATTTCATGGTCCGAGAGGGGATAGTGTTAGGGCACCGAGTGTCTAGAAGGGGAATAGAGATGGACAGAGCAAAGATAGAGGTAATCGATTAGCTTCCACCTCCTGTGAATATTAAGGGAATCCGTAGTTTTCTTAGTCATGCGGGGTTCTATAGGCATTTTTATCAAAGATTTTTCTATGATTGCTAGACTCCTGACAAACCTTTTAGCTAAGGATGCACCCTTTGAGTTTGATGATGAGTGCTTAAAATCTTTGGATATCCTTAAAAAGGCACTTGTCTCAGCTTCAATCATTCAACCCCCTGATTGGACCCTCCCCTTTGAAATAATGTGTGATGCGAGCGATTATACTGTTGGTGCGGTTTTAGGCCAAACCAAGGGTAAGAAACATCACACAATCTGCTATGCTAGCAAAACATTGATAGGAGCACAATTAAATTATGCGACAACTGAAAAGGAGCTCCTAGCTATTGTTTTTGCTATAGACAAATTTAGATCTTACTTGGTAGGAGCAAAGGTGATTGTTTGTACCGACCATGCTGCTTTAAAATACCTGCTCACCAAGAAAGATGCTAAACCCCGTCTGTTAAGATGGATTCTTCTACTCCAAGAATTTGATATAGAAATTAAGGATAAAAAGGGAGTAGAGAATTCCGTAGCAGATCATTTGTCGCACTTGCAAATCACTAACATTCAGGAACCGCCGATAAATGATTTCCTACGCGACGACATGCTAATGACGGTGATGAACTCCAACCCATGGTACGCAAACATTGTGAATTTCATGGTTTCAGGCTATGTACCACCAGGGGAGAATAGAAGAAAGCTAAAGTATGAAAGTCATCATCATCTATAGGATGAGTCGTACCTATACAGAGTCTGCTCAGATGATCTGATGAAAAAGGTGCGTGCCAACACAGGAGGGCCTGAAAATCATTGAGAGATGCCACTTGTCGCCATATGGTGGGCACTATGGTGCTTTCTACATGCAAGCCAAGATTTGGTAGAGCGGATTCTACTGGCCAACTATGTATGAAGACTCCAAGGTGTTTGTTCGAAGATCCTGGAGCTGCCAGTGACACGGAGGGATCACTGCTCGTGATGCAATGCCCCTCACCTACAACCTTCAAGTAGAAATATTTGATGTGTGGGGCATCGACTTCATGGGACCTTTTCCAATGTCCCGTGACTACGAGTATATCCTTGTGGTAGTCGACTACGTGTCCAAGTGGGTTGAAGCAATATCATGCAAAGCTGCAGATGCCAAACATGCCAAGAAGATGTTCTCTGAGATAATCTTCCCTTGCTTTAGAACACCAAGAATGGTTATAAGCAATGGTGGATCACACTTTATTGATAAAACCTTCAGAGGTTGGGTGCTAAACACAACATTGCCACACCCTACCATCCCTAAACAAGTGGCTAGGCTGAAACTTCAAATAAGCAAATAAAAAACGTCCTACAGAAAACAATCCTTAAAATGGGAACAGGATGAAAGGAAAAGTTACCGACGCTCTCTAGGCATATCAGACAGCTTACAAGACACCACTCAGTATGTCCCCATATCAGATAATCTATGGGAAGTCATGTCGACTCCCCATAGAATGGAGAATGGAATATGGACTTTGAAGGAGCTGGAGAATGGAGAAAAAGGCAAATATCTGAATTAGAAGAATGAAGGGACAAACCATACCACAACTCAAAGATTTACAAAGAGAGAACCAACCACTAGCACGACAAGAGGATCAAGGTTAAGAAATTCAAGCCAGGGGACAAGGTATTAATGTTTAATTCTAGGGTAAAGTTATTTGGCCACGGGAAGCTTCGAAGTAAATGGGAAGGGCCATTCGACGTCATCGACACCTTGTCACATGGAGCCATTACACTTCGGGATGACGTAGGTAACATTTTTAATGTAAATGGCCAACGTTTAAAAGTCTTCTTAGAGCCAAACGATATTTTAGATGAAGAAGTCAACATCATCTAATTAATCGATTTTGAACCACAATGATTTTTGTCTAAACTTGAAATCCAAGCCCTGTAAATTGTGTGTCTCCCTCTTAAAACAATTAAATAATAAAAATAGAAGAAGATTAGAGGTCAGTTGGGCCCATCAGGGGTCAGCCGACCCAGGCGATAGCCCAATCCCTCTCATTTTGAACCTTTGAATCCTCCCGCTCTAGCTTGGTTTATCTCTTCGGCGTCTGATGCGAAGATCACGTCGAATAAGCCTGAAAAAAATCTTTAAAAATCCCCTGAGTCTCCTCTCTTCTTTCTCCACATTCATCTTCTTCTTCAGCCACTCCAACCCTAGAACTCTAGCCATGGCCGACAAATCCCTTGTGCCCTTCAACGCAACCACCTCTGGTTAAACCTTCAATCGTGAAGGAGAACCTACTCCTGCAAATCAGCTCATCCCCGCTAAAGATCTCGCTATGAAGGAGGTCGACGCCGCGTATGTCGAACCCCTCAACATCATCCCAAGCCACTGTGCCAGATTGGAGGCATCCGGCAGCCTCCCTGGGTCAGCTGACCCCTCCCTGTTTGGCCGCACGATCCCTCTCACCACGTCGTACACAGAAGACAAAGATCTGGGGTGATTCCCCCACCAGAAGGCCGATGACGGGCGAATTAGGGCCAAAGAAGATGGTGCGGCGATTATTCCAAGAAGATCCGTTGAAGACCGTGTCACCAACTGCCGAGAAGTATGTGGGCACCCTGCTGACCAAGGCGGGGGATGTGGTTATGCACAAGTACAAGGCACCCACCGCCTCGCCAGGGACACCGCGGGAAGAACGTTTCAAGATTATGGGGGTGAGAACCCCTGGTAGTGGCTATACAAAAGGGCTGTATCGACCCCTGACATCGGAGGAAAAGAGAGAGGCAACGGAGTCGGTGGATTCCTCACCTTCCAAGGTGAGGCGCCACTTGACACCACCGCCCATTAGACGGGAGTCAGGGCAATATCAGAGTAGTGGTGAGAATTCACCAAATCCCATGGTCGCAAGGCTCATAAGCGTTGTCAAGAAA
Source organism: Oryza officinalis (assembly GCA_008326285.1). Classification (NCBI taxonomy): domain Eukaryota; kingdom Viridiplantae; phylum Streptophyta; class Magnoliopsida; order Poales; family Poaceae; genus Oryza; species Oryza officinalis. Next base: position 26,556,080 of record BDMV01000007.1, read on the forward strand.
CTCCAGTTGGAAAACAAGGAGCTTCGCGATCGTGACATGGAAAGGAAGGTCAAGTTAGCTGAATTGAGGCACGATTTTGAGACCTTCAGCCGTGGGAAGTGTGGTAAAATCAAGCGCGCATTCGCAGAGATAGGGAAGGAGGACAATTACTACGCCAAACAGATGCCTCCCCATCTATTTAATAATTTTAATAGGCGCTTCTCATTTATTTAGTTTATTCATTTCATTTATTGTTTCCCTTTCAATATAAGCGCCTTTATAATTTTAGATTGATTCGAATAAATTTTGGCTCACTGGTACTTTACCCCAGTAGAAGCCCTTGTTTCTTTATATTCAAGAAAGTATAGGTACAAAAGCAAGTGTGGGGGGAGTACTCCGGACTTCTGATGCACAACAGCAACAACTCGACTCATCAATATGATGAGCACAGACCACGGCCGCGCATGAATTTCAGCAACTAGAACCGAGCCCTAGCTGGGACGATCGAACTCATGGGTCAGGCGATACCAGTCTGGCTCGGCTCTGTCACCCTTCCGCCGTGTAGTCTGGTTTGCACGCCTCCTCCTTATTCCTCCCTTGTTTGTGAGTCAAACCTGCATGAAAAATTTGAATAAAAATTAGATTGACACCAAATTAGAAGCAATGCCCCTCAACAAATAAAATTTTCTATGGTTGGCATGTATACTCTTTATTCTTTGCTACACTTGTTACTTGTGAACATACATTTATCATAGGAACCCTTGCTAATCTAAGTAATTGATATCTGTGATATGGAGATGACAAAAGAAATTCATGTCTAACCGTCATGATACTTGGGATTTTATCTTTGCGAAAATTAAAATTTTCAAGCAATACTCCTCATTGACTATGTGAAAACCTACCAAGGCCAAATATGATTCATTTTGCAAACCTTATATTTATTTTGGCTGCTTGATATTCCATTGAGTCTTGTCAAAATATTGTGATTCGTGTGAGATGCTTTTCATACTTTCATGATCAAGATCACACACACCACATACATCCACTTATGCTAAACTTCTAACTGGAAGCTGGCATTCATTTCATCCATCATCCACAAAATAAACACTCCATGTTATTTATGCCTCTTTCTCCAAAGTTCTTTCAATAAGAAAAGGGAGTCATGGCTATGCAAAAGAAAGAAAAAAAATATAAAATAAAGTCTTGCTCATACAAGAATGAAGCATGATGAAAAAAAAAGTAAAAGAGAAAAAGAAAGATAGCCATGCTTTCCCTCAAGTTTCAAAAGAAGGAGAAAGAGGTATACAAAAGGAGTTATCATTTTCCTTTTTCCATCACCATACCATACACATGCACATTCTTGATCAGAAAGTATGACTTGCTATCTCCTTGGGTCCGGTCTTTTGGCTTGGCAAGATATGTGATGCAGGTACGCCCCGATTGATCCCTACCGAGCTCCACACATATAACCTTTTAGCATAGGGACAATTTGGCAATACATGCCTTAGCGAGGATCCAAAATCAAAATAAGCGATTCGAGAGAGAGTCATTTGAGGAGTATAGCTATATTTTGAAAATATAAAAAAACCTCAAGTGATTGATAGGAGGAACAGGAATGACTTGAGTCACGACCGTTCCATTTATGAATTGCCCAAGATGGTAAGATAGACACTGCAAAAAAAATTTCACAGGTACAAGTATGGCTTAGAATAGATTGTATATTAGCATTACCTTGGGAAGTTTTATTCCATAAATAATCCTTAACCTTTCCTCAGGACGAGTAAAGAGCTAAGTGTGGGGGTTTGTTGACGGCCACTAAAGTCCATTTTCAGGTCGTCAATACCTATAGAAAGTTATACAAAGACAACATCCAACATAGCGGTATGGTTTATTTCTAACAAATTCCACAAGTGTTGGTGTATATTTGGATGCAGGTGACAAACTACCAAAGTTGAGATAAAATATACATAAAGGAGGGGAAGAATTACATTCATATCCAAGCCCATGGAGTCTTGGGCCTACAAACCCAGCGAAATACCTGCAACTGGGCCCAACCACCATGCCAATGGACTAGGGACCCACCTGTCAAGGCCCAGGAGGAAGGAGTGGGCCAAAGCGGCCAGCCACAACCGCTTTTCGCAATTACTAGCAACCTTCCTATGGCGGTTGTGACTGGTTCCCATGCTCTGAACCACCTTTGAGCAACTATAAATAGAGTCATCCTCCTTCATTTAAACACACATCAAGACTTGAGCTGAATTATAAGAGGCTCTTTGTATTCTTCCATGTATACTCAGAATAAGGGAGAGGGTGAGGAAGAAAGAGTTGGAGGAGTTCTGGAGTTGTCGGTATCTCTCACTATTCTTTTGTACCTTATCAATTACTTTACTTTAATTGAGTAATTGGGATTTATCTTGTGTGGTATATTTCTTAGTTAGTTCCTATTTAGCTTGTTGGATCATTGTTCACTATTGCTCATTATGGAATAGTGATTGCTTTGGTGAGTTATAAACACTGAAGTAGTAATTAATATCTTAGACATGGTATCTAGGTTGTTAATTTCTAGTGTTTGTTGCGTATCCCACAGTACGTTAGTGGTTGGTGTAGAGGTGGTGACAGCCCTCAAGATCACTGCAGTCCTCCCTGTCCGGGTACGGAGTAGAGCACGTTCTGGTAGCAGCGAGCAAGCCAATGCCTAACGTATAGCGATAGGATTAACGATAAGCTTTCTAAACGACCTGTACCACATTAGAAAATCGTCTCTATCCCTTGGCCTACATTTGTCTTGTGTCCTTGGATGAACCTAAAGAAGAGCTAAAACACACATGTTCCCTGTGGAAATTCGATACCTTGGAATACTCCTTAGTGAAGTGCTACAACGGTATCTCCGTGCGCTTGCGGATTTTATCTATGAACGTTAAGAAATACCAACATCCGTCCGCACCGCACCACGCGCCGCTGCACTTCACCGTAGCTCCACTATGTGGTAAGCCCTCATGCCCGACACGACCCCTAGTGACCTAGAAACTGGCGGCCACCTCAATTTGAGGTGCATACCGCCGTATCCTTGCCGGAACGGTCGCCATTGTGCCGCCACCGAGATCCCCATGGGTGGGATCGTCCATTGAGATAAAAAGCCCCATTATTGTGAAATTGACACCTATATGGGCCCTAGAATGTGTACGAGGAACCGGCTGCGCCTCGGGTGGACTCAGTCGTGCCATAGCCGAGCTTGTCGTGAGCTCGGTGCCGCTCTGATCCGCCGCACCGTGCGCCGGGAAGCCGCCGCGCGTCGTCATTGTCAGCGGTGGACCCTCGGCAGTGCGCCCCTGCCCGTCCCACCATGGTCGAGCCGTCCTGGCTCTGGCCAGTCGTGTCGGCCGCGCATGGCGCACCTACGTGTAGATTAGCGCATAGTAACCACCTTGCTAATTGTGGATAAATGAGTCCATGATGAGTGGGTCCGGGTGAATAAAAATTTAACTAAAATCAGTTATACGTCTACTGTCTATGACATGTGGGACCTGTCGGTGATCAAAAGGCCAGTTTTTGACCCTTGGTCAACTAGTGCCGGTCCCACCTGTCACAGACACCACACATTCTCTGTAGAAAAATAAAACCGAGAAAAGAAATAGAGGGCGGACCCAACGGTCAGCTGCTATGGATAATAGGCTGGTCAGCCGCATTAGGCTTGGCCAAACCCGCGCAGCGCCATTTCGCAATTAACCAATTTAATTCAAATTTAAAACTTTGAACTAGCATAACTCACTCATTTTAACTCCGATTTGAATGGAACTTGAACCTAAATTTATATAAAATCAGGATCTATCATCTTTTGGTACTACTCTTGCAGTTTATTTTGTACTGTATGAATTTTGGTGATTTTGTTTGAATTCTAATCGAATTCAAATTAAATCTTTCACACGTAAATTTAGATTCCAAGGGAGTTGTTCAATTGATTGAGGACCAGGGACATAAAGGTTTTGAGCAAGGCTAAGGCTGGATGACTTGGGTGGTTTCCGGCTAAGGCTAGTGCTGTCTCTGGTCAACTAAGGACCGAGCTATGAAGCTATGCATGAAACAACAACAATACGACCACACTTCTCGCATTGGGCATAGACCTAGCGGAGTAAATAGCCGAGCGAAGGCGGTACCCAAGACATGGTGGTTCACTTAGGTCTGTGAATAGGCGGGGAGCCTACAGGTGGCTAACCAGCATAAACTTGACTAAATTATAACTTAACGCATGTGTGAGTTTTCCCCTCCTAGGAATGCCAAAACTCCTCTGACTACTAGAAAACGTGTACGCCTAGAGTGCATGAGGGCTCAAGTTCATGGAGCAGGTACTGCCAAAGTAAGGTTATTGAAAGGCTTTGTCGTGACGCGTCTAATTCATTGGGACTTCAGCTCATGCGTTGAGCAAGTCACGGAGTGCGGGTTAAAGCGTACATCCACTGAAGTGTGAGTAAATCAATCTATTTGAATAGCTGTGGTCACGGATATTGAGCACCGGGACATGTATTACACTTGGCTAGACTCAAAATTTTAATATGATGGGTGGGATGTTGCATGATGATTTGTACTGGTGGATCAACTTCTCAAGAAGCGAGAATGGGTAGACCCTAGAAAACATGATGACTTAGTGGCGGAAAGCTATCCTTGGGAACACAATGGATGGTGCACAGAACCGTCGCTGACTAATAAATAATGGAATAAAACTTGATCAATCTATGATTGGTCTTAGGCTTGTGAAAAGAATTACAAAATTGGCTTTATGCAAAGATATTTGTATCTCCTTCTATCATATGCATTTTTGTTGTGGTGGCTTGTTGAGTACAGTTGGTACTCACCTTTGCGATTTACAATCAATCAGAGGAGAACACTGAAGTCTCTGAGGACCCTTATGAGTACTATCTGGAGGCTGTTGAAGATGACAGTGCCCAATAGGTCTTAGTACGGTTGTTGCCTATGGCAATGGCGTTGCCATAGCCTAAGTTCCACTGCCTGATCTAATCGCTGTCTTTGAATGTATTCTGGACCATTTAGTCCTATGTTATAGTCTATGCCTCCGGGCTTTACGATGTAATAAATCGCGCAAGACGCTTCATTTATGTGCACTTGAAATTCCAGCTATGTAATCATGTGTACCAGACTACTTGATCCAGGAAAATGGTACAATTAACACAAATGATATCTCTTACAAAAACAGGGGTCAACAAAGTTGGTATCAGAGCTATACAACTGTAGGATAAGACGAATGGTACCCCATACCACTGTAGTTGGCTAAGGGAGTTATTCCCACTTAGGATTACAAAAGTGTTTTCATCTACTCTCGCATCCTTGCTTTCTACAAAAATGAGTTTTACTCTTTTCCTCTATGCTGACTCAGATTTTTTTCTAAAACTTATTGTAGATGGCAGAGTATGGACAGACCGTAGGCTGTGTGGATGTTTCCCACAGGAGAGGGGTTACGCTGAGCTGTTGTGCCAGCTGATGCGGTGCCTGAGGTACCTGACTGGACCCATTTACCAGGGATGGAGGTACGATTTTGGTGGCCGTTATGAGTGGGAGGCCTCCATGAGGATCGAGCCACGCACTGGCAGTGAGCCAGAGTACCTCTATAGGTCCCGCTACTGTCATGACTTGGCGAAGGCTGCTGTTTAGGACGCTACCAGGGAGGCATTCCTTCGCCTTCACGCACTGCACCGAGGGGAGCTGATGACGACGGACTTTGCACACCACCCATACAGAGGCGAGGAGTGCTCCTTTTGTACTGTACAGGATGCACCGTGTTGCTACAACCCGATGGTGACATACCTGTCCAAGTGGGCTGAGGCAACAGATGACAGTTACGAGGAGGCACTGCTCGAGCTGGACGAGAAGCAGAGGCATATGGGAGACCTTGAGGCTGATGTCATCAACCTCACCCCCTACGGTCAACAGCTTGAGGAAGAGCACCAGGCCTATGGCAGCGAGATCACCTCGCTGAAGGCACAGCTCCAGGTTCACGGTGAGCAGTTTGGGTAGCTCTCAGAGCAGTACAACGCCAGGGGCAAGGCGATGGCCAGTCTTGAGGAGTGGCTGAGGAAGACTCAACGACAGGTCTGACAGCTTGAGGAGCAACTTCGGGCAGCCACAGTTACTACGACTGCTGCTGCCACCACTGCTGTAGTACCACGACTGCAAGCTCCACTTCCACTATGCCACCACCACCACCTATGGCAGTGTGTGACCACCACTTTGACTAATACTACTTCCTCACACCACCATACCTAGCTACCTTCCGCACTCTACTGGAGAGTGCAGACTTGTTGAGCCCTGAAGCCAGGTCACCTTTGGTGGAGCCTAGCATGGGGCAGCCTGTAGCCACTGAGGCTGAGCCTATGCAGATAGTCACAACTCTTCTGACTCAGTCGGGTACCAACGAGGAGACCCTGATCCACCTTTACTCTGAGTTGGAGGATGACACTGATCTGGGGACCGATACTAGGCCAGAGGAGGTTGAGGAGGAGCCCAGTATCTCGGAGTCATTTGAAGATTTGGACTCTTGCTTTCTGTATTACCTTTGTGTGAGGTCTTAGCATCCACAAGAGCACTGGGCCCAGGGACAAGAAGCCCAGGATTGACACAGAGGCTACTACTTCTGAGCCAGGACCGCTCAGGTTTGCGTCTGCCAAGGACCACCCTCTGCCTGCACTAGGTTCCTGCAGTTGACTGGACGACTAGATGGAGATCAACAGCTGCTTTGATCTTGCTTTGGTTGGCTTTTGGATAGCGAGACACACCCCCTCTTAGTAGTTGATGAGTAGTGTAGTACTAGTTCAATGCTAGCTTTGTGTTGTATCCTGTTGAACTGCGTATATGTGTAGTCGACTGCACCATTATATTTGTAATGTTTGTGGAACTACATGGTGCTTTATGTAGTGATGTTTTGATGTTGGATATGAATGAGTTTATTCCACCATGCTTGCTATTTAAAGATCACATTAACAAACAAAAATAAAGGGAAGGATTGTAACTCTAGTTAGACAATCACTTACCTGGCTGTGTCCCACAGATGGCTAACCGACGTCGGGTATCAGTTGCCGCTGCCGCCAATGAGGCCCCACCGGCGCCCAACCCCGCCACCTTGGCAGAAGTTATGGCTGCGCAAACTCAGCTACTGCAAGCCATTGTCAACAATCAAGGAGGTCATGGAGGCTCAAGCTTTGGTGAGTTTATGAGGACTAAGCCACCCACCTTCGCTCCAGCAGAAGAACCAATGGATGCAGAGGATTGGTTGCGTGTCATAGAGAAGAAGCTGACCCTTGTGCGTGTGCGCGAGACTGACAAGGTGATCTTTGCAGTGAACCAACTGGAAGGACCTGCCAGCGACTGGTGGGATACGTATAAGGAAGCTCGGGCAAAGGATGCTGTGGAACCCACCTAGGAGGAATTCACCGCAACCTTCCATGAGAACTTTGTACCTGCTGCTGTCATGCGCATGAAGAAGAATGAGTCCAGGAGGCTGTGACAAGGAAACATGACTGTGCAGGAATACCTGAACCGGTTCACTCATCTAGCCCGCTATGCAACCGGAGACCTAGCTGATGAAGATGAGAAGATAGACAAGTTTATCAAGGGGCTGAATGATGAGTTGCGGGGCCCTATGTTGCGGAGCCTGATCAACAAGGTTGTGAGGTTGGACAATGACCAAAAGACCATGGAGAGTAATCGCAAGCGGAGACTCGCCATGAACCGCCCACTCCAGGTGGCGCCTCAATGCTTCAAGGGAGCCATCTCATCTGGGTGGAAGCCGGCTGCAGTGGCAACCAACCGTCCTGCTGTACCTGTCAATGTCGTTAGGCTGGTTGCAACCCAGTTTCGTACCCCGATGCCAACCCTGGCCGCTCCGAGGGGAAGGAGAATGTGGACTGTTTCAACTGCGGAGAGTATGGGCACTATGCCAATGAATGCCCCAAACCACGTAACAACCCTGTTCGTAGCACTGCCAATGCAAGGTTGTTCATGGGACTGTTACCCCTACTGCTGGACATGGTTTGTTTAGGACGCCACAGCCAAACATGTCTGCTACTAGATTTGAACGCAGACAGGTGAACCATGTGCGTACCGAGGAGGCATAGGAGGATCAGGGTGTTCTGATGGGTATGTTTTCTATCAACTCTACCCCAATTAAGGTTCTTTTCGATTCAGGTGTATCACACTCATTCATATCTTTGAAAGCAAGCAAACGACACAATCTGTGCTGTGTGGAACTAAAGAAACCTATGTTAGTGCACTCACCTAGAGGACATATAAAGGTACTTCGCGCTTGTATCGATGTGCCTGTTCGACTTAGGGATGAGGTGTTCCTCTCAAATCTTATGGTATTGACACCTTAAACCCTTGATATCATATTGGGCATGGACTGATTAGCTAAGAACAAGGGGGCCATAGATTGTGGCCGTAGGGAAGTCACAATAACCATGTCCTAGGGATCATCAATGAAAATAACAATGGAGCAGGATCCAAAGTTGTGTGAACGTCCCAGTGGGATATTCACCATGCTTCCCATGGGTGGGATACCAGTGGTTCAAAACTACCTGGATGTATTTCCAGAGGAGTTGCCCGGGATGCCCCTGACCGAGACATAGAATTCATTATTGATCTAATGCCTGGTACTGCCCCCATATCCAAGAGGCCCTATAGAATGCTGACTAACGAGCTAGAAGAACTCAAAAAGCAAATTAGGGAGCTAGAAGAGCATGGGTTTGTACGGCCTAGTTCCTCTCCTTGGGGAGCCCCTGTGTTGTTTGTTAAAAAGAAAGATGGAAGCATAAGGATGTGTGTGTATTATCGTTCATTGAATGAAGTGACCATTAAGAACAAGTACCTGCTACCCCGAATTGATGATTTATTCGATCAACTCAAAGGTGCCAAGGTGTTCTCAAAAATTGACCTTAGGTCAGGGTACCACCAGTTGAAGATTAGAGCTGGGGCCATTCTTAAGACAGTGTTCTCCACACGCTATGGATTGTATGAGTTCACTGTAATGTCCTTCGGATTGACTAATGCCCCGACATATTTTATGAACCTTATGAACAAAGTATTCATGGAGTATCTGGACAAATTTGTGGTGGTATGTATCGACGATATCCTCATTTACTCCAAGGACGATGAAGAACATGTGAAGCATTTACGCCTCGTGCTGGAGAAACTACGAGAACATCAATTGTATGCAAAGTTCAGCAAATGTGAGTTCTGGCTAAAAGAAGCTGCCTTTCTCAGGCATGCAGTCTCAGCCGGAGGAGTAGCGGTAGATCCTGCCAAGGTCGAGGCCATTATAGAATGGAAGGCACCGAAGTCAGTGACTGAGATCCAAAGTTTCTTGGGATTGGCCGGATACTACCGGAGGTTTATTGAGGGATTCTCCAAAATAGCTAGACCCATGATGCAACTGCTAAAAAAGGAGAAGAAATTCACCTGGTCAGACCAGTGCCAGGAGAGTTTTCAGTAGGTAAAGCAAAAAATTGACTACGGCACCCATACTGGTGCTGCCAGATAACCACAAGGACTTTGTGATATACTGCGAGGCGTCCAGGCAAGGACTAGGAGGAGTATTGATGCAAGATGGAAAGGTCATGGCGTATCCCTCACGGCAACTGCGACCCTATGAGGAAAATTACCCCACTCATGAGTTGGAATTGCCAGCAGTAGTGCACACATTAAAAATATGGAGGAACTACTTGATTGGAAATCATTGTGATATTTACACTGATCATAAGAGTCTGAAGTACATCTTTACCCAGACCGATCTTAACCTGTGACAAAGGCGGTGGCTGGAGTTGATTAAAGATTACGACCTGGGGATCCATTATCACCCCGGCCAAGCGAATGTGGTGGCCAATGCTTTGAGCCGCAAAACCCATTGCAATCACTTGAGACTAGAGGACATGGCCATTGAGCTTCAAGAAGAAATAGCTCGACTCAACCTGGCCTTGACTCCTCATAGGGAAGTAAACTCGCTAGAGATCCAACCCCTTCTGAGAACGCAAATAGAAGAGGCTCAGAAGGATAATAATAAGGTCCAGCTAATCAAGAAACACATGGCCGTTGGGCATGCGAAAGAATTCTCGACAGATGAAAAAGGAATCATGTGGTATAAAAAGAGGATCTATGTGCCCAAACAAGGCAGTTTGAGGGGGTTGATTCTTAAGGAGGCCCATGACTCAGCATATTCACTACATCCTGTGAGTACAAAAATGTACCAGGATCTGAAGGAAGCATATTGGTGGCCCAACATGAAAAGGGATGTAGTCGAATACGTGGCCCTATGTGACGTATGTCAAAGAGTGAAGGCCGAACATCAGCGGCTAGCAGGCCTATTGCAAACTCTTAAAATTCTGGAATGGAAATGGGATGAAATAGGTATGGATTTCATTGTTGGGTTGCCCAAAACTGCTACTGGTTACGATTCCATTTGGGTAATCGTGGATCATCTCACCAAAACTGCCAAGTTTATTCCTGTCAAGACAAATTACAATGGTGCTAAACTGGCCGAGCTATACATGTCCAGGATTGTATGCCTTCATGGGGTACCCAAGAGGATTATATCCGACCGTGGTACACAATTCACATGTCATTTCTGGAATAAGGTACACGAGGCACTTGGAAGTCACCTCGCCTTTAGCATAGCATACCAACCACAAACCGATGGGCAAACAGAAAGGACAAATCAGGTTCTCGAAGATATGTTAAGAGCCTGTGCCTTGGATTTCACCAAAGACTAGGAAAAATGCCTACCCTACACTGAATTCTCCTATAATAATAGTTACCAAGCCAGCTTGAAAATGGCTGACGATGTCGAACCCCACTGATGTGGTCTGAGTCCAGTGAACGTGCTGTGTTCGGGCCTGATATAATCAAAGAGGCTAAGGAGAAAGTTCGCCTAATCCGTGATCGGCTGGAGGTGGCTCAATCTCGACAAAAGAGCTACGCTGATACTCGAAGAAGAGATTTGGAGTTTAAGAAGGGTGACTATGTATATCTAAAAGTCTCTCCGCTGCAAGGGACCAAGATGATCAAAGTCAAAGGAATACTAGCGCCAAGATATGTGGGACCTTTTCTAATAAGTGCTAGATGGGGAGAAGTGGCTTACCAGTTAGAACTACCGGAGAATATTTCCGACGTACACCCGGTGTTCTATGTGTCCCAGTTGAAAAAGTGTCTGCAAGTGCCGGAAGAGCAAGCTCAATTGGAGGATATCCAGATCAATAGTGATCTCACCTATCCTAAACACCCAGTGAAGATATTGGACGAAGGTAAAAAAAGAATGTGAACCAAGACATGGAACATGTACAAGGTGCAATGTAGCAATCACATCGAGGAGGAGGCCATTTGGGAGCGTGAAGAATTTCTGAGGACCGAATATCCACACCAGTTCGCTAACCGGTAAGAAATCACGGGATGAGATTCATTAAAGGGGGTAGGTTTGTAACACTCTGAAATTTTGACAAATAAAATCGAAACCCAAAATTGAGTACTTTTAAAAACTTTTGGATAAATTGCATCATGCCGATATTATTTGTCTCTTTGTTGCAAATGTCTTGTGCCAAATAAAATAATTATGTTGGACCAATATGTTGTGAAAGCAAATAAATACTAAAACCCCAAAATTTAGGAAGTTTTGAAATCTATTATAAATCTTAATATTGATCATTATTAATTTTGGACAAAATTCACATTTTGGACTACTTGATATTGTAGCCAATGCTTTTTGGTGAAAGTACAAATTAAATTATTTATTCCCCTCAATTTTCAAAGTCAAACCTTAATAGGGAATTTTTTCTACCGTGCACTATTTATTGCATGGCAGGTGGCCGACTCGGGCCTCACCCGGCCGAACACCTAGCGCTACAGCTCTCCGTTCACACCCGTGCCACGCACGACCGGACACGCCCTCCCTGCTGCCCCACACCACACCTGGTAGAGCCACGTACCGTGCCGCGTCCGTGCGTGGGCCCCGGACGCCGAAACCGCCCCCAACCATGCCGCCATTCGCGCTGGCATCATCCCCATCTCCATCGCGCGTCGCCTCGACACTGAGGGATAATGGCCGCCACACAGCCCCTCGTCACCCCTAGCTCCCCTAGCACCTAAGCCAGCAGCCTTACGCCCCCGCCCCCGGCCGGAAACCCGTCGTCACAGAGACAATGCCCCGCTAAGCATCTACCGCCATGTGCGCCGCGTCACCACCATCAAATTCGTGACACATCGCCACGGCGAGCGGGCCCGCGACTTGACCCCGACCAAACTGCCGTCACTTCCGCACCTGCTGCTCCGCCACCGAGCCCGAGGACCCGACCACGGTAATTATGCACGTTGCCGTCGCCGCGTCCAACCTCGTCACCCTAGCGCGTAGACCTACGCCCTCGCGGTAGGCCAGCATCACCATGCGTTGGCGCCCGTCTCCGTCGCCATTGCATCGCATCGCGTCGCCAAGGCACCGTGCCGCGCAAGTCCCGTCACCACCTGTCACGCCCGTTGGACAAAGAGGCGCTTCTCCTGTCAGCTAGCACCGAGGCCTACGGCCCTACCAAGTAGGCATTTACTCCAGCCGATTCGTGGATTCATAATGTGAGAGAGGGAGGTAGAGCTCTAGCCATGTCACTCTTCCGTTCACGCTATCCGAGCACCATTAGGGTCCCTATCCGTCCCGGCTTAGGCCAATCGCACCGGCCGCACATGGCACACCTGCTCTGCTCGGTTGCGAGTGTTAAGAGGAAGAAGAAGGGGGAAAAGAGAGAGGGACAGATGGGTCCCACACATAGATTAGCGCACAGCAACCACCTTGCTAATTGCAGATAAATGAGTCCATGACGCATGGGTCCGGGTGATTAAAAATCTAACTAAACTCAGTTATACATGTACTGTCTATGACATGCGGGACCCATAGGTGATTAAAAGGCCGGTTTTTGACCCTTGGTCAACCAGGCCGATCCCACCTGTCACTGACACCAGACATTCTCTGTAGAAAAGTAATACCGAGAAAAGAAATAGAGGGCGGACCCACCGGTCAGCTGCAGTGGATAATGGGCCGCTCAGCCGCATTGGGCTTGGCCAAACCCGCGCAGCGCCATTTTACAATTAACCGATTTAATTCAAACCTAAAACATTGAACTAGCATAACTCACTCATTTGAACTCCGATTTGAATGAAACCTGAACCAAAATTTATATAAAATCAGGATCTATCTTTTGGTACTACGCTTGCAATTTATTTTGTACTGTATGAATTTTGATGATTTTATTTGAATTATAATCAAATTCAAATTAAATCTTTCGGACATAAATTTAGATTCCGAGGGAGTTGTTGAGTTGATTGAGGAGCAGGGACAACAAGGTTTTGAGCAAGGCAAGACATCACTATTCATTGAGCATGTTGAACCTACTGCGAACTTATGTTGTTTCAATTAAAACTTGCATGCTATATGAATCTCCTATTCGTTATATGACATACCTTGGCATTGAATACTTGTATTCTTTGTATCCTATGATATTGTGTGTCCCAAGTCATTATATGACAAATGCTTAGCAAACGCCGATTTAGATTCATGCAACTTCACATTTACCAAATGCTATATACTTGGGCAATTACCTTCGGGAAAGTAGTTGACATATGGGATGTGGAGACATGAGCGCCACATTCCCATGACATTGTTGATATGATTTGTGAAAGAAAAATAAACTAAACAAATGTTTTCGACTGGGGCAGCTGGATGACTAAGGACCGAGGCATGAAGCTATGCATGAAACAACAACAGTGCAACCGTACTTCTCGCATTGGGCATAGACCTAGCAGAGTAAATAGCTGAGCGGAGGTGGTACCCAAGACACAGTGGTTCACATAGGTGTGTGAATAGGCGGGGAGCCTATAGGTGGGTAACCACTGGTTGGTACCCAGAATAAACTTGACTTAATTATAACTTAATGCATGTGTGAGTTTTCCCCTCCCGGGAACGCTAGAACTCCTCTCACTGTTAGAAACTATGTACACCTAGAGTGCATGAGGGCTCAAGTTCATGGAGCAGGTACTGCCAAAGTGAGGTTATTGAAAAGCTTTCTCGTTACGCGTCTAATTCATTGGGACTTCGGCTCATGTGTTGGGCAAGTCACGGAGTAGGACGGAGTAGGGTTAAAGCGTACATCCATTGAAGTGTGAGTAAATCAATCTATTTGAATAACCGTGCTCACAGATATTGAGCACCGGGACATGTATTACACTTGGCTAGACTCAAACTTTTGAAATGATGGGTGGGATGTTGCATGATGATTTTGTACTGGTGGATCAACTTCTCAAGAAGCAAGAAGGGGTAGACCCTAGAAAATATGATGACTTAGTGGCGGGAAGCTATCCTTGGGAACATAGTGGATGGTGGACAAAATTGTCACTGACTAATAAATAATGGAATAAAACTTGATCAGTCTATGCTAGGTCTTAGGCTTGTGAAAAGAATTACAAATTTGGCTTTATGCAAAGGAACCCTTAGCCACTCCTCTGAATCTCCTTCTATCATATGCATTTTTGTTGTGGTGGCTTGATGAGTACGGTTGGTACTCACCCTTACTATTTACAATCAATCAGAGGTGGACAATGAAGTCTCTAAGGACCCTTAGGAGTACTATCCAGAGGCTACTGAAGATGACGGTGCCCAGTAGGTCTTAGTACGGTCGTTGCCTGTGGCAATGGTGTTGCCGCAGCCTAAGTTCCGCTGCCTTATCTAATCTCCGCTTTTGAATGTATTTCGGACCATTTGGTCCTATGTTATAGTTTATGCCTGTGGGCCTTATGATGTAATAAATCGCGCAACATGCTTTATGTATGTGCACTTGATATTCCAGCTATGTAATCGTGTGTACCAGACTACTTGATCCAGGGAAATGGTATAGTTAATATGAATGATTCCTATTACAAAAATGGGGGTCGACATCCCTGGATCAGTAGATGGTACACACATGGCAAAGTTGCATATCACAAGCTAACATCATTATAAAAATTTTACATTATATTAATAATACATGGGTTGCCCGAGTGGGACCCAAATAGACCAAGCATGATCGATTGCATTACAAAATACCAAAAGAAGTGGATCAGGAAGTGGAAGTGAAGCAGCGGCAGTCCATCTTATTCCACAGGCAGCGACTGGTGAACCTAGGTCCCTACTCCACCGTCATTGGCATCTCCTCGTCAGCATAGTGCACATACGGGTTAACTCCAACACTTTCCTCTAAAAGATTTAATTAATCAAGGATGAGTACCAACCGTACTCAGCAAGCCAATACTACAGAATGCACACAGGGGTTCAAGGATGGCTTGGTTTATTTGCATAAAGCTAGATTTCACAAATCGTTTCCTAAACTTATGACTTAGCAGTTTTAACTGAAAACAACGTTAAGTTGAAGTTGTCATTAATCAATGAGGGTTCATCCACCTTCTCCAACCCTCGCATCCAATTTTTCACATTTTTCACCATTTCGACCTTCCCGCACATCTGGCAATGTCACACATTCCCTCCCAATCCTGTTCCAAGCAAGATTAAAACTTATGAGGCTAGTCAGGAGTAGCACAAGTCCCGACACTCAATTAACCACGAGTAGGGCTATTCGAATAGATTTGTCTACTCACACTACAGTGGATATATGCTTTTAATCCCACACTCCGTGACGCACCCAACACATGAGACTTGTCACGGCCCGGTTTTTTGGTCATCCTCACATTGAGGCACCCGCACCAAGGACTATCAATTCCCATTGCAGCCTAGCGCCTAACCCTACCTCAAGTCGACAGTGAGGGGAGTCCTGGCACTCCCGAGGTACTAGGGGGTTAAATAATATATAATTATACGTGAGGTGGGAGGATCGTGGGTGGAGGGGAAGGTCCATGGGCTCAGCCCTTGTGGTCAACCGAGCGATGAGGCCCACTGGTCAGTGACTTGGCATAGGTGGACCGGGCGTGTGAATGGTTTAGGAAAGGTGGGTCCCACATTTAAGCGACTCGGATGTTAAGAGGAGGATTAATTAGAAACTAAGATTGGTGGGGCCTATTTGTCAGTGAGACATTGTAGGGGGATTAGGAGAAGGATTATTGTGTGGGTTGGCTAAGAAATCGTGGGTCCCACATGTCAGTGTCTTCCTCTCTACCTCTCTTTGTTTTTCTTTCTCTTCTCCTTCTCTCTTCTTCCTCCTTCCTTCTCTCACTCTAACGCATGCGCTCGAGCGGGAGAGGTCAGGCGGGGCGATGCCAACGTCGGTGAAGAGTGGAGGAGGAGTAGCAGCATGGGGAGGAGGCTGCCGCAGGGCGGCCCTTGACTTGGCGTGAAGGTGGTAGCAGTGGCTCTACGGTCGGGCGTAGACGGAGGGGCCGTGGGACTCCGCGGATGGAGCCCTGGGTCCAAGGAGACCGGCGGCAGGCGATGGTGTGGGCGGCGGCGGTCGATGGTGGAGAAATGAGGAAAGACGACAAGGTGGCAGCGGTCGGGGTTGGGACCAAGCGGCCGTGGGACGTGTCACATGGGTTCGAGGGGCGCGACGTCCACAAGGCTCTCGTCCACATGCCTCAGGCTGGCAAGTTGGAGTGTGAAGGTGGTGCTGACGATTGAAAGGGCAAAGGGTGGAGGACGACGGTGTGTCGACTTTTATAGCCGCTGCTGGCAGATAGCGATGGAAGCAGGGTGGATTCGGGGAGAAGGACGGAGGCGGGGTGGTACAAGGGTGAGGGCAGAGGTGGTGCGGCGGGCGTGAGCTCAGCTCATTCTTTCAGCTTCGACCAGCGACTGCGGTGGCTAGATCATGCGGGGCAAAGCGGTGGGCTGCATGTAGTGGCGCAGGCATGGCACGGACGTTGGGGAAGGAAAAAAGGCGGGCACAGAAGTCATCGGGCAGCAGCGGGCAGGACATGAACAGCGGCGGAAAGGGCGCTGGCAGGGTGAGATGTCACACGGCCATAGGTTGGACGGCGTCGGCCGGTCCACATGCACAACGCCGAGCGCGGGAGGCATCAAGGCGGGGCCCGCATGGCCAGTGGGAAACATGGCAACAAGGGAGGAGTGTGTCCGGACTCGTCGTGACCCGGCAGGGTGTTGCGCGGGCTCGGCCTGTTGTCGCGGTGCAATGCAGGTGAAGTAGCACAGTGCACGGCTTGGCAAGCTGGGACGAGGCGGCGCACTGCGCTGTGAGCGTGGTGCTGGGCGGCTCGTTGCGTCATGCGGGGGGGTGTGGTTCTTGATGCAGCTCATGGCAAGTGGCGGGCGGGTGTGCCGGCATGGGGAAAGGCTAGGCAGGCCGTGGGTAACTAATAGGAGCGACTATGAAAAAGACAAAGGATAAAAGCCACCTGGTTGGAAAGAAATCCTCCCGTTATCTCTCTCCTCTCTCCTCACCCTACCGCTAGCTCTGCCTTACACTCCTTTCTGCTCACCCTACATGCTGTGATGGCAACGGGGTACCTGATCTTCCATCAAGTAAAGATAATTATCGATTTGGTGAAAACATGATACAAACGATCCAGCTTCCGATCTAACACGATTCGAACCCTGCAATCGCAGCACCACACCTCCTCTGGTTATCAACCATGCCGAAACCCTATTGACCTTGCCGAGAAGGCTAATTTCTGCGTTTGAATCGAAGACACAAGCAAGATCAAGAAAGATTGCAACACAAATGCAGATGATTAATTAAGAACTTCAACTTGCGGTTCCACAAATTGATGAATGGCGAAACTGCCATGGCAGAAATAATCTAAGCAAAACCAATCCTAACTCATCGAAGGATACTAAATACATATGTTCTAGGGTCGATCTTGGACCCTTGAACGTGTCTCTATTGGACTCTGACATGATACATGACACAACGGGCCCAAAGACGATTCTAGGGGAGACTTTGGACCCCTGGTCATGTCCCTATTGGACTCCAACACGATACACCACACAACGGGGCCAAAGACGGTGACGTGGCACCAAGACATATTCTGGACCCCTTCTTGTTTCGACGATTCCCATCATTCGGAAGGAATTTTGACGTGGGACCAAATCTATTAAAAGGTGGTCTTGTTAGCTTTCCATATATATGTAGAACGTCAAAAGCAAAATCCGAATGCAATCTAGGCGATAATTTTAGTGCGAACTGCTGCTAGAGTCCGAAGTAGGCTTGAACTTGATATGAGTTGGACCTCTATTTTGACTTGAACGTCCATGATGACCTTGTATATCTCCTAGCCTCTCTTCAAGTGCTCCCTGGTGCTTCCTCATCATAATTAACCCATTAGATAGCAATCTATCCTCAAATAACATAAAGAAGTATAAGTTCAATTGTCGAGCATGAGCTCTAGTAATTGAACCTTACGTAGCAACTTGAAAACTTGAAAAGTATTGTGTGTACATAAATAAGTGATGTCCTCATCATCCTGTTTCAGGGCGAAGCTACATTGTACCAACGGGTTCCTAGGCACCTGGTTAAAGAAAAAATTTAAGCTGTAAATACCCCATCGATCTCTACCAAGAATGCACCCCGTCAGTCTAACATTGTGTACCCCCAAGCAGACCATCAAGCGGAGCAAGCGGGCAAACAAACAAACCGAAATAGAGGCACGAAGTGATAACTCATGAGGATTCTTGTGGCCGCAGCATGTTTAGTTAGGCTATTAAGAATAACACTCGCTGATAAATTGCCCTGTTTGGAGCCCAACAATAAGCCTTGTCAAGATAATCTTAGTTTACTTTGTAATCATAGTGAAACAGAACGCTCTTGCCGGCCAGCGGCAAAGCCATATGGTCTCATTACCCATTGATAGTACGGAGTAGCATGCAAGGCATGATGGCGAAAGCCAATTTTGCAATTTGCTTTCATAGTTCCATTCCAAACTTGTCACGATCATTCTGATCTACTGCAAAATGCAAGCAAATTGAATAAATTTGCCTGGTAGGGTGTGAGTTGGATGATTATTGCTTGACCATGAGTACATATCCTATTTGTATGACTATTATGATATTTATTGCATATATTTGAGCTCTAAGTAATCTATAAAAAATAGACAAGTTTATTAGATATCTTCTAAGTTTCTTCAGATGTCATTGAGAGAAATGAACTACATTAATATTAAATATAATACATTATATATTTCAAGTCCAGATTTTGGACAATTCTACGATTCTCAAATTAAAAATTAATCCTTTCTTTTAAGATGCTGACATTGGGAGTGTAGTTATCCAATCTGGACAATACTATGATTTTAGTCTTACCTTCTTCAGTACACTGTACTGGCCAATATCTTTTTTAGGATTCCTCATTTTTTAGTATAAAAAGTACTTTTGTTGGCTAAAGGTTTTTTTCTTGTCTCACTCTCACTTATGTCGAATTGTAGGAACTAAATTGAGTGGTTGTGGTATTGTTTACTGTAATATAAAACAGATATGTTAGCATAGTGGTGCACCTCCTCTACATTCCCGTCTTGAATCTGAAAATCGGCAATAATAAAAGGGGTAAGCACAAGAGACCTAAAGTGGATAGTCACAGATACAAGGGTTTAAACAGGTTCAAACCCTCTCGATGAGAGTTAATACCCTATTCCTGATTAGAGATTGTATCCGCCCGATGTATTGATCTGACGATAAAGTTGTGGTTATCTCTATGGTTATGCCCCTAGAGGGCTCCTTGCCCACCTTATATAGGTTAGTGGCAAGATTACAAAGAGGAGAACCTAGCCGGATATGACATCAGTTTCCTAATCTATTACAATATTACGGAACCAAGACTTTGGACTATTCCTTAATACACAAGGAAACGTAATACCCGAGTCATCGTCCGTTACATATTTCATATACATAATCTATTTCCAATATTCAATCGGATAGACCAACCGTGTAGGTATATGGTACCCATAATCTCTATAGTAGCTGCTAAGACCTTCACAGTCAAAATGATAATCTTCTCTTGAACCAAATTAATCCAAAGCTGAGTGCTTCAATCATCTTTGTCATAATCTCCCGAGTTCTTTTACCAAATTAGAAGGTTGTGAAGGGCTGAAAAAATTTCAAAAATAATCAAGAATATATACCCAGGTATATCGACTAGATGCACCTAATTAGGTGTAGCCCCTGACTATGTGGTTAGTTGAACAAACTAAGCACATAGTCAAGGAATAAATAATCTAACCAATCAAGTGGTTTCTGATAATTATAGTCAACCGAGTGACTAAATATTAATATACAACACATACGGTGAGAATCTGCGAATAACATGATCCGAGTGATATACCGACTGTGTCACGTCCTGATAAATTCATCCCAAGTTAAAAATCGTTCGTTAAATGGAACAATAGAATTAATTAAAATTTGAAAAGAAATCGCAAACATTAAAATGCGTACAAGAAAAATTCGAAAGTGGTTTGGAGGATTTTTCTTAAATTCTTCACGCTCCAAATTGGTCCCTCAATTTTTACGTGAATTTTCAGAGGACAAGAAATAATTTTAATGCAACAATAACCAATTTCAGATTTAATTAAATGGAAAACCTACAAATAATTCTCTCCCTCTCTTTGGGCCACTTTCGGCCCAAAGTCCTCCTCCTCTCCCTCGGCCTGCCGCCAAAGTCCCCTTCTCCTCCCTACCTCTCTTCTCCCTCTTGGGCCTTTTTCCCCCTAGGCCCAAAGTCCTCCTCCCCTCCCCTTGGCCCAGCCGCACCCCCCCACCAGTCTGCCCTCCTCCCCACCGCAGCCCAGCCGGCCCAGGAGGGAAGACATCGTCATCTTCCTCCTCCAGCCGAGCTACCGCCTTCTCCTCTCCCTCCCGGCCGAACAGAGGCACCCCTGCCTCTTGATCTTCTCTCCCCGGTTGTTTCCCCTCCCATTTGATTGCAAAAATCGGTTCCTCTCCTCTTCCTCTTCAATTCCCCTTAGTTTTTCCCTCTTGATTCGGCTTAAATTCGTGGGGATTTAATCCCACTCCTTTGGTTGCCATGGATGGCCGACCGACGAGCTCCCCGGCTATCCCATCCTCTCCCCGGCCATCCCCTCCTCTCCTTAGGCCTATAAATGGCGCGGCATCCTCCCTTCCTCTCTTTTTGCCTCTCCACGTGCAGCCTCCTCTCTCCACCGCACCGCCAACTCCGACTGTCCCTCCCCATTGGCCGGAGCAGCGCCGACCGTGCCGTCGCCTCCCCCGACATCGCAGCTGCTCCCATCTCTCCTGGCCTCGCCTTCGTCTTGTCCGAGGTCAGCCGAAGCGCCGTGGATGCTAGCAACCCATGGTGCCGCAGCCGCTGCACTGTCTCCAACCGCCATCAACCTCCTTGTACTCTGGCAGCCCTTACCGCCTTTGCCGGTGTGCTGCCCGACATCGTGGCGTCGTTCTTTTCCCCGGCCACCGCTCGGTCTTGCCGTGCGTCGCAAACGTTCCGTCGTCGTTCATTGCCACCTACGGCCGACCAATCCTCCTCGCTGGCACGTTGACCCGCTGCGTCGCCACCGCCGTCGGTACTGCAGTGGCGTGCTTCACGCCGGCCTCACCGTTGTTCGGCCGCTGCCGGTTGTCTTCATTGTCCGCTAGTCGTTCCCGGTCGTGCTAGCCGTCGGCCCTCACTTCGTCAAGACGAAGCTATCCGGGTCGTCAAGGTCGTTCGTGTCATCGTCGTCTTCCTCCAGCCATCGTTCCCGTCAAGTCGAGCGCAGCCCGTCGTCGTCCGCCTCTTCGCCAAGCCCAAAGTTCATCGAGTGCTGCCCGTTCATCTTCGTCATCCCCGAGTCGTCGTTGCTGCCCTCATCGTTGCCATCGTCCTCGGCTCCTCGTCGTCAAGCTCGTCCTCACCTTCGTGCAAGGGTCGCCGCCGAAGCCGTGTCCCCGTTCGTTGCCGCCCGTTTCCTCCGTTCGTCGTCGGTAGTCGTCATCGTCTCCTCGCCTCGTCGCGTTGTGGTAAGGTCCGCTCCCTCGCTGCCCCTTCCTCATCCCCCCCCCCCGAGTCACCACCGTGCCCGTCATGCCGTTGTCGGCCCCAGTCTCGTCCATCGGTGTCGACAGTCGTTCGGGCGATCTTCACGTGCACGTGTGGTAGTCGTATTTGTCTGCCCGTTTAGCCGCCTCGTGATTGCCCACATGTGTAGCCCGCGTGGCATTCGTGTGAGTCCCTGCTTGTCGGCCACTTGTTTCGGTTGACACGCATAGTCTCACTCCATCCTTCCTATGGATCGTCTCTGTGAACCTAATCCACGGTGAACTAACCGTCTGACCCGTGGGTCCCGGCTGCCAGTCGCTCGATCCTTTTTCCTCCTCGAGCGATATTGCATTACACATAATTTAATGGTATAATAATAATTAAACAACTCGGAAATATCCACTTTAATTGCACCTAAATTTCGGATGGTCGTTTCTCGGCCATACGAGCTCCAAATTGGCCCGTTCAAATTGTTTAGTTTTTGTTGTAACTTTAAGAACCCGTGTTTGTTGTTTTTATGTATTGTTCTCGTTTCTTTCATAGAGCTGTAGCTTTGTTTTGTTTGTTCGTGTAGTTGCTCTCGTTTCGGTGGTTCCCATGGTGCAGTTCGAGTTCGCCGCTGAAGCCTCAGAAGCCTCCCTTTTTCCCTGAGCAAGGCAAGTCACGCTCTCCTTGAGCATATTGAATCCCAGTTTGCAAAAAAGTATTTTAATTTGAATTATTGCATTCGCTTTACTAAATTTACCGCATTATAACTGTTTTATTTAGCCTTTCCTACATTCCTTGTTACAGCCTTATTATTTGTTATTGTGTAATTACCTTTGACAACCCTAGGTAACCAAAAATCAGCTAGTGAGAACTCTATATGTGGTGCTTACTAGGAATTTTAGGATTATGCTTAGCCCTGCTTAAATAGAAACATTTTAGTTGTTTTATAATATCTAGACTTTGGGAATGTCACTATAACCTTATTTATTGATGGATGAGAGGCTTGTTGGCCTGGACATGTTGGAAACCCCTTTCAAAATTCCCAAATTTGTTTTCGGCTGGGCTCGAGGTGCATGGTTTTGTTAGTCGCACCTCAGCCAACATAAGGACCGGTCTTCGGGGCACGATTGCAAAGCATATTCCGTACTACCACATGTCTAATGGGTAAGGCTTAACGTATCGGTTAGTGCGGTCATGAACAAGGAAGACACGAATAGGGATGGATGTAGCCCTTGGTGGGGACGACATCTCTGGCAGTACGCCCGGGGGCATAGACTGTCCGCTTGACCCAGGGCACCTGGCGGGGGAAGTCTATGTCGGTATTCCTTGTTTAGGGCAGTACTAGACGGTGGGTTATGTCACGGTTTCCGCCCGTATGCCATGGTGGCATGTGGCACGTGGTGACACGTGAGGAAAACTTGTCTTGTGGGTAAAGATGTACACCTTTGGCCAGAGTATAAACTATTCGAATAGCCGCGCCCTCGGTTATGGGCAAGCGGAGCAATGACCCAAAGTTAGAGGTTTTAATCTGATGAACTGGAATAATTGGATTGATTATCTGTGGGCCTGGTTTAAGGCAAGATCGCGTTGGTGCGCGGCTTGATAATAATTTGACTAGAGATAAGCCGTGGTTTGATTAAAATGCCTTTAAATGATTAAATGTTTTGAAATGATTATTTACCGCAAAATAACCCTTATAAATGAATCCTTGTACTCCCTTGCATTAAGTGCATTTTCCGGTGTGGCTTGCTGAGTACGGTGGTTGTACTCATCCTTGCTCAATCTTTCCCCCTTCAGTCAGTGAAGCTCTTGAAGAAGAAGTCTTAGGTGGAGTTATGGCTTATACCCCAGTTGAGTGCCTGTGAAGATGGAGCCGTAGGCCCGCTAGTCCGCTGTTGTTTTTCTTTTGTTGTCAGGCGTTATGTGCCTTTGTAATAATGTAAATATTATCGTGTTAATTAATAAATATGTGTCTTTTGTATCAAGTTTGTGTGGTGTACCCCGGCTTTTCCTGGGACGGGGATTAATACACTAGCGTTCGGGAAAGGTATTTTCCGGGCGTGACAGACTGCTTTAAGATATATAATGCGCATAGCTCAAGGCCAACTGTGACTTAATAAAAAAGAATCATGTAGCGCTAGGCCAACCATATATAGAATGCGTGTAGCACTAGGCCAACCGCAACTTTGAAAATAATACCAAGTAGCACCTGACTCTTATGAAGAAGCCAGTTTATAATGCCATGAAAGTATGCTATTGATCACCTTTGAAATTGCGTAGCAAGTGACTTTAATAAAAAGCCTTTATGTAGTGAGTAAAGGATCTTCTAAGGTATTGGGCTCACCACACCTGAAAATATATGGCATACGTGGTGTAAGATCCGAGTGAAATAACACTCATAGATAGATTTACCAGCCGCCTGAAAATGACCAAAATATATAATTAGCCTAAAGTCATAATATTGGTCTTTGTTAAAGAACACACACATATGTGGCCAAAAGCAATGATATCGTATCCAATCAATTGCTTTATGAAATCCAAACAGTGTCTTAACTTATATAAAAATGTTAATAGAGCAGTTATATATAAGGTTTCACTGTTTGCTAACTTTTAAATTGCATTGTACCAACTCCTAAAAAGTTGTGTAACAGCTGTATAAAAGAATTTTAAGGTATTGGATACTTGAGCACGCGCATATTGCTAAGAGCAAATATGCCTAAGTCTCTAAAGGCATGTGACAGGCCACACCAGAGAATATGGGCTGCAGACATATTGGGATTAGGCCCAAAATATGCCTATCTATACCCTTAAAATATGATGTGTATAGCACGTCTATTAATATTCTCCTGAGTGACAAATCTCCCGGGTGATGTAGACCGAGCTCATCTCAATGAGTGGCTTTTGATCCGAGTGGTTATCCCTCATGGGGTACCGAAGTAAATATGATAATTAAATCCTGACTGGCGCAAGAACTCAGCTTGTGATCCTTGTGGGGAAAAATGACTGATCCAGACCTTGGACATCGGAAATAAGCTCATGGCCATGAATTCCTGTTGTACATATCTGGAAAGAACTGAAAACAAAAGTGTGATCTTCACAGAGGTGCATGAAAACACAAGCCATACTTGTAAACAAGCATAATATATAATTTATATAGCCCTCGACTCACTACGTAGTGAGGCAATGGAAAAGGAGAATATTATATAATGAAAAAAAATTGATATTGACTTATCTTTTTGGTCTTAGTGAGCTAGTGATTGTTGATGAAGCCATCAACTTAATAAAATCTCGTCCCCAACCAAGTCCAAGCACCTAGAGTAGAGAAACTGACCAGGAAGAAGATGTGGGCATATAGATCCTCATGCATGCCGACACCGAAGATTGATGTTGGACGACGGTGAAGGTGAAGATGCCCATAAGTGGCGGCGGAGAAACCAACTAGCAAGAACGAAGGCAGCTAGCGGTGAAAATGATGTCGTCCATCAACGGTGGTGGAATCTACCAACCAGAGCGACGAAAAATCTAGTCATCTGTGGCGGAGGCGACCGATGGTGAAGACGATGTCGCCCAACAGCGACGGCGGAGTAGGCCAACCGTGAAGGCGAGGTAACTAGTTGGTGACAATGATGTCAAGGCCGATATAGAGGCGAGGCCGAAGACGCATGTCAGGATGTCGATGAAGATGACGATGTTGATGATCCAATCATATTTTAGCGTTGACGAAGCCTACACTCTTGAAGCGCATAATCTGATTGATAGTAGTTGGGAAAAGATGTTGGTGATATCATCAATGATAATAAGTTGTTAAATAGATGTCGAAGCTTGAGTAGTTGTCTTGACATTAGCATGCACATGGTAAAAATTGGTGCAATGCCACTTGATTTATGACGATGACAGCAGAAGTTGATATTGTAGCTATTGGAGATGCTTCACGTAGAGGAAAGTAGATGTTGATACTATTGACCAACTCGTCAAATTTGAGTTGATTGGTTCATGACTCCAAACTCCCTAGAACCAAACTTCGGAGGCTCGAAGCCATATTCGAGTTGAATCTTCAAAGGGCAGAGCTAGATCTAACTAAGACATACACACTTGAGAAACTTGGAGTAAATTATAGCATCAACTGGGAGCCAAGACATAGCCTGCTTTGAAGCAAAGACAAAGCTAATGATTTTTGAAGTTAACTTCATAGAATTCATTGACTAGTTAATTGTCTATCGGATTTTTGTCTTGTGTTGGTGCAGCCCTTGACTTTGTGCTTAGCTAGGAAACAAGTAAACATAAAGTCAAGAATTATAGCTTCTTATCATCGAGTAACCATCGCTTGAGTAAAGATACGTGTTGTGGATGTTCGAGTAGAAATCCGAGTAGAGGCAGCATAGGTTGCTGGTGATAAAGACAACGAAGATGAAGTCACCCAAAAATAGTAGCAGAGTTGCATAGACCAAGAGGCGTGGTCACCAATCAATTGCAGCAGAGACAAACTGACGGTGAAAGCACACAACCAAGAAGACGAGGACACTAGTCGGTGGCAGTAGAGGCGATTGGCTGTAAAGACGAAGTTGCTTGATCACGGTGGCGAAGACGCGTAGCGGTGGAAGCGAGGAGACCAATCAGTAACAACTGATGAGGCGGCTAGCGGTGAAGACGATGTTGCCCGTCAGTGGCAGCATAATAGACTAGCCATGAAGACAAAGACATCAAACGACAGTGATGAAGGCAAGCTAGCGGTGAAAACGAAGACGCTTATCAGCGGTGGCATAATAAGCCTACCATGAAGGCAAAAACACCAAACGGCGATAAAGGCTGCCCGACGATGAAGACGAAGATTCCCATGAGCGGCGGCATAATAGGCCAATCATAAAGGCAAAGACACTAGACGGTGGTGACGAAGGCAAGCCAGCGGTGAAGATGAAGATGCCCATCAGCGACAGCAAAATAGGCCAACCATGAAGGCAAGGACACCAGTCGGTAGCGACCGAGGCAATTGGCTGTAAAGACGAAGTTGCTTGATAAAAGTGGCGAAGACGCGCGGCAGTGGAGGCAAGGAGACCTATGTCAACAAAAGACGAGGCAACTAGCGACGAAGACGATGACACCCATCAGCGACGGCGTAATAGGACAGTTGTGAAGGCAAAGGCACTAGTCAGCAGCAACAAAGGCAAGCCGATGGTAAAGACGAAGACGCTCATCAGCGGCGGCACAATAGGCCAACCGTGAAGGCAAGGACAACAGTCAGTAGCGACAAAAGCAAGTCAGCGATAAAGCCGATGTCACCACCAACAACGGCGGCGGAGTACACCAACCGTAGAAGCGAAGACACCAGTCGACGGTGATGAAGGCAAGCCGATGGTGTATGACTAATCGATCCTACAGTATAAACATGTAGGATGAGTAGTATCTAATGTAAATATAATTATTGAGGAAAATTCAAGCATTTTTATATATTTATAAATATGTATTTCTCCTCTTGTCAATTTTAATTTCCTCGAGTAGTTGACTCCTTACGTTTAAACACTCTGTCCGACTAGTCATAGCCCTCAAGCATCAGGAGTCGGCTCATGGCACTTCCCAGACATGCGTATGAGTGACATGAGTTCATCTTTCATGGAACAAAGCTTCACGAATCAGACTTTATGTTACTCGGGTACTATTGCAATTGTTAAGAGTAGAAAACAAATTATTTTATCTTTATGCTTTTAATTTTTTTTCGAGTAGTACTTAGCTCCTTGTATTATACACTCTAACCGACAAGTCCCCAGGTGATAGAAATCAGCTCCTGGCAACCATCCATCAACACACCAAATGGAAAGCATCTGAAAATAGAGCTTCACTGCTCAACACTTTTTTTTATTCGGATTTATTCGCAAGCAATCAAGATAAACATTATAAAAACTATTGCAAAAATATGATATAACATTTGTAGCCTCCCGACTCACTACTTAATGGAGAACCAGTTGATGTAGTGAGATAGAGAAAAAGGAAAATATCATTAAAAAAGTTAATAATGACTTAGCTTGTTGGTATTTCTATCAGTGACAGCGGAGGTGGCGAAGACACACGACCATGGAAGCGAGAACACTAGTCGGCGACAGCGGAGGTGGCCGACGGTGAAACGATGTCACGATCAGTGACGGCGAGACCAACGGTAAAGACGATGTCGCCATCAACAACAACGGCGAAATCCTCCGACCGTGGAGACGAAGAAACCAGTCGGCGACGGCGAAGGCGACCGACGATGAAAACGATGTCGCCATCAACAATGGCGGCCTAACCCACCGACCGTGGAAGCGAAGAAATCAGTCGGCAACAGCCGACGATGAAGACGATGCTGTCATCAACAACAGTGACGGAACCCACTGACCGTGAAATATTCAGTCAAATAGACTAGCCATGTGGGTATATGATACTCATAATCTTTACGCTCTGTTTAATTTCAAACCCGATGTAATGGACAAAATCAGAACTAATATATCCAACAAATGGAATGAATGGACAAGATAGTAACCCGAATGGAGCTACTTGTAAAATCGTAATGGTAGATTAATTAAGCGTATATTAGAGGGGTAGATACATAGGACAGCTTTGTAACCACACTTCAAAACATATGAAATAATTAATGATCGTGGATCCGTGAGAACACCATTATGTCGTTCTTAAATACTTCCGTCCATGTTTTACGTGATACAGAGTACCTAATAAATAATTATACTGTACAGTATGCTGTTGATTAGGGAGTCAAACTAGTTTATTGATTTGCTACTTCGATCAGCTACAAAAACGCAATACTAATTTTTTTCCTGAAACGTAAAAAATCTATCCTCTATATTCCATTCTATGATGCTTATTTTAATTTGGTTCAGCGTGCACGGGACTAATTAAGAAGACGATGAAACTTATCACCGTGTCTCTAGCTGATAAGATCGAGAGTAGTCAGTAGTAATAACCATAATGGTTGGAGAGATAAGAATGGCAATGAGAGAGAGTTGCATTAGTACTACTTTGAGAAGTAGTCAATATATATTAACTCAACTAATACAAGAATTTGTTGCTCGGAAGGATGGTTGGATCACATTGATTAAGCTTAGCCATGATGGTGGCGAATTGACCTTTATTTCATCTCTAGTGTCACTTGTCGGGTTTCATTCATTGTCCGGTTTTTCTTCATATCATCCGCTAGTGCCACTTGTCGATCAACTACGTACATTTATTAATTCGTATGAAGTGCTAATTTCAACGTTAATCGGTTCGTCATAAAGTGGCATGTTATTTCCACTGTTCATTAATGGCACTTACGATATGCACTCTCGGACTGGAAAAAACTTGGGTGGACGATGGGCTCATTGCGTGCAGGATGCGCCCCTAGCCCAGATGCACGACGCGTGGCCACGACCCGCATCAGACGGCCGTGGGAATCGATGCCGGTTGCCGTCGGCTCCAGTCGGCAGACGGGCTCGGCTCCGAGTCGACTCATGCCTACATCGCGCGCTCCTATCCAATCGGCTGTCTGGCTTGGGCGCGTCTCCCTTCCCCATCCCCATTCTTCCCCCACACCCCCGCCGCCGCCTCCTCATCGGCCGGCGCAAAGGGCGCGACGCCCAAGTGGCGGCGGAGCATCGGCTGGTCCGCCGAATGGAGGGCCGGCCTGCTGCTGCCGACCTCCACGCCCGCCGCTCCTCCGCAAGTAAGACCCATCCTCGCCGCGCGCGCGCCGACGACGCCATGGGCATCGGCCTCCTCCTCGCCGCGGTTCGCGCAGGCCCGATTAGATTCCCGTTGCGGCGATGGTGCGTCTCAGCTCTCGCGACGCAATGCCCGGACGCGTGCACTACTGGCCGGAATGTGCTCGATACTGGATGTTTGGGACTGCTGATGCTGGATGTTTGGGACTCATCCTCCCCATCCTGTCAGATTCAGATTCAGATTGGTAGTTCAACGGTAAGTCAGCCACCACACTATCCCTTCAATCTGTTTGAATATTCGAGTTTCGTTTGCAAGCTCCTTGTAAATTTGCTTCTCACCACTTCTGTTTAGAGTTCAACGGTAAGTCAGCCACCACATGACTGAACGCTGCCTCTCACCACTTCTGTTTGGAGCCTCAAACTAATTTTTTATTAATTTTGTTGTCTTTTGTCTTGCAGGTTTTTGGAGGCTCAAAGAGAACCTGATGATTGATGTAGAGATACAAAAGAAACAAGCATTCTTGTTAAAAAATTACATGAGCAGTACTGGTTTGTATTGCCCATGAGATGCAGTCAGGTCTAGTTGCATTTGCATGACACTATAACAACATTGTTTCCTTAGTAGCACGAGTTTCTTGTTAACTACAGACCAACCTGCCAAGAAATTCAGCATACTATCTGACTGGATAATTCCAGATCAAATTTACTGACTGTTTTCATGAACAGGTTCTTCTTCAAAGCAAAGGACATAGTCTGAACATGTTTGCACTCCATGACAGTAAAAGAGTAAAGTTACATGTTCTGAGCAAAAGAGACTTTCTAACTGCAAAAGAGACTTTCTAACATCAAAAGACCAAAGTCACATAGATTCATTTTTCTTGCACTCCATCAAAATGTAACTTCCTAACAGCAGTTTGCATTGTAGCATCCTGAGCAACTCCCATTAAGAGGCGTGTGTATCCTCCTAGAATGTATGGAGCAGCCATGGTTGAAGGTTCTGGAATTAAATTGAAGTGTGTCATTGTGGAATTAGCATGTCCACCTTGCAGGAAAAGAGCATCCATGGATGAAGATGGGCCACCATTGAAATTCTGTCATTTATATACAATAAGTTTTCAAAAACCATGATTGTAAGGGAATAAAATATATATGATAATTCAATAAGTGTTCTGGTAATGTCTTACAATTACTTGGCTTGGATCAGCACATCTATCTCTTGTTTCTACATTATTGTTTTCCAAATCTTCGCCTACTATTAAATATATATGATAATTCATGATTTTTTTATAAAAATATAGACATAAGCAAAAGGTATTGGGCAGGTCAATACCTTTCTTATGAGCACCCTTTTTCTTCTTCCCTGATGACTTCTTTTCAACAACATTTTTAAAACGTGTATTCTTTGGACCTTTTATTACCTCAGGGATTTTAAATGATATTACACCATTTAGTGCATCTCGAACACTTTCAATTGGAACCGCAGGAACATCACTGGATTTTTCATGCATCTCACATAGATAAGTAACAGCTTCCAAGTTCAAGTTATGTATGGCTTGCTGCAATTTATCAAGAAGTTCTTGTGATGGCAAACACTTCAGTGCAAGAGATGTGGCCTGTCGAGATATAAGTGCTGCCTGTGTCTTCAAATCTCCCTTCTCAGTTGCTTGTTTTTCAATATAAAATCCAGTTTTTGCGTATTTTGTCCATCTTGGCAATATATATTGCGATGGCAAATTGTATACTCTATTTGTATTGAAAACTCTTAGAGCATGCTTGCACAATATACCTGTAAGATATAGCTGCCAATTACTACCTATATTACAGTACATCACGATGTAGTAATGTACAAATTGAAATGTAAATAGTACACATACTTATGGATTCAAACATCCGACAAGAGCATGTAATGGTGGAATCTTCGGTGTTCAATACTACTGTTGCTCCATGGTCAGAGTCCATATACTTAACAAAGAATGTCAAGTTTGTCCCCGCAGCTTCCAACAAATCACAAGTCAATGTAAATTGTCTCTTAAATTCTTCCTCAAACTCTGAATACATTCGCCTGGTATATGATTCAGCTGCAGTATTCAACATTGGTAGATTTCGAATGTATGCAACCGGGTTCTTTCGTCGTGACTGAAAATCAGCATCCAATTTATTTGCACAGAGACTAATTGCAACTTTCTCACATTCTACAAGGAGTTCCGAAAGACCAAGTTTCCTACGAAATCTTTTCTTGAAGACATTATTCATACCTTCACTCCTTTGGGTTGAGTTCATGTCTGCTGTAAAAGAGTCACGGTACACCGCAGCCCACTTTGCCCTCAAAGCATACAAGTTTGCCATCCGTGAGTTATCCTGAAGGTTGTATTTAGCCAACAATTTATGCCATTTCTCAATGAAGTAAGTCTCTGGCCGGTCTTCGTACACAATTTTTGAAATCTTTTAGGAACTTGTCACCTTTCTTATCCGACTCATGAATTACATGACTAAGATGTTTGGTAGCATTTAAGCAAATGTGCCACAAACAAAGACGATGGCTTGTATTTGGGAGTACATAAGCAATTGCTACTGCCATAGCCGCGTCTTGATCTGTAAAAATTGTGTTGGGGTGCTTTCCTGACATTGCCGTTAGAAAGGTTTCAAAAAGCCAAACAAATGATTCAATAGTTCCATTGAATAGAAGTGCACACCCAAAAATTATCGTTTGCTTGTGATGGTTGCAGCCAAGAATCGGAGCAAAAGGCATTTCAAACTTATTAGTTTTAAATGTGGTGTCAAATGACACAACATCACTAAAGCATTTGTAATCCATGATAGACTGTCCATCTGCCCAGAAGAAATTTGCTATATGGCCATCTTCCTTGTCTACCTGAAATGCATAAAAAAATGTAGGATCCAATAAATGTTTATTTCTCAGATATTCAGACAGTGTTTGTGCATCATTGGCTTCTAAGTACTGCTGGCGCTCACGACTAATCTCATTATCGCAATCCTTCTTAGCAAATGGTATGTTCTCTTCCTCTCCATAAAACTCCTTCATGAACTCTTAAACTTGAGCCGGCTTCATTCCAGCTTCTCGTATCTGCCCAATTAATTTCCTGTCTGTCTCTATAACTTGTCGTTGAGACCTCAGCTTGTGAGCCTTATTTGGACTAGCAAGATAATGATTGTGTTGTTCCACGACCTTTTGCGCCCTCCAAATCCCCTCTTTGCTTATACTAAACTGGACACGAGCATCACAACCCGTCCTTGTAGTGTCCTTTTGTGATGACTCATTTTCTTGATGTCCTTGATTACTACAAACTATATGTTTCAGACATAGACTTCCATCTCGGCGATGCTTTGTCTTGCTCTTTCTAATACTGAACCCAACCTTGCCGGCATAGGTGTTGTACATCTCATAAGCTTTTTCCTCATATTCAAATGTCATTCCAACTTTAGGAGCGATCGAATTTTGCCCAGCTTTACGAACCACCTCCTGTACATATAAATTTCCAATTAAAGGTGTGCTAAAAATAAAACATCGTCTATAAGTTTGTTAAAAATATTGTACCTCATCAAGCACTTCATTCTCCCCTGATCTAGACGTCTGTGAAATGGTGCCAATGGTCTCTACTCCCTTAGTAACCATGGTGTTCTATCAAATATGCGCACTATGTGTCAGAAACCAAACAACATAGAAGGAAGAGCATTTGCTAAAAAGAACGATCTAAACAGATAACTGACCTGTGCTATCTGTTCATCTCCTCGACGAGCATCAGCAACATCAAATTGTAGTGTTCGTGAATCCTCCATACGAGAAGAAGCAGCCATCCGGTCCACAGTTGTCATTCCGTCTTCTTGGCCTCTATCGTCATCCACGGAGGCCGCTGGATCATCCATGGATACGGCAGCGGGGGCGTGCAACTGGGCCTAGGGTTAATGGCGGCGGCGACAGACTCGAGACGAAACAAATACGACTTCGATGGTCTGACATCTGAGCCGATCTAAAGTGAAGCCGAGCCGTCATTCGTTTGGTGCCGGCAATCTTGGAGACGAAGCTACGAAGCGATCGTGAAGCTGAGCCGACGGCATCGATTCCCACGGCCATCTGATGCGGGTCGCGGCCACGCGTCGTGCATCTGGGCTAGGGGCGCATCCTGCACGCAATGAGCCCATCGCCCACCCAACTTCGCTATGAAGTGCTAATTTCAACGTTAATTGGTTCGTCATAAAGTGGCATGTTATTTCCACTGTTCATTAATGGCACTTACGATATGCACTCTTCGGACTTCGGTGCAGCAAACTTTTTTCCAAAAGAAAATTAGTATTCAGTTCACTACCAGAACCCCTTGGCACTAACGGGGTGAAAAACATTATCTATAACAGTTGCATCACCATTTCAAAACGTTGACCAGTTGAGATCTCACAGATGTCATCTCCAGCAGTTCACAGTCATGAAGCATTTGAGGGTAGAGACACTACTAGAATACACAAAGCTACCTTCGACGAAATACTCTAAGAAATAAATGAAAAAACTCTACGGAATAATGTTTCTGTTGGGTTTACATTAAGTAAGCTATCCTAATTAAGGATGCAGTTGTGAGGGATTTCATTAAATACTTCCCTTGAGTTCAGTGTTGAGGAAGACAAAATGCGGTTGTCGGACGGAAAGGATATTGTCAAACGATTAATCGGAATATGGACGATTAATCAAAATCTAACAAAAATTTAACGTTTGCAAATATGTAAGAGAATTCCTATGCAGATAGTACACTCATATATTGGAAATCAAAAACATATAATATGCTAAAATTACGCAAACACTACCGTGGGATCGGCTATCTCTAACGGGCATTAACCCTCATCACTATTGGGTAGGGCCCCCGTCACTGACCAAAGGTCAGTGATGTGAGAAACTATATCAATCGGGCACAAGTCCGTCACGGATGAACGTTATCTCAATCGGGCCTAACCATACAGCCCGTCACAGATAAGACTGACCAAGAAATACAAGTCAAACCAGGTTGGGTAGAGCCCGTCACGGATGACTAATCTCAATCGGGCAAAATACTCAGTCCGTCACCGATGACTAGAATCGCTAACGGGCTTTAACAAAGAGGCCTTCACCGATAGGTTTGACCCCACCTGTTGATTCAAAATATTCCTGGTTGGGATGACTTATCTATATCGGGCTTATATTAGGAGCCCGTCAGGGATGACTATATCCCTATCGGGCTTTCTTAGGAGCCCGTCACGGATTATTATCTCTTTCGGGCGTTACTTAAATGCCCGTCAGGGATGACGATGTCAGCAAAAAAAATAAAATTCGTTTTTTTGGCTAGCCTCAGGCCTTTGCTAGCCATGCCCGCTGCAAAAAATGACAATCCCAGCAACCCCATTCCCAGCATTCCTGATTCACAGCCAATTCACAAAATTCTCAGCCAATTCACAGCCAATTCACAGAATTCACAGCCAATTCACAGCCAATTCACAGCCAATTCACAAAACCGCCAACATGCATCAAAACCTGTAAAACCGAGTTATAAATTGGAACAAGTATATATGTAATTAAGAAATACAAATATATACAGAAGAACGTGCATAATTGTATTACAAAGAATATTTACAAAAATCAAATGTTTGTCGCAAAATCATTTGTTTCCGCTAGGACTTGACTCTAAACATTCCTTTCGGCGACAAGAGGTCATCTAGTATGAATTATGCTATCTCCTCTCTAATGATATTAAAGTTGTTTTCCGGAATTGCCGAAAGTTTTTCCTGCATGCGAGGCGTCAAGTTAGTCTACATAATTGGAAAGTTAGTATGAATCGTGCTATCTCCTCTCTAATGTATATAAACAACTGAAGCACACACCTCAAGGTCGAGCAATGTCACCTTGTCTGCGAGGCTCCGCATGTTATGGCAGACGTGGAACCCACACTGGTCGCCAACTTGTTGACGTACTGGAAAGTCTTTTTGTGACCGAGTGTGGGATGCCCTTCCTTATGCCTCCCGCCTTTTGCCACGTATTGGTCCCAGGCATCGTTCAAGGTAGCCTCGATCGCCGACCAATCGTATATTTCTTTTTTGATATTGGAGTTAAGGTAGTATACCAAACTCCACTTCGGCACTATGACCAGGAGAATCCAATGACGACTGCGACATTAATAAATTACAAGTTAAATACTAAAGCTATACGTGTCGCGGGTTTGACTGTAAGTAGGGAACACGCTTACTGTTCAGAGTAGGCACACATAATGAAGTCCTTGTCTTGGCGGGACCATAAGCAGTCCTTGATATATTCTACCATGCTGGCTCGATCGTAATTCATAGTTGTCTCGTTGACGACACTTGGATCGAGCAAAGCAACATGGGGAGCATTACGATGGACATGCTTCCAAGTTAACCTAGAAGCAAGACAAGAATTAAGGTAAGCATAATACAAGGATAGTTATTACCATATCTCGTATGCAAGAATACTCACAAGGAGTAGCACTTAAGGAGGTTGGTGTCGACCGCTCGCACCCTGTAGAGGTCCCATAGATCTTGAAAGTCTACGGCGATAAAGGCTTCAGGGCCGAGGAACGGTTGTCTATCGTGCTGGCCCGTCATGGAGGTCTCTCTATGCTTCCTCCTTGCGTTGGACCTCTCCATATAGTACCCATGCAACTCCTTGCATGCAGGGCCCATCTTTGATAAGGCGTCGTCTCCGAAAAATGGCATGCCTAATGTAAATTCTTTAGGAGCTGATGGCGCCTTGCCAAGATCTAGCTTCTTTGGAGCCAGAAGCGGCCCTTCCACATTTCCTCTTCCTCTCCCCCTTCCAGCAGCTCTTTTGCGTGATCCAAGCTTGGGTGGAGAAGATGCCGCCCTCTTTCTTTTTGTGGAGACTAGGGGGAGAACGCTCTGCTGCAGACCTCTTGTCCGTCATCCCCAAAATCTGTATCATACTGCAATTGGAGATCTTGATCTCCTTTTTCAACGGCAGGAGGGGCAGATACAAGAGCTAGAGGGGGACGTGGCGGCGGCGGCGCCGGACGAGCACTTGGTGCTGGCCTAGGAGTTAAATTTATCTGAATGTTCTGCTTGGGCCATTGGATAAAAGTCCCACGTGCAGCTCCAAGGGTCAGAACCTCGTCATTTGGTGGGAGCGGGAGAGTGAAGCCAACCCAATCGGGCTTCACCATGTCCACTTGAACTTTTGCATGGTCGGCTAGCAGCTGCCCCCCATGCACTTGAGTCTCTGGCGTGGGCTTGAACGCTAGACCCTCTGCGGCAGGAATTGCAAAGTCCTTTGTCACCCTAACGACTAGGGTGCACGATGTGGGTCCCTGCATTAGATTCATACGTATCTTTATAATATGTTATAATGTACTGTGGTTAGGGGAGAACATATACGTTTTGTGTTGGTTTTACCGTTATGTGGTCCACCGCATTGGGGGCTGGTGTTGCTTGTGCCGCCGCCCCAGTAGATGCGCAGCTGCTACGCCTCTGCGTGGGGCTCGTTTCTACTATGGGAGCGGCAGCAGGCTCGCTTTTCCTGAGGCGTGCCTCCACCCGAGCCTCCACTTGTAACAACTTGTTATCGAACTCTTCTCGGAGCTCGTTTCTAATCTCATCCCGAAGTTGTGCCTTCAGGCGTGCATCTTTCTGCGCCTTTGAAAGCCTGTGCTTCCTGTACTGCCACGTGTATTGGGGAAACCCAAGCTTCCATGGAACATTGGAGCCAATGCCCCTTGTCCGTCCACGGTGTTCTTCGCTTCCCAACGCTTTCGTGAGGACGTCATCCTCGCGTCTTTGTGAGCAGACCTCTTGGGAGGACTGTCTCTCAGCAGTCAGGTCGACCTACGATGCAGTTAGGACGAATTTATTCAAGAGTACGATATAACCTACCGAAACATAATCTACATGTGGTACTTACGATTTTCTGGTACACCGCTTGATCTTCGGGATTTGGGAATGTTAGTGTTCCATCACTATTCTTCTTCACCCTCGCCCTTGCCCAGTTCCTTGCTCGGGTGGTCGGGATATCACCAAGTACTGGCGGCGTGTTAGATTCAGCAGCAGCTTCGTCCTCCTTGACCCATTCATGCTGCTTCCCGGCGTAGCCTCTGGTGCCAAGCCGGTGCGGGTGAACGTTTTTTGCCTGCAACCTCCTATAGGCCTCGCTTTTTTCCCGAGACTCAGGGGTTGACTTTGCGGCAAGGAACTCTTCCCACACAACCCGTGAGATGAACGGGTACTTCCCGAATGGTTCTGGCTGGGCGGCGTTGAGGACGTACTCGGTGACCAACTGTTGGCGCAGAATTTCGACCCGTCCAGCAACCAAACGGGTTCCGCGTTACCACGGCGGCCTGGGAGATCTGCTTAACTCCAGTGCAGGTCCAAATGGCTTGCCTAGTCGTAAGTAGAGCGTGCCAGTTGATTTGATCTGCAATCAACAAGAAACAAGTAAACCAAGTCAGAAAACAATGGCCGATCGGTCAGCAGACCGATGACACATTGTCATAGCCCAGCCGATAGGGCAAAGCTATGTCGGCTCACTTAGAAAATAAATAAGACATGAATCTAATCTTATCGGCCTTCATTGATATGTAGACCTCAACTAATAATACCGGCCGATAAGGATGACAGAGGTAACTACACCAGCTAGTACTCTAGTGCAACCTTATACGAACCAATCGGCCAGTATAAACACATCAACCATAAAGAAATCTTAAGATTACTTCACGATCGACATATTCATACTCATCGATCTGCGCATATAAGTGGCAAACATATGCAAGAAATATAAAGCAATTGCATATGTTAGATAAGACCGGCTAAAACCCCGGTACTATCCTTAATTACAACTGAAAACAGGCTTTGTGTTAGATCTCAAAACAGGACTAAGGTCGATGGCAACTCAAAGTGTGGATTGAGACTTAACGCAAAGAAAATCAAGTCGTCAATTGCTTTTGGGGATGACAGATGCATTGAATAATCTAGCCAAGCATGAAAATTAAACCATTGTCGGCAATAAACCCTAAAGCGAGTAAACCGCTGGCAAGGCTTAATCAAGATACCTGTCAAAGCTATCCAAGACATGATAATCGACGATCACATCATCGAGGCTTTACGTGTCTAAAGCGACACGTTAGCCCCGACGATGCAGATCGTCGGGGACGAGTTCTTACCTCTGCTCCGAGGAAGCAAGAACTCGTTGAGGAAGACCTCTTGCGAGGGTTGGCGATGCGCCGAAAGTAGATTGATTCGATTGTGTGATTGATTGAGAGCCTCTTACATGTACCAACTATCGGGATATTTATACCCGAGGTTACAACAGAACCCTCGTAGGGCACGATCTTATCTACAACAAACAAGTCCTTGCGGCAGACTTAAGCCACAGATTAGATCTATACTACTTAATTTACAAGATACAATTGCCTAAAACCGAGCTTTACCTCTATTTGGCAACTTCCTTGAAGCTTACTTCGAGCCCAGACCAAGCCCACGTTGACACTGTCAACTCACAGCCCGCATCAGCCCATGACCAAGCCAAATCCGTATCGGCCGATACACTCTTTATAGCAACACATCCCCAGTCCGATACGGTTACCGGGTCCGATACGAAGCCTGGTCCGACTCCAACTCGATCCTTCTTCTCTGCTTCGGTTTCCTCTTTCCTTTCCAAGTCGATTACCAAAATCCGTCGTCAACACCGACGTGGTCTTGAAATTTTTCCACAAGTTGTCCATCTTGCGGATAGCCTGCCGCTTGAGTCTTGCCTCGGCCTCTGGGGGGTATTCGAAGCTTTCCTTG
Source organism: Oryza officinalis (assembly GCA_008326285.1). Lineage (NCBI taxonomy): Eukaryota > Viridiplantae > Streptophyta > Magnoliopsida > Poales > Poaceae > Oryza > Oryza officinalis. Next base: position 26,595,474 of record BDMV01000007.1, read on the forward strand.
AACTGCTTCTAGGCCTTATCTTTTTCTTCTTGTGGGACCAGATCGATGTGGTCCTTCAATATGGTGAAGTTCCGCCTCCCAAGGATTCCACATATTGTGGCGAACTTTTTGACAGCTTTCGCAGGAGCCGTCGGAAATCCCAGATCGTCCACCTCTGTTATGGTGTACACTTCCTTATGGATCTTACTCTGGGTCCTAGTAGCCCGGCTCGATGTTGTCCCACTAGCAGTCGCTGACATGGGTTCGCCTTGCTGTGACATTTTCTATACAACTTTTGTACGGCAAGAAAGTTAAAAAAATTTATAGAAAAACTTATTTTGGTTGTGTATATAACTTATGCTAAGGTTAAGATATGGCCTCAGTTTTGCTTAATTGTGCATAAATTACAATCATTTGCAAGTGTAGTTCCCCCAAAAAAAAGAACAAGTTTAGATGGTCTGTTCTTATGCAAAAAAGAGCAAGTGTAGTGCCTCCCAAAAAAAGAACAAGTGTAGATGGTCTGTTCTTATGCAAAAGAAACAACTGAAGTCCCCCCCCCAAAAAGAACAAGTGTAGATGGTCTGTTCTTATGCAAAAAGAACAAGTGAAGTCCCCCCCAAAAAAAAATAGAACAAGTGTAGATGGTCTGTTATTATGCAAAAAAGAACAAGTGTAGCTTCCTAAAAAAAAGAACAAGTATAACTTCCTAAAAAAAAGAACAAGTGTAGATGGTCTGTTCTTATGCAAAAGAAACAACTGAAGTCCCCCCCCAAAAAAGAACAAGTGTAGATGGTCTGTTCTTATGCAAAAAGAACAAGTGAAGTCCCCCCAAAAAAAAATAGAACAAGTGTAGATGGTCTGTTATTATGCAAAAAAGAACAAGTGTAGCTTCCTAAAAAAGAACAAGTGTCGATGGGCTGTTTGTATGAAAAAAGAACAAGTGTAGTTCCCACAAAAAAGAATAAGTGTAGATGGTCTGTTCTTATGGTCTGTTTTTGAGCATTCATCACTGGCCATTTATCAAGAAATCACAGGGTAATAGTGGCAGGAAGAGGACAGAGCAGAACAAGGTAATATGTATGATGTCAGCACAACAAATTTCATCAATACAAGTTATATGTCAGCATGATACATATAGATAAATAACAACAAATTTGTATTTACACTAATAGATCAATATGTATGAAAATAGTTATATCTATGTCAGTACAAGTTAAATGTCAGTACAACAAATTTCATTAATACAAGTTATATGTCAGCATGATACATATAGATAAATAACAACAAATTTGTATCTACACTAATAGATTAATATGTATAAAAATAAAACAACAAAATAGCAATATATGAAAATCAAAATGTAAAACTACAATCCTCCTAAACAGATCAATATGTATGTACACAAATTTGCACTTTGGGGGGCTAGGGATCAACAAGAAGTGGAGCCGCGGGGTCTCACCAAATCTGGACGGCCGGCAGTGTGGCAGCGGTGGATGTTGCCGGAGATGCTGCGGGCGGGGTGGGCGAGGAGGCGGCGGCGTCCAAGAGGCGGCGGCGACGACGAGGCGGCGACGGCGAGGCGGCGAGGCGGCGGCGACGACGAGGCGGCGGCGGCGTGCAGGAGGCGGCGGCGTGCAGGAGGCGGCGACGGCGAGGCGGCGGCGGCGTCCAGGAGGCGGCGGCGGGGTCGGGAGGCGCTTGGAGGGAGGAGGCGGCGGCGGCGGTCAGGAGGCGCTTCGGGGGAGAAGGCAGTTGTTGGTGAGTAGTGAACTTAGTCGGTGAGGCGCTTAGGAAAAACTTAGTTTTTCTACCAATCCAGAGTCAGATCTGGATCGATAGAAAACCTAGTCGTAGGTCATCGCCATCGGGCAAAAGCATTAAGCCCGATACGGATGACAATCATCCGTGACGGGCACAAGAATGAAGCCCGATACGGATGACAATCATCCGTGACGGTCACAAGAAACAAGCCCGATACGGATGACAATCATCCATGACGGGCACAAACAATAAGCCCGATACGGATGACAATCATCCGTGACGGGCAGAGCTAATACGCCTGATAGAGATAAGATCATCTCTGACGGGCATTATTTATATGCCCGATAGAGATAAGCTCATCCCACTATAGAATTAAAATATTCCTAATCAGTTGTATTTAATAATGATATTTAAGTTATAAAATTATTATAATTAACTTGTACCCGATTTAAAATTGCTATTTCATTTTTAGATTGTGTAAAATTTCTGTTAAATTAAAATATGCCTTATTAAATTTGCCATTAAATTTTAAAAAATTATTATAGTTAACCTATGCCTTATTTAAACAATGTAAATTTGCTATTAAATTTTAAAACACACATGAATTTAAAATATGCAGATCATTAGGCGCCGGTACAAAATACTTCATTACTTATATCTATTTACAATTTACAGTACAACGAAGACTCTGTTTACAAGGATATGCCTTCCGAATGGTCAGAACGAGCGTATGTCACTTCGTCTTCGGGATCATCGTCAAGGTCGATCTGAGGTCTCACATGAAGATTCTGGTTATATTCTTCCTCATTGACGACGTTGTCAATCCCAACAATTCTTCGTTTGCCATCCCTAACGACGTGCAGCTTCTTGTTAGCGGGGTCTTGTATATAGAAAATCTGCTCGACCTGCTTCGCTAGGACGAACGGTTCGTCCGCGTATCCAACCTTGGCCAGGTCCACTATAGTGAATCCTTCCCTGTCGACTTTTACTCCATTGCGGATATTCACCCAGCTGCAACGAAACAAAGGGACTTTGAAGCTCATGTAGTTCATCTCCCATATCTGCTCTATGTGGCCATAATATGTGTTCGATCCAGCTTGATCCTGATATGCATCTATACGGACTACACTGTTCTGCACTGTACTTTTGTCATCTTGTTTGATGGTGTAGAATGTGTATCCATTGATATCGTACCTTTGCCATGTGTCGACATCCCAGCTTGGGCCCCTTGCCAACCTTCGTATTATCTCACTTGGGCCATCGGTACTCCGTGCGATACGATCCTTGAACCATTCGTTGAAGCGAGTACTATGTTTTCTGTTGATCCACGTATCTGATCGACCCATGTTCTCCTGTCGGACCTTCGCTAGATGCTCCTCAAAGTATGGAGTTACTTCGGCCATATGTTATAGCACAGCGAAATGAGCCTGTGCATAGGATGCCTGATCGGGTACAATTCTTTTTCTGCCTATTGTGCCAAGGCCTGCCAACCTTCCTTTGTGGCGAGACGCAGGAACTCCGATAGGATCAGTCTCGGCCATGTAATCGATGCAGAACTCAATAACCTCCTCCGTCGCGTACCCTTCAATGATGCTTCCCTTCGGTTTTGCTCTATTTCGAACGTACGACTTAAGAACTCCCATATACCTCTCAAACGGGTACATCTCCCTTAGAAAAGCTGGACCACATAGTTTTGTTTGCTTCACTAGATGAACAGGGAGATGAACCATGATATCGAAGAAAGACAGTGGAAAATACATCTCCAAGTGACATAAGGTATTGACAATATCAGCCTGCATCTTATCTAGATCTTCGGGATCTATAATCTTCTGACCGATTGCATTGAAGAAAGCACAGAGCCGTTGGATCGTGTGACGGACTTTGGGGGGTAGAATGCCTCTGATAGCAACTGGCAAGATCTGTGTGATTAGCACGTGGCAATTGTGAGACTTCATTCCAACCAGTTTTAGATCCTCCAATTTAACGTACTTACTGATGCTTGCTGAATAGCCCGAAGGAACCTTAATATCAGCCAGACATGATAGCATTGCGATCTTCTCATCCTTCGACAATGTGTGGCAAGCTGGTGGGAGGTACACTCTGCCTGTCTCTTCGTCCGTAACAGGCTGAAGCTCACTGTGAAAATGTTCAATTCCTGCAGATCTAGGCGAGCATTCAACCCGTCCTTTGTCTTTCCAGGCATATTAAGTAGTAGCCCGAGCAAACTATCGCAGCAGTTCTTCTCTACATGCATTAGATCAATGCAATGCCAGACCTCAAGGTCTTTCCAGTATGGTAGCCGTCAAAATATGGATTTTTTCTTCCACATACCCTTATCATTTCCCTTGCCACGTTTTCTTTCCTTCCCAAACTCGTTAGTTATGTCTTTGACCATGTCGTGGACTTCGTCTCCAGACAAATCCTTGGGAGCAGTTCCAAGTTCTCTCCGACCGTTGAAAATTTTCTTCTTTCTTCTAAAGGCGTGGCGTAGCGGGAGCCATCTCCTATGACCCATGTAAACCATCTTTCTTGATTTCTTCAGCCACCTACTGCGTGTATGTTCCATACAGTCAGAGCAAGTCTTCTTTCCTTTCACGGTTTGTCCGGAAAGATTACCTAGTGCAGGATAGTCGTTAATGGTGCAGAACAATAGAACTCGTAGCTTGAAGTTATCCTGACCGTATGCATCCCAGGTTTCGACACCTTCTTTCCAAAGAATCTCAAGATCATCGATAACAGGCTCCAAGAACACATCGATATCATTGCCCGGTTGTTTTGGACCTTGGATTAACAAGCACAACATAATATATTTTGTTTTGAAGCACAACCATGGTGGGAGGTTATAGTTCGCAATAAGAACTGGCCAAGTGCTGTGAGAACTGCTCATATCTCCGAAAGGATTCATGCCATCCGTACACAGACATATCCTCATGTTTCTGGGATCAGCAGCAAAGTCTTTGTGCATTCGATCGATATTCCTCCATTGAATCGAATCCGCAGGGTGCCTTAGCAAACCGTCGTTCCTTCTATCTTCGGCATGCCAACGCACTAACTTTGCTTCCTTGGGGTTGACAAATATTCTCTTGAAGCGATCAATGATAGGTGGATACCACACAACCTTTGCCGGACCACCCCGCTTTCCCTCCCCCGCACTTTTCTTTCGCTTGTATCGAAAAGCCTTGCACATAGGACAAGCATCTAGGTCCGCATATTGCTTGTGGTACAATATGCAGTCGTTTGGGCAAGCGTGAATTCTACGGACCTCTAACCCCAGCGGACACTGAACCTGCTTTGCTTCATATGTCGTCTCGGGCAATGTGTTCTCTTCAGGAAGCATGACCTTCAATATTCCCAAAAGTTCCGTAAAACTCTTGTCTGTCCATCCACTACTTGCCTTCAGTTTCATTAGGTCCAAGGTAACTGACAATTTGGTATGCTTTGCCTTGCATCCGGCGTATAGAGGTGTCTCGGAGTCACTGACCAACCTGTTGAACTTCATGGAATCTCTCTCGTTGTGAGCTTGCTCCTCAACATCATGTAACATCTCTTGCAGCATATCAGGATCCACATCAACCATTTCACCGCCCAATGGAGATGGTATAAACATGTCATGTTCATCTTCATTTTCATGATTGTTTGCACCACTTCTGTCTGCAGCTGCACCACTACCGGATTCTTGCTCTCCATGCTTCACCCAACATGTGTAGCCCTTCATGAATCCCCGTTGTATCAAGTGAGAGTGTACCTCCTCTCCGCTAAACATAATATCATTCTTGCAATTTCTACATGGACAACACATGTATTTGCTATTTCTTCTTCTCCTATCCTCCTCCGCAACATTCATAAAACTTAAAACGACATCTCTATACTCCTTGCAATGACGTTTTAGAGTTGTCGCATTCATCCAACTTCGATCTATCGCTGCAAAATTTAATAAAATATTAGTTAACATACTACTAAATTGAAAAAAATTATTACTACCTTTTTACTTACTTCTAAGATTTTTCTGTTTTTCTTTGAAAAAAAATGACAAAAATTCGCCCCCTTCAACCTTCCACCAAAATAGTGAATAGTGGGATAACTTCAGACAACAGTCGGGTGGTCTATTTATAGTGGGCAAAATATATCTCAATCGGGCCAATGAACCGACATCTCTAACGGGCGCACAGTTATCTCTAACGGGCATCAACAAAAAACCCGACACAGATATGAGTCATCGGTGACGGGCTTTAAATCACATCTCAATCGGGCCATAATTGTAGCCCGTCACCGATGACTCATATCTCTGACGGGCTCTCTAGAAGGGCCCGATTGAGATACGAATCATCGGTGACGGGCTTTAAATCCATCTCAATCGGGCTATATTTGGAGCCCGTCACCGATGATCCTCATCTCTGACGGGCTCTGTAGACGAGTCCGATTGAGATATGCTGGGTCATCTCAATCGGGCCTAAAGCTGAGCCCGTCACAGATGAGTGTCATCAGTGACAGGCTATGTGTACTTGGGCCTGGAGTATGACTGCAAGAGTACATCTACAACGGCGTAAATTTAGGCCCGATTGAGATGACTTGGTTCTGACGGCCCAATAGTCCAGACATATGAAGGCCCGTCAGAGATAAGAGGATCTGTGCTAGTGAAAGGTGAAAACGATGATAACTATTATTGGTCTGACTAGTATTAGTGCACTGGAAAAATATTTGCTTTGATCATCTTCTGTTCTTCAGACAGAAACTTCAAGCCTACACATCTATGTGAGGTCTAAGCAAAAGATCAAAATGAGATGAAGAAAATATGAAATATTGGATTTGTAAGAGGATTAGATGGAAAGAACTAATCCCAGACTTGCAGGTTGCAGCGGCTAGAAGGCTAAATGTCGTGCATCAAGGGAATTCGGAAGGGCAATCATCATCAACGTGCTGGTACAACAAGCTACTCGCTGTGGGCTGGCTGGCCTTTAGATGAGGCCGATTATGCGACCGATTAGACGGAAACGGGGAGATTAATCAGTAGTGACGGGAATTTTGCGTTCTGGAACGACCGGTGCTGGTCGTTTCGCAAAAACGTGACGGGCTGATCACCGTCACCATATTACCGCCCGTATAAACGGCCGTAGCGTTTTGCACAACACTTTCTACCCTAGGGACGGTTTGCACAGCTGGAAACCATGCTGACGGTTTCCTTGGCTCACGTGGATACTATATATAGGTAAACAACATCATAATAGTAGAGTGGTATATCAACGAAAAAGACAGTTTACAACTTAGGGACCGTTAACGTGGATTGTCGAGAGAAAAGAATATACTCCCTCCGTCTATTTTAAGTGCAGTTGTGCGTTTCTTGGTCCAAGGTTTGACCGTCCGTTTTATTTGAAAAACTTCTAAAAAAAATTAAAAAAAGTCACGCATAAAGTACTATTCATATTTTATCATCTAATGACAACAAAAATATTTGTCATAAAAAATTTTCAGACGGATGGTCGAACGTTGCAACACAAAAACCCACAACTGCACTTAAAATGGGATGTAAGGAGTTGAAATAGTACATCGACCGGACATTGACAACTCGATATCGCCCGTCGTTCTCTTGTCGTCGTCACAACCTAAACAACTTGCAGAAATCATAAAAATGAAATCTATTATCGGACATATACCCATCTCATTATATTTTTGCAAAATTTTAGAGAGAAACGTATCTTATGCACATAAACTTTTCATGCACATTGCAACAGTATATATCACAGAAAATTCTATAAAAAAATTGAACACATACTTCCAATAATATTACACCTATCTATAAAATCTTATCTTCCAATTCATTATATTTTACCTGTAACAAAAAAAAATTCTAACAAATTATTACTCTTAAAATACTATCAGATTTTCACTGTTTTGTTACGGTTAAAATATAATGAATTCGAATATTAGACTTTTCAGATATGTGTAATACTATTAGGAGTAAATGTCCAATTTTTTTTAGAATTTTCCATGACATTTGCTAGTTGGTGTGTACGAAGTGTGCACAGAAAGCTTGTGTGCATAGGATATGTTTTCTATTTAATATTTATAATTTTTATCTATATATATGTTAATATTATAAAAATTAAAAATGATTCCGTACTCGTCCGTCATAGCTTGTTGGTGTTTATGGGAGGATGTCTAGCCAACTCGGCTCGGCTCGACTCGACTCGCTCTGGCTCCTTAGGATAACGAGCTGGCTCGCCTCAGCTCCTTTTCCAAATGAGCTAAAAGGTTGGCTCGGCTATGCTCGAGCTTTTGCTCGAGCCAGCTCGTTTAACTCGCGAGCCAGAGCAAGATATCAAGTATGCAACAGAGCATGTACACCAAGTATTGATTCAAGTATCCAGATTCAGGTCAATGTGGCGATGCCCATCCATTTAATCCATAGAACTGAAGGATTGTGCGCATCAATACAAAAAGGCTCCAAAATTGTCCAATAAATCATCAAAACACTAAATAAAAAAAGAAGTTTGCAATCTCCCCATCAAGAACGCTAACAAAACAACGCTGAAGTTTTTCACCATGAACAGCAAAATCAGAAAGCTTCCTACTGTAATGGAGAAGTAGAGCGTAGAAAGCTTTCTTTCTTCATCTTCATGCTCCATGGCCATGGCGGACGGCTGGCGGCCGCACGAGATGGAGGTAGGCTGGCAGGGAGCGGCGCCGACACGGTAGGGCACAACGCGGGATGGAGGGAGGTAGGGAGCGGCACCGTGCTCAAGATGGAGGCAGCCAGGCAGGGAGCGCGACGCGAGGAGCAGTTGTGTGCAGCGGTAGGGCTGCGCGGTAGACGGTGGCTCGATCTGGATTGGATCGACGGGATGAGAAGAAGGGGATTAGATAATTTCTTTTGATTTCTCTGTAGGTTGTAGCTCTGTTGATTTTTCTATTGATGGATCCACGGGATAGACTGGTGGGCCGTCATGTTGGGCTTTGCCGAAGGGCCATGGGTGGTCTACTGATTTATCTTCGTGTCAGCTCGTTAAGCTCATGAGCAGCTAATGAGCCAGCTCGAGCTCACTTATTATCTCTAACGAATTAAAACAGAAGCTCGGCCGTCAGCTGCAGTAGCCGCCGCCAGCCGCCTACTTCATCGCTGGCCGCCGCTGCCGCCGCCTAGCTCAACCTTGGCCGAACCCCTTATTCGGCCGATCGTCGTCCTCGTCGTCTCAGTCGAACATCATCCTCGTCGTCCTCGACCGAATGCCTTCATCAACAGCACCTCCTCCTCGTCGTCCTCAACCGAACGTTGTCCTCGGCCGAACGTCGTCCTCGGCCGCACCTCGTCGTTGTCGTCATCAACCGAATGTGAAGTTTGCCTGTGGGTGAACGAAATGCATATGTATTTATATGTGTGTGATTTGGATGACATGTGGGGTCCTTTGGGTGCTATTTTTGGATAACATGTGTGCTATGTGGGTGACATGTGGGGACAAATGTGATATGTGATATGTGGGGACAAATTTGTGGGAACATATTTGATATGTGGGTGATATATGTGATATGTGAGTGATATATGTGGGGACAAATTTGATATGTGATATGTGGGTGATATATGTTGAAATATTTTTTAGAATTCGATATGTACTTGTTTTTTGGGTGGTACTTTCGATGAAATGTGAGTGTAACAGGCAGATCTCCAATAAAATTCATATGTACATATATTAGTTGGGAGATATATGTTGAATCATTTTTTACAATTTGATATGTATTTGAAATATATTAGCGATATTAATTTTTGGTTCCATTATTATGTTTAAAGTACAAAACGATGGCTGATAGTAGTAAAGGGAATAAAGGAAACTCAATACCCGAAGCTTAAAAGAAGACTCTAGGGGCCATCGTGGAGGCCTCACAGCCCACCGCGCAGGCCTCACAGGCCATCGTGGTGGCCATGCAGCCTACCATGGAGGCGTCCCACGGTTCCGACAATGACGAACCCGAGGAGGGCATTGCGTACTCGTTGCCAAGTGACCCTTGTCCAAGCCCGGAAAGAAGGAAAAAAGACGATGATGGTGAACAAGGTGACGAACACTACGTCCTCCACGAGAAAGCGGTAGGGTTTCAAAATGACATTGTAATGGCAACTCTGTAAATGCTAGCTAGTAGTTCATACTAATTCGACTCTCTTTAATTAATATAATAGGAAACAGACCATTGGAGATCTAGATGGCAGCCAAAAAAAGCCGCCAACTCGAAGATGTCCCAGTTACGACATCCGGCTCCAAGAAGAAGGTTAAGTCAACAGAGCCCAAAAAAAAGAAGAGGAGAGAGGAGCGGTAACAGGATAATCGACGAGTTATATGTTGTGACCCAAATAGACCTAAAAGGGGAGCCGCTCGCCTCTACCATTGCACATGCAAAGTACAACTCCCAGTGTGGCGCAATAATAAGGGATAAGATCCCAATCATGATCAAGGACTAGGATCAAGTAACACCAGAAGAGAGAACAAACCTCTGGGATGAGTTGAAGAAAAGGATACAGTTCCCTGAGAAATCCGAAGTAGTAACTAGGAATTGCGCATTGCAAACAATGGGCAAGGCGTGACGCGGATGGAAAAACACGCTGAACACAAACTTTGTGCAGAAGGGGAAGACACCTTTTGCGAAATTTGGCAAAATAACGCCGGCCCAGTGGGACGAATTTGTCAAGCTCAAAACCTCACCAGAGAAAATGGCGAGGAGCAAGAGGATGTCTGATTTGGCCAAGAGGAACAAATGGCACCATCATCTGGGCTCCGATGGGTACGCACTGAAGATTGAGCAGTGGACAAAAAAGGAGGAGGAAATGAGGAAGGCGGGGGTTCCGATTCCATTAGAAGAATGGAACAAACGATCAAAGCACTGGGTAAAAGCTAGAACCCCGAAGATCACAGAGCAAGGCAAAATTTTATTTGAAGACCCGAGCTCTAGGGAGTTACCGATAAAATAGAATATTTATCTGGTGCACAAAAGAAGGGAGAATTTGCCCCGCAGAGGGAGAAGGATGCGCTTAGCAAGGCGTTGGAAAATCGTGAGCACGGGGGTCAGGTTCGAGGGGTGACATCTAAGCTAAGTTGAAAAGAAGGGTTCAAGAAGGACACCCCTTCGTACAAGAAACATGATGCCTACAAGAAAATTTTGAGAGATTAAGGGACCAAGAGATTGAAAAGAGAAATGATGGAATTTTGCATCGACCAAGGTTTGTTGCCTAAGACAGGATGTTCGTTCTAAATACCAGAGCCAGACTATCCTTTCGATGACTTGAAGGAGAATACACCGTACAGGTTGCACGTCCCACTTGGTAGAGCTGCAAGAACCCTTGAGGCCGCGGTTAGAATTGCTATCCCTAGCATAGCTTATCACGAAAGTGTTATTCCAGATGATTATGCGAAAGTGCAACCGCAAGTGGTGAACAAAGGGTTTGAGTCATACAATCTGGACATTCCAACTCCTGATGGTATATCCGTACTTGGGATGGGGTCGACCTTGTAGTTTTGTGGCACAAAAAAGATATACTCTTTGGGACTGGCACCGATGCACCGCCAAAACCAACGAGACCTCCTAAGAAAACCGTTGAGTGATAAGATGGAAGAACATGAGCAACCTAAGAGCACTAAAGGGGCATCTACATCGGCAATTGTGCCAGCAATAGAACTAGAGGTGAAAATTGTGTCATTCGTCGAAGCCGAAATTGAAGTCGCAACAGGTTTGGAATGGGTCGAAATAGAACCAATGTGTATGAGGACCCATCTCCTACAAAAGAGGACGTCGATGCACCCCCGGTCGATGACAATGGCACCGAGAAGTCCGAAGTACCTAAAGTGGTCAGAAGCCACAACTCCAAGTCTAAGAATAATCAAAAGGAGAAGTGGATGGTAACCGCTTTCAGAAGTGGTAAAAAACGTGCCAAGAAAAGAGAAGTTGATGAGAAGAAAGGCGCCGAACTTGCCAGGCCAACCTACTTTGCAACAGATGATTGCCTGACAGAGTTTGAAAATGACAAAGCCTTTTGGCCGAACTATGCACTTGAAGAAGGTCCATGGAAGATGAGAAGGTTACATAAATGGTACATGGACACTAGCAAGAAAGGCCTAATGTCATTAACTGCTCGATCACCGCCTGATGCTTTCATGGCAGACAAAGTTTTCTTGTGACTTGATTTCGCTGATCTTCGTGCCGTCTATCATCGGGAAAAGATGGACGTAAACTTTGTTGGTGCATGGTGCCTGTGAGTATGTGAACACGCATTTTTTACACAAATAAATAAATAGATTACATAAGCCTGTGATTATTGTTAACAAGCTTCTTTTATAGGATGCAATACATGGATGATGAGAAGACCAAGGTTCCCATGGGTTATCAGGATCCAACTAGGATCTGTCAAACCCAGCATACCATGACGCTATCACCAAACTCCGAGCAGCTCAAGAACAAGACGCCTGAAAAGATAGCGGAATACAAGAAGGGCTTGCACAAGACCAAATTGCTTAATGTGGTACAATACATTGGACGAGCTTTCTTGAAATTTCGACAGAAAAAAGTCATAATGGCCGCATACAACTTTAATTAAGTCCCATAGATTTCTCTGTACATTTCTATGTTATTTCATCCTTGACTAACTACACCGTCATTAATATGTACCGATCATTACATTATAATGAGAGGATGTATAGACAATTTCTAACAATCTTATAGTAGTAAGTGATTCTGATCCATGCATATCTACTTTTTATGAATTATAATTAAATCTCCACCTTAATACGAATCGCTAATATCCTTATAGTGCGTACAACTACTACAAGGTAAAGGATGAAGAACAACTGCAAACAAGGGAGAAGCTGCTAGTGCGTACATACTGGCCGATAATACTCCACACACTTAATATATTTAAATTCTTTTATTTGCAATGTTTAACTAATTCCTTCTATCTGTATGTCATAAAATGTCATAAACAACCTAAAAGCAGTGTCCTCTGCGGTTATTACACATGCGGATTCCTCAGGGTTAATGAAAAACACAGGACCAACGTAGAGGATGCAAGTCTCTCAACTCAACGTATAAGTCCAACGGAGAACTGCACATCTAAATGATATACTAATATATTCTCGTTTTTTTGTGCATGCAGTTACTTAGTATCGAACATCGAACTAGCTTTGACGATGAAGACATTAAAAATGTGCAGCGGGATCTTTGCCACTTCATTCACCGTAAGTGCCGTCATAAGGATGGACGGTTCTTCGACCCAGAAGGCACCCTAGCGACAAATGATGAATACAAGACTCTTCGGGAGTGGTACAACGTGATGCCATAATGTATTAATTAGATAGTGCATTCGAAATGACGATTGTAAAAATTATTGTAACATATTGACGACACTTTTCACTAATGCAATACATGCATTATTGTCAGTATTTAATGTCTGTTAGTGCCGAATAGTATTTATGTATTAATTAATTAATTGATTGCAATATTTTTGATTAAAAATTATTATTAAAATATTTGGCGGGAAATTTTAAATTTTGGCGCGCATATTTTCCCAGGCGACCTTGATTATTATCATAGGCGGCCCCGTTCCCTTTTTTCCAGGCGGCACGCCGGGCTCCCCTCTGCCTGGAAAGATTGATCTTCCCAGGCGAACTGGGCGTCCGCCTACAAAAATCAGCGATTTTCGTAGGCCTTTGCCTATAAGTGGCCCAACCGTCGCCTGGGAAGATTGTTTTCGGCCACCTCCAAAAATATTTTTTCTAGTAGTGATTTTACTTCGTTTCTAAGATGAATCCGCTCAACTTCTCATCATTTTTTATATCCGAAAAAATCAGCTCCACATCCACGTCCATAGACTATCCACACCCACTCTAAATCTGCTTAAAAAATACATCGTCTTAATCTGCACCTTTTTTTTACCGCATGCACTTCCGAGATTGATCACACTTTTTTATAACTGAGTGCAGACACTATTGTACTTCCTACTACCTCTTCGTAATCATCTCTAAAAATGTATTAATACATGATTACCAATTTACACTAAGGCAGCAGAATATCTGTATTCTCTTCTTAGCCAAACGACGCGCCTAGCACATGAATGATAAAATATTTTAGCTAGGTACACTACTACATAACCAATCTTTGCTCGGTCGGCCCAAATCACAAATATCTTGATTTTTTTACGAACCGGTACTAAAGATAATCTTTTAGAACCGGTCGTAAGCGTAAGGGCTCATTATGATCTTTAGTACCGATTGGTAACATCAACCGGTATTAAAGATCATTTTTAGTCTCGTTTCACTTTTTGTCTGGCGTTGTCAGACCGCCAGGAAACACCAACCGGTACTACAGATTATATATTGATCTTTAGTACCGATCCTAAAGATCGTGTTCTTTATATTGTCTTCTTCCTCCTCCAGTCCGAGCCATTGCTACAAAAATCTACAAGAAGGAGTAGGGGAGGTGCTGCCAAAATTTTTTGTGGAAATATTTTGATGATATTATACAAATCGAAGGAATCTAAAAGGTTAGTAACTTCATGCTCTATTGATTTATGGTTAACATATTACATTTGTAGCTATATTATCTATCAAAATAGGTATATGGAAAAAGTTGACAGAGAAAATTGATGTAGAGAATTAAAAGCAGGGTATTTCATAATATTTGAAACGTTTGGATAAAAATGTTAAAAAAATAAAAAAGAAGAAATATCGATAATGAGGATAAAAGAATAAAAAACTACATCATTAAAATAGGTATAATGCATTAAAATTTTGTTTAGACATTTAAAAAACTTTTGAATATAATTAAAATAAGGATAAAACATGGAGAAATATATTTACATTTTTTCAAAATGGTAGGATTCATATATAATTAATCATGACTCCGGTTACATTGATTTAAAACTCAATAAAATCGTTAGAAATAAGAAAGATTCATTACAAATGTGTCAGTTTAATTATGATGTTTTAAATTATTATATGATTATTTAATTACTTTCACTTTTGTGGACTTCCTCTACATTTGTTTATTTGATGTGGATGAATCGGCAATGAAAGTACACCGCGGACCAACGGTCGAAAGAGTTTATTGATGATGTGCATTATTTTTTGAGTGTGGCCAATGCCCACAAGTCTAAGGGTTTTATATGTTGTCCATGCAAAAAGTGCAAAAACCATAACGAGTATTCCATATCAAGAACTCTTCATATCCACTTGTTACAATCGGGATTCATGCCTAGTTATAATTGTTGGACCTCGCACGAAGAGTTAGGGGTTGCAATGGAAGAAGATGAAGAAGAAGACGACAACATTCCGTACTGGGCTCAATACGATAGATTTGTAGAAAATACAACATGCGAGACGGACAGAGCTGTTGAAGAAAAGGACGGTGCAGATGATCTTGTTCAGATGTTGTGCGATGTAAAAAAGGACTGCAAAAGAGAAAAGGACGTCCAGAAATTGAAGCGAATGTTTGCGGACCACAAAACGTTCTTGTACCCAAGTTGCGAACAGGAGCACAAAAAGTTGGGTACCACCCTAGAATTCTTGCAATGGAAGAAAAAAATGGTGTGACTAACAAGGCATTTGGTGAGTTATTGAAACTCGTAAAGAATATTCTTCCTAAGGGAAATGAATTGCCCAAAACAACATACGAAGCTAAGAAGGTAGTCTGCCCTTTAGGACTGGAAGTGGCGAAACAACGACAGAACATTTCAAGACTTCGGAAAGGATGCACGGAACAAAAGGTTCGATTCAAGTACGGATGGCATAAATCCTTTTGGAGAGATGAGCAGCAGTCATAGCACTTGACCTATGACCATGTGTATCTGCAACCTTCCCCGTTGGTTATGCATGAAGCAGAAGTACGTTGTGATGCCGATTATTATTCAAGGCCCAAAGCAACCTGGTAACGACATTGATATGTAATTAAGACCATTGGTTGAAGATCTGAAACTGCTGTGGAGGAAAGAAGGTGTCCCTGTGTGGGATGAGGACAAACAGGAGCAATTCAAGCTACGAGCGTTGCTGTTCGCAACCATTAACGATTGGTCTGCACTTAGCAACCTATCCAAACAATCATAAAAGGGGTATAAGGCTTGCATGTATTGTATGGATGATACTGGCATTACGTATTTGAAGCATTGTAGGAAGGTTGTGTGCATGGGCCATTGTCGATTTCTTGTTGTAAGCCACCCTGTACAAAAGAAAGATAGACCTTTTGATGAGAAGGCAGACCACCATACTAAGCCTAAATATCTGTTAATAGCAGATTTTCGTAATCTACTCAGAGAGGAAAGAGAAAACCAACGCAGAGAAGAAGGACCAAGCCGAAGTCGGACCAAGTACCGTATCGGACTCAGCGGCGCATCGGACCAGATGGAGCGCCAGCAGAGGGACCGTATCGGCCGATGCGGGTTCAATACGGCCATCGGCCGATGGAAGCAGGAGGCTGATGGAGGCAACGTGGGCTCAGTTTGGGTTTAAGTTAAGCTTCAAGGAGATTGCCAAATAGGGATAAGGCCCGGTTTTAGGTAATTTTATCTTGTAAATTAAGTAAGTTTAGATCTAATCTATGGCAAGAGTTCGCCATAAGGACTTGTTTGTTAGTTAGAGATAAGATCGTGTCCTATACGGACAATGTTGTAAATCACGAGTATAAATATCCCGGTAGTCTGTACATAGAGTCTCTCTCAATCAATTCAACAACAATTCAATTCAATCTACTTTCGGCGCATCGCCACCCTCGCAAGAGGTTAGCTTCCGGCGAGTTCTTGCTTCCCCAGAGCAGAGGTAGGAACTCGTACCCGACGATCTACATCGTCAGGGCTAGCGTGTCACTTTAGACACGTTAAGCCCTGGCGATGTGATCATCGTTTATCATGTTTTGGTTGATCTTGATGCGGTTTTCTAATTCTATCTCACCAGCAGTTAACTCGTTTTAGAGTTTATTACCGACGGTGGTCGAATTGGTATGCTCATCTAGATCATCTAAGGCATCTACCATCCCCAAAAGCGATCGACAGCTTGATTTTCTTTGTGTTAGTTCTCGATTCACACTTTGAGTTGCTATCGACCTTAGTCCTGTTTTGAGATCTAACTCAAAGCCTGTTTTCGATCGTAATTAAGGATAGTACCGGGGTTTCAGCCGGTCTTATCTAATACATGTGACTACTTTATGTTTTTACATGTATTTGCCACCTGTAGGACTAAATCGAAAGATGTAAATATGTTTGGCAAGGATTTCTCTGTGATCAGCACGTTTATATCGGCCGATTGACTCGTACGGGTTTGCACTAGAGTATTAGCTAGTGTATTTATCTTATTAGTCCTTCATCGGCCAATGCCATCAAATTGCCACAGACACATTAATAAAGGCCGATAAAAGTAGATCTATTTACTAATCTTATTTCTTTATAACCTCAAGTAGGCCGATATAGCCTTGCCCTATCGGCTGGGTTCCCATGATGCAACATCGGCCTATCGGCCGATCGACCATTGTTTCTAACATGGTTTACTTGTTTATTCTTGTTGATTGCAGATCAAATCAATTGGCACGCCCTAAACGCACCTAGGCAAGCTATTGGACCTGCACTGGAGTTAAGCAGATCTCCCAGGCCGCCATGGAAACGTGGAACCCGTTTTTGACATCTGGCAGATCAAAATTCTGCACCAACACGCTTTTGGCACGCCCAGTGGGACAAAGAAGAACACAAGCTTTGCATCTTCAACAAGCTCTCTGCAAGATGTCTAAGCAAAGCGAGATCTCACAAGAAAACGTCGTCTCGGTTACCGCCGATCAACTCAATGAGGAGCAAAAGGCCGAGATTGCGAAATTGGTCAAGCAATTTCAGAACATGTATTTGCAGACATACTCTAGGACTCGGCAAGGCACGCTCATTCAGAAATCCAAGGTGATGATGCCTAGCCTTGGGGACGGAGCTAGCACGTCGGCGGTAGCCCAAGATCAAGCTGTCAAGACTGAAGATGATGCCCGTTGCGCCACGCCGACGCTACAAGACCGCATCGACTCCGCGGTCCACTCAGCGCTGATCAATCAATCTGGAGTCCTGGTGAACACATTGACCAACACAGTCAAATCAATACTAGACGGTTCCATTCATCAGCATAAGCCTCAAGGGCCGATTTTCCTGCCTGACAACAAATTCCCTCCATATCGGACTTTGAGGACTGACCTGAGCAAGGCTCCATAGCCGACGGCGCTGATCCCACCTCCATCGGGCCAGCCAGTGCCAACCATGCCGTTGGTCTTGACCAAACAAGCGGGAGGAAGCCCTCAGCATATCACAGAAGATCAATTTGCACAATGGCATTGGGGAGACAAGCTCCAGCAGCCTTGCAGCAGCCGATGGTTGAGCCGATACAACAAGCCTCTACCAATCCAACATCGGCCGAGCAGGCCCAATTCCCCCTGACAAGTAATCCTCCACAAGTAGCTGAATGGGCCCGGATGAAGAAGCCAACCACATGCCAATGGATCAAGAAGGGCGACAAGGAAGAAAAATACGACTTCGACATCAACAAGGCCGATAAGATATTTGACTTACTACTGCAAGAAAAGCAGATCCAGCTGCCAGTAGGTCATGTGCTGCCATCGGCTGAAGAGATCAAGAAAAGGAGATATTGCAAGTGGCATAACACGTACTCTCACCATACAAATGAGTGCAAGATCTTCCGACAGCAGATACAATCGGCCATCGAACAAGGCAGGATCAAGTTTGATGAAGCCAAAAGGTCGATGAAGATTGAAGGACACCCGTTCCCAGTCAACATGGTGCGGGCTGACAGGGCCGATAGCGATGCCTATCGGACCAATAGGAGGCCTCATCAGACTTCAGAAAGCCTCATCAAGAAATATCAGCGGAGGCGTGAAGAGCAAGCACAAGACTACTCTGAACAAGATAATTTCTATGATCCTCATTGGGAGTGCGAGTTTTTCCGTTTTTGCTGGAACGAAGCGATGAGGCTACTGACAATGCAAGAGTGTCCTGCATGCAACGACACAGAAGAATCTTATCAGGGCAGCTCAAGCAGACAAGTGTATCGGCCGATCAAACAAAGGAGACCTATACACGAGAGGCTGGGGCCGATGCACCATGATCGACAGACAGATAATGGTGAGCATGTTCAGAACCCTTAGTGGTGCCCAGGTGATTTATTCAGCAAGACCCAGAAGCGACGGATTCAGAGGCTAAGGTAGAAAGAGAAGATCCAGGAGCAACAGGCGACAATCGCTCATCGGCCCAATAAAACAAGGAAACAATGGAGGATAAAGTCTACAGTAGAAAAGGCCGATGGGGATAATACTGAGTCAACTCAAGCTCCTACATTCACAAAAGGTAAAGGCATAGCATCGGCTTCTATTAACATGGTCTTTTTATAGCCAGCAGAATATGGCATACAGATGGCCGATGAAGTTATAGCCGATGGTGAGATGGAGTAATCTTCGGCTAGGCTACAGCTGTCACCAAAACAAGCCATGTTCAATAAGCCAGCCGACACCAGTTATAGGCACCTCCGGCCGTTGTACATCAAGGGATTCGTTAATGGGCGGCCGATGACGAAGATGCTAGTCGATGGCGGCGCGGCAGTAAATTTGATGCCATATACAACTTTCAGGAAGCTTGGAAAAGTACCTGAGGACTTAATCAAAATAAATATGGTGTTGAAAGATTTTGGCGGCAACGCGTCTGAAGCGAAGGGGGTGTTGAACGTGGAACTCATAGTTGGCAACAAGACGATCCCTACAACCTTCTTCGTTTTTGATGGAAAGGGTTCCTACAGCCTGTTGTTGGGACAAGATTGGATTCATGCAAATTGTTGTGTCCCTTCGACAATGCATCAATGCCTTATTCAGTGGCAAAGGGACCAGGTCCAGATCGTGCAGGCCGATAGATCAGTGCATGTGGCCAATGCCGATCTTGCAGTTTGAGAGATGGAGGAAATCGATTGCCTGTCCGGACGAATTCGGGAGGCCAATTT
This sequence comes from Oryza officinalis, assembly GCA_008326285.1. Lineage (NCBI taxonomy): Eukaryota > Viridiplantae > Streptophyta > Magnoliopsida > Poales > Poaceae > Oryza > Oryza officinalis. Next base: position 26,615,201 of record BDMV01000007.1, read on the forward strand.
CCTGAAGGTAACTAACTGCGATATTGAGCCGATCAAAGATGGAGACAAGCAGTTACTTTAGCAAAGGTGTAACATCCACCAGCCAAGATAAACAGGTTAGTCCCTACACAGATGATGCAGTGGATTAATTAGATGGAAAATTGAGACAGGGCTTCACGTCGGCCGATGAGCTTGAAGAAGTTGACATAGGGATAGGTGATAGACCTAGGCCGACGTATGTAAGTGCCAACCTACCAAAGGAATATAAGAATAAATTGATACATTTTTTGAAAGAATTCATAGATTGTTTTACATGGGAATATCATGAGATGCCAGGATTAAGCCGATTGATTGTAGAACATCGGCTACCCATAAAACCAGGCTATCGGCCGTTTAAACAAGCTCCTAGGAGATTTAAGGCCGATATGTATGAAGCCATCAAGGCAGAGATTACAAGACTCTACGACGCCAACTTTATCAGACCCTGCCGATATGCGGAGTGGGTTTCTAACATAGTACCGATGTTGAAGAAGAACGGCAAGCTTAGGGTGTGCATCGATTTCAGAGATCTAAATAAAGCAACGCCAAAAGATGAGTACCCTATGCCGATGGCCGATTTGCTAGTTGATGCTGCATCTGGACACAAGATTATCAGTTTTATGGATGGAAATGCAGGCTATAACTAAATTTTTATGGCTGAGGAAGATATTCACAAGACAGCTTTCAGGTGTCCGGGGGCAATCGGCCTGTATGAGTGGGTCGTTATGACATTTGGTCTCAAGAACGCTGGAGCCACCTATCGGAGAGCAATGAATTATATTTTTCACGACCTTATCGGCTCCTTGATCGAGGTGTACATGGATGATATGGTTGTGAAGTCAAAAGAATACGATGATCACTTGGCCGATTTACGCAAAGTATTGGAAAGAGCAAGAAAATATAGTCTAAAGATGAATCCTAACAAGTGTGCTTTTGGCGTATCGGCCGGTCAGTTTTTGGGTTTCTTGGTCCATGAGAGGGGAATCGAGATTACACAAAAGAACATCGATGCTATAAAAAAGATCCAGCCTCCTCAGAACAAGACCAAGTTACAATCTCCGATTGGGAAAATCAACTTTGTTCGACGTTTTATCTCAAACCTGTCAGGCAGGATAGAGCCATTCACTCCATTATTAAAGTTGAAGGACGATCAAGAATTTATATGGGGTGATAAGTAGCAATAGGCGTTGGACAATATCAAGGAATATTTGAGTTCCCCACTAGTTTTAATCCCTCCACAGAAAGGAGTTCCATTCAAGTTGTACCTGTCGGCCGATGAGAGGTCTATCAGCTCTATTTTGGTTCAGGAAATTGATGGCAAAGAAAGAGCTATTTTCTTTCTCAGCAGAAGATTGTTGGATGCTGAAACAAGGTACACGCCAGTGGAGAAGTTATGTCTATGCTTATATTTTTCATGTACTAAGTTGCGGCATTATTTACTTTCCAATGAGTGCATTGTGGTAAGTAAGGCCGATGTGATGAGATATATGCTATCGGCCCCTGTGTTGAAAGGGAGAATTGGGAAGTTGATTTTTGCCTTGTCAGAGTGTGACCTCAGGTATGAATCGGCCAAAGAGATCAAAGGACAAGCCCTGGCTGATTTCATTGTTCAACATCGAGATGATTCAATCACATATTCAGATATTGTGGACATTGTATTTTGATGGATCTGTTTGTAGACATGGATGCGGTATCGGCCTAGTCATCATATCCCCTCGGGGGGCAAGCTTTGAGTTTGCGTTCACTATCAAGCCCTATTATACTAACAATCAAGCAGAGTATGAAGCTGTTCTTAAGGGTTTGCAGTTATTACAAGAGGTCGAGGCCGGTTCTATAGAAATTATTGGTGATTCACAGTTGGTGATTAATTAGCACAATGAAGAGTGCTTGGAATTATTAAAAGCTTTCAAGATTGTGACGATGAGGCATATACCCAGGAAGAAAAGCTTCAAAGCCAATGATTTAGCTCAGGGAACGTCAGGATACAGGCCGATGGTGAAAGATGTTGAGGTTAAAATCGCTACCGTGGATGCCGATGATTGGAGGTTTGCTATCATGGAGTACTTGAGAAATCCTTCTCAATCGGCGTCACGAAAGATGAAATATAAAGTCCTACATTATGTCTTGCTCGATGATGATCTATACTATCGGACGAATGATGGTGTCTTGCTAAGATGCTTGAGTTCAGAAGAAGCCAAAGTTGTTATGAGCGAGGTTCACGAAGGAATTTGTGGAACACATCAATCGGACCATAAGATGCGATGGCTTTTGAAGCGCGTTGGATATTTTTGGCCGACAATGCTAGAAGATTGTTTCAAGTACTACAAGGGGTGTCAAGACTGCCAAAAGTTTGGAGCAATTCAGAGAGCACCGGCGTCGGCTATGCATCCAATCATAAAGCCGTGGCCGTTTCGTGGATCCCCATCCACGAAAGGACACATATAGACATGATCGGACAGATTAATCCTCCATCAAGCAAAGGACACAAGTATATTTTAGCGGCTACCAATTACTTCACAAAGTGGGTTGAGGCCGTTCCCTATAAGAAGGTTGATTCCAAGGATGCCATCCAGTTTGTTAAAGAGCATATCATATATAGATTTGGACTTCCACAGACGCTGATAACCGATCAAGGATCAATTTTTATGTTCAATGAGTTTGTCGAGTTTGCTGACAGCATGGGCATCAAGCTATTGAATTCTTCTCCATACTATGCGCAAGCTAATGGGCAGGCAGAAGCTTCTAACAGGACTTTAATCAAGTTGATCAAGAGGAAGATTGCTGAACAGCCGAGACAATGGCATACAACGCTGGCCGATTCCCTTTGGGCATATCGGATGGCTTGTCATGGTGCAATTCAAGTGCCGCCTTATCAGTTGGTTTATGGACATGAAACTATGCTGCCCTGGGAGACCAACATCGGCTCCAGAAGGATTGCATTGCAAGACGACTTGACAGCCGATGAGTACCACAATCTTATGGTTGATGAGTTGGATGATTTGGCACATGTACGATTGCGGACCTTGGAGAAAATCAAGCGAGATAAGGATCGAGTTGCTCGTCATTATAACAAAAAAGTTGTAGCCAAGTCATTTGAGGAAGGGGATCTTGTTTAGAAATTGATACTGCCGATTGGTTCCAGAGATAACAAATTCGACAAGTGGTCACCTAATTGGGAAGGTCCTTTTCAGATTCATCGATGTGTTCCCCATAATGCATATTTGTTACAAGGATTAGATGGAGAAGTTTTTGGCAGGGCACTTAATGGCAAGTACTTAAAGAAATATTACCCAAGCATTTGGATAGACTCATGATCGGCTTGCTAGCCGATTACTGATAATAGCCGATGTGCAATACATCGCCTTTAGATGGCCGATATACACTATCACCCTTAGTTCAAATTTTACAACATGAGCCCTCATCTTCCAAAATTTGGGGAGCATATATATACTCAGCAGTTCTTATAGAATTGTGGATTAAAAATTTTTTTTTCGGATGATAATCACTCATATTCGGCTGATTGGCCGATGAGATATATATATATAGATCAATTTTTTACAGGAAAAAGATAAAAATATGTTACATCAACTTATAAAGTTTTGGATAGCTGCAATGGCCTTGCGATGAATTTGATCAATATCGTCTATCGCCTGAGCGTCATCGGCCGATGACCCTGGGATTGGTTTCAATGACTTATTTAGGGTTCCAAGATGCTTGGCCAATGCTTTTAGTTTTGCTGTTTGGTCTTCAATCGCCTTCGGGGATGCAGCTATCTTCACTTCGGCTTCCTGGATTTCTTTGCGAGTGGCTTCTAGCTTCATCAACAGCTCTGCTTCAAGGCGACGGAGTTCTTCAAGTTTCTTGTTCAAGGCAATCGGCTCAGCGACTAGCTCGTCCAATCTAGTTTTATCAGAATTTATTTGAGCTTTGCTGGCAGATACGGCCGATTCCAAGCCTTCACGTTCCCGCCTTTCTGCAAGTCTCCCTTTCTCTTTGTGAAGCTTGAAGTGATACTGTTCCATGAAGATGGCTGGTGTTAATATTTCCATCAGGTCTTTAGGTAATTGATCTTGGATTTCTTGGACTCTGCTCCTAATTGGGTTACAATTCTCCACAAAGGATTCTATAGACGCTTCCAACCAATTAGCAATGTCAGACAGCTGGCTCTTTAGCTCTTCAGAGATTGATGGCCTGGCTGTGCTGGGAAGCTCCATGTCCTCATCATCAAGGAATTGGCCAATGTCGAAAGCGAACATATCGGCTAAGGTTTGCAACATCACAATAAGACATGGTTAAATTAGTCAGATTGAAATCGGCAAGGAGTTCAAAGTGGTTTAGGCCTACCTGTGATAGGACATCGGTTGCGGTTGCATCGGCCTCCTGTTGTTGTTCTGAAATGGCAGGCGAAGGGGTTGGCCGATGTGGTGAAGGCCATGGAGCTTGCGGCTAAAGAATAAAGTAAGAACGTGATGATCAGATATATATTGTTAATAAGATGAAGCAAGTAGATCGGCGCTTACTGATGCAACTAGAGAAGGTGGTGGAGAAGGAGATGGAGTTCTCAATCGGGCCTTGGCTTGTTCACGTCTTTTCAATGTAGCTTTCTTGGTTCTTGGTAATGGGGCCGATTGAGTTCTTTCTTTAAGCAAGGATGACGCAATGACCTAACAAAAAATCAAGTTGGAATAGACCGGTGAATTAAAATTGAAGGATTACATAAGAAAGTTTGTATTAATCTTGCGGACTGCGTGTCTGGTTCTCCTGGGTTGAGCAGCGTCAGCTTGATCATCGGCCGGTGGGTCTGCAGTAATTATGGCCGATGGCTCTCTCGTTGGTCTGGCCGATGGCTCTTTACCAGCGGTGGCCGATGGATGTTGGTCTTCAGGTATATCAGCAGCTGCCGCATCGACCTCTTCCTCTATTACTCGGTCATCCAAGAATTCTTCCATGGAGAGGTTCAGCTCATCCAGATCGGCCTGGTCATCGGTTTTAGGCTTTTTGCCGGGCTTCTGAGTTTTTTCCTTTACCGGCGCCTTCCTCTTGGTAGTTTCTTTGACTATCGGCCCTTGGAGCAGTGAGGCCGATAGTTGACTCCATAACAGTTTTTCCTGATGGAGCCAAGACCAGAGCATAGGATATTCTTTGCCCACTGCTGCTGATAGATGGAACTGGGGCATCAAGGACTTGGGGGCTGATATTGTCAACGAGCTCTATCAAGTAGAATATGGCCGATTGATGGAAGATGTGAGTAGCCCACTCATGCCACCATGTTTGGAAGCTGATATGGATGAAGACATTCAAATGCAATCAGTCACAGTCACCCAAGTTTGGGATTCTGATCTCCAAGACTTTACTCATGCTCAATGCCGATGAGACTGTACCCCTGCTCTCTAGGAGCCGATGAAAGTGCAAGCTGATGGGAAGCTGTCCAAGTCCGCATTGTCTGGCGGCCACCATGGGGTTATAAAATTCATATGACAAGATGGTGCTTCTGCCTTGGAATATGCCCACTGGGAGCAGGCATGGGGTGACGCCGATCATGAATAACTCCCTTGAGACCATATCGTCATTTAGCAGGCCCAAGTTGAGATCGGCAGGGAGTTCGAAATCAGAATCTGAAGGATAAACAAACATGTCCATCTTGACTGATGGAGGGCCGGTGTAGAATCAGATGAACCATGTGGACATGTCTTCGGCCGATTGATCAGCTCCAAGATAGACCGAGGTGGCTTCTCCAAAGGACATGCATCTTTTAAGTGAGGGATCCTCATTATCATTATAGTCCGATGGGAAGACTGAGTCTGATAGTGGAGGTCGATCAACCATGGTGTTGGTGTAGATGGTTAGCCATAGCTGAATAAACCATCATGGACCTCTATGTGCCACTGTCCGATTCAGCATCAGATCTTGGGTGGCAGAATGCAGTAGCCGATTGACAGCTCCAAGGAGGTATCGGCCAAGAGGAAACTTTTTCTTTTCGACCAGAGCCTGGGCTAGATATTGGCAGTTCAAAGTGGGACCGCAGGTTGATCCACAGAAGACGTATCTCTCCAGCCATAGGGTCAGAAAGGCTACATGCTCTCTCTCTCTGAAACAGACCCTTGTTCCATATGCTCAGAGATGTACCCAGACCAGCCTCCAATCTTCTTGGTCTTCAATTTATAGCTGCTGTTGATGAGTAGATTGAAAGGGTTGATCTCAGAGAGGATATCCAAGCCTGTCAGCATCTTGACATCTATCAACGTGGGGGTCATCGGACCTTGCCTGAACAGGAAGGAATTCAGAGTGCTAGACAAAAAATAGGTGGCGACCGACATGAGGGGTTCATTCTTCTTGGTGTCTGCTAGAGACAGAGCAAGGCACAGGCCGATTCCTATCTCGTCCCAATGTACTTGTTAAGCTGCAACAATTCTCTTGTACCAGGTCCTATATCCATTGAGCTTCGACGGCCAAGACCTGAAGGTATGCTTCCATGAAGAGACGCTGGGCTTTGCTTGCCTGAAGGGGACTCTGTTCGATTCAGCGTTTATCAACCAAGTGGGGTCGGAGTTGCCCATGGGACCCAGAAGAAATCGATGTGATTTATCATCTTTGGGGATCAAAATCTGGTTCTTGAAGACCTACAGCAGATGGAAAGTGATTGGAGAATAAGACACGGGGGCAGGAGCATAAACCCTAGTTTTGAAAAGCTTCGGCGGGAAATTGAAAATGCAAAATTGGAGAAAGATTGGTTTACCTCAGGGATCTCGGAGATATAGAATGGAAAAGATGCCATGGATGCTGTTGCGGAGGTCGCCGTCGAGGGGTTGCCGCCAAGGAGAAGCTGAGAAGTCACCGGAATTGAAAGGCGTAAACAGCTAATGAAGAACTGCGTGTGGAAATCGGTGGCGGAAGGATGCAAATCTGGATCTGCGTGATTTTGGACAAACCCTAGCAAAGAAGTTGATGGGTTCCTCGGAGCTAATTCCGCCATATTATATAATGAAGCGGAATTGGGGGCCATGTGTTAACAGTAGATTTTCATAATCTACTCAGAGAGGAAAGAGAAAACCGACGCAGAGAAGAAGGACCAAGCCGGAGTCGAACCAAGTTCCGTATCGGACTCAGCGGCGCATCGGACCAGATGGAGCGCCAGCAGAGGGACCGTATCGGCCGATGCGGGTTCGATACGGCCATCGGCCGATGGAAGCAGGAGGCTGATGGAGTCAGCGTGGGCTCGGTTTTGGTTTAAGTTAAGCCTCAAGGAGATTGCCAAATAGGGATAAGGCCCGATTTTAGGTAATTGTATCTTGTAAATTAAGTAAGTTTAGATCTAATCTATGGCAAGAGTCCGCCATAAGGACTTGTTTGTATTTATCTTATTAGTCCTTCATCGGCCGATGCCATCAAATTGCCACAGACACATTAATAAAGACCGATGAAAGTAGATCTATTTACTAATCTTATTTCTTTATAACCTCAAGTAGGCCGATATAGCCTTGCCCTATCGGCTGGGTTCCCACGATGCAACATCGGCCTATCGGCCGATCGACCATCGTTTCTAACATGGTTTACTTGTTTATCCTTGTTGATTGCAGATCAAATCAACTGGCACACCCTAAACGCACCTAGGCAAGCCATTGGACCTGCACTGGAGTTAAGCAGATCTCCCAGGCCGCCGTGGAAACGTGGAACCCGTTTTTGACATCTGGCGGGTTAAAATTCTGCGCCAGCAATATCGTAACGAAAAAACCATGTTTGCTATGGTGAAAGACCTGAAAGTAGTATTTGGAAAGGGACTTGGCAGCTAACCTATAACAAATGAAGATGGTCATGCGGCGATGTGGAAGAAGAAGTCGATTTTTTGGGACATACCCTATTGGGAAGTCCTAGACGTACGTCACGCAATTGACGTGATGCACCTAACTAAGAACCTTTGTGTCAACCTACTAGGCTTCCTTGGTGTATATGGAAAGTCGAAAGATACCCTTGAAGCATGTAATGATCTGAAGCATATGAAACAACGCGACGGCCTTCATCTGGAGCCGAAGGAGAAAGAAAGCCATTACTTGAGTCCAGCTAGTTACTCTTTGAGCAAGGCAAAGAAGGAAAGTATGTTTGAATGCTTGGACAGCATCAAGATACCATCTGGATACTCCTTGAATATAAAGGGAATAATAAGCATGAAAGAGAAGAAGTTTACAAACCTAAAGTCTCATGACTGCCACATGTTGATGACACAGCTGCTTCCTGTTATAATTTGGGGTATCCTTCCTGATAATGTCCGGGTATAATTCGGGGTACCCTTCCTGATAATGTCCGAGTATAATTCAGGGTATCCTTCCTGACAATGTCTGGGTAACAATAACAAAGTTATATGCTTTCTTGAATGCAATTTCGCAGAAGATCATTGATCCAAACAGATTAACAGCCCTACAAAATGACATGGTGCAATGTCTTTGTCAGCTTTGAGATGATCTTTCCACCATCCTTCTTCAATATAATGACGCATCTTCTATGTCACCTTGTCAAAGAGATCGGTATTTTTGGTCCTGTGTACCTACAAAACATGTGGGCGTTCTAAAGAAGTACGTTTGTAAGCGTTCACGTTCGGAAGTAAGCATCGTCAAGGGGTATAGAACAGAGGAGGTCATTGAGTTTTGTGTAGAATTTATTGAAGACTTTTGTCCAATCGGGGTCCCCAAGTCAAGCCATGAGGGGAGACTATGAGGAAAGGGGACTCTTGGAAGGAACGCAATAATGACTGTAGACAACGATTTATTCTGTGAAGCACATTTCACGGTTTTGCAACAATCTTCTTTGGTGGCTCTTACATTGAGAAGCACTTAGTGGTTGTTCGCTCCAAAAACATCGGTAAGTCCGATGCCTGGATTACACGTCATCACATTGATACTTTCCCTGTATGGTTGCGACAACATCTCATGAGTAACGAGACAATTGAGCAACAACTAGCCTTCTTGGTGAGGAGACCATTTTGGTCAATCTCGACATTCCAAGGATATGAGATCAACGGGTATACATTTTACACAGGAGCCCAAGACAAAAAGAGCACAAATCAGAACCGTGTTGTTCGTATCGATGTCATGAGATACAATGGGACAACTAGCACGTATTACGGTGCCATCGATGAGATATGGGAACTTGACTATAGACCTCTGAAGGTCCCTCTGTTTCGGTGCCAATGGGTTAGGCTGACTGGTGGAGGCATAACAGTTGATGACTATGGGATGACAACAGTTGACCTTACCAAGGTTGCATACTCAAACGAACCATTCGTCCTAGCCAATGATGTAATGAAAGTTTTCTATGTGAAGGACATGTGTAGCAAACCAAAGAAGGGAAAAGGGCCCGAGGAGGCAACGAGCCACGTGGTTCTCCCAGGAAAAAGGAAAATCATCGGAGTTGAGGATAAGACTGACGAAGATTACGATCAGTTTGATGGGCAACCTCCGTTCGCGGTGACGGTTGACCTGAGCATCCTCCTATCAAATGGGGACACCCCTTACTTACGCAACGATTATAGTGAAGGAACAATTGTAAGGAGAAAGTACGTAAGGTCAACCATCACGATGTGAGATTGATTGTACGGACGATGTAAATTATTTATACTACCTTGGTGTTTGTCCAATGTAATTAAATAATATCAACTATCTTGGTGTATGCATGATGTAAATTAATTTGATTTGCTATTTCTGGCAATGAAAGAAGTATTTTGATTGAAAGTTCAAAAAAATCCAATTAGTAAAGTAATTATTGTTTATGCTTCAAAAATGGTATCTCTTGGAAACTGGGATTTTTCGTAATAATGAGAAATCCTATGTACAGAGAAGTGACAAAAACACTTGGCAAGGCTGCAAAGATTTGCTAGTACTTCTACTCCATAACACAAACACATAATTGAGCACTTCCCTAATCCCATTTAATGTTTGCACAACGCACTCATTCTGAAATTTTATACCAAATTTTAACATATTTTAAATGTTTTTTATTATTTTTATGACTTTATTTTATTTTTAGTGCACTTAATCGGGCATGGGCTAATTATATATGATTTTTAAAATTTATAACAGTTTTAAACTATTTCAAATGTTTTCTCATTTTTTTCAAATGGGTTAATTATATTTTTAATGCAGTTTATTGGGTTAAAGTTAATTAGTCATGTTTTAAACCTACTTTTAATGAAATTAATTTGGCCGTAGTTAACAGTTTTTCAGTTTTTACTTCCTGTTTTTATCCAAAGCAGGGACAAAAAATTTTACAAATAGCGGGAAATCTTCTTTAGTCCCGGTTGGTCTCACCAACCGGGACTAAATAAGATTGTATATATATTGTGGCGCATTGTCTTCTCCGATCTCCACAGTTAGCAGTTTTTTGATCTCATCTCCCATCACCGCGCCCCGACCTCCATTATCTTCTCCCGCCGCCCTCATCGTCGTCGTCGCCATCCTCGTCGCGGCCGCCACCATCGCCATTGCCATTGTTGTCGATCTCCCATCGTCGTCGCCTCTCTCACTGTCTCCACCCTCACCGTCGTCATCAATTTCCGTGCTTCAAGGTGAGGCCGCATGGCATCTCTCCTCTGGCGCCACCGCCATTGCCACTACCCCCGCCGCCATGGTCGTACTGCCGTCGCAGCCGACCCACCGACCGAACGAACGAATAAACGTGTGAGCGAACGAACGAACAAACGTGTGAGCGAACGAACGAACGACCGAACAAGCGAGGGAACGACCAAATGACCGACCAAACAAGCGAACGTATAAGCGAACGACCGAACGAGCGAGGGAACAAGCGAACGAACGATCGACCGAACGAGCTAACGTATTAGCAAATGACCTCGGAGGTACTGGTTCATGATATTGGCTGAACACAAGCACTCGGTCTTTCATGACTGAGCACAAACGAATAATTTTTAAAACAAATTTTGTCTTGACTACTTTGCATAAAGAGTCAAGACAAAATTTGTTACAGAAATTATCGGTTTGTAGCCATGAAAGAATGAGGTGTTGTGTTCACCCAATATCTTGAATCACTATCTCTGACTTAACAATGTATGAAAGTAAAAGTATGTTTAGAATTTTAAAAAACTTTGGGTTATGTTTTAGTTATGCGATGCAAATGTTGTAATTACCTAACGATTGTTTTGTTGCCAGGGTTGGATGTGGGTGACTCTCAAGTTGAATTACATGATTCGAAGGTCACCAAGCAACACGCTAAGGCAAGATATGTGATATATGAGATCTGACGTGTTAATTCTAATTGTATGCATACCTAAGGCTAGATATATATAACAATTTACACGTAGATTATGTGGATATATATAACAATATTCATGTAGGTTGCATATTTCTTAAGGCTGTGTTATTTTAAAATTGCTAAACGGTGCTTTTTTGCATATTTCTTAGCTAAGTGAATTTTAGAAGCTGTTCATAGTTGCCGAAAATGTCGATATACATGACGATATAAATGTAGGTTGCATATTTATTAACTAAGTGAATTTTAGAAGTTCTTCGTAGTTGTCGACAATGTGGATAATAATAACTTTTTCTGTACTATTTAATGTTACGAACAGATGACAGATCGTGATGACGAACAGTTTCTCTTGGATGAGGGCAGCAGCCAATACTGGACGAACGAGGAGGGGAACGAGGACCCCAACCAGTATTTAAATAAGGAGGGGAATCAGGAGAGGAATAAGGGAATGAGGAGGAGAACCAACATGAGCAACAAGCCAGCCAACCGAGCGTTGGTACGAAGAGGGCACGCGGACAACGTGGTGTCGCGAGGAAGGTGGAGGGGCAACACATCATAATTGAAGTTGCTCTCGCCGATGTAGCAAGAAAATTTGTGTCACACGGCGGTTGGGTCGTGAGGGATCATGTGCCCATCAACATACAAAACTGGCGCCAAACAAGATCACGAGGGGATGTTGAACAAACATATGTCCCAACTACAGAGAAGGACATGCTGTGGACCACCATGCTTGAGAGCTTCACAATACTTGAGGCAGATCATGCCAAAGTGAAGGATTGGATGCTGAAAAAGATGGCTCAACAATTCCAGGGCAACAAGAAAGATTTGAACCACAGATATATCCTGAAGGATCTGACACCAGACTTCGATGCATTCCCCAAACTGAAGGATCATTGGGATGCATTTGTGGCCGACAAGACAGGAGAGCAAGGGCAAGCCAGAATAGTGAAGAACAAAGCCAATGCCTCCAAGAAAAAGTACTTTCACCAGCTAAGGTCGGGCGTCTACAAGAAGGCAGTGTCCAAGTGGCAGAAAATGGAGGATGCTCTAGCTATAAGAGGAATCGTTCCGACCACAGTTGATTGGTCTGAACGATCGAAACATTAGTACTACGCTCATGGGGGGACACTGAATCCCGGTGATGGCTCCCTAATCTTTAGCGATGACATACGGCAAGCAGCTCACCGTCTCGTGGATGCCCTAGAGGTGTCTTCTGAGGGAAGATTCCATTTGGACAAAGAGAAGGACGAGCTTACGCTCGCACTGGAAAATCCGGAGCACCCAGGATGAACGCGCGGAAAAGACGTGGTTCCATGGAAGTATGGGTTTAAAGAAAACATCCACACATACCAGAGTCGCGTGAGGAGCAAGAGAGATACAAAGGCAAAATTGGTAGATCTTGAATTGAATGTCGTGACCCACGATGCAAGGTTGCAAGAGGTGGTGGCAAGACAGGTGGAACAACGCTTCAGTGAACAGCGGAGCCAACAGACCTAGCCATCTGTTTCTCATGTCATGATGAACCCCTCAGGTAATCGAAGCAGCTGCAATTCTACAGGGCAAGTAGGGGAACATAGCATCGACATTGCAGTAGGGCCAACTATCGACAAACCACCCTGCCCCGTGGATGAAATCATGAAGCAAACATCGTGTGAGCTGCATATTCACTACAGGAACATAACAATCAAGGTATGCTCATAGGTTTATAATATCTGGCTTGTAAATTGCAAATGTTTGTGCATATGTTAATTACTAATTAACCTCGATTCTCATGAAGGTGGCGGAGGGCATGGTCATACAAGTGCAGTAAGATGGGACGTACCATTGTAGACCGATTCCACCTCGGTACTCAAAGGTCGGAGTTGAGCTGGTGGTCCAAGGCTTTGAGGATCTCGAGCTAGAAGTCCCTGGAGGAGACGGGGAGATGAAACTAGGAGAGACAGCCCATGCCATTATACTGTGGTGCAAGCGCTACATCGTGCTTCCCGGGTAATTAGTGGCGTCTGTTCCTAAATCTCCACCACAGCAGCCTCGGTCTCCGCCGCAACCGCGATCTCCTCCACCGGCACCGTCTCCTCCGCAACTGTAGTCTCATCCGCCAGCACTGTCTCCTCCGCAACCGCAGTCTCCTCTACCTCCATCGTCTCCACCACCTACATAGTCTCCTCTGTCTTCAATGCCACAAGCAGCTGCAAGTACCAAGTGATCTTTTCCACCTCGTCCAGTGCCGTCAAAGTCCACACAACAAAAGAAGAAGCCAAGACTTGATGAACCGAAACTAGCCGCACTCAAGAAAAGAACGTATGATAGGACAGACAAGGAGATTGACGACATCGTCAGAAAACAAGTGGAGGATCACTTCAGGCCACGGGTTCCAAAGAAGAAGATTCCAATAGACCCGACGACTAAGGCCTTCTTTCAGAAAATGAGCGAACTCACGAAAAAGAACTTACTAACAGACTATGACCGATCAGTTCAAAAGTCCTTTGGAAAGAGAAAGACAAAGGCAAAGATTGTCCCTCAGCTCGAAACGCAAAAGAAACAAATGGTTGAGCCAATGCCATCGGACTACGACTTCAATTTACAACAATTTATGGCTGATATAAATCTGAGCAAGAAGCAACTGCTAGGGAAAACCCCTATAGAGAGCACAGAACTTAAACACAAGTACATACTCGACAAACCACTTGTCAAGTCAGAGTCGGTCTCCAATCTATCTACCCAGATGTACCGATTTCATGAATGGTACATGGATCAATTAGCGAAGGGTAGGAAGATGTTCGCGGCAAGGGTTAGAAATGAACATTTATTCCGGGGGACATACGATATGTGAATATGCTAGGAAGATTGCCATGACGTATAGCATCAAGATGCCTTTGACGTCTCTCTTATGAGTTGCTGGGTCTTGTAAGTATCGCTTAATTTCATTACGTTCATTTGCCCATCGTATGTGACATCGAAAATTTAACGTCTTTTTCTCACCGTAGAATGGAGATTCAAAGACACCAGAAAGAAGGATACTTCAAGTGCGGTTTCATGGACCCATACGTAATCAACGAGAATACCTTAGAACGCTGGCCAGTGGAAACCAAGAATAACATTTACAAATTCCTGGTGCAGCAACATTTCAAGGAGTACATACTATTGCCATACAACGAAAGTGAGTTTTTACCGGTTGTTGTAGCAACTTCCTTCTCATTTTTATAAATTGATATGTATATCATATTTCATGAATTCTATAGATTCCACTAGGTCCTCTTTGTCATAGAGATTACCTAAGGCCAAATTATTATCATGGACTCTATGTGCAAAGATAGGGATGTTTTCGACAATATCATTGACATGATTAACAGGTAATGTGATCCGCTAGTACTCTCGTTATGATTGCTACTATCACTACTATGTGGATCAAAGCATCATTAATTTGTTTGCAACTGTAGGGTGTTGTTGGCGTAGAATTTAGACCCGCCTTGCAACCAAACGGGTTCCACGTTTTCACGGCGGCCTAGGAGATCTGCTTAGCTCCAGTGCAGGTCCAATGGCTTGCCTAGGTGCGTGTAGGGCGTGCCAGTTGATTTGATCTGCAATCAACAAGATTAAACAAGTAAACCACATTAGAAACGATGGTCGATCGGCCAATAGGCCGATGTTGCATCGTGAGAGCCTAGCCGATAAGGCAAAGCTATATCGGCCTACTTGAAGTTATAACATCACAGGATTAGTAAATAGATCTAATCCCATCGGCCCATATTAATATGTTTATGGCAATTTAATGGGATTGGCCGATGAGGGATGCATGAAGATAAACACACTAGCTAATACTCTAGTGCAAACTTATACAAGCCAATCGGCCAATATAGATATACTAATCACAGAGAAGTCCTAAGAATACCCTGTAATAAACATATTTATATTTATCAATCTGCTTGTACAAGTGGCAAATACATGCAAAGACATAAATGATTACATGCATTAGGTAAGACCGGCTAAAACCCCAGTGTTAACCTTAATTATGACCGAAAATAGGCTTTGAGTTAAACCTTGAAACACGACTAAGGTCGATAGCAACTCAGAGTGTAGATCGAGAGTTAATACAAAGAAAGTCAAGCCGTCAATCGCTTTTGGGGATGGTAGATGCTTTAGATAATCTAAACGAGCAAGCTAATTCGACCATTGTCGGTAATAAACCCTAAAACGAGTTAACGGCTGGCGAGATAGAACTAGAAAACCACATCGAGATTAGCTAAAACATGATAGACGACGATCACATCGCCAGGGCTTAACGTGTCTAAAGCAACACGCTAGCCCCGACGATGTAGATCGTCGGGTACGAGTTCTTACCTCTGCTCTGGAGAAGCAAGAACTCGCCGAAAGCTAACCTCTTGCGAGGGTTGGCGATGCGCCGAAAGTAGATTGATTTGTGTTTGATTGATTGTCAGAGAGTTTCTATGTACATACTACCGGATATTTATACTCGAGATTACAACATTGTCCAGATAGGACACAATCTTATCTACAACTTAACAAACAAGTCTTTGCGACAGACTCTTGCCACAGATTGGATCTGAACCTACTTGATTTACAAGATACAATTGCCTAAAACCGAGCCATATCTCTATTTGGCAACCTCCTTGAAGCTTATCCTGAGCCCAAACCAAGCCCATGCTAACTCTATTAACTTTCAATCTCTGTCGGCCAACAAACACGTTGAATCCGTATCAGCCGATACATCTTTCCTGCTAACACAGCCTCCAGTCCGATACGCTTGACGAGTCCGATACAAGACTTGGTTCGACTCCAACCTAGCTCTTCTTCCCTGCATCGGTTTTCTCTTTCCTCTCTGAGTAGATTACGAAAATCTGCTGTTAACACATGCCCCCCAATTCCGCTTCATTATATAATGTGGCGGAATTAGCTCCGAGGAACCCATCGACTTCTTCGCTAGGGTTTGTCTGAAAACCGCGCAGATCTAGACTCACAATCTTCCGCCGCCGATTCCTTTGTGCCGTGCTTCATCGACCACTTGCACCTCTCAACTCCGGCGACTCCCCGGCGTTCCCTCGGCATCAACTCCTCCACCGACGACCTCTTCAACCACATCAATGGCCTCCTTGCCGTTCTATACCTCTGAGATCCCCGTGGTGAGTCAACCCTTTCCAAGTTCTCATTTTCATTCTCCCGCCAAGTCTTTCAAACTAGGACTTCTGCCTCTTGCCCTCCCCGTCCCGAGGGTCTTATCTTCCATTACTGCTTATGCGCCACAGGTCTTCAAGAACCAGATCCTAATCCCTACCAATGACAAATCGCATCGGTTCCTGCTGGGCCCTATGGGCAATCCCGACCCCACCTGGCTGGTCAATGCAGAGACGAACAGAATCCCGCTCAAGCAAATCAAGCCCAATGTCTCTTCATGGAAGCACACCTTCAGGTCTTGGCCGTTGAAGCTCACTGGTTTCAAGACTTGGTACAAGAGGATTGCGGCGGCTAAGCAAGTCCATTGGGATGAGATAGGAATCGGCCAATGCATCGCTCTATCCCTGGCCGATACCAAGAAACATGAGCCCCTTATGTCAGCAGCCACATACTTCTGGTCCAGCACTCTGAATGCTTTTCTATTTAGACAAGGTCCGATGACCCCGACGCTGATAGACATCAAAATGCTGACAGGATTGGACATACATTCTGAGATCAATCCCTTCAACCTCCTTATCAACAGTACCCACAAGCTGAAGACCAAGAAAATTGGAGGTTGGTCTGGATATGTAGCTGAACACATGGAAACAGGATCAGTCTCAGAAAGAGAGCATGTGGCCTTTCTAATCATGTGGCTAGAAAGATTTGTCTTCTGCGGATCAATCTGCGGCCCTACTCTGAACTGCCAACACTTAGCTCAAGCCCTGGTTGAGAAGAGACAATTTCCTCTCGGCCGATATCTTCTTGGGGCTGTCTATCAGCTGCTCCATTCTGCCACTCAAGATCTAATGCTGAAAAGGACAGTGGCACATGGAGGTCCATGGTGGTTCATCCAACTCTGGCTAACAATCTATACCAACACCATGGTCGATCGGCCTCCGCTTTTAGACTCTGCCTTCCCATCGGACTACACAGACAACGAAGATCCCTCATCCAGGAGGTGCATGTCCTTTGGAGAAGCAGCTTCAGCATACCCTAGAGCAGATCAATCGGCCGAAGAGCTATCTGCCTGGTTTGTCCGATTCTACACCGGCCCTCCATCGGCCAAGATGGACACATTTGTATATCCTTCGGACTCCGATTTTGAGCTCCCTACCGATCTGACTTTGGGCGAATTGAATGATGATATGGAATCAAGAGAGCTCTTTATGATCGGCATCACCCCTTGCTTACTCCCTGTAGGCATGTTTCAAGGCAGGAACAGCAGCTTATCCTATGAATTCTATAACCCCATGGTAGCTGCGAGGCAATGTGGGCTTGGTCAACTTCCTGTCGGCCTACACTTCCATCGGCTCCTAGAGAGCAGGGGCACTGTTTCATCGGCCCTGGTCATGAACAAGGTTCTGGAAACCAGGGTTCCAAATTTGGGAGATTGCGACCGATTATGGCTGAGTCCCTTTATCCACATCTCCTTCCAATCATGGTGGCAGGAATGGACTTCCCATCTCTTCCATCAATCGGCCAAATTTTATTTGACAGAACTCATTGACAACATTAGTCCTCAAGTCCCTGATGCCCCAATACCATCGGTCAGCAACAGCGGGAAAAAAATAACCTATGCTCTGGTATTGGCTCCGTCAGGCAAGTCTGTCATGGAATCGACTATCGGCCTCACCGCTCCAAAGGTGTCCTCATTGCTCCAAGGGCCGATAGCCAAAGAAACCCCTAAGAGGAAGGCGCCAGTAAAAGAAAAGATCCCGAAAACTGGCAAGAAACCCAGATTTGATGACCAAGCTGATCTAGACGAGCTAGACCCCTCCATGGAGGAATTCCTTGATGATCAAGTCATGGAGGAAGAGGTCGACGCAGCAGCCGCCGATCTACCTGAAGAAGAAGATCCATCGGCCAAGACCACCAAAAAGCCATTGACCAAGCTTGCTAAAGACCCATCGGCCACAACTACAATGGTTCCACCGGCCGATGACCCAACCGATGCTGCTCAGCCAAGGAGAACCAGACATGTAATCCGCAAGGTTCGTATGATCCCCTTCCTGAATTTGTATAATCTCCTGCTGCTTGCATGTCATAACTTGATCCTTCGCAGGTCCTTGCATCATCTCTGTTGAAGGAAAGAACTCAATCGGTCCCACTGCCCAGGACTAAGAAGGCCACCCTGCAAAAGCGCGAGCGAGCCAAGGCGCAATTGAGAACACCTTCTCCTTCTCCACCACCCTCTTCGATTGCTTCGGTAAGAGTTATCCTTTTGCCTCAACCTTCTAATAATATAGATCTGATCGCCACTTTCTTGCCTTTCCTTAGCCGCGAGCTCCATCCCCTACACCACATCGGCCAACTCCCTCGCCCACTAGCTCAGGACAACAAAAGGCAGCCGATGCAAGCACAGCCGATGCGCCATCACAGGTAAACCAAACCACTTCGAATCAATCGCCAATTTCTGCCTAACTGGGTTAACCATGCCCTTATCTTGATGTTTGCAGAACTTAGCCGATATGTTCTCCTTTGACATCGGCCAATTTCTTGACGATGAGGACAAAGAGCCACCCAGCACAGCCAAGGCATCGGTTTCTGAAGAATTGAAGAACCGGCTGTCCGACATCGCCAATCGGCTGGAGGCATCACTGGAGTCGCTGGTGGAGAACTGCAATCCTGTCAGGAGCAGGGTTCAAGAGATCCAAGACCAACTCCCTGAAGATCTGATGGAAGTCTTGACGCCAGCCATCTTCCTGGAACAATACAACTTCAAGCTGCATAGGGCCAAGGAAAGAATCGCGGAGAGGCGGGAACGAGAGGGTTTGGCATCGGCCTTGACCGCCAGCAAAGCTCAAGTCAATTCTGACAAAACCAGGTTGGATGAGCTGGCTGTCAAGCCGATTGTCTTGAAGAATAGACTCGAAGAACTCCACCACCTCGAAGCAGACCTAGTGTCCAGGCTAGAAGCAACTCGTAAAGAGATCCAAGAAGTCGAGGCTGGGATAGCTGCATCACCGAAGGCCATCGAAGATCAGACGGCAAAGCTGAAGGCATCGGCCAAATATCTTGCAACCCTGAGTAAGTCTTTGAAGCCGATCCCAGGGTCGACGGCCGATGACGCCCAGACCATAGAAGACATAAATCAAATCCGTCGCAAAGCCATTGCAGCTATCGAAAGCTTAGTAGGTTGATGTAACATAATTTGTATTCTAACTCTTGTAAGAGTATAAGTTTATCTTCGAGTAACATACAGTTTATCGGCTGAGAAATTTTGTAAGTCCATAAATTTGATTCCTTCTGACAAACTTGAAGTGCAAAAAACTTTGAATCCATCCGATAAACTTGAAAAATCACTTAGTATATATATGCCCCCCAAATTTTGGAAGATGAGGGCTCATGTTGTAAAATTTGAACTAAGGGCGATAATGTATATCGGCCATCTAAAGGCGATACGTAATACATCGGCTGTTATCATAAATTGGCTGGCAAGCCGATCATGAGTTGATCCAAACGCTTGGATAGTATTTCTTTTAAGTATTTTCCATTGAGAGCTCTGCCATAAATTTCTCCATCTAACCCTTTCAACAAATAGGCATTGTGAGGAACACATTGATGAATCTGAAAAGGACCTTCCCAATTAGGTGACCACTTGCCGAATTTATTATCTCTGGAACCAATCGGCATTATTAATTTCCAAACAAGATTCCCTTCCTCAAACGACTTGGCAACAACTTTTTTGTTGTAATGACGAGCAACTCTATCCTTATCGCGCTTGATTTTTTTCAAGGCCCGCAATCGGACGTGTGCCAAATCATCTAACTCATCAACCATAAGATTATGATACTCATCGGCTATCAAGTCGTCTTGCAAGGCAATCCTTCTTGAGCCGATGTTAGTTTCCCACGGCAGAACAGCTTCATGTCCATAAACCAGCTGATATGGTGGCACTTAGGTTGCACCATGACAAGCCATCCGATACGCCCAAAGGGAATCGGCCCGCATTGTATGCCATCGTTTGGGCTGTTCATCAATCTTTCTCTTGATCAGCTTGATCAAGGTCTTGTTAGAAGCTTCTGCCTGGCCATTAGCTTGTGCATAATATGGAGAAGAATTTAGCAGCTTGATGCCCATGCTGTCAGCAAACTCAACAAACTCATCGGACACGAAAATTGATCCCTGATCTATAGTCAATATTTGTGGTAATCCAAACCGATATATAATATGCTCCTTGACAAATTGAATTGCATCCTTGGAATCAACCTTCTTAAGAGGGATGGCCTCAACCCACTTTGCGAAGTAATCTGTTGCCACTAAGATATATTTGTGCCCTTTACTTGATGGTGGATTAATCTGCCCGATCATGTCTATACCCCATCCTCGAAACGGCCATGGCTTTATGATTGGATGCATGGCCGATGCCGGTGCTCTCTGAATTACTCCAAACTTTTAGCAATCTTGGCATCCTTTGTAGTACTTGAAACAATCCTCAAGCATGGTTGGCCAAAAATATCCAACGCGCTTCAAAAGCCATCTCATTTTATGGGCCGATTGATGGGTTCCACAAATCCCTTCATGCACCTCGCTCATAGCAACTTTGGCTTCTTCGAGACCCAAGCATTTAAGCAAGACACCATCAATCGTCCGATAGTATAGGTCGTCATCTAACAACACACAATGTAGGACTTTGTATTTCATCTTTCGTGACGCCGATTGGGAAGGATTTCTCAAATAATCGATGATAGCAAACCTCCAATCATCGGCATCTACGGCAGCAATCTGAACTTCGACATCTTTTGCCATCGGCCTGTACCCTGATGCCCCCTGAGCTAGATCCTTGGCTTCAAAATTTTGCTTCCTGGGTATATGCCTCATTGTCACAACCTTGAAGGCTTGAAGCAGCTCCTTGCACTCTTCATTGTAGACCCTGAGAATATCATTCCTGCATTCATACTCCCCAGAGAGTTGATTGATGACCAACTGTGAATCGCCAATGATTTCTACGGAATCGGCCTCGACCTCTTGTAACAATTGCAAGCCTTGGAGGACAGCTTCGTATTCTGCTTGGTTATTTGTATAATAAGGCTTGATAGTAAAAGCAAACTCGAAGCTTGCCCCTCGAGGGGATATGATGACTAGGCCGATACCGCATCCATGTCTGCAAACAGACCCATCAAAATACAGTGTCCATGGCACAATGTCTGAATACGCAATTGAATCATCTCTGTGTTGAACAATGAAATCGGCCAGGGCTTGTCCTTTGATCGCTTTGGCCGATTCATATCTGAGGTCAAACTCTGTTAAGGCAAAAATCCACTTCCCAATTCTCCCTTTTAAAACAGGGGCCGATAGCATGTACTTCATCACATCGGCCTTGCTCACCACAATGCACTCGTTGGAAAGTAAATAATGCCTTAATTTAGTACATGAAAAGTATAAGCATAGACATAGTTTCTTCACCGGCGTGTACCTTGTTTCAGCATCCAGCAACCTCCTACTGAGGTAGAAAATAGCTCTTTCCTTGCCATCAATGTCTTGAACCAAAACCGAGCCAATGGATTTCTCATCGGCCGATAAGTACAGCCTGAATGGAACCCTATTCTGCGGAGGGATCAGAACTGGAAGGGAACTCAAATATTCCTTGATATCGTTCAACGCTTTTTGTTGCTTATCACCCCACATGAACTCTTGATCGTTGTTTATCTACAATAATGGAGTGAACGGCTCTATCCTGCCTGACAGGTTTGATATAAAGCGCCGGACAAAATTGATCTTCCCTAGCAAAGATTGTAACTTGGTCTTGGTGGTTAGAGGTTTGATATTTTTTATGGCAGCTATGTTCTTCTGTGTAATCTCAATTCCTCTCTCATGGACCAAGAAACCCAAGAACTGACCGGCCGATACGCCAAAGGCACATTTGTTAGGGTTCATTTTTAAACCATATTTCCTTGCTCTTTCTAGTACCTTGCGTAAATCGGCCAAGTGCATGTCATACTCCTTGGACTTAACGACGACATCATCAATGTAAACCTCAATCAGTGAGCCGATAAGATCATGAAAAATATAATTCATAGCTCTCTGATAAGTAGCTCCAGCGTTTTTCAAGCCGAAGGTCATAACAACCCACTCGTATAGGCCGATTGCTCCCGGACACCTGAAGGTTGTCTTGTGGATATCTTCCTCGGCCATGAAAATCTAGTAGTAGCCTGCGTTCCCATCCATGAAGATGATAATCTTGTGTCCAGATGCAGCATCAACCAGTAGATCGGCCAACGGCATAGGGTACTCATCTTTTGGCGTTGCTTTATTCAAGTCTCTGAAATCGATACATACCCTAAGCTTGCCGTTTTTCTTTAATACTGGAACTATGTTGGAAACCCACTCCGCGTATCGGCAGAGTCTGATAAAGTTGGCATCGTAAAGTCTTGTGATCTCTGCTTTGATAGCTTCATGCATATCGGCCTTAAACCTCCTAGGAGCTTGTTTAAATGGCCGATAGCCTGGTTTGATAGGTAACCGATGTTCTACGATCGATCGGCTTAATCCTGGCATCTCATGATATTCCCATGCAA
This sequence comes from Oryza officinalis, assembly GCA_008326285.1. Taxonomy (NCBI): domain Eukaryota; kingdom Viridiplantae; phylum Streptophyta; class Magnoliopsida; order Poales; family Poaceae; genus Oryza; species Oryza officinalis. Next base: position 26,638,165 of record BDMV01000007.1, read on the forward strand.
AATAATCCATGAACTCTTTCAAAAGATTTATTAAATTATTCTTATAATCCCTTGGCAGGTTAGCACTTACATACGTCGGCCTCGGCTTATCACCTATTCCTATATCAACCTCTTCAAGTTCGTCGGCCGACGTAAAGCCTTGTCCCAATTTTCCATCAAACTCATCCACCGCATCATCTGTATAGGGACTATCTTGCTCGTCTTGGCTGATGGATGGCAAACCTTTGTTAAAGCAACTGCTTGTCTTGATCTTCAATCGTCTCAATGTCGCAGTCAGTTACTTTGAGGAAATTGGCATCACAAACTCGTCCGGACAGGCAATTGATTCCCTTCATCTCCCAAACTGCAAGATCGGCATTGGCCACGTGTACTGACCGATCGGCCTGCACGATCTCGACCTGGTCCCCTTGCCATTGTATGAGGCACTGATGCACTGTTGAAGGGACGCAACAATTTGCGTGTATCCAATCTCGTCCCAACAATAGGCTGTAGGAACCCTTTCCATCAAAGACGAAAAAGGTGCTGGGTATCGTCTTGTTGCCCACAGTAAGCTCTATGTTTAACACCCTCTTCGCCTCGGATGCGTTGCCACCAAAATCTTTTAGCACCATGTTGGTCTTGATGAGGTCTTCAGGTACTTTTCCAAGCTTCCTCAAAGTTGTATATGGCATTAGGTTTACCGCCGCACCGCCATCGACCAGCATCTTCGTCATCGGCCGTCCATTGATAAATCCCTTGATGTATAACGGCCGGAGGTGCCTATAACTGGTGTCGGCCAGTTTGTCGAACACGGCTTGATTTGGTGACAATTGTAACTTAACCGAAGACTGTTCATCATCGGCTATCGCTTCATCGGTCGTCTGTACGCTGTATTCTGCTGGTAATATGAACACCATGTTAACAGAAGCCGATGCTACGCCTTTACCTTTTGCAGAGGCAGGAGCTTGAGTTGATTTGGAGTTGCTCTCATCGGCCTTGACCACTGCAGATTTTATCCTCCACTCTTTTTTGGTCTTGGCGGGCTGATGGGCTATTGCCGCCTGCTGCTCCTGGATCTGCTCCTTCCTCCTCAATCTCTGGACCCGTCGTTTTTGCGTCTTACTAAATACATCGCTTGGGCACCATTGAGGGTTCTGGATTTGCTCGTCGTCCTCAGTCCGACGATCACGGTGCATCGGCCCTAGCCTTTCGTGTACAGACTTTCTCTGCTTGCTTGGCCGATGCACTTGTTTGCTCGAGCTGCCCTGGTGAGAGTCTTCTATATCATTACATGCAGGGCACTCCTGGATTGATGCCAACCTCATGCCCTCGTTCTAGCAGAACCGGAAGAACTCACACTCCCAATGAGGGTCGTAGGAGTTGTCCTGATCGGAGTAGTCTTGTGCTTGCTCTTCCTGCCTTCGCTGGTATTTTTTAATCAGGCCTTCTGAGGTCTGATGAGGTCGCTTGCCAATCCGATGGGCATCGCCATCGGCCCTGACTGCCTGCACCATGTTGACTGGGAACGGGTGACCCTCTATCTTCATCGGCCGCTTGGCTTCATCAATCTTGATCCTGCCTTGTTTGATGGCCGATTGAATCTGTTGTCGGAAGATCTTGCATTCATTGGTGTGATGCGAATATGTGTTGTGCCACTTGCAATATCTTCTCTTTTTGATTTCCTCGGCCGATGGCAATACATGACCTACTGGCAGCTGAATCTGCTTTTCTTGCAGGAGTAGGTCAAATATTTTATCGGACTTGTTGATGTCGAAGTCGTACTTATCATCTTTGTTGCCCTTTTTGGCCCACTGACATGTTGTCGGCTTCCTCATCCGGGCCCACTTGGCCAGATCAACGTCGGCATCATCATTATCGTCTTCATCGGAGGCGTATTGATAAACTGTGTTAATCTTCTTTGCGAACTTCTTTGCCTCCTGGAATCTTTGTTCATGGGCCGATACTCGTTGCGCTAGCTAAGCTAGGCTGTCAAATTCTTGAGATGAGAACCTTTCTCGTATCGGCCCTAGTAGTCCTTGAAATGCCAGATCGGCTAGTTGAGAATCGGTCAGACTGAGGCTGTAACACCTATTCCTTATGTCTCTGAATCTTTGGATGTATTCTGGACCGATTCGTCAACTCTTCGCCTGATGGCTGTGAGATTGGACAGTTTCATCTTTTGTACGCCGTTGTAAAAATACCTGTGAAACTGTTTCTCTAGATCGATCCATCCTCTGATGGAATTACAGGGTAAAGATGAAAACCATGTGAACGCTGACCCTGACAGGGATAGAGGGAAAAATCTTACCCTCAACGCCTCTACAGCCGATGCCTCACCACATTGCGCTAGGAATCGGCTCACGTGCTCGTAGGTAGAGACGTTATCTTGCCCTAAAAATTTGGAGAAGTCCGGGATCTTGTATCGGCTTGGCAGTGGCACTCTGTCGAACTCCTCGGGGTACGGGTGCCGAAACACTGTGGAATTCTCTTTGGGCTTCAAACCGAATTGATCTCGCATCACTTCGGCTATCATATCGGCCCAGTATCCCGTAGGCTGGTTTAGAGGCTCCTGGTGATAAGGTTGTTGAAAACCTTCTGGCCGGTACTGCCTCGGGGAGTACGGCTGGAAGTGATGATTCAAATTCTGAGCATCGTACTGACCCGCGGTGTGCTGCTGGTAGCCTTGCGGCGCGTTGTAAGCAGCTGGTTGTGGAGGGTTACCCGACGTGGGGAATTGAGGTTGTCCGGCCGATGGCGGGTTGGCTGGAACCTGCTGCATCGGCTCGATCACCGGCTGTTTCCCCTTCGTCCACTGTGCAAACTGTTCCTCTGTGATGTGTTGGGGGCTTCCTCCCATTTGCTTGGTCAGGACCAGCGGCATGGTTGGTACTAGTTGAGCCGATGGAGGTGGGATCGGCGCTGTCGGCTGTGGAGCCGTACTCAGATCGGTCCTCAAGGTCCGATATGCGGGGAACTTGTTGTCGGGCAGGAAAATCGGCCCTTGAGGCTTGTACTGGTGAATAGAACCATCTAGGATTGATTTGACCGTATTGGTCAATGTGTTCACCAGGATCCCCGACTGATTGACTAGCGCAGAGTGAACTGCGGAGTCGATGCGGTCTTGCAGCGTCGGCGCGCCGTTTTCTTCGGTCTTGACAGTGTGGTCATGTGCTGCCGCCGACGTGCTGGCTCCGTCTCCGGGGCTCGACATTACCATCGTAGATTTTTGAATGAGGGTGCCTTGCCGAGTCCTGGAGTACGTCTGCAGGTACATGTTCTGAAAATGCTCGACCAGCTTGTCCATCTCGGCTTTTTGCTCCTCGCTGAGCTGGTCGACAGTCACAGAGACGACGTTCTCCTCGGAGATCTCACCCTGCTTTGACATCCTGCAGTGATCTTCTTGTTGTTGCAAAGTTTGCGTTCTTGAGGTCCCACCAGGCGTGCCAAAAGCGTGTTGGCGTAGAATTTAGACCCGCCTTGCAACCAAACGGATTCCACGTTTCCACGGCGGCCTGGGAGATCTGCTTAGCTCCAATGCAGGTCCAATGGCTTGCCTAGGTGCGTGTAGGGTGTGCCAGTTGATTTGATCTGCAATCAACAAGATTAAACAAATAAACCACATTAGAAACGATGGTCGATCGGCCAATAGGCCGATGTTGCATCGTGAGAGCCTAGCCGATAGGGCAAAGCTATATCGGCCTACTTGAAGTTATAACATCACAGGATTAGTAAATAGATCTAATCCCATCGGCCCATTTTAATATGTTTATGGCAATTTAATGGGATTGGCCGATGAGGGATGCATGAAGATAAACACACTAGCTAATACTCTAGTGCAAACTTATACAAGCCAATCGGCCAATATAGATATACTAATCACAGAGAAGTCCTAAGAATACCCTGTAATAAACATATTTATATTTATCAATCTGCTTGTACAAGTGGCAAATACATGCAAAGACATAAATGATTACATGCATTAGGTAAGACCGGCTGAAACCCCGGTGCTAACCTTAATTACGAGCCTTATCTCTATTTGGCAACATCCTTGAAGCTTATCCTGAGCCAAAACCAAGCCCATGCTAACTCTATTAACTTTCTATCTCTGTCGGCCAACAAACACGTTGAATCCGTATCGGCCGATACATCTTTCCTGCTAACACAGCCTCCAGTCCGATACGCTTGCCGAGTCTGATACAAGACTTGGTTCGACTCCAACCTAGCTCTTCTTCCCTGCATCGGTTTTCTCTTTCCTCTCTGAGTAGATTACGAAAATCTGCTGTTAACAGGTGTGGGCAAGATTCCATGCAAATATCCGCGAGGAATTCAAGGACGAATTGTTAGTGTGGATGAACTTTTCGTTACGTACATAGTCCAAAATTATAAATCTCATTTATTCGATATTAGAAATATTTCATTAGTTCGTTTCTCCTTTAGTGTTTATGACAGGAACAGGGGACAAACTTGTGCGGCTACTATGTTTGTGAATTTATTCATCGCATGGCACACGCCATTAACACTGATATGGATATTGAAGTACGTAAACACCTGCACGTACATTATTTACACTCTTCTCATTAATTTAATATATTCATACCTCATTTTTTGAAAATGATAGATTATGTGGATGAAGGACTAACTCCCCCAAAAGGATTACATCAAGGCTGTTCAAAAACAACTCATGAGATTTGTTATGGATGAAATCGTTAATCCGACGGGAGAATTCCACGATGACAGAAGACCCATTCATCGAGATGAATTGTCCTAGTTTGTAATATATAATGAAACATTAGAAATTAATGTACATGTTTATAAGTAAATTCCCATTGTACGTAAGTTATATATACCAGCAATTATATATACGTGATGCTATACAAATATATATTACTCTTATGTGTATGTATTTACTTATATATATATATATATATATATATATATATATATATATATATATATATATATATATATATATATATATATGTCTTTATATATATATTTATATATATATAAACACATATATATATATAAACACACATATATATCTATACATGCACTTTTATATATATATGTTTGTATTTGTATATATATATATATATATATATATATATATATATATATATATACACACATGAATATATATATAAATATATATGCATATATATAAACATGCAGCAAGCAATATAAAGCATTTTTTAAAAAAAGAAAAATCATCTTTAGTCCTAGTTATTTTACCCGGGACTAAAGATGACCATCTTTAGTATAGGATTGTTAGTATCGGTTGATACCCGAGACTAAAAGAGGTTGCAAACCGGGACTAAAGATGAGTTCGACAGCAGTGATAGTTGTCACTTTCCTCTTTCCACCAAGATATAATCAATGAAATACAATAATTAATTTCACTTTTGTCCTTGCAGGTGCAAGTGTGCAACAAGTGAACTGCCCTGTTGAAATCGAGGCAACCATGCACCAACTTCACCTATCCCACATGGGTACACGACACACGCACGAGTTAACCATGCATGCTTGTTGGTCTTGCTAATTGTTGTTTCCAGATTGCATGGGCTGCGCTGCTAGTTGCCACTTGATTTGCTCCACCCGTCCGCAAACCAGTAATATTTGTTGACTTGTGTATGTTGTGCAAAAGAACAACCACTGCAACGGATCCCGCTCTTTAGTAATGGATGGTAACTCACGTATATGATAGATAAAAGTAATTAGTGATCGCCGATGAAAGAACCTCATCCATGAGGTCACAGATGAAAAACCTCATCCATGACAGGTGAAGACTGATGACTCATCCGTAATAGAATTAGAACCCAAGACCACTTAATACACGTAAACCATCCTTACCATCTCAATTGTAGATCACATGTTGATAGGTATTTAGATGTTATTCTTTTAACTATTCCTATCCAAACGTGAATTACAAATTTGAAACTCTATAAGACTTCAAATGATAACTTTTTTAACTACAAAGTTGCATATCTCATTAAGCTCTACAACTTTAATATAGTGCATGTCTCCATCCGCGATCGTTTGAAAACTTCAAAAAAATATTTTAAAAACAGATCACATCACTTATAACATATATTCAGGGATGTAAAATAATCTCAAATAAAAACATTGTCAATGAGAAAGTTGTAGATCTCATCAAACCGTTACATTTTGATATAGGTCATGTCTCCGTCCGAGATAATTCCAAAAATTCAAAATTACATTTTTTTTAAATAGATCTCACCATTATAATGAATATTCGGGCATGTAAATGATCTTAAATTAAAATGTTGTCAATTTGGAAGTTATAGATGTCATCGAGGTCTACGAATTTCATATAGGACATGTCTCTATCCGAGATTGTTTTAAAATTTAAAAATTTGAATTTTTTCTCATTATCAGTGATGGGTGGTAATTATGACCCATCATAGATGAGTGCTCTTATCTTTGATGGGTCATATTATTACACCCATCACAAATGACATGTGATCTGTAGATCTCATGCGCTACCCCTTTTTATTACCGATACAAAATATCGACAATATATATATACCATACATGGAGGTGTTGGCTGGATTATTTGTACTGGTACAGAACACCAACTATGTAATATCTCATATGAGGAAAAACTGACACTTATAGCTGATTCCCACAAACCCTTGTCTGTAAGGACAAAACCGGCACCGATGAAGTGTCATTTTTTTTATTGAATCGTAACCGATGGGTTCAGTGCCTTTTTTTAATTAACTCGTGTTGTGAGGGCGATGTGTAACAGAACCAAGTCCAGAGAACCCGGTGTTCATCTGTGAGGGTTTAAGGCTATGGACGTGCTCGAGAACCTTTTTTTTAACCTATGTTCAATTTAGGTCTCCTAAAAAATAACAACCCTACTCCTACTTTCTTTTTGGAAATAATGGGTGGTAAATGTACAAAACCAGACCGCTATACTCGCACATTTAGTTGTGTGTTCAAATTATTTTCCAACCCCAGTTTCGGAAATCCCTGCTCCCTATATACTACAAATGGGAATAAAACAGAATAATGTGGTTACCGAGAATGCTAGGGACACGTAGAGTCCAGCATATCCCCTGGCAGGAGCTACCTAGCTGTTAACACCAGAATTTGGTAAGCCCCGAAGTCCTCATCGGCCCAAGATTTATATCGGCTCAAAGCTAGTATCGGCCTAGAGTTCTACATCGGCCGATGGGGGTTATCTCAAACCAACCACCAATAGCAGTCGGATTCTTGTTAGATTCGGAAAGATCTTATCCAGAGAAGACCGAGTTTGAGGAGGATGCGGCTTGTATCTCTTAATTAGAAAGAGTTTGTTAGTTTTCTGTTTTATCTTTAGGAAAGTTTGAGTTGTATTCTGTTAGGATTTTTGTTAGCCTATGGGTATAAATATGTAAGCCCGTAGTTCATGTAATTTTAATCTCACGATCAATACAACTTCGGCGCATCGCCACCCTTTACTTTTCGTCTTCTTCGACGAGTTCATGCCCTTCCCGCGAGGGGTAAGTCTCGTTATGGCTGCCTGCGCTGTCGGGGCTAGGGCTTCGACGTTCTGATCTCATCAACGTAAGCACCTACTATCATATATCTTAGTCAATCTGGTTTGGCTTCTCGATTTAGTCTTATCGGCCGAGATTCGCTTTAGGGTTTATGCCGGTATCGACTAAATCGCTTTGCTAGATTAGATTGGCTAAGGTATCCACCACCCTGAAAATCAGTCAAGGGCTTGATTGTCTAGGTCTTGCGTTTCTTTTCATACTTAGTGCTGCATCAGTCCAATTTGACCTACTAAGTCGTGATTAGAACCGTAATCTCTAGCCTGCTTGTTGGCTGCCAATAAGGGTTTCACCGGGGTTTCAGCCGGTGAGTTATCTGGACGTTGCATCGGCCCAAGAGTTTTACGTATAGATTGGATCTGGCCGATGACAACAGAGTATTTATTGTTTATTTGCTTGTTGAGAGTTTATGCCATCGGACTTCTGGCCGATGTGTGCTTTAATCTTCATATCAATGTTTATTTTGTATTTATCTGGATTATGCTATATCATATTGCTACATCATCATGTTATCGTCAGCCGATCGTCTCTATATAGATATTTGTTCAGTACATCGGCTGGAATTGTGCCATCGGCTCATCGGCCGATCGGTTGTTTTGGCTATCGGCCTATCGGCCGATACGTTTTTGCCCTATCGGCCTATCGGCCGATAGACTTTCTGTTATGTTGTTTTGCATATCTTGTCAGTGGCAGGATCAAACTGACTGGCGCGCCCGCGCTTCATCAATTTTAGGACCTGCACTGGAGCTAAGCAGATCTCCCAGGCCTTCGTGTGTCCGCACGCCGGATCCTCATCGGCGGTACGGATTTGGCGTCAACACTAGCGTTCTCGGTAACCGCAGAGTGTCAGCCGCCGGGCAAGGACATGGAGGACGGTTATGATCTGTCTGCACTGCAGCGCGGCCACTCCCAAGCAGTTGATCTGGGCTTGCCCTACTTTCAATGGGACAATCCCATTCAATCACTGGGCAGTAGGCCGGTGGATGGCTCCAAACCGGATGCGTGCGCCTCAGTTCTTCTTTGATTTCTCCTTTAGTTATATATCTTGTACGTCTCCATGCTCTTCTTCGTCTTTTCTGCCCATCATCACACTTTTTGCTGTCCGTCACATCCCTTGTCACCTTTGTTTGTTCCGGAAATAAAGTGAACCAGCTGTCCTCTGATGGGATGGCGTAGCAAAGGGATAGATGCCGAGGGAGAGTGTAAGAAGGGGCACCAATGAAAAAGCCATCAGTGCTTTTTTTATTTAACCAGCAAAAAGATGAGTTGAGCTCAGGGTGGTCGGCTAAAAAAACTCAAGTCTCTCCCTCTCCCTTTCCCCCACCTCTCTCCCTTCTCTCCCCACCACCCGAGCTCAACCGATGAGTTGGACACCTCTCCCTAGCACGCACGGTGGCCACTAGTGTGGTGACAACTTCCTCTCCCTCTCCCTACCATGGCAACGATCGCATCGCCCTCTCACTCTACCCGTCATGATGACAATTGTCTCTCGTGGGCACAGCGGATACCAGATCTTTGCCACCTGGAGCACGGGTGGCCACCTGGAGTGGCTAGGTCGAGCATTTTCGACGCTAGCCATGCTCTCACTATGATGTGACCATGGCTACTATGGATACAACCATTGATCACATCATAGGTCAACCGGAACATATCAAGATCAAGCCATAGAAGTTCTGGAATCCAATTCGGCCACCAGCAGCAGCGTTGACTTCAAATAGCCGCCAAATATGCATACGAGCTCCGTTTTTGGCCTGTGAGTACTTGATGGAAAGTTCTTGGAGTCCTCTTTCCAATGGATCCAGCCTCATCTCCAGATTCTATTCCAGTCAGCTGCAATCATAGAAACAATGTGCTACATCACCTATAATGAGCCTACGGGCTTGTAACTTTATCTGGGACCCCAGCCCAGGTGGGGCCCATGTGAGGTGCGCCCCAACCTGGTGGAGCACGACCTAGAACCCCCTTGGTCATCCTCTCACCCCTTTAAATGGTTAGGTACCCCTTTAAGGTTTTTGGGGGTTTTGTTAGATTAAAGTTTTAGCCATTGCTACTTTTTCTTGTAGTTACATGTGTCGGCTAGACCACCTAATTACTTGTCTTCGGAACCCCACCTTATCGTGAGCTTTAATTCCTATTTGCAATTTAGATTGCTTTTATCTTGTTCTTACTTGTTTCTTCGATTTGCTTATAGAAATAAGGTTGATTTGCACCGGGAAGATCAACAACCCACGGAGAGGTGTATCGATCGCTAAGGCGCAACACAACAATGTTTTGTACGGTTGTAGTCGGATCGTCAATGCTTCTCTCAAATCGTAGTTATCATCAACTCACCGAAAGATCGGGACAACCATATCCCTGAGCGTATCGAGTGGAGCTTAGGCTTTATCAAGTGATATCAGAGCTGCTCAGGGTTTATCACGCTACTTCTTCCTTCCTCTGTTTGCTGCTGACTAGTTAGCGGTGGCCTAGTGAAGTAGCTATGGTGGTGCCATGGCCCCCAGATCTAGCAACTATGATGTTTTGATTAATTGTCAGAGGTGATGAATAAATTGGTTGAGTTGAAACTTGTAAAGTGGTGTTTTTCTCTTCATGCAACCAGTCGGACCGGGCACAAACCAGGAACAATATTTTCACCTCTGGACATGTTCGGTTGCACTTGGCTTGTAGTGTCGGTCGGACCGGAGGTGTAATGGCTATCGGACTGGCTGGCCTGATGGTTCGATAGGTAGAATCCAAGAGGGAGTTAGTTTTGGGTTGGTTTTGGTGGATTTTTTGTGATTGCTTCATGTCTATGACTTTTGGATGATTTCTAATCAAGTTGGGAAGAACTTGTGTGAGAATATTTGGTTGTTCATATGCAGGTGTTGCTTGTGGCCTCAGGACTATTGCCGGTGATGGATCGGGACTATGCTTGGAAGAAATTGATGTCTAGACAATCAAGGAGATCATGCGGGATACTAAGTCTAAAGAACAATGCACATGAAGGTGAAGTTTCCATATCGCATTCAAGAGGAGTTGTGTGTGTATGGGAACCATGATCAAATTTGGATTGGAGTCTAAGTTTGGGATGATCAGAGTTTAGAGTTGTAAAGGGATGTGTGCTTCCCTAGTTTGTGGTGTTTTCTATGTGATTAGGATTCCTTGTTATTATTGAATTTATGGCTATGGACAACCATGTTTGTGGGTATAAATAAATGAGTTGTTGAGGCACAAAGAAAAAGTAGAAGGCAAGATTTTGAGGCTTCAATTCTATTTCATGAGTTAAGATAGGAATGCTTTAGATTCACATTATAAACACATCTTGGTGCAATAGAGTTGATATACATCTTTTCAATCTTTTTCAATCTTTTGGTTTTCACTATGGCTGAAAAGTTTTCAACCAAAACACATGTTTTTGATGGAGTTGATTTTCCTTATTGGTGCAAAAGATGCAATTTTATATCACTTCTCAAGGTTTTAATTTTTGGCTAAAAGTTTCAAATCCTTGTGAGGTGCCTATCAGATTACTATAGCTGTAGCATAAACTGATTTTGAGAATAATTGCAGAGCTTGGAATATTCTTCTTGATAGAGTTTCTCGTTCGAATTTTGATCGGATCACCCATCGTGAAACTACACATGAGATTTGGAAGTCTCTATGTGATGTTCACCAAGGAACTTCCAATATCAAGGATCTGCGCAAAGATTTTATTCAAAAAGGACCATATAAAATTTGAGATGATACCTGGAGAAGCTTTAGATGACTATTTTGTGCATTTCAACAAAGTTTTGAGCAAACTTCGATCTTTTGATGAATCTTATGATGTTAATTTACTCAATCTAAAATTGTTTAGCATTTTTCTAATGGTCTTGATATGTCTATTTGGGAGATGGAACTCACTTCAATCCTAGAATCTTTTGATATGTCTACTTTGACTTTAGATTCTCTTTACACCAAACTTAAGACACATCAGATGAATATTTTTTCTCGCAAAATTGATTTTTAGTCTACTACTTTGGTTACGTCTTCAAGCTTCCATTGATGCTTCTTCTTCATCGGTTTTTATGGGTTCAAGTGCCATGTCCGATGACCAGCTCGAGCAATTCCCTAAGGAGGACTTGGCCTTGATTAATAATATTTTTCTAGCTTTGAATAATGTGAGAAACAGGAAGTGGGAAGGTGGTCATGTTAGGTGCTTTGGGTGTGGTGAGTTGAACCACATTAAATTCAATTTTTCTAACCGCAAAAAGTCAATCAAAGAAGAGGAGGAAGACAAGAAGGACAAAAGTTAAGACAAAACGGAGAGTGCCAAACAAAAGGTAATACGATAGCTATTAGAAGCTTTCTGTAGATTGAAGCTGAAAGTTAAGAAAGCTCAAAAATTGGCAAAGTTAAGCACTTTACTGGTCTAGCTCTTATGGCTCGTAATGTAGCAAACTCCGATTTGGATGAGTAAGCCAGTGAGATAAATCTTAGTTATGATGAATTAGAATATACTGCTTTTCAAATTGCTGATAAAGTTAAGTTGTGGTCTAATAAGCCTAAAGAACGTGATCACACTATTGAGATTTTAAATGCTGAAATTGCTAGATTAAAATCTTAAATTCCTGATGATTATTCATGTAGATCTTGTGAAGTTTTATTTTCTAAAATTTTTGCTTTGTTAGGTTGAAAAAACTGAAAGGCTTGAGTCTTCTTTTGCTCTTGGATTTGCTTTACATGCTCATGTTGTTGATGAGTTCATTTTGACAAAGAACATTTTGAAAAAAATTATAAAGTTGCTCTTTGTGTGAGTTCGTTGTTCAATGTTTTGAGAGCAAAAAGATTTAAACAACACAAAGATGTTTCGAATTCTAAAACTTGCTCAAGGTGCTTTTTCAATGAGATGAAACTAAAAGATGTTTTAGGTCGTGTTGAGCTTTTAGAAAATAATATGAAAGCTCATGAAGTGCTTTCTATATGTCACAAACAAAAAGGTGTTTTGGTTGATTGCGAAAATTGTGTTAATTTGATAAAAAAATTTCTTATTTGAAAAGTTTGTTGCAAGGATTTTCTGATGGTTAAAAGAAACTTAATATGATTTTGGATCAATCAAAAGTAAGCACACATAATAGATGAATAGGTTTTAATGCACATGCTTATTTTACAAATCACCAACCTGACGTTTTAAGCATAACTGTGAAGGTAAAATTTTGACAAAACCTGAACCTAAACAAGTGGTTTCCAAAATCTAATAGAATTATGTCTTCTATTTCTTCATCAATTAAAGAAACAAAGTATGAGATTTCAAAACCGTCAACTTCAAAAACATCTTGTCGTGAGAAGTATACTTGCTCTTTTTTTTAAAAAAAAAGATGGATGTTTTGTTAGATTTTGTTTTAGACTTGCTTGTAAACAGAAAAAGTAAAGCGAAATTGCTCTTTCATAACTTCAATGGCAAAAAACAGGTTTTGGGCCAAGGAGATCGGTTGGACCAACACTATTCAATCAGTCAGACCAGCCGATGGTCGAACCGTAGTCCAGCAGCGGTCAGATCAGCCTCGGGCAGTTTTGGTGAAAGGTAAGGTTTCAAGTAAGACTGGTTCTTATTTTTTCCATTGTTACATGCCTATTGGTACTTGTCGTGTGTCTCAGGACTGGATGCCTAAATTATCAAACCCCAGTACATACTCTCCACATGCTGGATGATTGGAGTTTAGAGTTGTAAAGGGATGTGTATTTCCCTAATTTGCGGTGATCACGTGTGATTAGGATCCATTGTTCTAGATAAATTTGTGGCTACAAACATTATAAATAGATGAGGGGTTGAAGCTCAAAGCAAAAGTAGAAGGCGTCTTTTGGACAAAAAAAAGTTAGGGTTTTCTTTCACGCTCTAGTTCTAGTTTGTGAGTTGAGATAGGAGTGTTTTAGATGCACTTTGTAAACACATGTAGATTTAATAAAGTTGATCTACTTTCAAGAATTTTGTCAATGCATGTTTTTCTAAATCTCGACGGTTGGACCGGTGGGCGGTGCAACTAGCGACACATAGGAGTTCGAACTGGCGGCTACTCGTCAGTTGAACATACGGCTACCGGGCAGTTGGACCAGCATAGATACGGCAGTCGGGTCAGTGCACTCCATCTAGTTTGAGAGTATTTTAATTCTGTAAAAAAGATTTGGTTTTTGGTGTTCCTATCATTCAACCCCTCCAGTAGACTTGGTTCTTGTATTTGATCCTGTGCCACGAGAAGGTCACGAGGGCACCTTGGGTTTGATGACAACGACAATTAAGGTGAGCTATTGTACTTCTCGAAGTATTAGTCTTATTCTTTTCATATGTGGATGATTCAGTGGATATTCTTGATATGTAGCTATTGATTCTCTGATGTGCTAAGTCGTGGATCACTACTACAGAAAATGACATCGGTGTCGGTTCGTAACCCCTTATCAGTGCCGGGAATCGAACTTGCACTAAACTTTTGGCACTGATGAAGGGAGCTCATCATTGCCAGGTCCTAGAACCGACACTGGTGTGTTCTCCTGAGTGAAGAAAAAGAGAGGTTGACTCGAAGCATTGGCTCGAATCGAGCCGATGCTTTGNTTGGGGGCCCCCCCCCCCCCCCCACCCCAGATTCACAGCCACATAGATGTCCCTTATTCCCCATCCACATTGCAAGAAATCTAGCAGCATCCATGCATCAAGAAAAACAAGAAGCCATCATCAAGATTCACAGCAAGAAATCTATATGCATCCACACAAGACGAATAACAAGAAGCCATCATAGATCAAGAACAAGCCATCACAGATTAAGAACATCGCAGCAACCATCTCCTTCAAGCCACTGCTGCCGCCACCATCATCATCTCCTCTGAGTCGCTGTCATCTTCGTCTCCTTTGAGCGACCCCCGACCTCCAGTTTTCCAGCAACCCCGGACTTCAAGGCGGTCGGATCAGGCAACTACTAGCGCCCAGTCCACATGGATCCAGCGGCCCCCAACCTCTAGGCGACTGGATCCGGTGGCCCCTAACCTCTAGGCAGTCAAATCGGGTGGCCTAGCCACCATGGAGGGAGAGAGGGAGACTACCAAGACAAAAGCGAGGAGGCAATGAGGATGGTGGCTCCTAGGTGGTGAGGAGGAGAGCGCGCCACCGTGGGAGAGAGTGAGGAGGAGCAACAGCGATGAGGAGGTTGTGTGGAAGAATGGACACCACTGGGGAGAGAGCGGGGTGGAGCGCAGCCACCACCTCAGACAAAGCAAGCGAGGAGGCTGAGAGAAAATAGACTGGGGATCGACTGCGACTTTATGATTTATTTGTTCACTCGGTTTGGTTGATCGGATCTTATCGTTGCTACCGAGTTTTCTTCCCATCCGGCACTGACAATCAACCCATTAGTGCTGGGTTTTTAAATATACCGGTACTAATTACATTAATGCCATTTTTATTTTAACCAATACTGATGAGTTGATCCATCAGTACCAGGTTTTTAAATAAACCGACATTGATCATATTAGTGCCGGGTTTTTTTGACCACGCACACGAGTTTGGCAGCACGAAACCCTAATCAATGTGGGGTTTGTTCCAACTGGCGCTTATAAGGACGACACTTATAGATTGTTATGTAACAGTGGATGTTGTTGACTTAGTGGATGTGGATCTCGCTCGAAGCAATTGGCTCGATCTATCATCGAGCAGCTTCCTATTTTTTCGTACTCATCGAAAGTAGCAATGCTGGTTCCACTACTACATAAAAGCTCATAGGTGCCGGTTCTAAAGGACCTATAGGTGCCAGCTCAGGTGCCGGCACCAATTATTCAGCACCAATGACCTAAGTCATTGGTTATGATACTATAGCGTACTATGCTAAAAAAGTCACTCTCCCCTTCTAACAAGTCACATGATTTTTTCAACCCATATTTATATACATGTGTTGATCAAGGTTTGAACTCAAGACTTCTCTCTTTACCTAAAGCCTCCGTACCATCTCACCTACAAATGCTATTCTTTTGAGACTACTGTCATCTGAATTTATCATCTATATTTAACATCATAGATGAGCTCAAATGAAAAGTTTGTCAGCTACAAAAATGTAGATCTCATCTAGATCTACAACTTTCATATAGGTTTTGTCTCCATCCGAGATCGTTTAGAAATTTTAGATATTTATTTATGTAAATAGATCTGAGACCTTGTAACACATTTTCTGACATCCAAATGACCTTAAATCAAAGAGTCATAAACTACAAGTTGTAGATCTCGTCAAGCTCTACATATTTTATATAATGTTTATCGTCATCTGACTTCATATGAAAAAGTTAAATAAAAAACACACATATATGAGCTATGTCATTATATGTGTCAATTTTAATTGTAAACTGGCACATATGTGATGTCCATATATATATATATATATATATATATATATATATATATATATATATATATATATATATCGGTTAATGATAAAAACCGGTACCTATATCATCATATTTATAGGTGTTAATTTATTGTAAGAACCGACACCTATGTGATGTCCATAGATATCGGTTTTGTTATAAGAACCGATACCTATGATTTAAGGAATTATTGGTATCAGTTTTTGTTATAAACAGATACTAATTAGTGGTTATAGATATTGATTTTTTATTTTATTTAAAAAAGATAAAAAAAAACGTTGTATAGATGTTAGTTTTAGGCAAATCTACACCAACAACTCCTCTATATGTGATATTCTGTAGCAGCATCGCGTGGAGTGAACTAGCTAGCTTAGAAGAATCATCAGGGCCCATTAATTTCGGTGGGCAGGAATTTTCTCCAGATAAGGATCAGGAAGTACGACTATTTAATTTAGAGAAAGGATCGGGAAGGTTGTTCGTGACGCAACAGGCTGCCTTCAATTTCCTCAACGTCAGTCGAACGTACGGACGCGGCAGTGCGCGGCTTGGTGCTCAACCAGCTGAGTTCCAAGTTCCAACACGGAGGCGGCGTGGAGAAAGCGAGAAAGGCTACCGCACTTGGCTAATACTATCTCCGTTTTAAAATATCCTAAAATATAAAAATAGATAGGACGTTTTGTATAGAATATATATACATGTACATAAAGTTTGTCTAGATATATTATATTTTGAAATGATCCATTCAATATTTTATTTTTATATTTTGGAACGAAAAATATATATATATATATTATCTTGTTCAGATAGTTCCGACCAGTAGATATTTTTCATCAGCTATAGCGCCAGTACTGTTGCTTTGCTCAATCCAGTCCTTTTCGTTTGCAGTGTTTCGGCTGATTGCCCGCTGTCATCGTTTACGAACTGTTGCAAAAGAAATAAATGTGGCTTTGTCTATAGTTTTTTGTTTCAAAATTGTGTGTCAATATATATGACTTTAGTGGAACATTCCAAAGTCACGATATCCGAAAAACTAGGACTTTGGAATGTTCCACTAAAGTCATATATATTGACACACAATTTTGAAACAAAAAACTATAGACAAAGCCACATTTATTTCTTTTTAAACAAATGCATATATATATATATATATATAATTATTTGTATATGCATGTATATGTATGTGCATTTATATCTATGAAATGGCTTAATTAATATATATATTAATATATACATATATGAATATGTATATATATATACACAATAAGACCTAAAATCCTAAAACCTAAAATCTAAAATTCATCGAAAAATTCACATCAACTATTTCACATCAAAAAAATTCACAGCAACTATTTCACATCAAAAAAATTCATCAACATAAAATCTAACCCTTGTGGGCATTTCGTCGAACAGTTGGTGAGGAGGCATTCAACATAAAAAAATTCATCAACCTAAATCATCCATCGATTCACGGCATTCAACGCATCCATCCATTCACGGCATTCAACACATCCATCCATTCACGGCAATCATCCATCCATTCATCTCACCTTTAGTGGTGAGGAGGGACGGTGGCGGTGGAGGCGGAGGTGGTGGCGGTGGAGCGGCGGCGGTCTCGGTGGAGACGGCGACGAAGGAGGCGTCATGGTCGGCGGTCGGCGCGGGGCGGTGGGAGGCGGCGTCGATGAGGCCGACGGCGTCGGGGAGCGGTGGCGCTCGGCGCTCGGCGTCGGGCTCGGTCGGTGAGGGCGGCGGCGCGCGGGGCGGGTGGGAAGAGGCGTCGGTGAGGCGCGCGGCGTCGGGAAGTGGCGGCGCTCGGCGCTCGGCGGCGGTGAGGCGGTCGGTGAGGCCGACGTCCGGCGGCGAGAGAGAGAGATGGGCGCACGGGGAAGGGCGACGTGGGATGGGTGGCTAGCGGCGATCGGCGGTCGGCGGTCGACGCGAGATTTGGGCAGCCTGGCGGCACGGGTGTAGGGTTTCGCCTGGACTTAGAAATTTTCGGCACCTGCGCGTACCTTATATAGGTGGAGATCATCGCGTGCGGGCGGCTTAAGCGCCCGCACGGAAATATAGTCTTTCCGTGCGGGCCGTTTAAGCTGCCCGCACGGAAAGATGGTTTTTCCGTGCGGGCTCTTAAGCCGCCCGCACGGGATAATCGCCGCCCTTATATTAAAACTAAAAAACTAAAAAAAAATATGAATGCACATGAAATATTAATTAACATATTAATCATCCACACAAATACCATAACTTCGATATAAAACCACACATTCACTGGTAACACCATAAGTTTGATATGTATACATTCGCTCGCAAAAACATATTATACACAAAAAACAAACTAGCATTTCACAATTTTTGGATTAACATCCTTCCGCACGGATACAAACTTTGATTCGTCGAGGACACTCTCAATGCATTTCATCCGCGTAGGAAGATCTGTGAATAACTCAATGGCGTCGTATTGATTATAATCGCGTGCGTCTTGAATGTTGTCAATACCAATGATGTGTTGGTTGCCCGATACAATAATGTCCATCTTTTCATCGGAAGGATCCTTCACATAAAAAACTTGTGCAACACGCTCGGCAAGGACCCATGGATCATTCTTATGTCCAAATTTACTCCGTTCAACACACGTAAATCCAAATTTATCTACCATGCTGTCTTTCACCCATTGGCATCTGAGAACAGGGATCTGAATGTTTAAACCGTAGTCAAGTTCCCATATTTCTTGTATGATCCCGTAGTAAGACTTGTTCTGCCCTGTTGCGTCCAACGCTTCGACACGAACCCCACTGTTCTGCGCTGAACTTTTCCTATCTTTGCTGTTTGTGTAAAAAGAATATCCGCCGATGTCATACCCTTGCCATGAGGTCACAAGGCTTGTTGGACCAGCTGCAAGTCTTTCTATCGTTTTTTCCTCGATTGATTCTCCACACGGTAGCTTTTGATCCTTCAGCCACTGGGGAAAAGTGCGCTTCTGTTCTTTCGAAACCCATTCATCGAATCGCCCAGGATTGCATGCTCTGATCTCGGAAGTGTGTTGCTCAATGTAGGGCGCAACGATGGCGAGTTGTTGAAGAACACTGCTGTGTGCATCTGATACCACTTTGTAATCATTGTCGTAGAAGCATTTTCTTCCCATAGTACCCTTCCCAGATAATTTTCCATTATGTCGAGGCATCGTGTCCCAATGGGGTTGACATCTCTCATATAATCTAGGCAACACTCGACAACCTCCTCAGTTGTGTAACCCTCTATCATCGAGCCCTCCGGATGAGCACGATTACGGACATACCCTTTCAGAACGGCCATGTATCGCTCGTACGCCCATATTTGATGTAGGTATAGAGGACCAAGTTCAATAATTTGAGGGACAATGTGAATAATGAGATGTTCCATCATGTCCCAGTACGATGGAGGAAAAAACATCTCTAGCTGGCAAGCTGTCTCGACTGCGAATTTCTGAAGGGGTCCTAATTCTTCTGGATCAAAAACTTTCTGTGAAACTCGATTAAAAAAATAGCACAGCTTTGTTATCACTACCTTGGTGTGCACTGGTTTCACCGCCCTTATAGCGATAGGGAGGAATACCGTAAGCATCTTATGGCAGTCGTGAGCATTGTATTCAGAAATCGACAAATCTTTCATTGATACTAGTTTTCGGATATTCGATGAGAATCCAGTCGGCACTTTCAATCCACGAAGAAATTTACAGAAAACTTTTTTCTCTTCTAGTGACATTGAATAGCATGCCGGTGGAATCTCAATCTTACCATTCGTTAGCTCTATCGGGTGGAGATCTTTCCTTATGCCCAAATTGACCAGGTCGTTACGTGACTTCAACCCATCCTTTGTTTTACTTGGGATGTCAAGTAAAGTTCCGATGGTGCTGTCGAACACGTTTTTCTTGAGGTGCATGACATCGATGGCATGACGAATCTCCAGGTCTTTCCAGTACGTCAGGTCTTTCCATCCGTGTCTGGCCTTCAATCTAAGAAGTTCTAGCACCGACCGCAACACTGTATACTCCATGTCACATCCCTTTGATTGATCGTACAAAAGATCTTTCGCTGATTTGTGCAACGCCTCCCAATTGTTTAAATCTCTTGCTTTCTCTGTTAGGACCTCTGGTTCAGCGTGCCGCAACATATCCTCAAGATCAAGTTCAATATCAACCTCTGCGGCGTCAAAACCAGAGCCGCCAAAATCACCAGTCATTTGACGGGACATGTCCTCAATTATAAAATTCTCTGCCTGATCGAACCAAATATCACGAATCTCTACAGGAGGGGCGACTTCCCCGTGATAAGTCCAAACTGTGTATTTCTCTACAAATCCACGCTAAATTATGTGTCCCAGAATTACATTCGGATCTTTCCACATCTTCTGATTCTTGCAATCCATGCAAGGACAAAAAATATCCTTCCTATTCTCCCTCAAAGCTTGTGCCTTAGCCTTATCAATAAATGTTGATGCTTCTCTCATGAACACCGGATGAGTTCTCCGTGTCTCATACATCCATGTCCGATCCATCTAAAAAAATTCACATCATTAATTAATATTATATTGCCAGTGTTTTCTAAATAAACAAATTAAACTTAAATCCTACTTTTTAACTAAAACCTCATTCACAGCAAATAATAATACTGAGACAATATTAGCTACCAAAAATTGGTTCAATCAAAAAAACAAAATATTTGACCTACAAATTACAAACATAGCATAAAATAACAATTCACACAAGTTTACATATCTTCGCATTCAACCGATGAAATTTTACAAAAATGGAAGCAAATGAAGGAGATGATCAAGCACATTACCTTTTATATTGATTTCAATCAAAGATTTCAACTCTAAAACCTCCCGCCAAAAGAAAATATCTATTTTTGGAGAAAGAAACCAAGTTAAAAAAAATTCAAATATCTTCACATTAAACCAATAAAAATTTTTAAAAATGGAAGCAAATGGAAGAGAAGTACAAGCATGGTACCTTTTGTATTGATTCCAATTGAAAAATTCAAGTTGAAAACCTTCCCCCCTATAATTGCCTTTTTTTGGAGAGAGAAACACCAGGTTCAAAGTGGCACTGTCGGGGGTGGGAGCTGCTTTATGGTGCATCATTGCGTGCGGTCCACCTAACGGACCGCACGGGATAACGCATTATCCCGTGCGGGTTCTTAAGAGGACCGCACGGGATAACGCATTATCCCGTGCGGGCCAACAACCGGCCCCCTCGGGACCGGTTTTTCCAGGCGCGGCCACTTATGACCCACCTGGAAACTATTGGGGGCCTCGTCCAGAAAAACCATTTCTGTAGTAGTGGATATGCATGAATAAAGTTTTAGCATGTAATATATATGTATTAGTTTCTTATCTTCATAATATTTTTATATTTGTGCCTAAAAGGAAAGCCAATATGTTGCCTAGAAATAAACCTGCGTATAAAATTTAGTTGAAGATTTATAAAAAATCATATCATTCCTACTAAAACATAAAATCCAAAATAAAGTATATGCTCCTACTAGAATAATTTTTTGGTTTTTAGTCAATACACATAAGCCAATTTCCAGATATGTGAAGAGTAATATATGAGGGTTTTAGGCCAAAAGAAACATATACAATTCTCTAAACAAATTTAGCAAAATGAGAATCGAAAAATAAATGTTGAATAGTTCCATTCTTTGTACAAAAGCAACTCTCTTCCTATCAAATTATCTTTGGTTAAAGTTACTACCAAACAGATTACCACATAAAAATCTTTATTTTAGGAAGCATTTTTAATTTCCACAAAATCTTTTTCCTTTCTACATGTCCATTGTTAATTAATGCTAAATACATAGAATGAACAGAAAACTCACTATTTTGATAAATATTCCACTAAACATATTATTTTCCTCATTCAAATGAATATGCACAATCGAAGCAAATAAATTGTACCAATTAATTATGTTCTGACTTACCAATGATATATGAAAGGAGACATTAATTTGACGTTTAATGGAAAACTTTTAAATTTTCAATTACCAATAACTAAGATGATAAATAGCATTGGTAGCGGTTATAGCAATGGCCGATGTAGTGGTCGGACCTCTACCGCAACCACTACAATATAGTGGAGTGAAGATAGCGCATATTGAGACTTAGCGGCCACTATAGCACTTAGGGATTGCTATTGCAGATCATTATCGGCTTTGTTTGGGCTACTATTATGCTTAAACGATGTTCTTCATGAACGGATTAGAGAATTTATATCATGCGACTCCTTCGTTTCTTATTTATTTTTGTTATTTTGTAATATTTAGGATGTAAAATGCATGACTGAATAAATATGTAGTCCAAACTTCTAATTGTCAAGTGAAATATGATGATAGTATTGGTATACAATCTAAATTCATCATAATTTTTTGAATTCTGCTATTGGAACTCATCCACCGTAATAGCACCCGTTATCCACTATCCACCTGGACACTAGCTAGTCTGCTATTGTTACTTATTATCTTGTGAACAACTTCTTAATAGCATAAAAAAAGGCACCTATGTATGTCTGTCTTGAATAATACTATTATAACATGATAAACTTACTGTATTTTGTAAATTTATTATAATATAATATTGTCAATGGGTTATGCTCCAATCACAAGATCCATACATGTACAGTTTATTTTGAGGACGTTGGAATCAGCTGATATGAGGAAATAAATGAAGTTGTAAAGAGAGCAAGAGAGACAAAGATTTTTATATATGTTCGGGGCCCCTAATAGGTGTCGTTGGGGCTGGTGTTGCATTATTTTCCATTATATATATCAACCTCACAAGTACAAAGTATGGGGGAGGAAAACCTTATCTAGCCTGCTAGTATATGGGCGTAGAGCTTGGGCATGGTGGTCGATGGCTAGTTGTTATTGACTTCCTCAGGTGTCGATTCGATGAGATTGGACGCGATTTGTATTGAGTTGTCTCTCATGGCATATTCCCTCCTCTCCTAGCTAAGGGGTCTTTTATTTATATCTTTAATTGTCCTCTTGTCTAACTAGAACTAAGGAGGTAAGTATAGATACGATTCAAGTAGTCCTCATTGGGTCTGCAGTATTTGTTACGATCATAGATAAATCCGTAAGTGCACGGATACTGTTGTAGCACTTCACCTTAGAGTATTCCAAGGGTATCAAATCATAGGAAATATGTGCGTATATCTACGAACAAGATTTTATCCAAACACCACAACTAATGGTAGGTTTAGGCTATAGAGGATTCATATGGATTAATTAACTAAACTCAAATTAAAGGTAAAACTCTATCGATTACTTCAAGCACTGGCTCTCCACCGGTATGCCAAACTGAGTCTGGCCTGTAGCTCCATGATGTACCTAAATGTGGAGGGATATAAAGGACGGACAGGGCTATCACCACCTACCGCCTAACTCACTTTTCGTGGAGCACACAACAAATGAAGGTAACCGTTAACCCAGACACCACGTCTAAGCTATTGATTACTACTCTAAGCTCATGCAAGAACTTTCTTCTTCAGCCAAAGTCCTAGTACTAGAGCACTCAATATAAATACTAAGCGATGAACCCGCAACGATGGGAATATATCTCACTTAAACTAGTAAATTTAATACCAAAAGAAAATCTCGAACACTTACTTTATTAAGGAAGCATCTACCGAGGTACAAGTGAGGAGAGAGCGCCAATAATCCTAGCACTCCTTCGGAGCTTCCCCTCACTCTCTACCTATTTTCTCCACACTACAAAAGTGATGCCTAATGTATGAAAGTGAGTTGTACTCCATTTTGTTGTGCATTGAGAATGAAATGGATTCCTCCTTTTGTAAATGGTAGTTGGAATGATGGTTGTGGAGGTTGATTCACCCACAACCACCATCACCATCCAATCAGTAGCTGCCACGTGTAAGGTGGCAGCCAAGGGCACCAAGGCTGGTTTGGCCAAACCAGGGGCCACCACCTTTAGCCACCGATCTTCTTCGGTGAGGCTGACAGGTGAATCCCTACGGTGGTGAACCGTGGATAGGCTCATTTTTAGTTGGTTTTGACTGTCATATGAGCCCTCCAATCCTAGTGCTCATGTATGATTGGCCAGAGATACATTTCATTGTATGGCAAGTGCAAATTGTTCTAAAATCACCTACATACATATATTTACCAATACTCGTTGAAATGGTTAGGAATAAACCCCTACCACTACGTTTGATATTATATTTTATATTCCTTTATGCAGGAGTTGATGGTCTAAATTGGTACTTAACGATCATCAACAGAGTCCAAACAGGACTAAGAACTTATTTCCTTATATAGGATTTCTTTTTTTTTCTACTATGGTCTTTTTTCATATCTTATATATCTATAAAGTTCATCCCTTTCATATCTTATATATCTATAAAGTTCATCCCTACCAAGTGTAGTTAATGATATTTCTCTTTTCTCTCATTAAGCCAGATCACCTCAATATTTCTAGCCCTTGGATGATTGATCTATGATCTAAATTATCTTCCTTATTTTCTTCTCTTATAAAGTCATATCACATTAGTTTTGCCTTTGGATGATTAATCTATATTAGCTTCTTTCTTTTCCTTCTCTCATTGACCCACATCACTTTAGTGTTGTTTTTGAACGATCAATCCATATATGATTTAAATTGTTATAAACCATATTATCTTAATTGTTTATAGTTTTTTAATAGCCGATCAGAGATTAAAATTGTACGAAATGTAGCTATCTTACATGTTATTTCTACGAATATCATACAAAACTACCTCAGCGGCGCGCGAGGTTTCATCTAGTATATATGGGGTTTGTTCCCCTACAGGAGTTGGTATATGACGGTCCTGCCAAGATAAGTATACATGAATAGGGTATCTTATATCTAGAGTACTGACTTATAGAGTTCATTATCAATTTTTTTCAAGTTTTGATCGTGACTTATCTAAACTTTTAATATGCATGATCAGATCGAGTACACATATAGTACACAAGTGCAGATCCCCTAGATTTAATTCTGAGTACACCTGGTAAATTTCAGTTGATTGGACTATTGACAGTCGTTAAGTACCGATTTCAACCGTCAATTACCTCAATAAATAAAAGGGGACTAGCATTTCTTGCACGCATATTAGTTAAAAATAATGTAGGTTCATTTGTCCTTGGAGAATACTATGGATGCAAGTGATTATACACCTAAAGTGAAGGAGGATATGTACCGGCATGCAAAGAAACATACATATGGTGAATCACGTGAGAACACACGGATTAAAGGGCTCACAGTTCAGACTAAACTGACATATTTTGGGTCAATCCACTATACACCGTCATAGGGGCCTACCTGTCAGCCTCCAGAAGAAAGGCGGTGGAGAGAGGTGGGGCCCATGGGTCAGCCGAACCAGGGGTTTGGTCGAACCGCCACTGGCCCCCCTCATCTTCACCTTCCACGTGTATGCTCTTGATCAACTCATAATGATGGTTGTAGGCGTTAACCGACCTAGTCAACCGTTATAAGCAGCTATAAAAGGAGGAGAAGCTCTCACTTTACAACACACACTAGAGAAGTAATCTCTTTATTATACATTTGTATTACTCTCTAGATTAGTGGAAGTTTATACTTATATTAGTTCTTCAGTTTCCTAGTCTTCTCAGAGATTAGGGTATGTCTTTAGGACTAAATTCTTTTAGTAGGACTACGATTTAAATAATAGGAGGCCAAAGAAAGGTTTAATACATCCTGCTTTGTAGAGAAGGTTCTGTTGGCAGCTTGGCATATTTGGAAACAAAGAAATGGTGAAAAATTTTTAGAACACAATGCCTTTGGTCCAAACTTGGAGGACTCTTTACAAGAACGACCTCCTCCTTCACTCCTTTCGCTTGAGTCCTAGAGAGAGAGAGAGACTTTTTTTTGACTTGGGCTAATTCCTTATAATCATTTGTTTGTACTTTGTTTCTTTTCTTTAAATAAATAAAAGCCACACTGCTAGGGCCTCCCTGGCAGTATTCAAGTAAAAATAATAATAGAGTTATCTTCTTTACTTACTTGTGTTCGTAGTTCATATACTGCTTTGTCAATTATATGGTCTATGAGTACTTTATACCTCTTTCATAAACTATATATGTTTAGCCTCGTCGATCTATGTCATGGCATCAGTCCAATGATCTTAACGAGTTGCACTAGTTCTAACTTATTTATCCAAAGCGTGGGAGTCTTGAGGGAATTAGTGATATTATTTAGCAATGTAAGCATGGTGCTTAGATTGATTAAATGTCGTTGGATGCGGGTGTGCCCCATGGACTATGTAGAGGTAGACGGCAAGTGGTGACAGCCCTTTTTGTCCTGTGTAGTCCTCCACGTTCGAGCATGATGTAAGAGTATGTAAATTGCCAACCGTGACGGTACCGGCAGGGAGTGCTCTCTCGGTAGTGTTTGAGTGCCTAGAATTAAGTCCTAACCATGTATATGTATATGATTGTTGTATCGACTAAGCATGATAAATATAGAAGTAGATATGAAACCATAGCATTCCTTTGTTTTTCTCCACTAGCTAGCTTATTTATTGAGATGATTCTTCTGTATATCACACTATCAAACTATTATTATTATCATTTACCTTGTTAGACTATGGTATATTTATTATAGCATGATTATGAATACACCGCTGCCTTCCCTGCGGGAAAAAAAATAACGATACCCATGAAATACTCCTGGATGAAATGCTACAGCGGTATTCGTGCGTTTACGGATTTATCTGTAATCGTATCAAATACCAACAAACATTTCTAGTGTCGTTGCTGGGGAAGGCACTAGTTAAAGAATATATCATATATATTAATGATTATAACTGTGATTAATAACCATTGTGCAAACAGGGCAAAGAGAGGTGAAATTAAGTAAGAATGGTTGTACTTGGTTGAGATAAAGAAACTACATGCGAGATGGTTGTCATTAGCTTAAATGAGGTAGGTGGAGATGTTACTACAATATATATTGTAGGATAAATTTTGAATGCTAAAAGTTCATATATTTTAAAATGGAGGATGTCTACAGTTATCGTGAAAATAAATTTCAAACAAACAAATAAAAACCTCATTAAAATAGTTTACGATAGCATCTTACAACTGTAATCAAACTTTCATCTTACTACCATTGAAGTGGCCCAATCTAACTTCCCTTCCGACCTAATCCTGGAGCATGCAGCCATGATCAGTTCTGGTAGTTTTGGAGTACTTTCTTCATTTCAAAAAAAACCTCAATTTTAAAATTGGGTTTTTTTTTGGACAAAAAAAAGTATTGGCTTGTGTTGTGCCTCCGCGAGTAGGCGTGCACGAGAGTATGGAACTGAGCACATGGGAGGCTGACAAGGTGGCAGCTGGCAGGGCTGAGTTGGCAGGCACCAACGAGCATGGGAGAAGACAGGAGACAGCAGCGGGTCATCGCGAGAATAAAAATCTAGTCAATCAACATTAATCATATCGTGCCTCAAACAATACTCTGACCTTTAGTCTCTTATTTTAAACATACTAACTACTTTAATTTTAAATATCCAGATATATCCTTGGCATTAGAATTTTTTTAAATGAAAGTTAATAGATTGTTACATGTCGCTGAGAAATACTCCCTTTAACTTAAAATAGATTTTATATAGATATGACATATCTTACTAATACGAATCCCATATAAAATCTTTTATATTTTAAAATAATTTTTTATATTTTGAGGCAAAAGAAATCTAGGAGTACGTACACCGTCGACATGTTAAGCCCCAGCTGCTCAAACGACACGTCCTTCTCCTCCCGCACTTCTTCCTTGGCGCCGGCCGTCGCCGGCATCCGCATCACGCGGAACGGCTGCTCGACGCCGACGACTGACCGGCAATAGGCGAAGAGCGCGTCGACCCCGCATTGGCCGCCGAACACCTTGCCCACCACCTGGCCGTCGGGAAATCGCACCCTCAGCTTGCATACTTTGGCGGCGACGGTGGCTGCCGGCGTTTTTTGGCGATTACGGTAACGCGGCGGTAATGGCGCGGTAGTTCTGTTATCTCTGGTGAGTATGACCGGCTTCGAGTCGATGAACTTGTCGGCGGCCATGAGAAAGTCGCTCGGGTCCCTGACATGGTGCAGCCTTTCCATGAGCTGGCCGGTGACGGGGTCGACGAAGAGCACGGCGGGCAGCTTGGCACGGTCGAGCTTGTAGTAGCAGCAGACCTTGCTGCCCTCGCCGCCGCCGCCGCCGTCTTCCTCGTCGGCGTCAGCGTCGGCCTGCCAAAGCACGAAGTTATCCCGCACGTACATCGCCACCGTCTCGTCCGCCCACACGTCGCGGTTCAGCAAATGTGACGCGAACTCGCAGTCGCCGCCCGCCTGCACGTTCACGAGGAGCCAACGCGACAGCCTCGCGGCGTGCACCTTGGCGTTGTGGAACCCGCCCCTGTATGTCAGTTCGCGCGGCGCCCGGTACAGCTCCGCCAGAGTCGACGGCTTCCTCTTCTTGGACGCAGGCGGCGGCGCCGGCGGCTGCTCGTCGTCCGAGTCATCGCGACCGCCGCCATAGCAGCCGGAGCTAGCTTCCCCTTCGCGCTGGCGCCGAAGAGCCGCGTCGTCCTCTCTCTCCCACCTCGTCGGCCTGCGGCGGCGGGTGGCGCCGGCGGACGGGTACGGGACGCCGTAGAGGGTGTCGGAGCGGGCGGAGATCGGAGCGCGCACCGACGCGGACGCCGACGACGTCGACGCCTCCCCGTCGTTTCGTCGTCCTCCGCCTTGGACGCCGGCGTAGAAGAGATCGACGGCACGGTCGAGGTGCCAGCCGCAGGAGGCGAGTTGCCGGGCGGCGAGGGTGACGTCGTAGCACGACGTCACCTCCATAAACTCGAGGATGCGGGCGTCGTTCTCCATAGAGGATAGATCTGCTCCCGGTCTCGTAGGATTGAGGTAGGAGTTATATGGAATCACGTACGGTTTCCGGCCAAGAAACCGGGTCGTTTTCCTTTTGGCAGTCGGCTGGACTCCCAAAAAATACGCAGGGCCGGTCCTGAGATTTTGCTGACCTAGGACGAAACTAGAAACGGGGCCCTTATATATATATATATATATATATATATATATATATATATATATATATATATATATATATATATATATATATATATATGCTTGCAACGGGAAGAAAAGATGAGAAAATTAAAAAAAAGTTAAGAAAAGTAAATGTGAGAAAGAAAATTACATGGTTGAATTTAGTTTTTGTTAAATTATCCATGATTAATTACACTTTTTAAAATTTTCTTGGAATTTTCAGAGGTCAATTGCTAATTTTAATAATACAAACATCTTTTCAATATTTATTTAAATAAAAATCTAAATAAAAACTCTCATTTCTCTTTGGGCCAGGTTCGACCCAGCAAGCAGCTGAAAGACTAATTAACGTCCCCTTCCAGCCCACTTTCCTCCTCATAAAAATTCTCCTTTCTCTTTGGGTTAGATTCAGCCTAACAAGAAACCGAAAGTCTAATTACCGGCCCACTTTCCTCCCTTCTCTTCTCCGTCTCAGCCTGCAAGCGCATGTTTGGCCCAACAAAAAATTGAAAGTCTAATTTGCGTCCCTAACGGACGAAAAAAAAAAGTAACGAACGAAAAGTTACGAATATTTATAATGGGTATAGATATAGATATAGATATGTATGAAACGGTTTCAAATAAATATGTAATGCACATCCGAAAATAATATTTATATGAAAAACTTTATATAGATGTTTTAGGTATGAAATTATTGATAATGGTATCGATATTCATCTAGGTTGTGCCAGATTAAATTTGTACATTGCCCCTTTCTTTTGAAGACCCTATTGCACCTTGTGTGATTTTATCAACCCATCTACTCCTTTTTTTTTCTTTTTTCGCTTCCCGATGATAGTTTCTCGATGAGACGATATCAAGAACATGCTTAGTGCTTGGACTCATAAATTACAAAGCTATAATTACTAGTACTAGATTAATTTTAAAAAAATCTTGCCCATTGTTTTGTTGAACTAGCAAATCGCCATACTTTGTATTGTATTATTATATCTTCCTTAATTTATCAATTTGATCCCCAGACGTTTTGATGCAATTCTGTGATTCAACTCATCAACGCACAATTTAGTATCTGATCTTAAGCTAGATGACAAGGTGAGCCTAGTGCATACTTACCGCAGGCGGCAGGCCAGGAGCTAGCTCAGCAGGCAGCAATGCAGCATCGCTGGCCTGGTTGCTCCTTCACTTCGGTGACGTCGATCGATGCCGCACCAGCATGGCACTCGGCAGTTGATGCAGCACCAGCAGTCCAGCACGGCTGTCAATCCACTGAGATGCAGCTGATGTGCTGCGCCGTGAGGCACCAGCACGCTAGTCGGCAGATTGATTGGCAGATCGCTATAATTGCGCGAGGCCGCGGGTGGAATTGCGGAGCGGAATAGAAAACGAATTGATCGGCTGATCGCTATAATCGCGCGAAACTGTGTGGGCGGAGTTGCAGAGCGGAACTGGAAACTTCGCGTTGCGCAGCGGAAGATTGCTAAGCAGTGCTACAGGTCGGGGCCCCTCGGTTTTGGGGGCCCAGAGCGGGTGCCCTGCTTCCCTCCCCCCTCCTCGGGCCGGGCCTATCGTCACGACAAGTGTTCAGATTAGGGTTAAAGTAAGGATTTGGGGGTGAGGTTTGGGAAGAGGTTAGTGTTGGGGATGCGGAAGTGGAGGATCCGGCATAGAGAGATGACTTGGGAGGCGGTGGACGGCGGACAGGGGCAAGTGATGACATAGTTGCTGCCGGAGCCACGGGGTTGGCCATGGGTGGTGGGCCGGTGTTGGTGACGGGGGCAAATCAAGACGAAGGGGAGGGGAAGGAGGCCAGCCAGGCGGATCCTCGCCGACACGTTGACGCCTTTCGACACCGGTGAGGCCAGGCAGCTGTACAGCGGGGGTGGCGGTGGAGAAAAAAACTAACCTCATCGTCAAACGATCTCGTCAGAGGAAGCTCACTGGAGGGATGGCTTCATCGTTGTCATCGCCGGAGGAAGACCACTCCATTTCGTCCCCTCTTCTCCATCAGAGGGAGCTTGCCAAAGGGGAAGGAGGAGGGGGCTCACCGGAGGGGTAGGATGAAGGGGCTCACCGGAGGGAGAGGAGGGGACTCGTTGGAGGAGGTGGAGTGAGCTCATCAGAGGCCATCGTCATCATCGTCGTTGTCGCTCGTGGGAGCCTCATGGTGGAGAGAAAAAAGAAGTGCAAGAGGAATAGATAAGGAGAGAGGAGAAGATAAGGTGGAGAGAGAGTTGTTGGTCTATTAGCCTGTAGCGTTCGTGAGCCGTGAACGCTCGTCAAATAGATTTACCCCTGTGACCTGACGGTGAATTAAGGAAAGGAGCTCCGATGATGGTGAAGGCATGAAGCACTGATGAAATCACTCATCACTTGATTATATATGCTCAAATAGTCTATGCAGAGCAGGAAATATTTGAGTACTGCTCCTACAGAATTGATACACAAATCGAAATATGAGTTTTGATAAGGATTCACAATCCCGATACCAAATAAAAACCATTCACGAGCAGAATCTTCCGATTTCACGGAAACAGTTGATAAACCGATGAAATCCGGACAAATCATGTCAAAAGTTTAAAATGCAATTTGAATTATTTTTAACTTGACAAAAAAACAAGCGGTTTGTTTTTTTACCTGGTCTGAGAAGTCCGACGAAATCTGGGTCAATTTTGGTCATTTTTTTAAACCGTAGGTCCAATATCAACTTACAGTGAGCAAGAATTAAGGAGAATTCTAATATCGGTGACATATCCAGGATTTTGGACACGGGTGATCAACTTAAATTTGTTTAAGTACCACAATTGTAACGTGCTAATATAAAGTACAAGAATTGACCAAAAGTGCATTATATAATATACTAATAAGGAAATTATTTTCTCTTTTTTCTATCACCTAGGTTAGAGTTTTTTTGAGTAAGCCGGCGCTGATCAGGACCACTCTCAATATCTGCCCATGTCTAATATCAATATGCCAACCATGTAAAAGAATTGACAGTAAACCACCTCAGTTAGCAGCTTGTTGCACGCTATGCTCCAGTTAGGACACCCGTTCCTCACCAAATTAAAGATCGGGCTCTCTCATCTTTAAGTTGTTGTGTGCATGGCCCCTCGCACTGCTAACAATTTTCCACCGCCTGTATCTTTCTTCTAACTTCCGTAGCAAACTTTAATCCATTCTTTCTTCTAAATTTCTTATTTGATCTAAGATCAGACTACACCATTGTATTTGTTATAATTAAATCTTTGCAACATGATCTTATATGATTATATTTCTAAAGAAAATATATGTTTCAACCATTGAAATTCGATGTTTCACGTATAAGAAACAAATGTTTCAAAGGGAATCCAACTATATTGCACATTTCAAGTAACCACGGTGCAATGGATCTTTTTTTAAAATGTTGCATAAGGAGTAATTTGGATATTTCAATACGTATTTTCTGATGTTTAGTAGTTAATTTGCAAATGTTGCATGTGATACTCTTTTTAATGTTTCAAGAAGTATTTTGTAATATTTTAACAGTTACAATTTCATGTATGTATGATATCTCTAATATCGATTTCGAGGCCAAGATTATAGCTTATCATTGGCCACGTGGCAGTCTTAAAATTTAGCTAGACACCTCATAAATTCTTCCACATATCCATCTGGAGTTCTACCTTTCTCCAGCTTATTGGTACACATGTCCCACTTGAACTTTGAGATAAATCTGAGAGGAAAAAATGTCTAGTAAAAAAAATACAGATTAAAGATGCTTCTAACTATCTAGCCGCTTGCTACATCCAGGCTCCAAGAGGCATTCTCTAATACCGATTTCAGGGCCAAGATTATTGCTTGTCATTGGGCCACATGGCAGCCTCAAAATTTAGCTAGACACCTCAGGAATTCTTTCATGTGTCCATTTGGAGTTCTACCTTTCTCTAGCTTATTGGTACAAATCTCCCACTTGAACTTTGAGATAAATATGAGAGGAAAAAAATGTCCAGTAAAAAAAATACAAATACATATTTCAGATGCTTCCAACTATCTAGCCGTTTGCAACATCCAGGCTTCGAGAGGCATTCAACTGTTTCATTGCAGATAAATCCAAAAATGTTGAGAGAAAAAAAAAAGATAAATCCAGTAAAAAAAAAAGGTGCACAACTATAGCTCGTCTCTTCCAGCTGCAAGTGAGGCGATGGAGAGAAAAGCAGCATTGGGGAAGACGAAGACGACAGTATAAAGATAAGGTAGTGGACTAAAATATTTTTTAGAAATATGAACGGATATGTGAAAAGTATATATGAATTTAGCCCTTTTCGGTTTTGTACGCTAATTTTTTCTTTTAAAATCTATATAAAAAAATATAGAATAGATTGTTATCGACAAGATAATTATGAAGCAAAAGAGTTGAGTTTGTTCTTTTTCCTCTTATTATTATGGACTATCAAGGATATGCTTCACAAGCTTATGGTTTATTATCTGATTTGTTTTAAATCAATACATTAACTTTATAATATTTAATCCATTCATTTAAGCCATCAAATAATTGTTATATACCAGTTTCGTCTATAATCCAACATCAATCGAAACTATTATGCTAATAGGATGATATGCAAAATAGAATATTTGATGAAAATCGAGAAACGGATGTGGAACGGATGTGTTCTGTTGATAGTTCTGTTCCCGTGGATGCCCACTCATCAGTTTCCAAATTCGAAAGATCCGGATGCCCACGTCGGCCGCGGCGGCGCTCTTACCACGGCCGCCACCGCCGCCGCCGGCGGGGGCACCGACCGAGCCCGACGACGACGACGGCTCCATCCATTCCCTCCTCGCCTCCCTCTCCTCCTCCTCCGCGCTCCGCCTCCTCCCCTTCCCACTCCTCGCCTTCTCCCGCCTCCGCCGCCACCTCCCGCCCGCCGCAGGCACCTCCCACCTCCTCCTCCGCCCCGTCGCCGCTCTCTTCCACCACCACCGCTCCCACCTCCGCCTCGGCGTACAGCTCCACGCGCTCTCCCTCTCCCTTGGCCTCTCCCGCCACCCCATCCTCCTACCGCGCCTCCTCTCCGTCTACACCTCCCACCCCTCCCTGCTCCCCTCCGCCGCCTCCGTCGCCGCCGACTCCACGCTCCCGCTCCCCTACAACGTCCTCATCTCCTCCTGCCTCCGCCATGGACTCCCGCTCCAGGCCCTGGCGGTCTACCAGGAAATGGGCAAGAACGGCGTGCTCCCGGACGTCTTCACCTACCCCTCCGTCCTCCGCGCCTGCGCCGAGGCCAGAGACCTCGTGCTCGGCCGGGTGGTGCACATGCACGCCGCGGGCGCTGGGATGGACGGCCATTTGTTTTTCCAGAACGCGCTGATGTCAATGTATGCAAAGTGTGGGGATCTCGCCTCTGCACGCAAGGTGTTTGACGGTATGGTCCAGAGGGATGTGGTATCATGGAACTCGATGATATCAAGCTACGCAGCAGTCGGGCAATGGGCAGAGGCTATGGAGTTGTTTCGGAGGATGCGAGATGAGGGGACGGAGGTGAACTCGGTGACTTGGAACACTATCGCCGGGGGTTATATTCAGATGCGTGATCACAGGGCAGCGGTAGGGCTTATTAGGGAGATGGTTAGAGGTGGTGCAGAGGTGGATTACGTGACACTGGTGATTGGTTTAAATGCTTGCTCACGAATTGGGTGGTTGAGGATTGGAAAGGAGATCCATGGGTTGGCAGTGCGTATGTGCTGTGACCAAGTTGAGAGTGTCAGCAATGCGTTGATCACGATGTATGCTAGGTGCAAGGATATGGAGTGTGCTCACATGTTGTTCAGGATGCTGGAGTGCCCTGGGGTGGTGACATGGAATACAATGCTATCTAGTTTTGCACTGTCAGATTGTGCAGAAGAGGCTTCTAGTATTTTCCGTGAAATGATATGCAGAGGTGTGAAACCTAATTATGTTACTGTTGTTACCTATCTTGCTCTTTGTGCCCGTGTTGCAAATCTGCAACATGGGCAGGAACTTCACGGTCACATTGTTAAGCATGGTTTCAAAGGGTATCGCTTGTTATGGAACTCCCTTATTGACATGTACTCCAAATCAGGGAGGTTGTCGGTAGCACAAAATGTCTTTGATACCATGGATGACCGTGATATGATATCTTACACTTCAATGATAGCAGGATATGGAATGCAAGGTAAAGGAACACTTGCACTTCGCCTTTTTGAGCAGATGATTGATAGTGGGATCAAGCCCGATCATATAATCATGGTCACTGTACTCTCCGCTTGTAGCCACTCTGGACTTGTGCATGAAGGAGAAGAACTTTTTAACAAGATGGTCATTTCATATGGTATTAAACCCCAGATGGAGCATTATTCTTGCATGATTGATCTATACGCACGTGCTGGACTATTGGAAAAAGCAGAGGAAATGCTTGACCATACCCCTTTTCCTCCAACGTCGACTATGTGGGCAGCATTAGTTGGGGCTTGTCATGACAGAGGCAACATAGAAATTGGTGAAAGGGCAGCAAGGAAACTTTTGGAAATGAGGACAGAGAATGCCGGGCAGTATGTTCTGATTGCTAACATGTATGCAGCTGCTGGTTGCTGGGATGAACTAGCAACAGTCAGGAAACTAATGCGTGACTTAGGTGTCACAAAAGCACCTGGGTTAGCATGGGCTGATCTTGGCAATGGATTCACCCCTTTTTTAGTTGGAGATAGATCAAACCCTCTAGCACCGGAGATCTATGTGGTTGTAGATGAACTATCTGAGCAAATGAGGAATATCAATAATTGCAGTGATCTAGACATATTAGGGGAAAACATAGAGTAAACAGGTAGTGATAGGACGTGAAAGAAATGTTCTTGCTTTTTGTATAGTAGAGATCACAATGAACTTCAAAAATGAGATGGTGCAGTGAGTCACAAAGATCCAAAAAATGAAGCAGCAGCACATAGATATATGGATCAATTCTGGAGAAAATTTCTACGAAATGGACACTGCAACATATGTAGGTTTCTAACTGATATGTCAATTGCTTGCATTGCCTTTTGAAACTGCAAATAATGTGCTCAAGTCAATTGCCCACAAGACTGTTACTTTTCTTGGCAAGTGATACTTCTTAGACACCATCTTGAAGCACACATGATTCTACATCAATGTGGTTATTGGTTTCCCTTTGTTAATACACAATAATATGCCATTGTCATGACTAGGTGGGCAGCATTAATTGTGGCTTGTCATGACAGAGGCAACATAGAAATTGGTTTCCCTTGATTGTTGATCCCTCTTTTCAATACATGATGATTTTTAGAGTTGAAGTTACATTAAATTTCCCAGATAACTCGTTTGATGGACAACATAATTGTTGTATTTTTTTTTTGTAACCCTGAGTTACAAAACCAAGCATAAATTGGTATTCTTCCCTTCCATGTATCTTGTTTCTTGGAACTAGATTTTGCACTATCCTCTCATCCTCTGCTAGAATAAGACTGGAACTATTATTTTTGCTATTTAACTATGTGAAGCTGAAAAGTTTTTACTTCTGCTGCTGTTTTCATGAGTAATAAAAGGATTCATTATATGTGAAATTCTTATATTTGGCAGGTTCATGGTGTGCGGAAGCCTAAGTAAAATTTGTATACGACCTTTTCTATATTACACTAGCCATAAAACAGATACTTCAATTAGTTAGGCTTACTTTTGAATTGTGTTGGCCTGCAACATGTGGTTATATTCACTACCTTTGGATGTATTACCTAACTGATAACCTCCTTGATATTGCTATAACAGAAGGTAAAGATTCTCTCAACTAGCTACATTCCAAAGCTGCACCGCACTGAGGTCAATAAAGGCAACCTGGCCATTTTGCTCAAATATGATCAAACTAGACACACAAGCACAGAAAACTCAAATATGATTGTGCCTTGGACATTGGAAGCACACAGAAGCTCAAATAGGATCCAGCTTCCACAGAGCATAGACAGATATATCTGCCCGCTTAGGTGGTTAGTCTGGCTTAAACATAATATGTTCTCTACTTTGTAGTAGTCTTAGTCTAGACTGCCTTTATGATCCAAATTATCTGTATACCTGGTTTATTTAGCTAAATACCCGTCTTAGTCTAGACTGCCTTTATGATCCCAATTATCTGTATACCTGGTTTATTTAGCTAAATACCCGTGCTTTGATACGGATAAATATGAATTGTACACATGCTGTTATTATTTGAAACAAATCAATTGTGAGGATTCTAGGAACAATTCTACGCTGTAGATAAGTTTGCATAATAAACTTGTATTTAGAGATGAAATAAGATACATTGATTTGCAGAAGGACTATTTTGTAATAGTAAAGTACATGAAAGTAGTTTGTAAAACATATACAATAGAGCTGGTGGATGGCAGATTCACTGCCACCACCATTGCCTTCTTTTTGAAGAGTATAGACAACCATTGTAGAAAAAACTCGATGTTTTGCCCATCAACTCTTTATAGAGGCTACTTTTCATCTGTAACTCCACAATTACTTTACTCAACATCCAAAACTAATTTTCTTGGCGAGTTTAGGTGATGTGGGATCTCAATCGGCACATGAGTTTGAATGCCTCTATGTCTACCTAGAGGCAGCTAGGCAGTGAAAGGTCACAAGGTTTATGACCTCTGATCTATCAGATATTGTCCCAATCAACTGCTTGGATGGCAAGTTCATTCAGGTCCTGTATGGCTCCCATCAACTGCTTGTCTGCTTGCAAGAATTGTTATTTTGCTATTCCGAGTCCTCTTCTGATCTAAGCAGTGTATAGGAATGTTTTGTATCACTAACCTAGAGCCTATACGTTGCAACGGAAAACAAATTGAGTTTCTAGCTTATTTAATCAATTAATAAACATTTATTTCGTCTAAGTAATACTATAATTTTTCTTATTGAACAAGTAGGTGATTTTGAAATTTGTGGGAACCAATAGTGAAATAGGGGAGGACTTGTTGAAAGGTGGTGTAATAGTATAGATTGTGGGGCTTAGATGTTAGTGGTAGAGGTGATGTGGAAATGGACACCACCACTACTAACATTTTAAGTAGTATAGATTAGTCATTTTTGTCATTGTTTCTCATTACATTTTTCAATTTTTTCCTTCATTATTTGTTCAGCTCTTGCTTCATGCTCCATTTGTTTCTCTCTGTTGCAGTGTACACAAACAAGTCATTGACATCAGCAAGGGATGGGGATGCATGTGTGGCAGCGACGGCCATGAAATTCTGATTGGACAAATTGGAGGCTGGAATGGAAGTGTTTTCCCTTGGTTCAGCCCACTAGAAATGGAAACGATGCAATGCCATATGGTTGGAAGGGAAGTGATCGTAGCAGAGGGAGTAAGACAGGAGAGAGCGGAATAGAACTAGGAGGTGCTGATATGCAGTCAGGTTTATCATGTGGCAGCCATGTCACCTAACACAAGGATTCACTCTCTTGACGAAATCTCCGCTGAAATTTGGTTAAGAATTGCTGATCTTGGCTGACATCTGGTAGAAAAAAAAAAAGAAGAATACGCCTGGTTTTCTTTTCAAATTTTCTGCTTCTTCACATTATCACACTGGTTTAACTCTATCTTGAAGAAGGTGAAATTGGGGTCTAGAACAGCTTGTTATGTCATTAGTTGTCTTTTTCCAAGAAACATTCAAACATTCAAGAAGGGGAAAATCACCAGGTACCGCTTTTCATAGTCTCTACTTGAAATTTTTGTAAACAGGGAGTGTTGACCCTGCTTAGAACTATTTATGAGACCACCAATTTTATGTGATTTGCATTGGATGCAAGTGAAATAATATGTTTTGAAGTTGAGGGTGAAAATTAGAATCTGAAAAGAGTTGGACGAAATGTAGATCTTTTTCCAATCGCTTGATTCTATAATCCTCCACTTGTCGTTTTGTGTTTTTATCTGTTCAAACTGTTTTGAGAGACTAAAATTCTGGTACTGGAAACACCTCTTTGGAGTGTCATTGTTAATGTTTTCTTGCCTTGTACACACATCATTGTGCTTTTTGCATCTTGTGGTTCAATGTTTTTAACCTATTTTGCCAGTTTACTTAGCTTTTTTTAAATGTATTGGTTATTGTCGATAGTTTCCATCAGTTTTGCAACTTAGGTTTCATTCCCCCTTCACTTTGTGGATTATTGGCACAATCTCGGGCAGTTTAACCTGCCACACAAGCGTCAGTTTTACCAGCCTCACTATTTCTAGAATATGTTAAGTAGTAAATTACGATGCCGCCCAATTTTGTTGGAGGCTGGAACTAGTGAAAGGCTCATTTCCCATTTGTAATCTAAAAAATTTCTCATTCAGGTAGGATTTGAGCTGTTTCCCAAGGACGTTCCTATGAAAGTATTGCATTTCAAGTAGGGAAATATGTGAACTGTTTTTAATATTTTTAGGGCCTTTTGAATCGCAGGAATGAAAAAACAGATAAATAAGAAAAACAGGATTCTAACAAAATTGCAAGTATAAAACAAAGTATTACAAAACATAAAAAATTACAGGAATGACCGTTTGATTGAACCATATGAAAAACATATGAATCGGATGAGAGAGATAAACTTAAAGGATATTTTGCAAGAGGTTATACCTTTTGCTAACTTTCCTATAGGATTACTCATTCCATGGGATTTTTAAAGGATATGATAGGATTCAATTTTTTGTTTTAAATGTCTTCATAGGAATTTTTTTCATATGATTCAAATTCTCTAATATTCCTACATTTTTACTACAAATCAAAAGGCCCTTAGAAATGACAGTCACATCTTATTTCCAGATCTGAATCATATTTGCTGTGCCACTGCACCTGACGTGTCAAAATATTACCTTTATCGGAAAAATATCATAACGTACAATACTTGACACTTTGACAGGTCCTGGAGAGTGACCTGGCAAAAACCATAAGATAAACACAGTAAGGACATCCCAGATTGCTAGAACAGATGATAATCATATCGGAGTGTACCAACTGCCAAAGGCATTAAATTTATAGAAACTTGAAGCTTCCCATCTTTACATGTGAATCATTTCAGGATTGAGGACGGCAAGTGGAGTGGTTAGTCACAAGCTCACAGCGCTGGGATCAACTAGAAGCCAGACTAGTGAGGAACTGGTGTGACACATGTAGAGTTGTAGACCCTATCACATTTTGCACTAACAAAGATAAGGTAAGAAAGTTCGGATATCCTTTTCATTACATATTTATTATAGTTAAGTCAAAATTATTTAATGTACATGAGTTGAATTAATAGTCATATTTCTAAGTGTTTTACATGATATTGATTTTGCAACTATTAAGAATATATTTTGCATAGCTAATAGTGAGATTGGGGAGAGACAGGAATGAGCCATGTTGTATGTAAAAATATATATATAGTGACTAATTCGGAGGTTCATCTATAGGTGACCAAAAGGGTTGGGCCAAAGCATGCTGGCCTAGGCATGGCACCGTATGTCGGCCCATGCCAAGCTTGGACATGTGCCTCAACTTGTGGGCTGGCACGGCGCTGTTGGAATTCTAAGTTACAATCTCAATGATTTAGCCTATGAAAAATCATCTCTGCTTGAATGCGGAATCTTTAATCTTACTGTCCTGTTTGAGAAGCCATCGATGTTAATTTATTTCCTCTGTTTCTTCTTTTTCTTCTTTCGGTTTCTTTTCTTGATGCGCCAATTGAGGTTTTACCAAGATCGTCTCATGAACCCCTTCCAGCGCTAAGCCGATTGGGTGATTTTGAGTTTTAGGGTTTTGGTAGAGAATACGACGTCCCTTCTCCTCTGCCCTTCATCTCTTTATATAGGTGCTGGTGGGGCTTGAGGATTATCTTCAATTTAGTTAAGATTGATTTTACCGATCACAAAAAAACCTTATCTCTTAGTTCGATTTCTGTTAGGAACCGGATAAGTGGGTTTTATCCCTTTCCTTACCTAACCGACACTTAGTCGATAAAATCAACCAACATTCTTCCCTTAATTTTGAGATTAACTAATGAGTCTACTAAATAAAATAGCTCCCTAAAGCAATGTGTCACAACAACATTAAGCGTCATTGAGACAACAAAACTTATAGTTCACTATAGTACTTAAATAAACTCAATTTTACTTAGTGGGTGTTGATTGAAACTTATTCCCCCTATTTCTAGGATCTTAGTCAAAGGCAATCATTTAATTCCATGCTAGCTACATGTTCTTTAAATAAGTTGGGAGGTAAGCCCTTGGTTAACGGATCTGCGAGCATTAGTTTAGTACTGATGTACTCAACTTTTATTGTTTAATCCTGGACTCTATCTCTCACAACATGAAATTTAATGTCAATGTGTTTAGCAGCTTCACTTGACTTGTTGTTACTCGCATAGAATACTATAGTCTTATTATCGCAGTATATTGTCAGTGGTTTGGCTATGCTATCAACCACTCTTAATTTCGGGATGAAATTCTTAAGCCATACGGTCTGCCCTGTTGCATGCCCTGTTGCATGATAGCATGCCTCAAATTTTGCCTACATTGTTGACGATGCAGTAAGCATCTGCTTGGAGCTTTTCCATGAAATAGCTCCTCCTACGAGGGTGAAAATATAATCCGAAGTGAATTTCTTAGTGTCTAAGCACCCTGCGAAGTCAGCGTCTGAATAGCCTAAGACCTCTAGCTTATCAGACCTCTTGTATGTGAGCATGTAATGCTTAGTTCCTTGCAAATAACACAAAACTTTCTTAACTCCTTTCCAGTGGTCCAATCTTGGATTAGATAAAAAAATCTGCCAAGCATTCCAGTAACGA
Organism: Oryza officinalis; assembly: GCA_008326285.1. Taxonomy (NCBI): domain Eukaryota; kingdom Viridiplantae; phylum Streptophyta; class Magnoliopsida; order Poales; family Poaceae; genus Oryza; species Oryza officinalis. Next base: position 26,679,930 of record BDMV01000007.1, read on the forward strand.
ATGCCAAATCTGGTCATGTATAGACTTGTGCATACATTAAGCTTCTGACAGCTGAAACATATGGTACCATCTTCATTTATTTAGTTTCTAAGTCATTTCTTGAGCTTTGAAATGAACCAAATTTATTGTCTTTCATTATTGGAGCAGGTGTTGTAGAGCATTTGCTCATATTATTTCTTTCTAACACTCTGGAAATATGTGCTTCCTGAGATAATCCTAGTACTTCTTTGGACCTATCTTGAGCTCACATCACCATTCCCACAGCTCAAGTGTGTGCCCGTTCAACGAGTACATGCCGAGTGAAGAGAAAGCAGAGTCCTATGACCAAGCGCCCATAGACGAGGATCAAGACGATGCAAACTTCCACCCTGACACCGAGTTGGACCTGCATGGTGACTAGGAGGGACAAGCCTACTCCATCCTCAAGGATTGTGTGTTCGCTCACACACGAGCATACGACTCGGCTCTACTCGCCAAAACAGGTATGGATGTGTATTTTGCTAATGTGTGGCGAGCTATAGGATGGGAAGGCTTTGTGCCTGTAGATGATCATGGTTCACGTTTTCTCATCATACAATTTCTTTGTACTTTGCGAGTCATGGGAGAGGGTATTACGTTTTGATTCTTCGGGACAAAATACTCTCACATGGAAGGATCTCAGTAATCATTTGGGATTCAATAGAAAGTGTTCTGTTGACTTGGAGTCTGTGACTTTAGGTTTCAACAAAAACGAATTCTGGCATCGTACTTTCAGAGAAATTATATGTGGAAAACCTCGAGCTAACGACATCCACAATCCCACCTTACTCTTGATTCACAAATGGTTGGTTTTTACCATATTTTCTCGGGAAGATGTTAGGCCAATCCGCAATGATGAGTTGAAAATCATGTATGCCATGACTAAAAAGATTAAAGTCTCTCTTGTCAAACCCATGATAAAACAATGGTTGGAACAACTCAAGATGGTAGGACCAATAGAGTGCACTACTTTAATCACTTGAATTGTTGTTAAAGTTAGAGCTTTGATGAATGGACCCATCATAGACCTTCCCCAACCTCACTCCATCGTTAACGAGGATTATCTTGTGCAAGTACATACATGGAAACATAGTCCAAATGCCTCTGTTTTGTTTTTCTTCTCCGGATATACGAATGAGATTGTGTTACCTAACCCGGAATTTCATTTGTATAAGTGTCGGACGCTAATCATTATTCTCGTACCACGAGAGAGGGCTCGAAGGAGCAGTGTTTCTAGCAGAACAACTCGAAGCATGTCTAGGAATGCCACCGCGGAGGAGCCACAACAGCAGCCGCAGTACCCATAGGCAGACTGGAGCCAGCCTGGGTATACACTCGGCTGGGACCAACCGCTGCCAACATATGGAGCAAGGAGCACGACGTTGGCAAGTGTGAGTAGTGGTCGGTGGGAGCATCCCATCAACAAACTCTGGGGTGGTATCCCTAGTGCAAACCACTACTCCAGCTTCAGTGGGATGCCTCCACAGTCCAGTGCACACCACTCTTTCTCGTCTCGAAGTTTTCATGACTTCAAATGAGTATTTGCAGATGTCACTCGATAGCTGGGGAAGCTTGAGCTCCGGACCAATGAGATGCACAACATACTAAATCAGCATGTCCAGGAAACCCACCCATGGCAGCAGCATACCGACGACCAGTTGGCGAACATCAATGTTGCCATGCAGCAGAATCAGGCTGACATGTTGGCCTACTTTCGGTCATAGGGATTCAATCACTGTCATGCACCATGAGCAAGAAGCTAGCTTAGGGGAGTGCCTCCCCACTAAGTTAACTTGTGTCTTACTTCTATTGCATTTGCATCATAAAAAGAAAAATGGTGAATAGTTACTCTGTTCTTATTTTTCGCTAGTGATTAGTTTACAACTTAGCTTTCAAATTAGTTTTTGAGTTTGTTGGTCAAAAATATTTACCTTGAACTTGAAACTTGTGGGTTGCATATGCATGATCTAAATCAAGGTTGTGGGATATGAGATGGTGAAATAAAGTTGCTATGATCTTTCTTCAAAGTGATACTAAAAATCCAGAGTCTTTGTTTTTTAAAAGAATAAAAATTTATAAGTTCCTTAATGATAAATTCCCACCAGAGCCATATGATAATCTTATTGAATAGCCTATACAAATATGCTGCTTGTTATCGCATTGAGCTTTTTCAAATTGTTGTGACCCTTGTGGGATTCTCTTCATGCTTTCTTAATCAACATACCCACTCACATGCACCCACCATATATGCTTGACCTCTACACTGGAGGTTAGCAAAAACATGTCATACACCTACCATAGTTGTTTGACCACTACACTGGGGGGTTACCAAATAAATACTCCATCATGTTAGTCAAAATGCCTCTCCTAGTAGTTTGCAATAAGAGATGGCAATAAAAAAAAGAGAGGTAGAAGGTAGAAAATATTTTCAATCATTATGAGAAGAAAAAAATGATGAGAAAAAGGAGAAGTGCTCATAAATGTTTTTGAGCAATCATGAAAAAAATAGCTAGAAGAAAAAGAGTCATATCTCAAGTTAGGAATAAAAGAGAGTCAATGACAAAGGAGTACCACATAAATCTTTTACCATATAGTCACACACTTTGCACATCTTGATCAAGGTTGTATGATTTGTTTTCTCCTTGGATCCACTTTTTGATTTTGTAATATATGTGATACAAGTATTGTCCTATCTCTTATCTCTATCTTGAGCTCTACATATAAACCCTTAGAAGTAGGATGATAAAAAAACAACATTATGTCTTGTTGAGAAATATTATACACATTGAGCGGTCGAGAGTATCATTCTAGAAACTTTTGTTTTAATTGCAAAAATTCTTGAAAATCTCCGGAAGGAAAGTTGAATAAAAAGAGTATGTGATTTGTGCTCCACAATCTGTTCTATCTCTCAATCACCCAAGATGAGGAGAAGCTACAAGCCCCATGAGGAATAAGGTAATAAAGGTAAAAGTACTATTGCCAACTTATTTAATTTCTAGGTAGAATGATACGTTGTAGGCATAGTACAAATGTGAAATAAAATATGGTAGCAACTCCTGATCAACAACATAAGTTTTATCTTTACTCAGGATGAGCAAAGGTTTAGCTTAGGGGTGTTGTTGACGGTCGTTAAATATCAATTTCAACCGCCAACTACCATAATAAATAAAGGGATAATTAACATTTCTTACACATATATCAATAATAAATAATATAGTTGTACTAGAGTTGAAGAATTAACACAGATGTTGAGAATATACATCAAAGGGAAGGAGAAATGAAGTCGGCATGCAAAGAAACACACCTCCGGCGAATCACGTGCGAGCACACGAATTGAGGGGCCCACAAGTCAGGCTAAACCGACCTAAGGTGGGGCCAAATCAACCACAGGGGGCCCGCTGCCATCCACTGGCCAAAGTTGGTAGCCGATGGCAATTTGCGGCGCTACTTGGCCTCATCTTCCACGTGGCGCCTCCTCTTGCACTCCTGATGGCGGTTATGCTGGTTTCCTGGACCAATAACCGTCATACAACTGTCATTGGGAGGCTATAAAAGGAGAGGAGCTTCTCAATTCACAACATACCTCAAGGAGCAATTCTCTCTATCTGTTATATTCTTTATAGTTTTAGTAGAAATAAGCTTAGAGCTTCTGTCCAATAGTCTTCTCGGAGATTTCGGTATGTCTTTAGTACTTTATTCTTCTTGTAAGACTATAGTTGAATTAATAGAATTATCTTCTTTATTTATTTATATTCATAGTCTATGTATTTCTTTATTGAGTATATGTTCTATGAGTAGTATATACTTTGTATATCTACTTCAACCTAGGCTATTCGATCCATGCTACAGTAACGGTCCAATGACCTTTATAGGTCTAGCTTTAACTTGTCCATTCGAAGGATGGGAGTCTGCTCCACTCAATATGCTCACGACTCTAGTTGTCTCGATAATCTCGGTGAGTTGATAATAACTACGATTTGGGAGAAACATTGTCGACCCGACTACAACCGTACAAGACGTTGTTGTGTTGCGCCTTAGCGATCGATACACCTCTCTGTGGATTGTTGATCTTGCTGGTATAGATCAACCTTATTACTACAAGCAAATCGAAGAAAATAAGCAAGAACAAGATAAAAACAATCTGATGTTGCAAATAGGAATTGAATACACATGATAAGTTGGGGTTCCGAAAAAGAGTAATTAGGTGGTCTACTCGACACACGTAACTACAAGGTAAAGTAGCAATGGCTAAACCTTTAACCTAACAAAACCCAAGAAACCCTAAAAGGGTACCTAGCTATTTAAGGAGGTGGAAGGATGACCAAGGGATCCCTAGAGTCATGCTCCACCATATTGGGGCGCACCCCACATGGGCCCCATATGGGTCGGGGCCTCAGATGAAGTTACAAGCCCATAGGTTCATTATAGGTGACGCAGCACATTGTTTCTTAATACGCAGCCCAAAACGGAGCTCGCATGCACATTTGATGGCCGTTTGAAGTCAACAATGTAGAAGGTGGTCAAATTGGATTCCAGAACTTGGACGGCTTGTGTAACACCCGTGTTTTTAATCTAAAATCTCGGATTAATTTTAATCAAAGCGTTGTCCTTTTTCCAACTTTAGTCTCCAAAAACTCGAGAGTTAATTTTAATCGTCGTTCGTAAAATATCCCGGCCTTATCTAACCATTTCGGATATCTACCAACCGGCGATTATCGGTCTCTTTTTCCTTTAATTAATGGTGTGTCACTAAAAGTACCGCTCTCTAATCCTTCTTTAGCCATCGTTGACCCAGCCATGCAAGCACAAAATCTCTCTCTGTCATTAAAACCACAAAGCGACGGCTACCAAATTAGGCACCACCCCATCCCTTCCGCGATAGCATCTCTACTTTTACATTTACTCAAGCGAGACAAGACACCTCACTCATGAAGGACAAACACCTGAGCAGCTCATTCACTCACGAAGGACAAAACACCTGAGCAGCTCATTCACTGACGAAGGACAAAACACCTGAGCAGCTCATTCACTTAGGAAGGACAAACACCTGAGCATCACAGAGGGAGCAAAGCAATACTATAGCCGGAGACCTTTGCACAGCTGCAAAAATGGTGGCACTCACCGTTGGAATCTCTACTACATGCCAAAGCAAAGTATAAATACCCCCACAAATCAAGCATTGATCCCTCACACTACTCCCCACAAGTTTCACTACAATTTGCATTGACTGAAAGGAGTCACCGAGGCCGCGGAGTTGTCGCAGGTAGTCGGCGCCGCTTTCCTCGCCTTTTCCTGCTTCCGGCCGAACCACCACCCTCGTGAGCGCCACGGCCGGTCGCACCAACGCCGAACGATCGGCGTTTGGCCACTGGCTGACCAAGCCAGCCGCGGCCTCCTCCTCCTCCTCCTCCTCCTCCTCCGCCAACTCCTTCTCCCGGGCTCGGCCGGGCTCGATTTTTTTTCGTCTCGTGAAAATCCTCCAAACTTCAAAAAATCATATCTTTTTACCCGTAACTCCGTTTGACCTCATTCTAGTTCCATCATCTCTCAAAAATTCTACTCTACCCATCAGCACTTCATTGCATTAGGACATTTTGCATCTAGCAGTGGTTTTACGTATTGTTTGTTTTGTTGCGTGTAGAGTCCGGGACCGACGCGGGGTTCGCTCAGGAGGCCGACACTTTGACTTTCGTGGAGGATCAAGGCAAGCCTCCTTGACCACTTTTTGCACCCATATTTTTGAACTAATTATTTTGTTTGCCAAGTTACATTTTTTTTGGGCACACTGTTTTGGCCGCGAATGCGATTCGTTGGACCTTCCTATTAGTTGCACTTTTATTATTTAGGATTTGTAAAACTCCATTTTCCTTGTAACTGCACCATATTTCCGTCGGTATTCACTAATGCTGAAGTAGACTGCCTATAGGTAACGTTTGTACTGTCGTATGGGAAACTTTTGGATATTCAACCCCTTTTGTTATTTAAAAACCCGGCGAGATGTCGGTATGGTTTTAAGATGGGAAAAATGATTTCTAAAACTTGATGGTGCGGGAGTCAGTACCTGGGTGGTTTGGCTACGCATCATCCATAAGGACCGATTCCTTTGGGAAATTCATCCAAACATAAGACAGTGCGACCATACGGGTAGAATGGGATGCCCCTGGCTGAGTAAGTAGCTAAAGCGTAGGTGTCTAGCATATTGGCAGGTGAGAATCATCGGTATGGTGGAGTTTACGGCAATCTCCTGCAGTGGGGATGTGTCGTGGGGTCCATACAGTGGGGCCTCAGTAGATGAGGGCCTGAGACTGGCCTGATGCTTGGTGGAGAGATTCCACCCATCTGTGTGACACGGGACATTTATGAGTTGGTTACAGAAAAGCCTTGTAGTGAGCTCTCCTTTGTCGGCCGTGTCTGATCCACATGTGTTCGGTAATGTGAGAAGTTCATGACGTGTGGGTAAAGCATGCAACCTTTGCAGAGTTTAGTAAAACTGTTTAAATAGCCGTGCCCACGGTCATCGATGGATGTGAGGTGTTTCTCATAGCGTAGTTTTGTTTTTAAACTTATTTATTGAAATGGTTTGTGGGATGGGAGCCATTACTAGAGTTTGCCTTTGTGGCGAACGGCCAACCTTCATGGTTGGGAACGAGCCTGTGTGACTCGGGGTGTTATTTGGCACTAGGGTGATGGTTTTGTGCTGAGACGGCACGGTGTTGGTTTTGTGCTGAGATGGCACGGGTTTGGTTATGTTGAGACGGCACGGTGCTGGTTTGTGCTGAGACGGCACGGTGTTGAGTTGTGCATGCAACTTTTTGTTACTATGACAGGTTGTTGCAAAGCAACCTGGAAATTAGGGTAAGGCGTGGGCCTCGTTCCGAACTAAAATTTGAACCACTAGTGTTTGGAAAATAAATTAATTTAAAACCTTGTTCTTCGAAAGTAACCTTTCTCCTTCTTGTTTATAGCCTTGCATGTCATATTTTCCTCGGCTTGTTGAGTACACTGAGTACTCACCCTTGCTTATTTATATTTATAGAGTTAGCCGAAGGATACCTCGACCCTTCTACTGAGGCGTACTTTCAGGAGCAGGTTGAGTACGATTTCTTGGGGTTTCAGGCCTAGTTTCCAAACATAGCCTGTGGATTACGTTTGTTGTTTTCCTCTTTGTGTCTTTTACTCTATACTTTCCGCCAATATTCTTTATGCTTCCGCCTTTGTCATTTCTACCTGTCTATGTTTCTATCAGTCTGGGGTATGTCTATGATGGTAGTATGTATGAGACCTCCCTCAAGGTTGTAATAAAGCTTTGTTATTTCTGATTTTCCTAATTATTCTGTGAGTACCAGCTTGTGTATCCTGGGACTGGTACTGTTATCACAGGTAATAATGTGACCTCCAGCCTATGCCGGTTCTTATTCTTGGACTGGTATAGTTTGGGGCGCCACAACTTGATCTTGATGTCTTCTGGTTAAACTATAATGTGAGCAACGGTTTTATTAATAATAACCATGGTCATATGATCCTTCCCTTCTTCATGAAAAACCGTCCTCGGTTTTTTCATATGATGCTCTTCGCGTAGTCCATGTAAAAAAAACCTGTTTGTTCTAAGAAAAACTAGAGAAACTCGAAGTAGCATGATTAGCAGTAATATAACTCTCTAGCTTGCAATATTGATCTATGGCTATAGGACGTTCAAAAAATGAACATATGTACACTCTGTGCACCAAATATACTCTTGTATCATTATATTTGTCAAAGATATGAAATATAGTACTAGTTGGACATGGCAAATCAATAGCAAATAATTTCTTTTTCAAATTATCAAGTTCACAAAAGTCATCAAACAGAACATAGCCCAAAATATTTAAAGAAGGTATCAATTCACGTTTCTCAACCTCATTAGAAATATGAACAACATGCTTAAAATCATCACGTAAAGAACTAACACTAGAAATAACATGTTCATTCACTAGTTGTTGCATTGATATAAATGAAGCATTATCGCACAACTCTTCTTTATCACAAGAAATAGCAAACAAATCAACTTGTGACAAAGGAATCTCAGCAATTGGTTTTACTAATGGTTGCTCTACTATAGCTTGATAAGTGGACATATTAAATTCATTAACAACACACTCACGTTGATTAATTTCAGCACCATTTAGTTTACCTTTGATGCTCTTTTCAGATGATGGAGATGCATCGAACTTGAGTGTGAACAATGGGAATGGCGGCTCATTCATGTCTCTCTTCTCCTTTTCATGATTATACACTTCTTGCAAATGATTAGTAATAGGAGACAAAAACATAGCGTGTTGCTCTTTGATGTCCTCCTCTATTTTATTTTCAGCATTGCAAGTAGGTTGTAACAACTGAGAGAGAGAGATAAATCTTTGACAAACAAACATGCCCTGAATTTCTTTGTTAAGCCCATGTAAAAACCTCATTCTATAGCTTCTTCACATTCATCTAAACCACAATGTAATAAACAAGCATGCATATCATGATAGTATGAAATAACAGTTCTGGTATCTTGTTTTAAAAATTGCAGTTTGTTAAGCAGAATGTCATCTTAATACATGGGAACATAAACATCTCTCAAATATCGTTTCAGGTCTTTCCAAAATTGTGGTATTTTGTTATGCCTACAAAGATCTTTCCAACCATAAAAAGTATTTTTTAATTAAAACACTAGAGGCACACATAACCATATGTTTCTTAGACAAGTTATGCTTTTATATTCTCTATCAATTGCTAACTCACATTTAATGTAAGCATGAGGATCATATTTTCTTCAAAATAAAGTAGTACAGATTTGATCTTAGTTAGAATAATATCACTTACCTCATATGTATCATGTTGATCACTCCTCGTGTCTCGAGGAAGATATCCATGTTGAGCACAGTTATCCCTAATTGTCTTACGTATCCATGCCATTGTGAGTAGAAAACAAGAAACATACATAAAAATATGCACGTTCTTATTAACTACTTGGTAGTGGAAGCTCAAATATCATACACACTCAAGCTTTTTATCAAGCTCTTACAAGTTCTTACCAATGCAAGCGAAATAGTGACATACACCGACTCAACCAAATACTCCAATGGAGGTTGGGTGTATCGATATCTTGGCAAATACTTGTTGTACAGCTACAATCAAATCTGTAGAGCTTTGGGTAGGATTAAATATGTAGCAAACGAATAGCAAATGCTCAAATCAGATAATGCAAAGTTGAATGATCGTTCAAAGTCAGTACCATGCTGGTCCTAGGCTAGAACGTACTAGAGACGCGAGGCTAGACACAAACAATACCACAAGATAGCAATAGAAACAACTCAAGCACAACTCTGATATATCAAAGCAATCTCAAAGATAACAAGTGATTTTCTCTTTTCTTTCTTTTTTTCTTTCTATTTCTTTTTTCTTCCGTTCTTTCATTTTTTTCTTTCTTTTTTTCTTTTTTTTGGTGTGGCTTTTCCTTTCTTTTTGTAAGCACCTTTCTGCCTTTTTTTTATTTTTTAGCAAAAACCAACTTAAGGACGCAATGTAAAATTATAGGAACTCAAATGTAAATATAAAAATTACATAGATTCAACTATAAAATTCCAAACACTAAATTTAGATCTATACAAAAATGGAATACTCTCGTCCCATAGATTTTGTTTTTGCAAACAGATCTTGCATCCGACACCGAAATAAAATTTTACCAAGGGGTGAAAGTGGGACAGTAACATGACTACATGGGGGGAGATAGTCGGACTCGGATGGAGGGGCGGCACAACGAGATTCGTGTGGGGTGGGGACTTGGACTCTAGGTCGGGATTCACGTGGAATGGGGACGGACTCTATTGTGGCTCAGATGGAAACTAGAATTGGGTGCGACTCTCAAAAGGAAACCAATCTACAGATTGTAGCACTCCATCCAAAAACCGATCTACTATCCTCTTATTTATTCTTCCTCGCGCAATAGAAACAAGCATCCCGCACAAGGACCAAACCCTAGATGCAACTCCAAAACTCACCGACAAAAACTTCGAAAAACTATAAAAATCGAACCCTGGCACAACATGATTCCGTTTCTGTAGGTCCCGACGACAAGAAAGATACGGTGGCGACGGCGGTGATGCTGGTACTAGACGTGACCAGAACTCGAAACTCTAAATGGACTAGACGTTAGGACCAGCAACACAACGCGACGATGCAACATAAAATTTAACAAAGCAAAAACTAAAACGAACAATGCAATGACACAAATATGGCTAAGTAAAGTATGGAGTTCTATTTTTTTTATAGCTATTTTTTGGTTATAGGTTGATAAAAAAAACTCACCAAGCAACGAAAACTCTAATACCACTTGATAAACCTTGAGCTCCACTGGATACGCTCACAGCTCTGATTGGCCTGATCTTTTGATGAGTTAATGATAACTACGATTTGGGAGAAACATTTATGATCTGATAACAACCATACAAGACGTTGTTGTGTTGCTCTTTAGCAATTGATACACCTCTCCGTGGGTTGTTGATCTTGTCGGTGAAGATAAACCTTATTCCTACAAGCAAATCGAAGAAATAAGTAAGAAACACAAAAGCAATCTGATATTGCAAATAGGAATTGAATACACAGGATAAGTTGGGGTTTCGAAGACAACTAATTAGGTGGTCTAGCCGACACACGTAACTGCAAGGTAAAGTAGCAATGGTTAAAACTTTAATCCAACAAAACCCAAGAAACCCTATAGGGATATCTAACTATTTAAGAAGGTGGGAGGACGACCAAGGGGTCCCTAGGGTCGTGCTCCACCAGGTTGGGGCGCACCCCACCTGGGCCCTACTTGGACCGGGGTCCCAGATAAAGTTATAAGCCCATTATAGGTGACGCAACACTTCATTTCTTAAATTATGGATGACTGAGATAGAATTTGGAGATGAGGCTGGATCCATTGGAAAGAGGACTCCAAGAGCTTTCCATTAAATACTCATGGGCCCAAAACAGAGCTCGTATGCACATTTGGCGACCGTTTGAAGTCAGCAATGTAGCAAGTGGTCGAATTGGATTCCCGAACTTGGACGGTTTGATCTTGATGTCTTCCGGTTGACCTACGCTGTGACCAATGGTTGTAGCAATAGTAGCTGTGGTCATATCACCTTGGCGGAAAGGAGGGTTATAAACTTTCCAAACGATATGAGTCACATAGAGTTAGAGCCAAGTGTGATTGGGCAACTGAGTTAGAGCCAAGTGTGATTGGGCAACTTGTCATTGGTACTGCCTACCATCACATACAACTAGGTCAGAGAGTTGGCAAATAAATAGTTTCACTGATGAGCACACATGTCCACAAAGGAAGAAAAACAAGCTTGTCACCTCAAGCTGAATTGCTGAGAAGTATGAGAACATGATCAAAGCCAATTCATGATGGAGTTTGAATCACATTCAGACTACTATAAGTGAGGAGATGTTTGTCAATGTTAGTATATCCAAGATCAAAAGGGCCAAAGCTTTAGTGATGAAGAAAATGCTTGATGGCAAGAAGGGTGGAAACAGTTTGGTGTTTAATAACCAAGAAGAATTACTAAGAAGTAATCTACAAAGCACAGTGGTGGTAAAACTACTGCATATTCTTATGCGTTGACGTGGCAAAGGGCTAACATAGCATCCGACTTGTCATCCAGGTGTGCAAAAATCATCGCAAAACAACTCATGGGGGGTGTTAAAGTATCCGGTATTGATAGTTGTGAGGTGTATTATACCCAGTTTCAAGTTCAGGGGTATATTTTAGACAAGCATAAGAGTTTGAGGGTGTAGAATAGACTTTTCCCTTTCCCATTTTCCCTATTTTTTATTCATTTCCTTTTCCCGCTCTTTTTTGCATTTTTTTCTTTTTTTGGGCTCACATTTTAAAATTGGTGGGCTAGATGTGCTAGTGGGTCTAGCTTCGTGCCAGATGTGCTAGATGTGTCAGATAGTCTAGTGGTTTGCCATGATTTTTGTACACCTAGATGACATGTCAGATGCCACGTTAGCCCTTCACCACATCAGTGCATAAGATTATGCAGTAGTTTTACCACCGTTGTTCTTCCGAGATTACTTCTCAGTAATTCTTCTTGGTAATTAAACGCCAAACTGTATTCACCCTTCTTGTCATGAAACATTTTCTTCATCATTAAAGCTTTGGCCATTTTGATCTTGGATATACTGACATTGGCAAACATCTCCTCAGAGTTTGAATGTGATTCAAACTTCATCATGGATTGGCTTTGATCATGTTTACATACTTCTCGCAATTTTGATTGAAGTGACAAGCTTGTTTTTCTTCCTTTGTGGGCATGTGTGCTCATCAGTGAAACTATTTATTTGCCAACTCTCTGACTTAGTTGTAAGTGATGATAGGCAGTACCAAGGACATGTTGCCCAATCACATTTGGCTCTAACTCTATGTGACTCATCTTTTGGAAAGTTTATAGCCCTCCTTTCAGCCAGGGCATACTGAATTACTGCATCCTTAAATTCCGTTTTACTACTGAATTTCATTTCCAAAGAAAACGGAGAGGTTGAAGCATTGCTATTTCTGAACCTGGGGTACTTATATTCATGTCATACCAACTCACCATTGCTTCCTTCTTCATCAAAAAGGCCTCATCATCACTTGAGTCACAATATGGCACAATTTTCTTAGTGGGCCCCATTGTTAGTCGGTGAAGGATTGATGTTGATGCCATGTCAGCGTCCATGTGGCATACCACGTCAACACCGCATACGATCTTGGAGATGTCGTGACAGTTTAGGACCGGAATGACATAATTTAATAAGTTTTGGAACCTGAATCTATATTTTGAGAGTTATTTGGCTTTTTTTTCACCCATGCAAGGTGATTAGAAAAATTATAATTTGCGCTTAGAAAAGTAGCACCATATTTTGGGGTTATTTGGCTTTTTTTTCCATGCATGTATTGGCTAAATAATCATGTCACAAATTTGGCTACAGACCAAAATGCCTAACACTAGTCATTAGTCATTTTGTTTCCTAGACGAGGAAATAGCTCTTTAATATTATGTACTAGTAAGTACTACCTTCGTTTCATATTATAATTCATTTTGACTTTTTCTTAAGTCAATTTTTTTTAAGGTTTGATTAAATTTATAAAAATAATAGCAATGTTTTGAAAAAAAAACTATCAAAACGTGTTCAATGTCAGACGTAACGAAACTAATTTGATGCTACAAGTGTCGTTATTTTTTTATAAATTTAATCACCAATCAAAACGACTCGCTTGTGTAATATAACATGTGCAGACCAATCAAGCTTGAGAGAGGGCACGGCCAAACCCACCCCACCCACACCCGGGGTAAGATCAGGTTCCCTATCACCAGGCTCGATAGGGAGGCGAGGTGGCTACTGGCTAGACTGGCTAGACGCCAACGCGCGCACCTACCTACCGTGAAATTTTCTTTTCTCCGCCGCGGCGCGAGGGACAGCGCAATCCAAATAGGCCACTTCCTTCCACACGACAATTAGCCATCTCGCATCGCAACCAACCAAACCCGACGGCGACCTCCTCCCTCCTCTCCCCCAATAATTCCCATTCCTTGGCTCTCGCCGCCACCCTGCGCGCGCAAGCAACCTTCCCATGCTGCTGTGTGCTGTGTCATACGCCGTCATAGAAGAACCGGTCGTCTTCTTCCTTCTTGGTCTTAGCTGAGCTGTCCGCGATTCTCGATCGATCGATCGATCGCTAGGCAGCTCGCTCGCTCTTGAGTTCTTTCTTTTCTTGATTGTTCGGCGTCGCGCGCGGTGGCAGGGCCGGCCATGACGAAGTCGGCCACCTCGCTCCTGCTCGGCGCCGCCCTCGCCACGGTCTTCTTCCTGCTCTACACCTCCGTCTGCCGCGACCTCGGCGACGGGCCTCCAAAATCCTCGTCGCCGCGCTGGACTCAGGAGCAGGGAACCGCCACCGTCACGCCGGCCACGAAGGTCGTCGACGCCGAGCAGGGGATCGCCCGCCGGGCGAGGCAAGAACAGGAAGTGGTTGCTCCGAGAGAGGAGAAGCAGACGAAGGACGAAGCGGCTTCGCGCAGCGGCGATGGCGGCGGCGGCGCGGCGGAGCAGCAGCAAAACCAGCAAAGGATCGTGATGCCCACAAGCCAACAGGTCCGTTTGCCTCTTGTCTCCTTGCCTTGAAAAAGAAAATTATATGCGGTTTTTTTTCCAAAAAAAAGTTTTAGACGAGACAATTAGCAGTTTAGCACACTGAAATTAATTCTTCGCTTAATTTCTTTTGTGTTTTGGCTTGCTTTGTTCTTACTGAAGTGATTCATACCCAATTCATTACGCAGTTCAAGGTTGTTTAATCACTTGCATGCATTGTAATTTGTGTTAGCTAAACAATTCGTATTACTAAGGATGGTAGCTATCAATCTAACAGATATAACATGACAATTTGTTAATCAGCTACTCCTACTTAATTGGTCCACATTTTAGCGACTTCCATTTCGTCACCACTAGACCATCTGACACATGGCTAATTGACAAAGTCATATTTGTAAATTGTAATTAAGGAATAGAGCAGAAATAGTCAATTGCTTTAGAGGCAAGGTGATGTAGCTAGCTTCATGATCAAGTTCAAGAAATTATTTAGCTGTCTCCATTTCCCTAATTGAAGGACCACCTACCATCAAGTTGGTACTCTTCATTTAATTTATCCCTTTTTTTCTTGTCAAAGATCGATGATGAGTGATCAATTCAACAACTTGGGGGTGTACAGTTCAGAAACCAAGTCGCTTAACAATTAAATCATCTTCTGTATTTCATATAATATTGAAATAGAAAAAAGAATTATAGTACATGATGGTGATAAAGCCTGGCTCGAAGATACTCTGGACCAGCTAGCTTAGATCAGCACAAACAAAACCTTACTGACTAGAAAAGTATGTTGTAGGTTGACAACATTCTGGACCCAAGAATACATCCATGTGAAAAATACCGAATAAATTGGATTTCAACGTAGAGGGTTATACCAGCTATTAGCATGTGAAGGGAGCTAGTTAGCCCAATAATCAGTACATATGCTAATTATTGAGTGATCATTGGTTTTACTGATTAAATGAAGAAAAATATTCCTTCTGTCCCAATAAATTTCCATGCATGTTCCTCAGTTTTGCTGAATATATGCCGCACCACATAACCCTGGATCATAAACTTTTTTATATTCCTTGCATGCATGTTGATTCCTTCATTTGATCTACAATGAGTTGACCAATTTAGTAACTATGAATTCAACCAATTTTGACCTTTGTACTAAGTCAACTTTGTGCTAATTTATATAAAGGGTGAATAACCAATATGATCCCTGAACTTTTACCCTGGGGTCAATCTAGTACATGCATAAGAAGTATCTGAAGTTAGTTTTCTACGGATTCAAATGTTTTACGGTCTTCTTTCGAATGCAGGAATAAACTTAGTAGATTTTTACAAGAATTTGTTCAATTAATTTCCATATAAAATTCTTATATATATATATATATATAATATTAGATAAAATCCAACCTTTACTTCATCAGAAGCTACGTACGGCCAATATAATTCCTTCAAATAAATCCTCATTTCCTTCAATCACTTTTCATTGTCTCAACAATTAACACTGCACGAGAAAGAAGCTACAACTCAGCATTAACATATATGCATGAACAATTGGGAAGCAGAAGGAGACGCCATCGTCGCCGCCCCAGCGGCGGCAGCAGCAGCAGGACCTGGGCGAGCTGCTCCGGCGAGCGGCGACGCCGGACAAGACGGTGCTGATGACGGCGATCAACGAGGCGTGGGCGGCACCGGGATCGTTCCTGGACCTGTTCCTGGAGAGCTTCCGGCACGGCGAGGGCACGGAGCACCTTGTGCGGCACCTGCTGGTGGTGGCCATGGACGGGAGGGCGTTCGAGAGGTGCAACGCCGTCCACCAATTCTGCTACTGGTTCAGGGTTGACGGGATGGACTTCGCCGCCGAGCAGTCGTACATGAAGGGCGACTACCTGGAGATGATGTGGAGGAGGAACAGGTTCCAGCAGACCATCCTCGAGCTTGGCTACACCTTCCTCTTCACGGTATGATTAATATATTCAATTTCTCCATTCTTAAATACTCCTTAATTATCAACAGGTATATACTATTTATATTTAAACTTTCATCACTTGTATTCTTTTTTAAGGAAAAAGGATTTGCTAAAAATATGACGTCATATTTTTCAGTTAATTTCAGTCACTTCTTTACATACATAATGTGATTGCTTGCTAGCATACTTTTATCTCTTAAATATTTGAAAGAAGAGCTCTCCTATAATGAATTACTTTTAATGTTATTTTTTATATATATTGTGTATTAAGAAAATTTTAATGTAAATATTGAAACCTACGTGTAGGTAATTTAGAGTGTAAAACGATTTGATGAGGGTTTTTTTAAATATGACGTCTTTTAATATAGCTATTCCCCTAAAAAGATTGATAAATAGTTAAAAATTGTGCACCGTGTTGTATTCTAAATATGAACATTAAGCGTTCTATCATCATAGTCTAACCATATTAAAATTAATCAAAACTGAAATAGCACTTGCCAATCAATAGTGACGAGCAGAGGAAATACATTTTTTTCTCCTTTGTATATTTTTCATTTGTCATTCCTGACATACTTTCCATGGCTTTTTGATTGTTGTGATAAATAATCATACATTTTCAAGACATAACTCGATGTAATATTCAAATTCATATATATTGTGGATGATAAAAAGAAAATTTTAAGTAAATTGAAAAAGGGGGTATTTAACTACAATTTTCTACATAAATGTTATTTTGTTGTCTGACTAAATTTTTTCATGTGGAACTTTGGCACTAGCACACTTTACACATTCTTATTAGTTGAAACCTCAACTGGTGTGTATATTGTTTTTCTAATGGTAAAGTCTATTATTAGATTGACACCTAAATTAATTTTAACGATGTTTTTGTGCATTTCTCTTAGCATAGAAATACGTTTGCCATGCCGTGCACACACCATTTTACACCTTTGAGTATATTTCCATCTTGAACTAATTTTGTTGGCATTGAACAATAGGACGTGGACATCCTGTGGTTTCGAAGCCCCTTCCCGCACCTATCCCTGGATGCACAGGTGGTAATGTCATCTGACTTTTTTGTCGGCGACCCAACCTCGCCAGGGAACTACCCCAACGGCGGCCTCCTCTACGTCAGATCCAGCGCCAGC
Organism: Oryza officinalis; assembly: GCA_008326285.1. NCBI lineage: Eukaryota > Viridiplantae > Streptophyta > Magnoliopsida > Poales > Poaceae > Oryza > Oryza officinalis. The sequence goes on from BDMV01000007.1 coordinate 26,697,195, forward strand.
ACTGTCAGGTTCTACAAGCATTGGCAGTCGTCGCGGGCACAGTTCCCGGGGAAGCACGAGCAATTCGTGTTCGACCAGATCGTCAAGGAAGGCGTGCCACCGCACGTCGGTGCCACGGTGCGGTTCCTCGACACGAGCTACTTCGGTGGGTTCTGCCAGCATGGCAAGGACCTCGGTAAGGTTATCACCATGCACGCCAACTGTTGTGTTGGGCGGCAGAACAAGCTTTTCGATTTGAGAAATGTACTCGAGGATTGGAAGACGTATAAGAAAAGGGTTGCTGCTGGGAACATAGAGTACTTCTCATGGAGGGTGCCAGGGAGGTGCATACATTGAGTGAGGGGTCATGGATGAGTGTGATGTTCTCTCAGGGCTTGTGCGATTAATCCCTCCTCTAAGAAAATTAAGGGGATTAATTTCATACCTTATCTACTTCAATCCTTTTCTTAAGGGATTAACCGAATAAGCCCCCAATAAATTTGAGTTGGGACATGATGAGAGGTGGGTGTACCTACATGTAAAGTGCTATTGAATTCATTCTTTTTTATTAGTAGTAGCTTGTACATGATGCATGAGAGATGTACTCAACTAGTGTGTCTAAGATGCATATGAGACATTCCCTATTTATTGTATATTCATTTTTATCCTGTCAAATAATTAATGCATTAGTTAGGCTGTGTGAAATCATCATTTTTATCCCTATACAGAGAATTGAACGATCCATCATCGTATATTTTTCATTCAGTCTGCCCAAGCTTCAAGCATTCTCCTTTTCTCTTGCCTATTGCCTTCAACCCTTTTTCGGTGAGATGGCATCCACAATTTGACCGACGATGCTATGAATAACTCTGATGTTTTCCAAGCTCAGCACTAAAGTTCGGTACCTCGGTGCCGTTCTGTCAATTGTAACATACGCTACGATTTAAGTTTGGTGTTTCTTTCATGAATCGTGATTGGCTCCGAGAACATTTTAGGCTCCACTTGCGAGCACATGGTGTTTTTTTTACTTAGTATTATCTCTATCCTAAAATATATGCTATCTCTAGATTTTTTTAATAGAGATTAAGTAAAATTAAATGAAGAAAGGTTAATTGATTGAGATAAGTAAGCAAAGAAAATTAAACAAAAAATGGTTATAATTGGTTGAAATTAGAAAGTGAGAAATAGTTATAATTTAGGATAAATTTTCAATGCTAAAGATACGTAAGCTTTGTTTGGCACAGCTCCAGATCTCAAATCCACACTGAATTTGAACTTTGCAAGTTAAATTAAAGTAGTTTAGAATTTTATATTTTAGTTTAAATAAGAATAAAATGATTCATCTAAATGTTGTCAACATAATCACAGATACAGATCCATGAATTTTTAGAGCTAAAAATACCCCACCCCAAAAATCTGGCATATCGAGTTATACCAAACAGGGACCTATTTTAGGACAAAGGGTGCAGTAAACTATCCTAATGTACTTTTCTTTTTTGCAATGACAACAGATCATCCGTTTGACAAAATTATCTGGAAGCAATTCCCTTCCAGAAAATTATCTTTTTAGTGCAAGTACAAAACAAGCTAGCCAGCACTGTTCTATGAAAAGAAATTCAGAAATTATAACTTTAACCCCATGTAATGCTCTAGCGAAATACAAGATTCGGATGGGATTGACAAGGATGTGAATCGGAGCTCCTAAAATTAATTAATCGGGCACACCTATCAGTAGACATCCTGGGAAAATAGCAGCATCAACACAAAGTCATCCCCCTTTCATAGTTCTCGTACTTTACGGCTGTTCCTCTCAGCTAGAATTGATTTCGTTTTCTCCAGAACACCAAAGAAGATGGATCCACCAATGCCAATCCATAATACCCTTGGCTCAATACCCTGCCAGCAGAGTAATATCAGGCAAATGCACACCAACAGAACTAAGCTTCAGTTTGTTACTCCAATATTTGCTTTATCAGGCCAGAAACATATCCCAAGGTAAAGTATTCAGATATGATATTTTAGCGCCTGCCTGTCCTACCTAACATGATAAAATTTTCTATTTGACAAGAATAATTTACCTTCAAAAAAGCACCAGCACCTTCCTCTCGTAGAATTGTTTGAGCACAGCTTATGATTCCCCTATATTGGTTTGCTTGTCCCTGCAAATTGAAATAAACATCAGAAAGTTCAAATAAGCAGTGATGCAAAGAAAAAAGCTTTGAAGATCTCATTAGAATATCTACCTGAACCATCAATCTTGTCTTCAAAACATCGAGGGGTGTTGTTATAGCCCCAGTAATTGCACCTGACAATATGAAATGGGTCAAGTAAAGATATTCAAAACAGGTGTGTAGCAGGAGAGCTTTAACAGAGCCTAACTTAAATTAGCATGACAGATATTAAGAACAAGGAGGCATTCAGTTTAAGCATATGGGCACCACCCACCCCCCTTTCTGTTCTCTCAAGTCTCAGCTCGGTGTGCATAAAAATAAAATTTAGCACCACCCTATACAGTAGTATGTACGTAAGTTTAACTGTTTAAGTGTATACAGGAAAAAGGTCGGTAGATGCTCATATATTCAGACAATCAGATGTCAGGTGAGATTATGAGAACAATTAGAAAGTGAATAGGAAATGATAATTTGGGTGTACCAGCGAAAGCACCAATAAGTGCATTCTCTCCGTCTTTCAAGTCTCGCTTCGTCTGGATGCACAAATCATTAGACAGACAAAGGATAAGTAAATTATGACAGTTTCTACACAAAAAGATAGAAAAAAAATCCCAGATGATTTCAGTTATGGTTGCTATAGAATAATAATAGTTACTCCCTCCATCTCAAAATATAACAACTTTTGGGTATGTATCTGAACAAGGTTATATCCAGATACATAGCTACAAATTGCTATAGTTTGGGACGGAGGTAGTAGTAAAGATAACTTTCCTAGTTCAGTTTTAGTTGAAAAAGAAAAACACCATATCTTCCAAAGCCAAGTCATGATAACCACAGTAAAGCAACTTAAATGACAATGAGAAGAGGAGTAATGATATAAGTTGTGAACTCTGAATCATTGTGATTTTGTGAGCCAGTGAGTGGATGATGATGCCTAACAAACACAATATCTGTACAAATCAAAAGACCTAAGTTGGTGTGTTGGACATATGGCAGAAAGACAGGAGTCACTAATGTGAGAAATAGCCAGAGCTGGCACTGTGCAGCCTCTGAGATTGTCAGGCAGGCATTTTCATAGAAACATAATTGATAGTCAAATTTACATCAGAATGAGTAGAGGTTTCTGCCTACAGAATAGGGATAAATGAGATAAATACCGCCAGTTTATAGCCTATTCGAAGTTGCTCATATATGCAAAACTGAATAGCATCAAATGGTAGATCTCGCAACAGAAAGGAACCATAGCCCTGAAAATCAAATGTAGCAAGAGTAAGCATTGGCTGAGCAAAACATAAACATAGGGAAGTGGTATAGTATAAACTCAAAGATACATACAGCATAAAGACCTTTGATTCCTTCTTTACGGATAATGAGGCGAACAGCATAAGGTGCAGTCTTGAATTGACTCATTTGCATCCTTTGTTTAACCACCTAAACTCAGTGAAATATAATTTAAACATGAACAGTGCAAGGAATTATGAAATACTAATAGAAGATGTGCAGACCTCTGTGGGAACACGAATAAGAGAAGATGCAGCACCTCCAATTGCCCCTGCAGTCTGTAGCATACTTCAGGAAACAAGGGATAGTAGACTTTATTGCAGAAAACCTCTTAACAACTTTTCACTAGTATATTCCGTTAACTTCAGAAGTAATAAGATTACTTTGAATATGTCTGTGTGTTAACTTACCAAATGAGCCACAGCACTCAAGTTTTCAGGAAACATTTCTAGCAGTTTTCTTTTGGTTGGTTCATACACTCCTATAAAGATTGCAGAAGCCCTGTAGGTAAAAAATAGATTTGGCTAGTCAAAGCACATAAGCAAAACAATAGTTGCAAAACAATGATAAATAATGTGTCTCAGATAATCTGGTCAAGTATATATAGCAATACCTATTTGGAGGACAGGTCAACCATGGAAAACAGATCTTAAATAAAAATTACTATTTAGTATTTATGTCAACGTGGTATAGAAGTGAAAAGAAGCAGTGTGGATCAAAATTAACATCAGGCAGCTTAAATCAGATGCCAACAGGCAATATTGATAATTGATTCTCCAATTTTGGATTAGCACAAGAAACCTATTATTATTCACTATATACTCACGGGAGAACACCAGCAATATTTCCACCTAACCCAGCATACAAGCCTTTCCATTGAATTTTACTTCCACCTTTTGCAGCCTATAGAAAAGAGAACTTTCTCACAAAAGCACGAAATACATTTATGAGTTTATGAGTTACTAGGGAAATCATGATAAGAACATTTGGTGTTTTCATAAGATGAAAGGTGTAGGCACTGAAAGGAAGTTCAGTACATCGTTAGTTCAAGAGCAATTAGATCAAGATGGACGATGTGACAATATGTAAACATTGCTTAGAAAGAATTTTGGAAGCACGATTTTTGGAGACACCTAATGAACAAATTGCACAATAAGAGAATACCATATGCAGTTAACATACCTGAAGCCTGGTTTTTATTGTATCAATAGGATATAGAGCTGTCTCAACAACAACACCGGCAGCACCTCCAGCTATTACGCCCTCTGAAATTGAAAAGGCCTATATAAGCTTGACTAAACCAGATGTACTACTATAATTTTCCGTTCCTGCTAATTGAATCATCCAATGTTTACACATTTCCTGAGCACAGCAAGAACTAATGCTTAACCCCCCCAAAAAAAATACATGCAGCACTATCCAAAACAAAGCATGCATGAAGAATCATCCAGTGTTCCAAGTGGATCTCGAGTTCAATCACACAGTAAAGAGGGGGAGAAAATACCAAACAGAACTTGAAGAAAATTGAAGGACCTCCCATCTCCGCCTTCTCCCATGGCTCACCGCGAATCCTATCTGCTTCTCTGCTTCTCTGCTGCATTCAGTCACCAGGAACACAATCAGACAAGAGGCCGCCACAAAAAACTACCTATTGGACCATACGCCCCGTGCGAAATTCGTGAAAGGGTTGGAGGGAGCCGAAGAGGAGGTATGGATATGGATCCGAAGAAGCAAATCTCGTGGGGTGGACGGGGAGGATGGGGATCAGATCAGCTGGGATCACCTTCTTCCTCCTGTCGCGGTGCGTTGTAGGGGCGAGGGTTTGAGGAAGGGTTTTTGAGTCCCCAGGAAACTCAGGGATGCAGCAGGGTGCTCTGTTCGCTAGAGAAAGAAAGTGTACGGGCTATAGCCCATAAGGATTTGTGGGGCCTCACCTGCCAGCTAGGCTCAACACCCTGAAAGACACAAGTCTCATGGTGCTGTTTGGTATTAAGTAGGGTCCACTAAATTAATGGAAGACAACTAACGACGAGGATATGACCTCCACTTTTGCTCGGCATTTCTCACTGGGCTACGGCCCACACGTATGTGACGTGGAATTTTACGCCTGGACACATAGACGCGCTATGTGAAAGTCCTAAGAAGGAAGGAGTCCGACAATAAGCCCACAAACATCGCTCTTAAAGCCCAGCAAGCAGATGTACGGGCCCATGAGACCGGTTTCGCCAGAAGGAATAAGATCACTTTAGATCTCATCTTGACGTTAGGTTTGAATCACAACCACAATATCAGATATAACATGACTCTCAACTTGCAATACCGAACCGAAGTACTTAGGTCCCAGAAAACTATTATCCCAGTTTCGTTTATCGCTCCCAGCGGTATCGTCAATAAAATTTGGACATTTTGTAATAAAAAAAAAGGAACCAAATTTTAGTTTAAATTATTTTGAACTTGGCCAATTTATTAAGAGGTTTTCTAAATGTGAACTAGCTCAATAAGGACGATAGCGGTTAAAGCAACATTCTGAGAGCCACAAGACGGGTGAGAATGTTGCCCTGTTTCCTTGCTTTTGGAAGCAACACATAAATACTTCATGGAATAAAGACCAATGGCTAATTCAACTTTAGATATGCAAGGAGACTTACAAGCGACAAGATAACAACATATCTGGCCTACGGATCCTATTGAACGATTAGCTGCAAAATGGATTACATTCGAGAGGAAACATGAAATGATACATGCACAACAATAATCAGAGTAACCATAAGCTTTGGACTCGAAATTGGTCACCCAAAAAAACGTTGCAGGACTGTTATAAAGATGTACAGTTTGTATCACAACTAAGTAGGGCACACAGAGACAGCGTTACATCAACGGTCATCTTAGACTATGTTCACCCACGTTTACAACCGAAACAATTCAACTCCGATAAGCTAATGAATCCAGCAATGTTTCAAAACCTTCTCTGCTTCTGCTCCGTTAGGAGCTGCCGCAAATTCAAGGCAGGACAGCTTCTAGGAGCTTCTCATACACTTGCCGTGCTGACAAATCTTCAACCTAAATAAGATCAACGTATTTTGTCAAAGAATAAGTGTGAAAGAATAACAAATGAAAAGAAAATACTTTCTAGCAATAACTCACAATCAGAAGCTTCGACTTATTATTCCATCCTCTTTGAAGGGTCATCTGACTGAGTCTTAAGCCAAGGACCTGATTCATAGCATGAACTTGTTTGCATCAGATGGTTGGAATGCTTATTGTGAAACATTAACACATTTTTATATGCCTCAAAGTAGATGAACATCCTAGCAAAAACGGAATTCAATAAGATAACATGTTCCCAACGATAAAGGTACCATAAGAGAAAATCACCTTGCCCATGAACTCTAGTAGTTCGTTGTTCGCTTCCCCTCGAGCAGCAGGAGCAGCAACTGTTACTCGAACATCATCAGCATTCACCCCTTAAAGTAAAAAACAGTTTTGTCACCAGAATGTGTTGGGCAAGTGAAAAAGAAAAGCAATTTAACATTGAATTGTCCAGTGTGCTGAAAACTTTCAAGGCTTATCTAGCATTATTTATTATAAACTTTGCAAGTTGTGTTTTAAGTACAACTTCCTTCCGGTTAGATCAGCACAACATACTTGTTATTGCTGAGCGTTGTGCCCGGTCTTCAACCTCAATGGCTACTTGGACAAGGCCACCTTCCAATTGTGTGATGCAAGGTGGTACAGGTGCATCCTGCCATTTCAAAGTGTTGTTAGCTTAGAAAATGGAATAATAGACTAAAAGGACTAATGATAGTTCACATGGTTCATGGTAAATTGGTAATACATGTGGATTTGTCTCAGCCGCCACTGAGCTCAGTGCTCCATCAACAACATATATGAATGGAGCTAGCTCCAACTCCTCTTCTGATCGGTAACAAACAAAAAGGCCGCATCCCAAACAACTCATGCGGAACTGCTTTTCAAGCTTCCCTTCTCCCCTGCATCCAAGATACTTTTACATTACAGAATCATCAAATTTTGGAGTGCAACCTAGTAATTATATTAACCAAAATGATCCAGATGTGGCATAGTTCAAAGAAATATGCACATGAGAATTGTAAGTGGTGATGACAAAACAGAATGCCTATAAAAGTTTAAAAGTTTAGAAATTAGTGAAGGGAGAATGTGTGTAACATAATCTATTGTTATGGTGTTAAGTTAGGCAAAACTGTGCACAGACACACTGTGTTAAGAAGCTACTACTGTGCTTTCTTCTAGAAAAGAACTTATAGCACTGAATTTTGCAGTTCATAATACATGATAATTGGATGAGTAATCACCAGGAATTGAACTCAATATGAAGAAGATTACAATCACGGTACACATAACATAAGACCTGTTGGTGGCAGCCTGAGCTCAAAAGCCTGGTAGCAGAGGCATGGTACAGGCCATGTAGAACCCAGCCAGAGTGACACTAGATCTATTGAGAAACGATCGCTGCTGTGGCATAGTCAATATACAGACAGGTTCAGCTCATCAGCATTATCTCTTGTGGTAGGATGGGACTAAGCTAATCCAGAGTTCCAGACGTTTTTTCTTCTCCTTTTATTTTTTGAGGCAAAGGATGTTATTGTAGTATTTGATATGTTTTAAACTCTATTGTGTATTCTACATTTTAACTTTCTCTACCAGAAAGTATGATTTTGCTTTTGTGTTCTTCACTTGAGTACAATCTCCAACAATCCTCACAAACCAAGGCCAAGAATATTTATCAGAAGTTGAGGTCCACCTCAGGCATGTCCCAGGTAACCAACCAAACAGCCACTTCATATTTATAAATAAGGCAAGAATATCTAAGAAACTGAATGGTGTTTTCCTCTAAGACTAAGAAAAGGTTCAGAGGATGACTAATATACCGTTTCAACAGGACCTTTCCTGCCTCCTTCACATTTAGCCTTGAGAGATGTTTTTTCTTGTCTAGTACATGTGCTCTGTCAGTCTTTCTCTTTGGCATTTTCTGCAATTGGGTATCTTTAGAACAAACACATCAGAATGGAGGAATTTCCAGACAGTTACAGTCTCAACAATAGATACTAAATACAAAATCGTGTTCCTTGAAACTTCAAAAATGGTGAGCATTATATCACACGGCAATTAATTTTGTGATCCCAAAAATCCTTTGGCAGGTCAGCAACTAAATAGAATGACTCAACATGTCATACAGCACAATCCCTCCAGTTGAAGATAGATTTGCAACAGTTACCAATGGCATTTGTGTATCAAGGTGGTAGGCTTTAGCCAATTCTCTAAGAAACGAAAATCAGGAAACAGAACCCAAATCCACCACGTTGTTGTTGGCATGATTGGAGGATTAGGTTCAACTTCTGAGTCAGTTATTGAGCTGAATCAAAAGGAATAGATAAAAGATATAAAGAGCCTAATAACTTAAGATGGTTGTTCCCCGGACATCTAGTGTAGTTAATTCCAAAGAGGTTTTAGCCAATTTACCAAACATGGTTCAACTGAAATTTGAAAATTTTCTTGTGGATTAGAGCTGCCAAAAGACAAGAATCATCATAGACTACCAAGTATGCTGCACCTAGCAGAACTGAAGCACTATACTTGGTCCCATGTAACCTTCTTGCTATCAATTAGATCATTATATCAAATTGTGCAAAAGGGACCTAATTTCACTTGCTTAGGCAACAATCATCTTCAAATGGCATATCTTTAGGACTAGGGCTCAGTTTCCAGTCAATAGCATAACCGCAAAATCTACCAAATCACTAACCAAAGGAAGCATACAATATGCAGTCACTCTTGCAAACATTCTGCATCTCTAGAGTTTTTTGGGTTTAATTCTGGACAAGTTTCATGAGATGGAGATTAACATGGGACATTCAGATTGAACTGTTCCTCATAAAGTTCACAAACAAGGCCTAGGGTAAAAGCCAAAATAACCACTAACATCAATGAATAATTCCTTCATAGAAATAGGCGACATAATTTACATGGATAGCCCGGCCTCTGGTTTTCTGACTCCCACATTCTTTTGTACAAAACAACACCAACACACCATGCAGAACACTAAAAACTGATTCTGGGGAGCTCGGATAAATGCACTACTGTATGTGGGCCTATATCACAAGTTTGCAAGAGAAACAGGTCTACATACAGTTCATATCAAACAACAAGTATACTTGTAAACAACATACACTATATGCAGAGAAACAAGACCAGATTTGTTCGTTCTTCGTTGTAATATAAGCAAGCATGAAAATCTGCAAGCTAGAACCCACACAGAGAACATGAATTGTCTAGAAGGTGAAATCCTATGCTCGCTGTGCCTGTGCTGCTCATGCTTGTGAGTTATTCGCAATGAGTAACCAGGAGTCAGTGATTAGATCAAAACTACACCTAAAAAATTTCCCACTAAATGCTTCAAGAATTCGTCCTCCAAACAAATCAACTAGTCACTAATTGCTGAGCTGTAACATAGAATTAATCAAGAAGAGTATACAGATCTGGTAAAATTTAGCACCTGAGCTCTTGGCGGAACAAGGGGAATTCTCAGAAGGGAAAACGAACAAGAAGCTGACCGGTGATGAGGACGTGGGAGGCGCAGTGCTTGCAGTAGTAGACGAAGAGGTCGGACTCGGGCCCCTCCGGCAGGGCGTCCTCACTGGAGTACGTGTGCGTCGTCCGCTTCGGCATCCTCTCCGCTCAGCTTGCTGCGGCCGGTGGCGGCGGGAATATGCCCCCGAGAGAGGTATAGCACGGCTGCTCAGGCGAGCGCACCGTCGACGAGGGATCCGCGTCGCCGGCGATGGGGGGCCCTTGCGGTGGGAGACGACGGCTGTAGCAGCGGCGGCGAGGTTGGTGGTGGACTCGACGAGGTCGCAAGGAGGAGGAGACGTGCGCTGCTCTGCGACCGGTCGGATCAGGAAAGGGAAATTACAGCACTGACCTGGGCGTGTTTGTTGCACGTTTTTCAAACTGTTAAACGGTGTATTTTTTATAAAAAGTTTCTATACAAAAGTTATTTATTTTCCATGCGGAAGGAATATTTTTCCAAACCTAACAAACGAACACAGCCTAGGTTGTTTCTGTTGTTCCACGATTTATTATTTCGTAAGCTAAACTTAAAAAAAAATTGGCGACGTGGTGAATTCGATGGAATCGAGGACGGCGATAAGTTGTTGACTTTCAGTGACGGATCCAGTTTAAATTATAGCTATGACATAAATAAAACTTTGAATATGAAGATTAAAAAAATAAGATTTGGTAAAGAAAGCTACGTTATAAGTGTTTTGGAATTTTTAAAATTTGGTTCTTAAAGATAATTTTAGAGGACCAGCACTGAAAATAGTGAAAAAAAACCTAAAATTACTAAAAAATAAATTCTAAATATTTTAAAAATCAATTTTAGATTGAAATTCGTAATTCGACCAAAGAGGACTCATATTAATAAATCAAATGAGACATATATTTAATAAAAAAAACAAATTAGACGCGTGAGGAATCAAAATTCAGTGAAGCATTCATTAGCTAGGTTTAGAAGGCTTAGACAATACAATGCATGAGTTGAAACCAATATTACAGAACTACCAAAAAACCGCCTCAAATTTTTTTGATAGTACAACTTAATATAATTACATTATAACTACATTATAATTACAATACAACTAGTATGTAACATGCATAAAAAAATTAAAACAAGACGTTTAGCTTAGCGAGGAGGCGAGCGCACATGAAGTCGGAAATCATGGGTTCAATCCCATATGAGGAAACACACCTCATCGCACTCGGGCTCGGACAGCTATGCCACACGCCACAGCATGCCACAAGAGAGGGCATGCTCCTATCGATTCCTTAACAGTTGGAGTCTCCTTAATAGCTATAGTTAATAACCATCGTCAACCCTAAATATGTAGATAAAGGATGGGCAATAAAAGCGAGAGAGAAGATAAGGGTGGTGGAGTTAGAGACAAAGGAGACATGACTTCAAGCAGGAAAGATAAAAAAAAGTAAGCAAAGCAAAGAAGCAGAACTTCTCGTAAAGTCACAACGATATGGCAAAAAGTGATAACTTATGACCATCAACCAAATAACCCTAAATTCTTTGTTGCATCTTGTCATATTTTTTTGTTTGTCATTGACACGTAGGATCTAATTTTGGCCATCAACTAAACAACACCAAAATTTTTGATGCACGTTGCCATTTTTTTTTGTCATTGACACATAGGATCTAATTTAATAATTTAATAGAAAAGACCTCGCACACTCTAAGGATGAGTTCGTTCCTCTGTCTTCCCAACTCAACCCTCTTTTTTTCTACGCGTACGCTTTTCAAACTACTAAACGGTGTATTTTTTTGCAAAAAGTTTTTATACAAAAGTTGCTTAAAAAAATCAAATTAATCCATTTTTGAAAAAAAATTAGCTAATACTTAATTAATCACGCGCTAATAAACCGTTCCATTTGCCATGCGCAATGTTGGTTTTAGGAATTGATTCTAACGAACAAAGCTTAAGTGCAACTAAATAACTACTATAAGTTAATCAAACATGATCATTAACAACTATAAGTTAATCGAACATAATTAACTTTTAGAAGTGATACAATGTGCCTTGTCAATCAAGCTGGTTGCAACCAAACAGACAGAGTACATTTTTCTAAAGCAACAATGGCCAACGGACATACTACCTTTATTTGAAAATTAGGAGTAAAGCTTCATCATAGAGAAAAGGCAAAAAGAAGTTGAGCATATCACAAGTTTCCCCTCCAAAATCTCTAAATTCGCATCCCCCTCCCCCGCATTCTTCCCTCTCCTCTCTTCACCCGCTCCGTTCGGCCATCTCCCCACAAATCCCCCACGCCCCAAGAAAACCCTAAACCCCCCAACCCTCGCCGCCGGCAACTGCCGCCGCCGCCGCCTCCATGTTCGGTACCCCGACTTCCTCGCCCCTATTCGGGACCCCCTCCACCACCCCGGCATTCGGCGCCCCTTCCTCCACCCCTGCATTCGGCACGCCCTCCACCACCCCCGCCTTCGGCACCCCTTCTTCCACGCCGGCGTTCGGCGCGCCGTCGTCCACCCCCTCCTTCGGTACCCCTTCCACCGCCCCCACGTTCGGGACCCCGTCCTCGACCCCGGCGTTCGGCGCGCCCTCCTCGACCCCTGCCTTCGGGGCGCCCTCGTCGACTCCGGCGTTCGGGACGCCCTCGTCGACCCCGGCGTTCGGCGTGGCGCCGTCTCCGTTTGGGTTCCAGCAGCAGATGACGCCGTCCCCGTCGCCGTTCGGGTTCGCCGGTGGGGGCGGCGGGCAGATCACCACTCAGATGGCCCCCGTCGCGCCACTGCCGCTCTCCCCTTCGGACCGTGACATCCAGGTCCGCGCAACCCCTTCCTTGGTTCTCAATCTTGGCCTTCTTTAATTGTTTGAACACCGAAACGCCTCACAATTTTGGTGCTCTTGGATGTCTCAAGGCTATCGTGGATGCATACAAGGAGGATCCTGGAAACCCTCGTTATGCTTTCAGGGTGAGATTTTCCTCTAGCCTTGCTGCCATTTATTTTCTGAGAGTCTGGAATTGGTGCGATTTGGTTGACGTGTTTGTCTCTTTATATTCTGGCAGCATCTGTTGTTCAGTGTTACGGAGCCTTCGCAAAGGGTGAAGCCAGTTGCGGCATCTGATGTAAGGAATTAGATAACTGTTTTACTTATTAATTTTCTTTTGTGGTGCTTTGGTTGCATATATTAATATGTGTTTGCTACTTTGTTGATGTAGATCATGTGGGCAGAAGCAATGGGGAAGCTCGAGGGCATGGATAGTTCGGATAGGGAGAGACTGTGGCCTCAACTCGTGCAAGGATTTAAGGATCTTTCCTACCGGCTTAAGGTTCGGCATTTAGATTGGATTCCTTTCTCTCTGGATTCAATGAAATTATCTTTTTAAGATAAATCACTTATTTTCTATATCCTTAGTATGTGGCTACAGGATATATGCAAGCTTTGACCAGTTGATCTGAAATGCTAATATGTGAATTTATAATTGCGTTGCATGTACTTCTTTAATACCACAGTAGGGTATGATTTGTTCTTTCAGATGTCAAGTTGCTTTGACAAGTTGACCACATTTGACTATTTCACCTAAAAATGTTTGTATTTTTCATTATTTTTCATTCGAATTCATTCCGTACCCAGTTTCTAGATCGAAACTTTGATTTCTTTGTGTGGGAGTTGAGTTCTACTAAGATAGCAGTGCAGGAATGTGTGTTGGTCATTTTTTTAGCTGAAAGCTTGAAAACTGTGTATGTGTATCACAGTGGAATTCATTGGAGCTTTATATTCATTAATCAATTAAAATGTTTATAGTGGATTTTTGCGATGAATATTATAACTTCAGATTATTTGTTGTTCTACTGATTCATATATGTAATGCAATTATTGTTGGATTGTTATTTGTGATTGTTGTATGTTGAAATACAAAATTGAGGACCTAATGTATTTGGTATCTGCTAAACTATTTCAGAAAGACAGAAGCATAACATTGTATTTTTATCATACCGACTGAGTTATACCCTCATTGAAATGTATGATGAGCTGGTAACCTGAATTAAATAAACTAATAAAAGTCATGGATGTTGATGCATTGCATATATGCATATCTGTAGTATTTCGTTTATTGATTTCTTCTCTGAGCATGTACATACTTTTCTAATAGGGGATGGTTTTGCACTAGCTAAAATTTAGATGTTCAATTCTCCAGGTTTAGTTTGGAAGTATGGCAAGGGACTTGTGGATCACAAGTGCATAAGATATTAATTCATGTGTCAACTTTTTCATGCGAGTAGTTGGCACTGTATCTAACATCCAAAAAATGATTCATCTAGGCTAGGAGGATTATCAAATCTGAAGCATGAAAGCACAATCTAAGGGTGGGAAAGATTAGTGATGGTGTGATTTCAAGTTGCAGCGTCTTTATAGAAATAACTACCGCTAAGTGGGTTTCAACTATAGTGTTAGTATATCAATGGTTACTCTCATTGATAAGAGGATGGCACACGAGCTGGGGCAATTTTCTGGTTTTCTTCCATTTACAAAACTCAAAGCCATGCCCTCCTGGGGGAGGTTGGATACATATATATAGCCATAGCTGGCTGGTGGCTGCAAACTAGTCAAAAAATTCGAAATTTGAACTAAGATGCTAGCAGGAGTGCTGTCCTAAGATGCTAAAAGCAAAACTGAAAAGATGCTGTCCTAGAGATGCTAAAAGCAAAACTGAAAGGATGCTGTCCTAAAGATGCTAAAGAAAGCAATCTAAAAAGCAAGAGAAGGACCACAAAGACCAAAGACCATAAGGCTTATTCCAACATTTCTCCCCCTAAGTCTTGTGCGTCGTCTTGTGGGATAGTTGAACCATCCCGGTCCTGGAGCAAAGCTCAAGGAACTTGATCCTCCCAAGGGGCTTGGTGAGCAAGTCCGCAAGCTGGTCCTTGGTGTTGATGTAGCTCGCCTTGATGCTCCCTTCCTCCAAGCAGCTTCGGATGAAGTGGTACCGCACCCGAATGTGCTTGCTCCGTTCGTGGAAAACGGGGTTCTTCGCCAGGGCCAGAGCGGACTTGCTGTCCACCCTGAGCTCCACCGCTCCAGTGTCTGTCGAGGAGATCACTGAGCAGTCGAGCAAGCCAGAGCGCCTGGGTCGAAGCTGCGGAGGCCGCCATGTACTCAGCCTCGCAGCTGGATAGGGCCACCACCTGCTGCTTGACCGACTGCCAGCTAACGAGGCACTTGCCGAGGAAGAAGAGAATCCCGCTCGTGCTCTTGCTGGTGTCGATGTCGCCGACGTGGTCGCTGTCGCTGTACCCGACGAAGTGTGCCTTGCCAGGACACCTCGGGTAATAGAGACCGTGGTCGAGAGTCCCCGCAACGTAGCGGATGATCCTCTTCACGGCCTGCTGGTGCTCCGTCGTCGGTCGCTGCATGAACCGACTGACGTAGCCGACGGAGAAGGCCAGGTCCGGCCGTGTGTGGGTGAGGTAGCGAAGGCTCCCCACAAGACGCCGGTACTGTGTAGCATCCACCTCCTCCGCCGTGCTGTCACGGCTCAGCTTCAGTCTCTCCTCCATCGGAGTGAGGGCTGGGTTGCAATCAGTGAGCCCAGCCAGCTCAACGACGCGCTTGGCGTAGGCGGTCTGTCGAAGCGTGATCCCGGAGTCATCCTGGTGTACCTCGATCCCCAGGTAGAAGGAGAGAGGCCCCAGGTCACTCATCTGGAAGGTGGCCTTCATCTTTTCCTTGAACGCCGCCACCTCCGCATCCTTGGTGCCGGTGATCACCAAGTCGTCGACGTAGACACCCACCAGCAGGGCAGTTCCTTCATTGCCCCGCCGGTAGATGGCCGCCTCGTGCGGGCTTTGCTCGAAGCCCATCCCCTTGAGCGTGGAGTCCAACTTGGCGTTCCACGCCCTCGGTGCCTGCCGCAAGCCGTAGAGGGCCTTGTGCAGGCGGAGCACCTTGTCCTCCTTGCCGGTGATCACAAATCCCGGCGGCTGGTGCACATAAACCTCCTCCTTCAAGTCGCCGTTCAGAAACGCCGACTTGACGTCCATGTGATGGACGCCCCAGCCTTCCTGAGCGGCTAGCGCAAGAAGGAGTCGCACGGACTCCATCCGTGCCACGGGAGCGAAGGCATCGTCGTAATCGATCCCCTCCTGCTGCACGAAGCCGCGCGCCACCAAGCGAGCCTTGTGCTTGACAATGGCTTCGGCTTCATCCCTCTTCAGCTTGAACACCCACTTAAGGGTGATCGCGCGGTGATCACGAGGGAGGTCAGCAAGCTCCCAGGTGCGGTTCTCCTGAACCGCGTCCATCTCTGACTGCATCGCGGCACGCCATGCCGCGTGTTTCTCAGCCTCTGCGAAAGACCGAGGCTCACCGTCGTCGCACGCAAGGTGCAACTGCGCCTCCAGGTCGCGAGGCACTAGTCCCGGCACCGGCTGATCGCCGAGAAGGTCCTCCATCGTACGGTACCGTAGCTGCTCGCCGTCGTGGTACGCGTCGATGCGCTCCCCGTCGTGGGAGAGCGGAGTAGCGAACTCCACCGGGCTGCGCTCAACGCGAGCTGGTGTTGGAGTAGGCGTGCCCAGAGTAGCTGTTGGTGCTGGAGCGCGTGGGATCGCCGGCTGTTGTGGTGTTGGCGAAGGGCTCGTCGCAGCCGAAGTCGTAGCTCGAGAGTGTGTCGCTGCCGGAGTCGGTGGAAGCTCGGGGACTGGGGTAGACACGCTCGGTGAAGAAGAGCTGCCTACTCCCCCAGCACCCTCGAAGTAGACGTACTCGACAGTGAAGTCGTCGTACGTCGAGGTCGAGCCATCGTCCACCACCTTGTCCCATACCCACCCTCGCCCTTCGTCGAACACTACGTCGCGCGCCGTGCGCACACGCTGTGTCTCTGGGTCGAGGATGCGGTAGGCCTTCGAGCCCTCCGCGTAGCCGATGAACACCCCTGGGGTGCTCCTGTCGTCGAGCTTGCCGATGTGGCCAAGCTCCTTGGCGAACGCGAGGCAGCCAAAGACCCGCAGGTGGGAGACCGCCGGCTTGCGCCCATGCCAAGCCTCGTACGGTGTCCTGCCATCGAGGGCCTTGGTAGGCAAGCGGTTGAGGATGTAGACGGCCGTCACCACCGCCTCTCCCCAGAAGGTGGCCGGCATCCCCCTCTGCTTGAGGAGGGCCCGAGCCATTCCCACAACCGTCTGGTTGCGCCGCTCGACGACGCCGTTCTGCTGCGGGCTGTACGGCGCGGTGTAGTGGCGCTGAATGCCCTCATCAGCGCAGTACGACGCGAATTCAGCCGCCGTGAATTCCCCGCCGTTGTCGGTGCGCAGCACGCGCAACTTGCGGCCGCACTCCGCTTCCGCAGCAGCCTGCGCGCGCCTGATGGCGTCCGCAGCTTCTCCCTTGCTGCCGAGGACCATCACCCACATGTAGCGGGAGAGGTCGTCGACGAGCAGCAGGAAGTAACGTCGTCCTCCTGGTGTGGCCGGTGTCACTGGGCCACACAAGTCCCCGTGCACGAGCTCGAGCCGCTCCTTGGCTCGAAAGCTCGTCTGCTGAGGAAAGGGGAGCCGCCTCTGCTTTGTTAGGACGCAGACGTCGCAGAGCTGCTCCACGTGGTCAAGGCATGACAGTCCTCGCACCATCTCCTTGGCACTGAGCCGCTTCAGGGCCTCGAAGTGAAGGTGCCCGAAGCGCTCGTGCCACTGCCACGCTTCGTCGTCCCGACGAGCGGCGAGGCAAACTGGTTGTGCCACCTGCGCGCCGAGGATGTAGAGTCGATTAGTGCCTCTGGTTACCTTGGCAAGGAGGCGGCGACGGCGATCCCAGATCCTCATGACTCCGTGCTCGACCAGCACGCGTGAGCCGTTTTCATCCAGCTGTCCCACGCTGATGATAGAGTTCTTCAACGCGGGGATGTAGTAGACTCCGGTAAGCAGCCTGTGCTCACCGGACTTGGCGGAGAAGGTGACGGAGCCGACGCCCTTGATCTCCACGCCGGAGGCATCCCCAAACTTGACGGAGCCTCGGACGCTGGAGTCAAGCTCGGTGAAGAAGTCCCGCCGGCCAGTCATGTGATGGGTGGCGCCGGTGTCGAGGTACCACCCATCAGCCTTGTCGTTGCTGGAGCTGTTGCCGAGGAAGGCGTGTACCTTCGGCTCGTCGAGGTGGAGGACAGCTGTTGCGGCCGGTGCCGCTGGAGATAGCTCGATGCTTGCGTGTGCCAGGAGCAGAGCCGGCTCTTCCTCCACCTGTGCAACGTGGGCCTGGCCGCGTCGTGGCTGTCGACAGTCTTTGGCCCAATGGCCAAGCTTGCCACAGTTGCGGCAGGTGTCGTCTCGTGCCGGCTTGTGGTTGCCGACGGCGCCGACCTGGGCGCCTCTGCGAGCGCCACCCTCGGCGCGTCTTTGCGCCCACCGCAGCTGGACACCTCTGCGCGCCTTGCGTGGCTTGCGGCCGCCTGTCGAGGAAGAAGACTCCCCCTTCCTCCCGTCACCCTGAGAGGCCTCCCACTGCTCCCGAGTGAGGTGGAGCTTACCGCCAATGGTGATAGGCCCCGAGAGAGGCTGTGGCTCATCACCGTCGACGACCTTGAGGCAGCCTAACGCCTCCTCGATCGACATCGTGGAGAGGTCCAGCAGAGACTCGATCGAGCGAGCGATCTGCCTGTACTTCTCTGGGACGCAGCGGAAGAGCTTCTCGACCGCTCTCTCCTCGTCGTAGGTGTCATCGCCGTACTGCACCATCTTCTGCAAAAGAGTGTTGAGACGAAGGGCAAAGTCATCAACATCCTCACCTGGCTTGAAGGCCAGGTTCTCCCACTCCTTGCGGAGTGCCTGCAGTGTGGACTTGCGAGCGCGGTCGCTGCCGATGCGTGCCGCAGCGATTGCGTCCCAAGCCTCCTTGGTAGTCCGCTTCTGGGAAAGCGAGAACTGCATCTCGGGCGGGACTGCAGCAATGAGGGCATCCAGCGCCCGTCGATCCTCGTCGTAGTCGACGTCGCCGTACCGGACTGCCTCCCACATGTGTCGCACCTGGAGCCGTACCCTCATCACCGCGGCCCACTCGATGTAGTTGGTCTTGGTGAGAGTAGGCCACCCACCGCCGGGGCCGACTTCCCTGACGACAGCCTGGACCCCGTGGTGTCGGCCCGGGGAGGGAGAGCGGCGTCGCCTGTGAGGGTCGCGCTCTCCGTCGTCCCAACCGCCGCGCCGGCGGTTGAACTCCAGCTCCGCCTCGAGCCGGGCGGCCCTCTCCCGCAGCCGCTGGATCTCCTCCAGCGCTGGGTCGACGTGAGGGCCGCGCCTGAGGTCGCGCTCGTCGCGTCCGTCAGGGGTAAAACCGGCGCGCGCACGCCCATCTGGGCTGCCGCGACCGCGCCTCCCAGGGGGGCTACCTTCGCGCCTGCGCCCGGCCTGGTCGCCGTCGGCGGGCGCGCGGTGCCTTGGGTCACCGCCGCCGCCGTGGGGGTGGGCTTCTGCCCACCGCTCTGCCCGCTCCCGCGCCCTTCTTCTTGCCAGCTCCTCAGGCTCTCTGTCGGTGGTGATGTCGCCGGCGATGGAGCTGTTGATGCTGCTGCGCAAGGTCTCAACCTCTACCTTCGCCGCACGTGCCGCATCTTCCGCCGCTTCTGCTTCCGCCTCCGCCCTGGCTGCTGCCAACTCTGCTGCCGCCAGTCTGGCCGCCCTCGCTGCTGCTGCAGCGGTCTGAGCCGTTGCTCGCCTGCGCTCTTCTGCTGCGGCGAGCTCGGCGTCCTGCTGACGCCGAGTGCTCGAGGCGACCGAACGCCGAGACCGAGCGTCGGACATGGCGCACCTCCGGGAGGCTGCTGCGTGGAGAGGGGGAAAGAGAAGGGGAAAGAGGAGCAGCCGGTGTTGCTGCTGCAGCTGGCTGAGAGCTCAACCGAGCTTGGGAAGGGGTGGAACAGGAGATGTTTAGTCTACAGGAAAGTGTGGCTCTGATACCAGATGTTAGTATATCAATGGTTACTCTCATTGATAAGAGGATGGCACACGAGCTGGGGCAATTTTCTGGTTTTCTTCCAGTTACAAAACTCAAAGCCATGCCCTCCTGGGGGAGGTTGGATACATATATATATAGCCATAGCTGGCTGGTGGCTGCAAACTAGTCAAAAAATTCGAAATTTGAACTAAGATGCTAGCAGGAGTGCTGTCCTAAGATGCTAAAAGCAAAACTGAATAGATGCTGTCCTAGAGATGCTAAAAGCAAAACTGAAAGGATGCTGTCCTAAAGATGCTAAAGAAAGCAATCTAAAAAGCAAGAGAAGGACCACAAAGACCAAAGACCATAAGGCTTATTCCAACATATAGTATGTATAGATAGATGTGTTTACATGCACTTTTCCTACCATCCAGTTATCATCCTATAAGTAGTAGGGGTATGGAGTAAAAGAAGTGAAGTAGAAAAGGTTATAACATTTTTAACAGCTTAAAGCTTTATGTATCATAGTCATAATGCTATCCCTCTTATTATTGAATTTGTAACTTCTCTTCAAGTGTACGCGTCCTTTGGGCAAACTGAGATGTAACTCCTTACTGGCACATGATGTGTTGCATACTTGCATTCATCAAATAGTTGAAATGCCATTCTACCCCTTGGAAATAATTAAAAAAAATGTGGCAAGCACAATTCTCTACAATAGTTTGGTTAAGCACATTTTCTTTGTGATTAATTTTCAAATGTTTGGCCTGAACTCAAGCGATTCAGGATAGTCATGAATTTAATTCATTTATGCTCATTTGTGTGTGCAGCATTATAGTTCTCTCATAAATTATTTGATGGTGATAAAACTGGACTGCTTTAAAGTAGTATCTGTTCAATATTTTTATGGTGCAGTTGGACTTTGCATTTCTTCAAATTTGAATCAATATTTGTGCTATAATTTTGTTTTTATTAGAATGCCTGTAAAAGCCTTTACCAAGATGAAGACTATGGTGCTGTACGGGGTGCCTTCTATATTATTTTAATTCAAATGACCAATGATTTATTTCAGCCATCTGAAGTAGATAACAGATTTATTGGCCTTTTTGACTGTTTTTGGTGGTTGCATTACCTGGAGATAGAGATGTTCGCATGCAAATCATAAGAATGTACTTTGTACTCTGCATTTGTTCTGTGTGAAGTCATACACTGTTGTCCATTCTGTTTTCTTTGGGCTACTTTTAGCCACCTTCATTTGCTTTTCTTGTTTGGAAAGAAAAAAGGAAAAGAAAGATTTCAGTAACAGTCACCACTCTACAGTAGTTTGTGCATTTGTTATTCGGTGAAATAGTATCATAATTCTAATTGACCAGATCTGTTGACTCGACAGCCCTTGTCTTTCTGTGCGCAGCTTCAAGATGAAGTTCTTGTCTCAGATACTGATAGATTGAGCATGACGCACACCAATGTTAAAAAGGTATGACTTCATACAAATATTTTTCACATGCACCTTCCAAGAATCATTGATCTTGTGTAACAAAGATTCAATTATAGTTGCAAAGACATTTCCAAGCTGACACATATCCATGGATCCAACGGCTGAAGCAGCAAGAATTGGTTATTGAGAGACGCCTCTTAAGGGTGATATTTTCTTCTGTGTTCATTTGAAAATGGCAGTGACAGTTCATTGTTCGTGCCGCTGTTTCTAACTATTGTCATTTTTGACCTGCCAAAAAAGATAATGAGAATAGTGGAAGCATTAGAGAATCGGGGTTATCGTATTCCACTAACAAAGGAGGAAGCTGATCTGTATGAACGACTGGCTACTATAGCAAAGCAGGTTAGTTTTCTTTTGCCCTCATATTATTTCTACTTTTGGCCTGTTATGGTAGTTCTTTACATTGAATCCTCTGTGTACAGCTAAAAGGGCCTGCTGGTGATCTGCACAAGAGAGTTTATAATCTTCTTTCAACTTCTCGCCTTCTTGCTAGTGCTGGTGGCACTGCTGGTCCTATCTATATTCCTAGCTCAGCCAAAGTTGACGAACAGAGTGTTGCTGAGCTTCTTGAGGTATATTATTTGTGGGACTGATTTGATTCCTTTGTATTTGATTTTTAGATGACAGGGCCCTGTGTCATCTCAGAAGATGTAACTTTCTGCATTATTACAGGCCTTACAACAACAGACGGAAGCTGTTGCCAAGTTGGGCAATGTGATGAAAAGAGATACAAGAGACTTGGAAATAATACTTTCAGAAGACACGGACATGGTGGAAGACAGTGTTGGGAGAAGGGCATTGAAGATGTAGAACTAAACCAAATTCTTCATTCAATGCATTGACATATCATCAGGAGATCCATCTTTGATAAGGGTTTGAGTGTCGAGAAGATGGCAGTCAGACGAACATTTGACCTTCACTTCTACCGTTGCAAACGACTAAAACGAACATTTGTTCTGTTTGGAAGTGCCATAGTGGTATTGGTGGTTTGTATTTTGGATTCTGGGCAGGACTACCTGATGATGGCACAAACCAGTCGCCAATATGACCAAATGTTAAGATGTTGGCATCAGCGTAAACCACACAAGCCATCTTAATTCGTTAATTCGTCAGAGATCGATTGCCTGCATGTAACACTTGTAAAATGACATTTTAGATGCTTTAGATGAGCGTCTTTGCAGACTAGATCCAATATATTGTGGCAGATTGTTTTAGGTTTAAACTGTGCTTATTTTGGTGATGGGCCCGTGAGGGTGCATGCAACTAGACAAGGTTCCAAAATGCGACAAGAACTAGTCGAAATTCATGGTTTTGAACTGATTTGAGCTGACTCGAATCGATAGATTGATTTCGAATTCAGTAGAATAAAAAGGTAAACTTGAATTGATTAGTACAGAAAAAGTCCGAAGATTCCTACAAGATCATAATAACGTCAAATTTTGATTAAAAAATGTAAAACTTACGTAACAAATTTTCAAAAAATTGAATGAAAAAAGAAAAAAACAATTCTGTTGCATTTCATTATTTTGTGTCATGTTTCCAACCGTTTAGGAGTACATGTTACATTATTGGCAATTGTATTGTCAAAATTATTCCTCATTTTCCTTTTTTTTCACATTTCACTAAAATTTCCCTTTATATCTCAATTTTTTTAATCACATTTCATTCTCTATTTTTTTATTTTCTGTAAAACCAATCCGTTTTTAATTAAAATCCATTACTTTCCATTACGCCATTGAACCACATACATTATTTATGTAGAGCCCCGGATGAAAAATCAATCTTAAGGTGAGTATGTGTGTTTATAGAGGTGAGTGTGCATGCGTTATATTTATGTGCATACATTTGTACTGTATTTCTCAAAAAATAAAAATGTTAAATATATAGAAACACATCCTATGCATACAAGATTAGATTGTATTTGTAGTACATAACAACTAACAAATGTTATAAAAAGTTTAGAAGATATGTACATGTATTACACATGTGTAAAAGTTGCAACTTCAAATTAATTATATTTTAGCCTAAAAAGAAAAAAATCTAGCAGTTTTAAGAGTATAAATATATTAAAATTTTCTCTTTTTACTACGTCAGTCCTAAAATATTGTAATCTAGTACGGATTCTATGAACCTAGACATGTCCTCTGTCTAGATTCGTAAAACTGGGATGTGTCACATCCTGTATTAGGTTATTATATTTTAATACTTTTTTCGTATGATGAATCGAAAGATGAGACCTTGTAATTCTATATGAAATACTATATCAAGTACATGAGTAAATTTTTCAGAATTTTCAACGGATATTTGTTAGTTGCTATGCATGTTGAGTGTATCCGAAGCTTTGGTACACATAATATGTTCCCTCATACAGATGGTCATTAGGTTGTGTTCGGATATGTTGGTAGGGAACTTCTTTCTCTTGCACGAAAAACAAGGTAGCTCTTTAGCGCATAATTATCCATCCGTCCATGAATATAAGGGATTATGCCCCTTTAATTTGTTCATAAATATAAGGGATTTGCGATCCCGAGATGAGCAAAGTACAACGGTGATTAGACTTAGACATTACTCCCTCCGTCCCAAATTATAGGAAGCCCTATTTTAAAGAAAAAATCAAACTCGGTAACTTTTGATTAATAATCATATTAACCATATTCATGCTAAGTATTATGCATGTTATATTACTAGATTCATATTTCAAAGTATTTTCATATGATGCTAATTTCATATTCTTTAAGAATATAACATGAAATAAATTAATAGTCAAAGTATGTCATTAAAGATCGTGTAAAAAAATATAAACCTCAAAATTTAGGACGAAGAGAGTACCTCAAATAAAAAAAAGGAGCATATGAACTAGTAGTACTACTCTCCGCTTTTCCCTATCTAAAATTATGTCTTTCATATGTATTTCTAGGCTATTCCTTAATTTTTACTAAAAAGGTATAATCTTTTATATTTTCAGATGAAAGAAGTATTAGCTTTAAAAAAACTTAAAAAATAGATTAATATGGTTTTT
The DNA here is from genome assembly GCA_008326285.1 of Oryza officinalis. Lineage (NCBI taxonomy): Eukaryota > Viridiplantae > Streptophyta > Magnoliopsida > Poales > Poaceae > Oryza > Oryza officinalis. The sequence goes on from BDMV01000007.1 coordinate 26,721,633, forward strand.
AAAGTAATTTTTCTATAAATTCTTTTAATGAAAAATATACCGTTTAGAAGAGGTTGGAAAAGTGTACTATAAAACATAGCCTTAGTTTTCACTACTACATTCAACTAACTGTTTTTTTACTTAAATTGGTTAGTGAACCCTTTGTTGATTTTTCAACAAAATTCAGTCAATTCTTGACACAAATTGATCAGTTTTCTTTCTTGGTTCCCTAAGAATAGGAGGTATTATACTATTTTAAACTGGCCATTGGAATTCAAATTTTGAACTTCAAAATTTTAACGGATTTTGTCAAAAACCAAGGTTTGTCTATGTTAAGTTAGTTGAGCAACCCTGCAGTTGTAATTTCTAAACATTGCATGTACCCATTGATAATAGACTGCACCAGGTTAGTTGAGAAACTAATCGTTGCTAGAACACCATGGAAAGCTTAGTTAGTTACAACCCAATGTACGCGATGGTGCCATGGTATGTCCGATACACCGCCAGTGCAAAAATCTAGTTCAACGCATAAGGAGGGCAAGGCTGGTTCTCCCAAGCCACATCTAGGCCAGCAAGGCGCACAATTGGTTTAATAGAAAATAAGGGTATTGTTTGGATTGCAACCCAAGCATGCCAAAAAAAATTGCCACCCATCTGGTTTTGAACCCAAAATTTGGCACTTCCAAATTATTTGGCACACCTTTGATGACAATATTCAGTCAAATGGAAACACAACTTCAGCAAAATTTTGGCTATGGCCAAAGCTTGCCACTACCAGTAAAATTCGTAAGGCTGACAAAGACATTGAACCAAACAAGCGCTAAGCTTAGCGTCTATTGATCTTTCTTTTTTCAAATAATGAAGACAACAAAACGAATAATTAGGATATATTTGATAGAGCTTGAACTCCTAAATCTAACTCTAAGAGAGGAGACTGGAGTATAACTATGAACTAGCCTAAACCCCAGTTCACTATATATATCTAGTTCTAGTTCATTTTTTTAATCACTCCAGCCCACTCCGCTCTAAGAGAGATGGAGAAGGAGCCCAAGCCTAGCCAAACAGGCCCAATGTGACCCAAATACTTCACTGTTAATATTCATTCAAAATACAAAACAAAGAGCTTGTTGATCCAAGTTTTTTGTCCCTTGCAACTTAAATTACTTCATTTCATTGAATTATTGGCTGTGTACATCCTGTTAGGTGTAGAGGCCAGAATTAATGCATCTTTTTTAAAAGAATCATTGAATCATATGAATATGTGATACAGATGGCATGCCGCATCTAAATAGGTGAAAGGAGAATCTTTTCTTGCAAAATACAAAGCGCCATCTAATCAAAGAAATATAGACCGTCCGATATTTTTAGCAGACATTGTAGGACGTCGGATCCCCCCTGATTGGTGAAATTTCCTCTCAGCCCTTCAAAAAACTTCTTTTACAACTAGATCCTTCCACACCCTGCCATTGGGAAAAAGAAAAGAAAAAAAGTGTCTTGCACATCTCCTCGAGGGCACTCCACCTAACTGCGCCTTGCGCTTTTCCCGAAGTCGAGAAACTACGCCGCCTCAATCTCCTCCTCGTCGCTGCCATGAGGTCGCCGCCTCCTCCCCCGTTGCATCTCCCCGCATCCACTTCCGCCTCCTGCCTCTACTCCACCTCTGCCACCTCCTCTCCCCTAGGCAACAATCCTCATCTTTTGCCCCTTACTAGTACAAAACTTCTTATCTGTAACGGCCTTTCCTATGTCGGGGGCGTACGGACCGTCACAGCGTCGTCATCTCTAACAGGCCGAAATAAACACCGACACAGATATACTCATACAGACATCATCCATATGCATGTATTTCGAGCCCGTCACCGATGAGACCTATCGGTGATGGGCTTATTTTTAGGCCCAACAAAGATATGCTTTGTAATCTTTGTCGGGCCCTAAAACTACGCCCGTCATCGGTGACGGTCACAAATTTAAGCCCAATAAAGATAATACTTAGGCCCGTCACCGATAGTTGTCATCGGTGACGGACGAAAACTTAGACCCGATAAAGATAACTGTAAAACCCGTCACCGATGTCCATTCGTTGGCCGTTACCGATATTTGTTGCACACTATAAATACTCTAACTGCCTAGGAAATGATTATCCTACTATTCACTATTTTGGTAGGGGGTTGAGGGGGCGATTTTTGTCAATCTTTTCCAAGAAAAACAGAAAATTCATAAAAATAATTAAAAAATATTAATCAATTCCTATAAATTTAGTAATACTTCTCTTACAAAATGTTTATCTAATATTTGTTTACTTTTGTAGCGATGGACCGAAGTTGGATGTATGAAACTGTGCGACATGGCAAAGAGTATAGAAGTGGTGTTTCAAATTTTATAAACACCGCGGAGGAGGACAGGAAAAGAAAAAACAGTGATTACATGTGTTGTCCATGTACAGATTGCAGAAATGAGATGATGCTTGATAGCAGAGTGGACGTACACGCTCATTTGATACGTCGAGGATTCATGGATGGCTACACATGTTGGGTGAAGAATGGAGAGCAAGAATCAGTTGACGATGTTGCAGTAGCAGACAGAAGTGGTGCACAAAATCAAGAAGATGAAGATGAGCATGACATGTTTGTACCTTCTCCATTGGGCGGTGAAATGGTTGATATGGATCATGATCTGCTTCAAGACATGTTGCGTGACGTTGAGGACCCAGCTTACAACGAGAGAGATTCCATGAAGTTCACCAGGTTGGTCAGTGACTCGGAGACACCTCTATACGCCGGATGCAAGACAAAACACACCAAATTATCAACTACCTTGGACCTAATGAAACTGAAGACAAGTAGTGGATGGACAGACAAAAGTTTCACAGATCTTTTGAGAATAATGAAAGCCATGTTTCTGAGGAGAACACATTACCCGAGACGACATATGAAGCAAAGCGGGTTTTGTGTCCCCTGGAGTTAGAGGTCCGTAGAATTCACGCTTGTCCAAACGACTGCATATTGTAACACAAGCAATATGCGGACTTAGATGCTTGTCCTGTCTGCAAGGCTTTGCGATACAAGTGAAAGAAAAGTGCTGACGAAGAAAAGAAATCAAAGCGGGGTGGTTCAGCGAAGGTTGTGTGGTATCTACCTATCATTAATCGTTTCAAAAGAATCTTTGCCAACCCCAAGGAAGCGGAGTTAGTACGTTGGCATGCCACAGAGAGAAGGAACGATGGTATGCTAAGACACCCTGCAGATTCGATTCAATGGAGGAATATTGATCGAAAACACCCAGAATTTGCAGCCAACCCTAGAAACATGAGGATATGTTTGTGTACGGATGGCATGCATCCTTTCGAAGACATGAGTAGTTTTCGTAGCACTTGGCCAGTTCTCATTGCAAACTATAATCTACCGCCATGGTTGTGCTTCAAAAGGAAATACATTATGCTGTGCTTGATCCAAGGATTGAAACAACCCGTCAATGATATTGATGTGTTCTTGGATCCTGTTATCGATGATCTTGAGATTCTCTGGAAAAAAGGTGTGGAAACTTAGGATGCCTATGGTTAGGAGAACTTCAAGATACAAGTTCTATTGTTCTGCACCATTAATGACTACCCCGCACTTGGTAATCTTTCTGGACAAACTGTGAAAGGAAAGAAGGCTTGCTCCGACTGTATGGAAGATACACGTAGTAGGTGGCTGAAGAAATCACGAAAGATGATTTACATGGGTCATAGGAGATGGCTCCCGCTACATCACGCATTTAGAAGAAAGAAAAAAATTTTCAACAGTAAGAGAGAACTTCAACCTACTCCCAATGATTTGTCCGGAGGTGTAGTCCACGACATGGTGAAGGACATAACTAATGAGTTTAGGAAAAAAAGGAAACGTAGTAAGACAAAGGTCAAGGGTATGTGGAAGAAAAAATCCATATTTTGACGGCTACCTTACTAAAAGGATATTGAGGTCCGTCATTGCATTGATCTCATGCACGTTACAAAGAATGTGTGTGAGAGTTTGGTCGGCCTACTGCTGAATATTCCTGGAAAGACAAAGGACGGGTTGAATGTGTGCTTTGATCTACAGGAGATGAATATTCGAAGCGAACTCATGCCTGTAACTGATGCAGAGACAGGAAGAGTGTACCTCCCTCCAGCTTGCCACACCTTGTCGAAGGATGAGAAGATCGTAATGTTATCCTGCTTGAAAGATATTAAAGTTCCATCGGGCTATTCAGCAAGGACAAGTAAATATGTTTCATTGGAAAATCTAAAATTGGTTGGAATGAAGTCTCACAATTGCCACGTGCTAATCACACAGCTCTTACCAATTGTAATAAGAGGTATTCTTCCACCCAAAGTCCGCCACACGATCATGCGTCTGTGTGTCTTCTTCAATGCAATCGGTTAAAAGGTTATAGATCCCGAAGATCTAGATGGGTTGCAGGCCGATATTATCAATACCCTCTATCACTTGGAGGTGTATTTTTCACTATCTTTCTTTGATATCATGATTCATCTCCCTGTTCATTTTGTAAAACAAAAAAAGTTATGTGGCCCAGCTTTTCTAAGAGAAATGTACCCATTCGAGAGGTACATGGGAGTTCTGAAGTCGTACATTCGAAACAGAGCAAAACCGGAGGGGAGCATCATTGAAGGTTACACGACCAAGGAGGTTATTGAGTTTTGCGTCGATTACATGTCCGAGACCGATCCTATCGAAGTTCCAGCATCTTGTCACGAAGGAAGGTTGTCAGGTGTTGGCACACTAGGCAGGAAAAGAATTGTGCCCGATCAAGCCTCCTATGCGCTGGCCCATTTCGCTGTGCTCCAACATATGGCAGAAGTTGCCCCATACTTTGAGGAGCATTTAGCAAAAATTCGATAAGAGAACTTGGAGCGATTGGATATGTGGATAAACAGAGAACATAACTCTCGTTTCAACGAATGGTTTAAGAAGCGTATTACAAGGTCAACCGATGGCCCAAATGAAACAGTACGGTCGTTGGCGGCGAGACCGTGTTGGGATGTTGACACATGGCAAGGATACGATATTAATGGATACACATTTTACACCGTCAAACAAGATGACAAAAGCACAGTGCAAAACAGTGAAGTCCGTATAGATGCATTTCAGGATCAATCTGGGTCGAACACATACTACGGCCGCATAGAGCAGATCTGGGAGCTGAACTACGTGAAGTTCAAAGTCCCTTTGTTTCATTGCCGTTGGGTGAATATACGCACTGGTGTCAAAGTCGACAAGGAAGGTTTCACTTTAGTAGATCTAGCCAAGGTTGCATACGCCGATGAACTATTCGTACTTGCAAAGCAGGTTGAGCAAATTTCTACATAAAAGACCCTACAAACAAGAAGCTGCACGTCGTTAGGGATGGCAAGCGAAGAATTGTTGGGGTTGACAACATCGTTGATGAAAAAGAATACAACAAGAATCTTCATGTAAGACCTCACATCGACCTTGACGATGATCCCGAAGAGGATGTGGCATATGCTCGTTCAGATCATACGGAAGACATATCCGTAACTGAAGACTTTGTATTAATTTGATTTGCAATTTCTTGTAATAAATGAAGTATTTTGCTGTTTAGTATCATTTGATAAGAAAAAGTCAACAATAGTTTGCTATTTGGTGCAAAAAAAGAAGTATTTTGGTGTAATATTTTCACAATCGGGCTTGCTATGTAATACCCTATAAGATTGTGTTGCTTTCAAAATTTTGTTTAAATTTCAGCTTGAAAAGGCATAAAGCATATGCCGCACTTCCACTTAATAAGGAATAAGAAAAAATAAAAAGTCCAAACCAAACCTTCTAAGAAATAAGGAAAGTCAACAATGGTCAACTATGAAAGAAAAAACACAAATAAAAGTAATTACTAAAAAATGGAAAAATGCTATCTCAATTGGGCTTTAACTTAAGCTCGTCACGGATGAGCTCATCTCAATTGGGCTTTAACTTAAGCCCGTCACGGATGTCTCATTTCAATCGGGCTTTAACTTAAGCCAGTCACGGATGATCTCTCAATCGGGCTTTAACTTAAGCCCGTCATGGATGACTGTCATCCGTGACAGCATTTGAGTTGAACCCTGTTACGGATGTGGTTTGACCACATGAAGACTAGGGGTCTTTCACTCTCAGATCTACACACTCCTCTCAAAATTTCACCGCCGCTGCCAGCGAAAACCCTAGCACCGCCTACTCACCTCCTTCGTGTTTTGTCGTCGATCGTCTTCTGGCTGGGCCACTGCGCCATCGTCTTCGGGACTCATCACCGGGAACCGCCGCCGCGTCCTCCACCGCCTCCAACGCGCCACCACCTCCACCGAGCTGCCTCCACCACGCCCGGGGCCACCGCTTCCACCGCCGACTACCACCGACCCCTTCCTCCTCCGTTGCCGACGACCACCGCCTCCACCGCGCTCGGCGACGACCGCCTCCAGCGTGCCCAGGATCCGTGCATCGGCCTCCACCGCCACCACCGAGCCACCGCCGGTTTGCATATATTGTTTCTTTTTTTTTATTGGAATGCATGAAAAATATTTTGTGATTTATTAGTATTTTAGGATAATATTTGTGATTTACGGTAGTATTTGTGATTTAGGATAGTATTTGTGATTTAGGAGAATATTTGTTATTTAGGATAGTATTTGCGAATTTAGGAGAATATTTGTGATTTAGGACTATATTGGTGATATAGGGGAATATTTGTAATTTAGGAATATATATTTGATATAGGAGAATATTTGTAATTTAGGAATATATTTGTGACTTAGTGAATTTTAGGCATTTTAGGGTATTTTAATTAATTTTGTAATTTTGAATAATACTTTGAGTGAAATATTAATGTTTGTTTTTACTTTTTGTCATACACAAGTTATTTAGAAAATGCCTCAGCAAGGCAAACACACGTCGACGACAACTAGTGGGACCACATCGACCCAAAACCCTAGGACCCAAAATAAGATTCTTAAGGAACGAATGATCATAATAAAGGTCAACGCCCTAGGATTCCTGGTGGCTCCCGCCAAAGTTATTAAGAAGTTCGCATTGGTATGCGGGGTGGTAGGGAGGCGGTACTTCACCATTTTGGTTGATGACGTCAAGCTTGTCCCAGTTGCAGAAAAGGAGGAAGCTTGGGTGCAGTTCAAGCAAAGCTTCGAATATCCTGAAGAGGACGAGCAAAGGCTTAAGCATCGTGCTTTCCAAAAGATGGGAATCGCTTGGAAAAATTTCAAGACAAATCTGGTCGGCGAGTACGTCCTCAACCCGAACCAGCCAACACCATATGCGACATACCCGTGGATCACCGAAACCGTGTGGGGTGAGTTTCATGCTGCCAAATCAACCCCCGAGTCCCAGGCAAAATACGAGGCCGCTAGGGCACTGCAGGCTAGAAATGTGCATCCGCACCGGCTTGGCACCGGAGGATATAGCGAGAAGCAAGATGAATGGCAGAGGGAGGATGCGCTGCTGCACAATCTAACACCCCGCCGCCATTTGCTGATATCCCAGACGAACAGGCAAGGAATTGGGCAAGGGCAAGGGCTATTAAGAACAGCGATGGGACAGTTACATTCCCTAATTCCGAACATCAACGAGTGTACGAGCATATGGTAAGTACAACATATCGAATATATTTAATTTGTTTCTATCGTAGCCTTGATTTAACCCGAACTTAACTGTACCATAGATCGCATATGCTGCCAACAGGGCGTCCTCGCAAGAGGTATGCTCACAAAGACGCGAGAATGACATCGTCACGAAAGCATTGGGCATCGAAGAACACCGTAGACGGACAAGGGGCGTTGGTTCCAATATTTCATGGAAGTTTGGGTTTCCCCAATATATGTGGTAGTATAAGAAGCGGAAGCTGACAAGGCGGAGAAAGATGCACGCCTGAAGGAACAGCTTAGAGAGGAAATCAGAGCCGAGCCTAGCTCTGAATTCGATGAAAAATTGGAACGAGTGGAGGCATGCATAAGGGGTGAGCTCTAGCAACAAAACGCCGGCCCCGTTGCCACTCCAAGAGTAGAAGCGAGCCCCACGCAAAGGTATAGCAGTTGCGCATCAACTGAGCCGGCAGTAGAACAACCTCCAGTCCCTGCTGCAGTCGATCACATAACGGTAAAACCAACAAACAGTGCATATGTTGTCTTAACAAATCCACATGTTATATCATATTCTAAGAATATGGATGAATCTATCGCAGGGACCCACACAGTGCACCCTAGTAGTTAGGGTGACACCAACATTTACAGTTCCAGCCGTCGAGGGTGTTGCATTCAAGCCTACGCTGAAAACACGAGTGCATGAGGCGCAACTGATGGCCAGGCAGACTAAAATACAAGTAGACATGGTCAAGCTCGAATGGGTCGGCTGGACTCTGCAGCATTCACCAAACGACAAAATTTTGACCCTATAGCTGCACGTGGGACCTTTATCCAATGACCCACGAACCTCATTGAGATAAAGATGACTCTTAGGTCAAATAATGCACCTAATACTCATCCGTTGCCAATACCCGCTCCAACTCTTCCTTTAGCCCCTCCTGCCATTGAAGAACAAGATGAAGATATTCAATTGCAATATGATACGGATTTTGGGGATGATCGTATGGAGGTCGACAACATGCCTAACATTCCCCCTCCTATCAAAAAGAGCAGGAAGGCGTATTCTTCTCCTCCATTTGAAAAAACGAGCAAAAAAGCTGTTAGAAGGGGGAGAGGAAAAGGAAAGCTGCAAGCCTCGCTTTTGGCTCCAAAAAAAGCTAGATCTGGGCAAGGCGCCATCAGTTCCTTCTTCGACCACCTTCGAATTAGGCATGCTTTTGGTTGGAGACCATGACTTGGCGAAGATGGGTCCTGCTTGCAAGGAGTTGCACGGGTACTACATGGAGAAGATCAACGCAAGGAGGAAGAATAGAGAAACCTCTATGATGGGCTTTCACGGTCCACAGCCGTTTCTTGGGCCAGAAGCCTATATTGTGTTAGACTTTGCAGATCTATTTGACCTCTACAGGCTGCAAGCGGTGGATACCAATCTTCTTAAGTGCTACTCGTTGTAAGTATTGTTGCGTACAAAATATGGTAATAACAATCCATATATTATGCTTATACAGGTCTTTGTCTTGCTTGTTGATTATCTTGGAAGCATATTCAAAGACGTGCAGCGGATGTCGCCTTACTCGATCCATCTATGGTCAACGTGACAAATTTGGAACACGATCGAGAAAGAATGACAGAATACATCAAGGACTGCTTGTGGGCCCGCCAGGACAAAGAGTTCATTATATGTGCCTATAATCAATAGTAAGTGTGTACACTAATTAGATGCAAATCCACGACACGTAAAGTTTTAGTTTTTAACATGCAATATATTAATGCCGCAGAAACCATTGGATTCTTCTAGTCTTAGTACTGAAGTGGAGTATGGTATACTACCTTAACTCCAAAATTGATAAGAAGATTGATCGAGGATTAAAAATGCATTAAACGACACGTAGGACCCATATGTGCAAAAAGGCGGAATGCATAAGGAAGGAAAACCCAACCTCACTCACAAAATAGACTTCCGACGACCAGTGTGGGTTTCACGTGTGCCATAACATGAGGGCCTTATCGGAAAAGGTGACATTGCTCAACCTTGAGGTTTGTGCTTCAATTATGTGAATTGTGTATACGCCTATATATGCCAAGTACTTCAAAGTATATACATATACACTAACTTGGCGCCTCACATGCAGGAAAAAGTTTTCAACATTCTGCATCACAACTTCGAAGTCATTAGAGAGGAGTTAGCACGTTTCAACTAGATGAAATGTTATCAACCAAAGGAAGCTTTAGAATACAGTCATAGCTAGCTCGTCTCTAAATGGTCGAACATTTTTCAATGCTTGTCAAAGGCATGTGATTATGTACCATTTATGTATATATTATATGTATATGTAATATAATCCGGTCTAATGTTTCTGTATATACTTGCAATGCTAATTACATATAAATTTGTTCCAATTTATAACTCGGTTTTGCAGGTTTTGATGCTCAACCCTTGAAGATGCATGTCGGTGGTTTGGTGATCACTGAATGGATGTGTGAATGAATGTGAATGACATATGTGGATGGATGTGTGATCACTGAATATATGTTTGATTTATGTATTGCTGTGAATGGCTGTGTGAATGAGGTTGCTGGGAAAGGGATTATATATATTTGCTTCTATCATTTTGCAGCGGGCATGGCTAGCAAAGGCCTGAGGCTAGCCAAAAAACAAAATTTATTTTTTTGGGTTAAATACTTATCCGTGACGGGCTTAAGTTAAAGCCAATTGAGATGAGCTCATCCGTGACGGGCTTAAGTTTAAACCCGATTGAGATGAGTTATCCGTGACAGGCGTCATACCATACCGACAAAGGTGACCTAGTCATCTTTGTGGGGTTCAAGTATGAGCCCATCACGGATGAGCTCATCGGTGACGGGCCCTAGTTTGACTCATCTGCTGGGTCAAACCTATCGGTGATGGCCTTTAGTTTTGGCCCGATAAAGATAACTGTCATCCGTGATGGCAAAATACATGATACAGATGACTTCTCACATCAGTGACCTTTGGTTCGTGACGGGATCCCTCCCCGACACAGATGAGGCTTGCTGCCCGATTAAGATGAGCTATCCGTGCTAGTGCCTCCTCCTGTCTCCATCGCTGGTGCTACCTCCTCTCCTGCCCACCGCCACCTCCTCCACATCCCCATCCCCATCCCTGCCACTGCTCTCTCCTCCCTTTTGGCGTCGACGACACGGGGCGAGAGGTGGATATGAAGGTGGAGACGTCAGTGTGAATGGGGAAGAAATCAGAAGCAATGGCGGTGGATGTGAACGGATTCATTTCTTCAAGGTCATGACCGGAGATTTTGCTCATGGCATTGTAAGTGTCCACTTTTCTTCATTTTGTCATTTGGAGTTGCTAAAACTTGTGATTTTGGTGAGTGTTATAACTTGTGATTACTGAAAGAAATATATTACGAATCTAAGCGTAAACCATGGGTTTTTGTTACTTTGTTAGAGTGAATCTAAGCCTAAGGCTGAGTTCGCTAGTTGCTCTTCGAGCGTCTCGATGGCTTGGAAATGTTGCACAGTGCAAGCAGTATCACAGTAACGCGCAGTATGTATACAGTATCACACAGTGTCAAACAGTATATACACAGTGGCAACTACAGTGACAAACAGTAGTGTCAACTACAGTGTCAATATTGATCATCGCATACAGCTGGGCGCCGTTGGGAATCTCGCGGCGACGCCTCATATCGCATGTATGCATGCATGGAATTAATGCATGTATGCAATTTCAAAGAGTTAAACCAGCGCTGCAGCATTTCTTCTCCCACCGAAAAGCATGGACGCGATGGATAGAGCAGACCACAACACCGCGTTCGCCGTGGCTGGAGTAGGAGACGGGGTCGCGGTCACCGCGGCCGGAGCGGGCGGCGACGTACGGCCGGAACGGGAGACAACTTCGTCGCGGGGGTCATGGTCGCCGCGGCCGGAGCGGGAGTCGACGTCGTCGCGGAGGTCGCGGCCAGAGCGGGAGACAACTTCGTCACGGGGGTCGCGGTCGCCACGGCCGGAGTGGGAGAGGCGACGTTGCAGTCGTCACCGTCGGAGCGGGAGGTAACATCGTCGCCGATGTCGCAGTCGCCGCGGCCGGAGCGGGAGGCGATACCGCGCTTGCCGCGGCCAAAGCTGGAGGCCACGAATGGAGCGGCACTACTGGTAGCCGAGGTCGAGGTCACCATGTCCGACAGCGAGCGCCATGACGTCGATGAGGACTTCCAAGAATCTGACGAGGTCATATATGTGCCCGATTCTTTCGCTGGTGAGACTGAGGTGCCGGATTCTCAATTCGCCACGGCCGTAACAGAACTGAATGGCTCAATGCCTGGCGACGGTATGGTCGTTGGACGTCTCACATGCCCTTCTTCGTCTCGCGTCGACGAAGATAAGCATCTTCGAGTCTGACAAGCAGGCGAAAGATGTCTCAGGACTGATGCTACCTGTTCTGATTCTTGCTTGTATGGAGAGCATGATGAGGATGTCCATGATGCTGCCGTGACCATACATTGGATTGATCATGGGTACGTGCATGGGTGTAAATCAGCCATGACTCCTAATGAAACTGTTGTCGGGAAAACTTTAATCATTCCTTAAGGAGATATCCCTCATTTTTGCATGTCGCTTAAAAAGTCATCAAAATTTTTTAAAAAATTTAGTAAGATATGTTACTCTACAAACATGCATACAAGCATGCATGTTCAAATTCAACTTATATAAGTTGAAATAAAAATAACAAATTTGTCTATAAATAGAACACGTAATTCACGGTCAAATTTGTTATTTTTGTTTCGAATTGTATAAGTCTAATTTTAACTTGCATATTTGTGAAAAGATATATCATATATTGATTTATCTTGACAATTTTTTTAAAATTTTTTGATGACTTTTTTGACGTCATGCATGAAACGAGGGGATGTCTTCTCAAGGGACAAAAATCCACTTCCCTGTTGATGATGATAATTTTGAAGATGTGAAGCTATCTATGTTCAAGATTATGTACCCTCTCCTATATGAAATATGGATAAATATTAGAACTGGAGGTTAAATTGAGAACTTGAGTCAAAATTCAGAACAAGAGCTAAATTTCAGAACTAGAGCTTAAATTGAGAACTAAAGTCAAAATTCAGAACAAGAGCTGTATTTCAGAACTAGATGTTAAATTGAGGACTAGAATCAAGATTCAGAACAAGCACTAAATTTCAGAAATATAGATAAATATCAGAACTAGAGCTTAAATTGAGAGCTAGAGTCAAAATTCAGAACAAGAGCTAAATATCAGAACTAGAGCTTAATTTCAGAACTAGAACAAAATTCAGAACAAGAGCTGAGTTTAAGAACTTAAATCAACCTTAAATCTGTAACCGCTGTAGCAATCAGGCAATAGATTGGGTACTGATTTCAATTAAATTCTGAGCAACTAACTACTAAAAAATACCAATTAGAGCTTCAGATTTCAGAGCAACTAACCACAATTCAGTACTGATGTCACTAGATTTCAATATTGATTTAAGAGCTTCAGATTTCAGAACAAGATCTTCAGGAATAAAGCAATGAATTCAGAGATTACAATATAGAAATGACTTTTAGATTAAATCAATAACTTCATATTTTCATGTTTTAGAAGGAAATTCAGAACTATAAGACCATTTACCGTTCTCATCAACGTTGAAACCAGAAGAATTAGCATGTCCTCCATCTCCTTGTTCATCTACATGAACTGCATCTGCGTGTTCATATCCATCGGCACCTTCCCATTGTTCATCTCCAGCTAGGACAGCAAAAGGAAGAAAAAAAATCAGCTAGTGGAATGAAAAACTCTGCAACCCCCCCCCCCCCCCCCACCCCCAACACACACACACACACACACACACACAAAGAGACAAGCTCCATCAGCAGCAGGTTCTCACCTTCATCTAGATCATCCCACACCATGTGGTATTCAAGTTCATTTGCAGGCCCATCCCACTCGTCAATGTCATCCCAGTTGATCGCTTCGTTCAGATCAAAGTCATGTACTGCCATGGTTCTGATAATTAAGCATAGGAAGAGATGATAAAAAAGACGGTCTGAGAATAGACTAGTTTTTATAGTGCCCCGGAGGCGGGCTAATTCCAATCGAATTCAGAACTTTGGCATGGGCGCGGGCAAGCTTTGAGATACGCATGCAAATTCATCTCGATCCACAGATCATACGGAGTTTGGCGAGATTGGCCAGAACCACTCCTCGCTGGATCAAGGGGTTGCATGCCGCACGAGTCTATGCTCCGTCATGCATTATTCAAGATGATAGCGGGAGTGTCTTTCCAAGGACGAGATTGTTGGTTTTAGAGAAACGTTCAAGGCATTAAACACGCAATTGAGATGCAATCACTTTTAGTGAGCTTAATTATCAAATTCTACAGTTTAAAAATGATTAAATTTAATATTGTATATATATAAGGATAAAGTTATCACGGTGCGCATTTTACAATTCAAGAGTAAAAAAAAGATAAACTGTGACCATAGATAAGATGTTGATGATATTGTCAGCTACCGTAAGATTTACTTTAAGATATTGTCAGGTGCTATCGCTTGCTACTTGCATGACAATTTAAAACCACATAGAACTTGGTCGTCTTTAATTTTTTCCACTCTTTTCTTTTCATAGAGATAATTATGCAAGAGTATTACTAATTCTTTACTCTCTTACTACCGATAGTACGCAGTTTTGTTAAAAATTGAAGTACACCTGTACGTTCATGGTTGGATTTTATTTCAGAAGACTTCAAAGTATTGGCATATCAGAGGGTGGTTAGAGGACGCAGGAGCGGCCACAGCACCGGCCTGCAAGCCAATAGATTAGGAGCTATTTCATTCACATAATTACGGTTAATCTCGTGTTGTAAGTTGTCACTCCTGTGTTGACAGAAGTATACGTTCTATATATCTACTAGAATGAAATAACACAAATATTTTGCGTATTCCAAAACAAGAGAATAATTGGTCAAGACTAGAAAGTGCAGCGCCCCTGCCTTGGTAATATTGACACTTCATGAGACTGGAATGCGCTGCGATAGTAAATGTTACTGTTTTGGTAATGATCTGGAAGAAATTTACAATTTGATGCCGGACGAGTTGCAAAATCTAAATGAACAGAGGCCACATCTACAAGCTTAAAGCATATATTGTTACAAAGATATTACAAACACGCCAAATGGGTAGAAAAGAATCACACAAGTCAATATAAAATGGCTGTTTTAACTTTTGTTTTCCTAAGTAAACATATTTACAATCGTTCCACATCGCAGTACTAAAGTTTATAAATAATAAGTTGAGAAAAATGTTGTGAAGGCTGTAATGTCTGCCCAACCTGGGAACAGACTCTTCAGTTTCCTTGTACGATCAAGGAGATACTGGTCAAGTACAGCTACATCGATTCTCAAAGGTTCAGAAGAGTTGGCCTGTAAAGATACACATATTAGTGAGTGTAATGTCCCAAATTTCAAGAAAAAAATATAAGTAACAACGGGAAACACGAAAGATTTTGACAAAAGCATGACACAACCAATAATATCATTAATCATAGAATTCAGACAGCACAGCACAGACTACCCCTATTATATGAAAAAAAATATTACAGAAGCATGCAGTGAAAATATTGCAACAAGTACATTGTTGACTTCTGCAATGGAGTCACATCACCGCATGATATTTCCCATGAAAACTAATTTATCTTTAGTACTATGACGAGGGAGTTTGTTGTACCATCTAAACCCACATCCACATCGCTTAAAACAAGTTAAGAAAACCCCAAGTAACATTCTACCATAACCCATGCCACAACTGAATATGAGAACTCTCACTATCCCCTCTATATAGAGGAATGAATTTCTATGGAGTATAGCAATGAATATGTTACAGTCTGGTGCATAGAATGGCTCATCAATTGGTAATACGGCGAAACAGAGAGACTGATTCAGAAGGTCAACCAAAATAATGAATGAATTCCTCAGTTTTCCAGTAAGAACTTGATTGGGACTATTGTAACTTGCAAGTAATTTCTGATTGAACTTTATTAGGACTAGTTGTATAGTAATTTATGACTTACTGAAATCAACAGCATTATCAATCATTCTTTACCCCTAAGTATGGGAGTGTAAGGTGGCTGGCAAGTTAAACAAATTGCAATTGAATCACCATGGTGATGGGCTGATGCATATCTAGGTAGCTACGGGTTCAGTACTCATATAGAACAAATGGGATTAAATACCAAACCAACAAGAGAACGTATCCTATGAGCACAAGCCTTCTCGTGTGCACATCATGCACACCAACTAGCAAATTTCACCCAAAAAATCAGAAAAAATTATACATGTACTCTTAGTAGTATTACATCTATGTGTGAAGTCTCATCTTGAAATTTATTATATATTGGGAGCAACAAAAAAGACAAAATTCTGACATATTTATGCTATCAAAACTGTCAGAATTTTTATTTTTTTATCACGGCTAAAATATAATAAATTTGAGGTTAAGACTTTGTACATAAGTGTAATACTAATGAAAGTACTTGTATAATTTTTTCTAGATTTTTTGATGAAATTTGTTAGTTGGTGTGCACGGTGTGTACACGAGAAGTCTTGTGTGCATAGGATATGTTCCCAACCAACAAATACCATTAGTTCTTCCCGGAGTTTTGATGATGGGACAGAGATCATTACCTCCAACCAGAAAGACCAATTCTCGTGGCTTTCTCCACTAAGTCTGCATATATATGATGGTGGCCCACCACTAAAACTTTGAGGATCTGATAAGGACAAGCAAAATAAAGTGTTGACAGTTATAACTGAAACAACCAAAAACAAATGGCAGGAAATAATTCGTTTAAGTACCAGGAAGTGTCATATCAGAAAAGGACCAATTTGATAGTGGTCCAGTAATATTAAGCACAGACGTCCAAATCTCCGATAATGAACTGAGACACATACATCAAAAGCAAAATGCAACACACATGAAAAACAGCTTAGAAGCTTTCTTAAATTGCAAAATTTGTCCTATAGTAACAAAATTCTTACCCAAGTGAGAGCTCAAGATGCACCCTCCGGTGCCCATTATTACTCGAGGTCTTCTGAATAACCATCTGGGGGAAATGCTGGTAATGTTTTCTAATCTCTTCATTTTCTGAAGGAAACTTTAAGCTCCCAGAGAACAAGAAATTGACAGGATATAGTGCCTAAAAATAAAGAAAGTAAGTCAAATTAATACTGAGAACTAAGAAGCTAAAAACTCTGATTTATGCACAACGGAATAAATGAGTGGTCGTGTTCATTGGCCATGCAAACTATAGCTACTTATATGTACTCCCTTCAACCCAAAATATAGCTACTTCTAGCATTCAGATTTGACCAAAATATAGCTACTTCTAGAATACCAAGGGATGTTTGTAGTGTGAAATGTCCAAAATACCCCTCATCTACACCATTCCCACCCACCAACCAGGACAATTAGTGAATGGGCAATCTAGTCTTTTCAACTCTGTCCTTGTTCTCCGTGAAAAACTCCCGAAGGAACTATATTTTGGAACCGGGGGAGTATTAAGTAGTGACCTCTAATTTTGATTGAGGTATGATCCACCCAGTATAAAGAAAGCAGAAAAATCTTCCTAAACCTATCTTAGGAAGGGTGTGACATTGATCATACTAATCAGACATTCAGACCTGGCGCAGTCGACCTTCCTTATCCTGCTTCCTACTCTCCTCCCAATCTATCTAGTGGAGTACGTGCACCTTTCCTTTCTCTCACTCTGCCTCTCTCATCTCCATGTTGCCGTGGCCTTCTCACACTCACTCCAAAAATGTTCCCTCATGCTGTCATGCCCACATCCTCATGAAATGTAACAAAAGGACTGGCATGCAGCAGTCAGACTAGGCTTTTCCGAGTGAGGAGGGATACTCATGCTTGGTGTCAATACATCCATAAGAACACTTTTCCTCTGACCATTCCACCCCCAGTCAAAAATTGATATAGATGGCCAAAAAAAAATTTTCATCTCAAAAAATGTCATCACAGGGATAAGCTTGTTTCAATGTTTGCAATGATAACTGTGCCAA
The DNA here is from genome assembly GCA_008326285.1 of Oryza officinalis. NCBI lineage: Eukaryota > Viridiplantae > Streptophyta > Magnoliopsida > Poales > Poaceae > Oryza > Oryza officinalis. The sequence goes on from BDMV01000007.1 coordinate 26,739,315, forward strand.
AAAAAAACAATAGGCACAATATGCTTTAAGCAAAACAAAAAGAAAGGAATTTTTTGAAGTACATAACTACATACTTTGGTGCATGATCTAGAACCTTCCCAAAAGTAAATAACCTAAGAATTATTGTTTGCTGCAGATTTTTTTTTTTTTGCAAGCATCAACACAATACAAGGAAGGACATCAAGGAAACATCATGTTGAGGAATGAGGACAAGCAAGACTTAGCCAGGACATTAATTATCTAAGTTGGTTTGCACTTACCAACCATGAACTTCTGTCAGAGTGATATTTTTCTTCAAAAGATAATTGTGAGTTATCCTTCAGCCATTTTGCTGCCTCAGGCGCATTATTGAAAAGAAACTCCAATGAATTAGCATCAACCACAGAGAAACCATAGTGTGACTCCACAATACTATTAGCACCTGAAATCCATAAAATGAACATTTTTCAAGAGAAATGCTATGACAAATCCAAAAATTAACAATGTGGTGGATAGACCTAAGCAGAGATAATTCTTTGCTCACAACATAGCCATTTATGTTAAGCATGGAAATATTGATGAAAAAAAACTAAGAGCATTCTACAGCCAAATAAGTTGCAAGAATACTGAGTCCAGAAGATAACACAATTTTATATGTAAACCAAAAACTGAAAACGGATGAAATTACTCCCTCCATTATTCTTTTATGTTGTTTTAACTTCTAAAACAAAGATCAAGGGGCTAATAATCTTGTTTTAACATAAGTTCTTTGTAAATTCTAATCTTGTAATCTCTCTTGTAAATAACTAAATATTGCTCTCTTTATATATGTATATTAATATGGCACAGTAGGAGTCGCTCCTGCTGTTTTTGGTTAAAAAAAAATAATCTTGTTTTAACATGTCTACCCTCTTGGATGCTATTTGCTCCAATTAATAGCCCCTGGCCATTCCACTCATTCAATTGAAGATTGAATTTCTAAGACTTTCAATATGGGCTATTTGGGAAATACTACCTAAAATTCCTAAACGACATCTATTTGAGTGCAATAGGAGGTTTCAACAGAACCTAAAAAAGAATGAAGGAAAAAAATATCAATGATGGAAATGAACTGTTTTAAATAAAGTGCTAATCCAAAAATTCTGGTTTTCAAAGACTAATAGAATGGAAAAGAAATGAAAGTTGGTTCCAGGGCTTGATCACAAGGGGAATTTATTTAGAGTTGAAGGTGGGAGTACATTCGGAAAGTTAGTCCAATGATCAAACAAATATTAAGTAAATGCATCTTCATAAGCAATATGCCTTTGAAAATGAAATGTCTCTTCCATTTCTAACGGTTCAATTTGAATTATCCCAACAGGGACAGATTTCCCACTCCAGCAGCCCAAAAGCAACAAACCTGTAACAAAGGTGTGTTGAAGAACAACTCTTTTAGGTGCTCCAGTGCTGTAAGGAAACAGTTGTGATGAGATCGCCAAACCAACCACTGTAACTTGTAACAAGCCATGGAGGATGGAGGTTTTGGCCAACCATCGACTAGCAATAGGTGTTACTGGACCAAAACACCATCCCACAACCAATCCAACCACTGACCCAACAATGACATCAGCTACAAAATATCCTGCAAGAAGAATAGTATAATCATGCCGTTGTTAGTTAATAATAATTGATTCCAGTTGTCCATGACATCCATCTATGTAGAGCATGGCAAATGGGCAACACTTTATTCAAGTTTTTAACGTCAGCTAAAGTTCCAATAGTATTATAGTAAATCAGTGGGCAGCCCATCTAACCTATTCATGCAAATATCATATTGAACTGGTAGGTCAAGAAATATCATATTGCCTAGCCTAGCCACACTTTCTGAATGTCATACACTTTCTGAATGTCATAAGTAGGTCAAGAAGTTCCAAACTGAAATCACAAACAAGGAAGGATACAAACCGTATGGTTTTGGGAGAGATCCCATCATTCCCATCTTCTCAATCAAGAACTGGATAAGGAACCCACCATAGTAAAGACAATAAAGGAGACATGGGATCATAGGTACCACATAACCAACCAACAACCTGTACATCATTAGTTCAAGAATTAATATTAATAAGTTGAGAAATAAATTACAGTGTAAGTTGCAGATATACATAACATCTTGCTTATGCTTCTGTGCTTGATTCATGTAAAAAGATTAACCAGAGGTGAACAGATGGGTTTATATGCTGTTTTATGACACTAATCTGACCGCACTACACAACATGGGCTACATTTGTGCCCCCCTAATGGGCTGAGGTATTATATTTGGTCAACAATTATCAATAATTACAAAGCGGGTCATGTGCTAATCAATTTTTTTTTAGAAAAAAAGCTATTTCAATTCTATTGACAAGTTCTTCAGAACCAATTAAGCAACTCTGCCCACCATTAATCTCCATGTTCCTAAAAAGCTTCAGGACGGAGAAAAAGTCTTTGGACATCATTGACTTCGGAACCACCTACAGTCCTATTATAGGAAAACCTACCGTAGCAAAGCCCATGACTCTTTCATAAAGCAAATCATGATAAGTGGCTAAATCCTTTTTACGGCATTTCGTTTCAAGAAAACCGCATGCCAGCTAGGCTAGTGCTATTCTTATTTTCAAGTATTCAGTTAGGATGCAATGATGCACTAACACAAATTCAGATAAGATACTACTACCTCCATCCCAAAAAGAGTTCACTTTTCTACACGAATCAGGACACTCACTTGTCGAGATTCTGTAGAAAAGTAAACTCTTCTTGGGACAGATGTAGTACGTATGACTGATTCTGCCATGTCGTGATGAAGTAAGGATACAGAAACCTTTAGGACTATTTACATATCTATTGTGATAAACATAACAAGTCAATAAGAGTCGATCAGTGTAAGATAGCATGGTTACTTCGGTGATTGCTTGTTCCAATGTTTCTGACTAATGCTACAAATAAAACGCCCAAGAAGCATTGACATGGAAATGAAGAATGTTAGAAAACCTCCACTCAGGCCAGCTAGCATGTAAACCTGCACAAAACCAAAATAGACTAAGCACAAAGCAAGCATACCCAAGAAGCTAATTAATATAAAATAATATGTAGAAAAAAAAGCATAAGCTTGAAATATATGTAAGACAAAAGCAACTAAATTTGAATGTGTAAAAATGTGGCCTTTTCACTTATATTCATGGGTGAACTGATGTGGCTATATACATAAAGAATATGATGATTTTTTATATTACTTCAGACAAGGTTTCATTGTGGTACATAGACGTGAGACTGATTTACCATACATGGCACACATTTCTACAGCTATGAAAATTCATAAAGAGTGTAGGGTATGCCTATTCAACATCTGACCAGAAAAAGGTGCTAACTGGAAGGTAGGGGAAAAAATAAACAACTTATTGATCCAAGATGTATCCAACTCTGGCCTCCATGTTTGGGAAGCATTGCAGGGGGTAATCTTGTATGAGAAGCCAGATCATCACCAATGGAAGCTTACTGGTTCAGGTGTTTACACTTCTAAATCTGCTTATGAGGCTCTATTTGTTGGGACCATCCGGTTTGCCCCATGGAGAAGGATCTGGAAGAGTTGGGCTCCTCTAAAATGCAAGTTTTTTTTTGTGGCTTGTAATAAATGCAAGTTTTTTTTTGTGGCTTGCGGTTTACAATAGATGTTGGACAGCCAACCTCCTTGCCAAGCAAGGCTTGCCTCATCCGGCGGCTTGCCCCCTTTGTGACCAAGAGGATGAATCCATACAACATATTTTGGTCAATTGTGTGTTCAGTAGGCAAGTTTGGACTTCGATTTTGCAAAGGCTTGGTTTCTATTCCACGCTTCCTGATCATAACTCTTGAGTTTTCTCTAGTTGATGGTCAAGAGCAGTGAAAGGGTTGAGAAAAAATGAGAAAAAGGGGCTCAACTCGATGATTATTTTGGTCGCTTGGGAGACTTGGAAACATAGAAATGATTTTGTTTTCAATGGAGCTGTCCCTAATGTGGAAGTTGTCCTCCAAGCTATGGCTAGCGAGGGCGCCCTTTGGTGTTCGGCAGGGGCATCAAGGCTACGTGAGCTTTTCGCTATGGCAATAGTGCTAGCTCCGTAGGGAGGTCGGCGTGGGCGTGTGTTTGTGTTTTTTTTGAGTTTTGGTGTTGTCTGTTGTAAGACCTTGGTGGGGGGTTACACCCACCACTTTTCTTTCTCTTAATGAAATGATATACAGATCTCCTGCGTATTCGAAAAAAAAAACTCTGGCCTCCCATACAAACCACCTAAAGTAGCCGTGCTCCCCAAAAAAACGGCCAACAAATCATTTTGCCAGAACAAAATCCTCATCCTATCTGTAAAGTGTCACTTGGTTAGGCCGGCCTATGCACATGAGTGGGCTTGGACTTTAGTTCATTTTCCCAGCCTATACACATGGATGGGCCTGGATTGAGGCCTATCCAACTTGTGAGGTCGCCACTGTTTCGCTAGCGTGGTGTGTTTAGTCACTAGGGCTCAGTCCTGTGGCGAGGTGTGCTTTGGTTGTAAGCTGGCAGTACATCATGCTGTGTCTTGTAACCAATATTCCCCATTACTGATTTGTAATCAAATTACTCATATCCATTGAGTATTTTGAGTAAAAAAAACAGAGACTAGTATATCCAACTATAGACAAAAGCAATCCGTCAGAAAAAGGAAACTGGCAAAGTGAGCTAGTAATCAGTGCAGTGTTCTCCTGCTGCCAAGATCTGGAGGCATACCCAGATCCAACTGGTTGGCCACGGGCTGCGTAGCAAACTATTGTGGCACCATCGCTGGCGCTGCCCAAGCAGACATTGTGCCACCATGGATTTGGAGTGCAGGAAGGCCATACCGGAGTTCAACATCCTGTCGATCATGTGGAGTGCAGCCACGTGCGGGTGAACGGGCAAATAAGCGCATCTTCCCGACAAGGCTGCATGCACAGAGGCAGAGTACATTGATTCCGACAACTACGTAATGATGAAATAAGTCTTGTGCTGATTGGTCTTGGTCTTTGTGCCTTTTGGGATGCTCTAGGACAGCATCTATTTCAGTTTTGAGATGCTCTAGGACAGCATCTATTTCAGTTTGGGATGCTCTAGGACAGCATCTCCCTTTTTGCTTTTTAGACTAGCATCTTAGCATATGCTTGGGTAGTTTGGATGGCTATAAATATGTATCCCCAACCCCTAAGGTTGGTATGGCATTTGAGTAGAAGTAAAACCAGAAAATTCCCGACTTCTTGGGTGCTATCCTCTTTCAATGAGTGCGAGTTCCAGTGAGAATCCAGTTGCTAACAAGTGGTATCAGAGCCATTCTATCCTGTAGCTTAGACATCTCCTGCTCATCCCTTTCCCGAACTCCCCTCTGTCCTCAGCCGGCAGCAGGAGCGCCGGCTGTTCCTATTCATCCCTCCTCCCCTGCGCTGACGAGCAGCAGCTCGTCAGAAGCCTCGTCAGCGCTCGTCAGAAGCCTTCTCTTCCCCACGCAGCAGTCCAGCTGTCCCTCATGTCCGCAGGAGCGTCTCAGCACTTGCTCGGCTCGAGCGCGTGGCGCAGGCAGAAGGCCGAGCTCGCCGTGGCAGAGGAGCGCGAGCGGGCAGCAGCAGAGCTCGCTGCGGCAGCGGCCCGGACAGCGAGGCTGGCGGCGGCAGAGTTGGCGGCGGCAAGGGCAGAGGAGGCGGCAGCGGCAGCGGCGGATGTAGCAGCTGCGGCGGTAGCAGCAGGGGCTCCACCATCGGCGTCGCCGACCCGGACCCCGAGTTGGCTGGGGGGGCGCCGCAGGACCTGGCCGACAGGGAGGCGGCACGAGAACGGGCGGCACGGTGGGTGGCCGCGCAGCCTCGCAGGCGCGGCAGTGGCAGCCCAGATGGGCGTGCGCGCGCCGGCTTTGCCCCTGACGGACGCGATGAGCGCGACCTCAGGCGCGACCTAGCGCTGGAGATCCAGCGGCTGCGGGAGAGGGCCGCCCAGCTCGAGGCGGAGCTGGAGTTCGACCGCCGGCACGGCGGTTGGGACGACGAAGAGCGCGGCCTTCACAGACGGCGTCGCTCCCCCTCCCCGGGCCGACACCACGGGGTCTAGGCTGTCATCAGGGAAATCGGCCCTGGCGGTGGGTGGCCTACCTTCACCAAGACCAACTACGTCGAGTGGGCCGCGGTCATGAGGGTGAGGCTCCAGGTACGGCACATGTGGGAGGCAGTTCAGTACGGCGACGTCGACTACGATGAGGATCGACGGGCGCTGGATGCCCTCATCGCTGCAGTCCTGCCCGAGATGCAGTTCTCGCTCTCCTAGAAGCAGAATGCCAAGGAGGCCTGGGACGCCATCGCTGCGGCACGCATCGGCAGCGACCGCACCCGCAAGTCCACACTGCAGGCACTTCGCAAGGAGTGGGAGAGCCTGGCCTTCAAGCCAGGTGAGGACATTGATGACTTTGCCCTCCGTCTCAACACTCTACTGCAGAAGATGGTGCAGTACGGCGACGACACCTACAACGAGAAGAGAGCCGTCGAGAAGCTTTGCTGGACCTCTCCACGATGTCGATCGAGGAGGCAATAGGTCGCCTCAAGGTCGTCGACAGCGATGAGCCATAGTCTCTCTCGGGGCCTATCACCATTGGCGGGAAGCTCCATCTCACTCGGGAGCAGTGGAAGGCCTGTCAGGGTGACGGGAGGAAGGGGGAGTCCTCTCCCTCGAAAGGCGGCCGCAAGCCGTACAAGGCGCGCGGAGGCGTCCAGCTGCGGTGGGCGCAAAGGCGTGTCGAGGGTGGCGCTCGTAGAGGCACCCAGGGCGGCGCCGCCGGGAATCACAAGCTGGCACGAGACGACGCCTGCCACACCTGTGGCAAGCTTGGCCATTGGGCCAGACTATCGACAACCATGACGCGGCCAAGCCCACGTCGCACAGGTGGAGGAGGAAGAGCCGGCTTTGCTCCTGGCACATGCAAGCATCGAGCTATCTCCAGCAGCACCGGCCGCAGAGGTTTTCCTCCACCTTGACGAGCCGAAGGTACACGCCTTCCTCGACGACAGCTCTAGCAACGACAAGACTGATGGGTGGTACCTCGACACAGGTGCCACCCATCACATGACTCGCCGACGGGAGTTCTTCACCGAGCTCGACTCCAGTGTCCGAGGCTCCGTCAAGTTTGGGGACGCCTCCGGCGTGGAGATCAAGGGCATCGGCTCCGTCACCTTCACCGCCAAGTCCGGTGAGCGCAGGCTGCTCACCGGAGTCTACTACATCCCCACGTTGAGGAACTCTATCATCAGCGTGGGACAGCTGGATGAGAATGGTTCACGCGTGTTGGTCGAGCACGGAGTCATGAGGATTTGGGATCGCCGTCGTCACCTTCTTGCCAAGGTAACCAGAGGCACCAATCGACTCTACGTCTTCAACGTGCAGGTAGCACAACCGGTTTGCCTCGCCGCCCGACGGGACGACGAGGCGTGGCAGTGGCACGAGCGCTTCGGGCACCTCCACTTCGAGGCCCTGAAGCGGCTTAGTGCCAAGGAGATGGTGCGAGGCCTGCCGTGCCTTGACCACGTGGAGCAGTTCTGCGACGTCTGCGTGTTAACAAAGCAGAGGCGGCTCTCCTTTCCCTAGCAGACGAGCTTCCGAGCCAAGGAGCGGCTCGAGCTCGTGCACGGGGACTTGTGTGGCCCAGTGACACCAGCCACACCAGGAGGACGACGTTACTTCCTATTGCTCGTCAACGACCTCTCCCGCTACATGTGGGTGATGGTTCTTGGCAGCAAGGGAGAGGTTGCGGACGCCATCAGGCGCGCGCAGGCTGCTGCGGAGGCGGAGTGCGGCCGCAAGTTGCGCGTGTTACGCACCGACAACGGCGGCGAATTCACGACAGCTGAATTTGCGTCGTACTGCGCTGATGAGGGCATTCAGCGCCACTACTCCGCGCCGTACAGCCCGCAGCAGAACGGCGTCGTTGAGCGGCGCAACCAGACGGTTGTGGGGATGGCTCAAGCTCTCCTCAAGCAGAGGGGGATGCCGGCCATCTTTTGGAGAGAGGCAGTGGTGACGGCTGTCTACATCCTGAACCGCTCGCCTACCAAGGCCCTCGACGGCAAGACGCCGTACGAGGCTTGGCATGGGCGCAAGCCGGTGGTCTCCCACCTGCGGGTCTTCGGCTGCCTCGTGTTTGCCAAGGAGCTCGGCCACATCGGCAAGCTCAACGATAGGAGCACCCCAGGGGTGTTCATCGGCTACGCGGAGGGCTCGAAGGCCTACCGCATTCTCGACTCGGAGACAGCGTGTGCGCACGGCGCGCGACGTATTTGACGAAGGGCGAGGGTGGGCATGGGACAAGGCGGTGGACGACGGCTCGACTCCGACGTACGACGACTTCACTGTCGAGTACGTCCACTTCGAGGGAGCTGGGGGAGTAGGTAGCTCTTCATCACCAAGCGTGCCTGCCCCAGTCCCCGAGCCTCCACCGACTCCGGCAGCGACACTCTCAAGCTACGACTTCGGCTGCGACGAGTTCTTCGCCGACACCACCACAGCCGGCGACCCCACACACCCCAGCACCAACATACACTCCTCCGGACACGTCCACTCCGACGCTAGCTCGTGTCGAACACAACCCGGTGGAGTTCGCTACTCCGCTCTCCCACGACGAGCGCATCGACGCGTACCACGACGGCGAGCCGCTGTGGTATCGTACGATGGAGGATCTTCTCGGCGACCAGCCAGTGCCGAGACTGGTGCCTCGCGACCTGGAGGCGCAGTTGCACCTTGCGTGCGACGACGGTGAGCCTCGGTCTTTTGCATAGGCCAAGAGACGCGGCATGGCGTGCCGCGATGCAGTCGGAGATGGACGCGGTTGAGGAGAACCGTACCTGGGAGCTTGCTGACCTCCCTCGTGGTCACCGCGCGATCACTCTTAAGTGGGTGTTCAAGCTGAAGAGGGATGAAGCCGGAGCCATCGTCAAGCACAAGGCTCGCTTGGTGGCACGCGGCTTCGTGCAGCAGGAGGGGATCGACTTCGACGATGCCTTCGCCCCCGTGGCACGGATGGAATCCGTGCGACTCCTTGCGCTGGCTGCTCAGGAAGGCTGGTGCGTTCATCACATGGACGTCAAGTCGGCGTTCCTGAACGGTGACTTGAAGGAGGTCTACGTGCACCAGCCACCGGGATTTGCGATCCCCAGCAAGGAGGGCAAGGTGCTACGCCTGCACAAGGCCCTCTACGGCCTACGGCAGGCACCGAGGGCGTGGAATGCCAAGTTGGATTCCATACTCAAGGGGATGGGCTTCGAGCAAAGCCCGCACGAGACGGCCATCTACCGGCGGGGCAATGAAGGAAATGCCCTGCTGGTAGGTGTCTACGTCGACGACTTGATAATCACTGGCACCAAGGACGCGGAGGTGGCGGTGTTCAAGGAAGAAATGAAGGCCACCTTCCAGATGAGTGACCTAGGGCCTCTCTCCTTCTACCTGGGAATCGAGGTGCACCAGGACGACTCTGGGATCACGCTTCGACAGACCGCCTACGCCAAGTGCGTTGTTGAGCTAGCTGGGCTCACCGATTGCAACCCAGCTCTTACGCCGATGGAGGAGAGGCTGAAGCTGAGCTGCGACAGCACGACGGAGGAGGTGGACGCCACGCAGTACCGACGTCTTGTGGGGAGCCTCCGCTACCTCGCCCACACACGGTCGGACTTGGCATTCTCCGTCGGCTACGTTAGTCGGTTTATGCAGCGACCGACGACGGAGCACCAGCAGGCTGTGAAGAGAATCGTCCGCTACGTTGCGGGGACTCTCGACCACGGTCTCTACTACTCGAGGTGCCCTAGAGAGGCACGTTTCGTCGGGTACAGCAACAACGACCACGCCGGCGACATCGACACCAGCAAGAGCACGAGCGGGATCCTCTTCTTCCTCGGCAAGTGCTTCGTTAGCTGGCAGTCGGTCAAGCAGCAGGTGGTGGCCCTGTCCAGCTGTGAGGCCGAGTACATAGCGGCCTCCACCGCTTCAACTCAGGCGCTCTGGCTTGCTCGACTGCTTGGTGATCTCCTCGGCAGAGACACTGGAGCGGTGGAGCTCAGGGTGGACAGCAAGTCCGCTCTGGCTCTGGCAAAGAACCCCGTTTTCCACGAACGGAGCAAGCACATCCGGGTGAGGTACCACTTCATCCGAGGCTGCTTGGAGGAAGGGAGCATCAAGGCGAGCTACATCAACACCAAGGACCAGCTTGCGGACTTGCTCACCAAGCCCCTTGGGAGGATCAAGTTCCTTGAACTTTGCTCCAGGACCGGGATGTCCAACTTTCCCACAAGACGACACACAAGACTTAGGGGGAGAATGATGGAATAAGTCTTGTGCTGATTGGTCTTGGTCTTTGTGTGCCTTTTGGGATGCTCTAGGACAGCATCTATTTCAGTTTTGGGATGCTCTAGGACAGCATCTATCTCAGTTTGGGATGCTCTAGGACAGCATCTCCCTTTTTGCTTTTTAGACTAGCATCTTAGACTAGCATCTTAGCATATGCTTGGGTAGTTTGGATTGCTATAAATATGTATCCCCAACTCCTAAGGTTGGTATGGCATTTGAGTAGAAGTAAAACCAGAAAATTCCCGACTTCTTGAGTGCTATCCTCTTTCAATGAGTGCGAGTTCCAGTGAGAATCCAGTTGCTAACACGTACATCTCTGGACCTCTTCCTCATCGATGCCTGCCACCGCTGGCATGACACAGGTTTCCTCCTTGCCTGGATCCAGATCGCTGGTGTGCGCTCTGCGGTGCTCTACCGCCTGACCGGTGCAAAAATACTGGAACCTATGGTTGCCACCCTCTTGGTTGCCAGGAATGCCACAGCCTTTCCATCTCCTCACCGGCTTCTTGATTTCACCAGATTTGGGGAAGAATCAATGAGATACATACATATTAAGGAGAGAGGTAAGAACCTGTTGAACTGGCAATCCCCAACTTCCCCTGCCCATAGCCTATTACTAACTGGGTATACCCAAACCGTACCTGTTCCTAATGGGTAAAGCAAATTCTATCCATATCCTACCCATTTCTTGCGGGTAGGGAATGGGTAAGGCTACCCACTGCAGGCTTAAGCAAGACTAGTCACCTATAAGAGTAGTATATTACTACTAGCTAACATTTGACTACCTCTCTATGCCCTGCATTATTTATGCCTTTCACTGTCATGTAGTGAGATTTTGATCCAGAAAGCAATATTTCACAAATCAATAGCTGAAATGAACAATTCTCAAGTTATGTGACCTACATAGACCTATATGTGCCTACCTCACAAGTTCTCATATATGCCATGCAATGTACTCTCCTTATTGTGTTCTTATGCTAGATTGCAATCATGTATTCTGCTGAATAGTAATGGTAAAAGTCCAAACATTATAGTTAGTAGATAAAACATTATTTCCAATAAAAAAATACATTAAGCTCCAGACTTCACCTTGCACTATCCAAATGGATATAAATGTGTGTGTCAAATTTAATGAAGTGTGGGCAATAGAAAATTTGAGCAGACAACAGGACCAGGTTTGAACCAAACTGGACAACACATCCACAAGGTGTGATCAGTATAGCAGTACTTGGTTAAAAAACATAGCTTCCAAACATAAATAGTAAATTGATGAGCCACCTCAAACAGACTACTAATAAATCATTCAGGTCCAAATACATTACCAAGATTCATCTTTTTAGAAAATGTTATGTAACAGTGCAATGTAAGGGTATAAGGATGTGAAAGATGTTCAGAACTTACCAAAGTTATTAAGGAATAGAGCCCAAAAGCACCCCAAAAGTGTGCTTGCTCTGATAATCCCTAGAATTGAACAAACAATTATAAAAATATTAGTCTCTTACATGTCAGTTTCACTGGATGCAAAACAAACAGATATAACAAAAGGAATACACAGCGAATTTTCTCAAAGAGAGGGGATATTCTACTGTTGAATTTCAACAAGCTACATGTAAGGAACAAAGATTATATTGGTCTGTTTCAACAATCTGCATGTAAGGAATATAACAATACAAAGATATTCACAAGACATGTTATTCAATGTTGGTAAATCATACATTTGATAATTCGAGATACAACCCGATCTCCCTCAAAATTGCATCTAGAAGTTTTTCGGGAACAAACAAACATTCTTTCAGTAATTAAAAGAAATGGTACAAGCTCTTTCATTCTGTAAAAGGAAGTGATGACTTGGGGTTTGAAACAGGAGAGAGACACATCTGACCTCACTAAAATCCTATGCCTTACAGTAACCACCCGTATATATTAAGTATATTAGGAAATTTCGTACTACTATTTGATGGGCAGAAAATAGATGATACAAAACTGCTATTTTTCTATTAACAAGCCAAATAAACTTTTCCATTGGAACAAATATTACATATATACCCATAGAACCCTTTCTTTATTTTCTCAAAAGAAACAGAACTTTTAAAACTACTACATTTTCAATCATGCAGAGAAAAGAAGGGGGAAATTGATAACAATGGGTACTTGACTACTTGCTATGAATAAGAAAAAAAATACCCATATAATCCTTGGGAGAAATAGACCCGCTAATGAGGTTGGAACAAACATAAGGAATGCCAAATAAGGGTGAGCAAACCTGCATTGACACAACAAAGAGCAATATAAGCACATATTTGATTGGATGTACTTTTACCTAAATAGAATAAACAGGAGCAATTCACTTCAAAGGTTTTCAGGAAGTAGCACAAAGAAAAGAGGAATTCAAGATAACATGTGTTCAAAGACATGTTCAACAAAAATTATTTGAGAAAGATCATATAACTCAACTCATTATCGGACAATGCAATAACGTTGAATGTTTCCAACAGAATACTTGAAACATTATTGTTGCGATTACGCATGACTCCAGGCCACTGGTTTGACCAGAGAAAAACTGGACAAATGAGCTGCCTACTCTGCTGACAAAAAAAGGATTGGAAAGCCAAAATTTGGTCATGAACTGTGTGATTTAGCAAAGACATCGCCAGACAAAGTACTCCCAAAAGACATGCGTGCAAGGGATTTGAACCCAAGTCTACAGGATAAATAGCACCTCTGTTGGCCATCCCACCATTGTTTTTTTTTTGCGCGCCTTGTAGGGAATAGTGGCCTACATAGTTTTTCTTTTTCATACCACAGTTCAATTGGTTGAACCAGCGGTAAGACAGCCTTTTTATACTTTGGTATGGATTCAGTCAACTCTATTAAGTAATCCAGTAACAATAAATTGGTATCCAGTCAGCAAATGGCTTGTGAGCCTCCAATTTTGGAGGCCCACAGAAATCACTAGAGAAAATACTCCCAATTCCCAAAAACATGTGGAAGGGGTTTGAACCCAAGTCTAAGGATCAATAGCACCTCGGTTGGCCATCACATCATTTTTTTCATGTGCAACTTCAATGGAATATATGGCATACATAATGTTTTTTGTACTTTCAATTAGTTTAACCAGCGGTAAGACGGCCTTTTGTACTATGGTATGGATTCGGTCAGTGCTACAAGTCCAGTAACCATAAAAATTGGTATCCTGTCAGCATATGGCTTGTGAGACTGCAATTTTGAAGCCTAGTCACCTGACCACAGAACCTGACAACAAATCATGTCACTGTGGCTAAACACAGATGGATAGATGCCTAACTAGATGGCCCGCAGTCAGAATCATATGGGAGAGGTAGTTACTGCAAAATGAAAGACCAGCAGTAGCAGATCAAGAGGTCCCCATCCCGCTTTGAACATCCTCCCAGAGTAGCAGGTGGAGAAGCATGACGGCAGCACAACATGTCGCTGCCAAGCAACAGCAACAGCACAACATGTTGCTGCCAAGTAACCTTGTTCTCTGTCAGTCTACCTTCTCCAAACACAGATTGTCTTCATCCTCTTGGGTCCTCGCTACCTTACTTTTGAAAACCAGAGAAAACAGCTGGTTAGCCAGCAGCTCCACCATTGCCAGATATTGACTCCACTACTCTACTTTCTACTTATCTTTTTAATCCACTACTCCGTTCTGTTGTCTCATCTGCTCTGCTACTGTTAGTCCCCTCCTGGCTTTTCCTGACATCTGTCTATGAGACCTTTTACGGTGTTTGCAAGGTACGTAGAGGCATTGAGAGGTTGTGCAATGTGGACCGTTGATTAAGAGAGGGGCAAGGTATGGAATAAAATTATTGTAACCAATGGCAGTGGGGGTAATTAACTAGTAAAACAATGGTAATTTTGTTTGATGTGAATATCTTTCCTGATTGAGCCGGTATGTATCTAAAAAAATCGGTACGTATCTTTCTTATACTTGGTTACATAGTTGATTAGTTATTTACGTATTTCACAAATCCGTAGATCAGAGGTACTTGGATCCGGATATCCAAATACCTTATTCTAAATCCAAAAGTCCTAAAATCAAGGAGGTGGTTAATTTTGAATGGCAGCAATCCATGCTATCCATGCATGCATGTACGATAAAGGGACATGCAATCAAGAGGTGGTTTCCATTTTACCCGACACATTACAAAATAAGTTTTTAAGGAAAATAAGCTATTTATTTCCTTAAGGAGATGATGCAAACATGTGGAGACGATGTAAATATAGCGTATTGAGGATGAATTACACATGAACCTCCTAACCACTGATGTTCTTTGCGATAAAATGTAAATATCAAAATAACCAAGCAAACATTCGATCATATTTTAACCAATCGTGTTCTTAAAAACAAAATGTAAATCTAAAAAATATCACGATCATCTTCTTAGGAAGAAATGTAAATCTAAAACAAACACGTAAATAATGTAACAGAGAATTACAGAGTGACCATATTCCTAGCAAATGTAAATCTAAAAAACATGTAAATAATGTAAATTACCGGGTGCACAGAAACTGAGATACCGATACGATACCTATGTACCTAAAACTAATATTGAAGACAATTATGCCCTTCTCTATCTCCTAGGAAAATTATTCTTTTACCCTTACCATCTAAGTACCTATAATACTTAAATACCTTTTAAGTGGTACTTTTCATTGTGAAGCGTTAGATTTTTACCCTTTTTGGAATGCAAACACCGTAAAAGGTTTCTCTGTCTATATAGTAGAGGCGGGACTAGAGTAGATGGATGGCATACACTTGCACCCCCAAAACTTTTACAAAAATACTAACTGAGAAAAATTACATGTATATACGCAATAGTACACATGTATACATAAAGCCCAACTGACTACTGAGAAAAACAAAAAGGGCACATCTCTGTGGCCTACTGCAGTCTACTGCTAATCCAATCCACCAGCCTACTGGGAGTATATCATTGGACACATCAATTTCCAATCAGCTAACCCAAGCCCGCTAACAGCAGCTAAATAATGTTCTTCTCAACATTGCTCCCCTGCACTGGCAGTGGTTGTGTGCATCATCGCAAGGGGCATCTGGCATCAGGGTAAACAGCAAGCTATGGACCTACGATTAGGGCGATGCCCACTGGTCGGCCAATGGTGCTCAGCCATTTGTGTCGAGGGTTTCAAACCACAGCCAGGCACTCGCTCACTGGCCATCAATCGACAACCACAAATCCTACAATCCATGATGTAACTATGCATCTCTGGACTTAAGACTTCAGACTCTCATTCGTATTTTACAATCATCTTGTCTATTGTAAGTGTGTAACCCAATTTTTATTTGCAAGTGTTGAGCTTTAGATTTGTTTTATATTGTTTTAAATGTGACGCTAGCTAGGCAATCCCATTGACCATGGTACTAGTCATTAGAAGTTAGAACAATTTCAGTATTTAGGTAGGTTATGACACTTAAGTCTGCAACCCCTTGTTGAAATCCTGGCTTCGTCACCGTCTAGTAGTGATGCAGTTAACAATAGCTTATCATGTACTCATGTTAGTAACAAATTCAAATATGGAGCTATGGAGAAGGATGAGATACTTCATTAGATAGCAGTATAGCTATCGAAATCTTACTTCCTATGAGGGGAATGCATAGCTCACCTTTAACAGTCAATAAATTATTCGCAGAGGGAATTCAAATAACCACTAAAATGAACAAACAATACATACAATTAAGAGAGATCAAACATTACCAATTCATTGCATTTTTTGTGAACAGCAATCTTAAAGCTGCAGCCACAGCAGGAATGAATATTGCAAGGATGGCACCAAATGCATGAAGCAACATTCCTGCGAGCACATGCGAGATAATATTTGGTTAGCCAGCTTATACCGTACACAAAGTATAGTATAAAATCGCCTAGCAGAAAATACTATTGTACTCATATCTACCCCCTCTGTTCCCAAATATAAGCACTTCTAGGTTGTTTAGCAGAGACTTAAGGTTTGAGAAGAAAAGACTATAGTGCCCCTCATTAGGGGTGGTTGGGACTTGGGAATGGGAGGGTGGTTGGGGTAAATGAGGAGAAATCTGAACTAAGAGGTGATTGATGGGACAATTAATACTCTAGAAATAGCATGAATTTGTGCCTGAAAGTAAGAGGTGGAGGGAGTATTAGCATGAATGAGCAACACACAAAGAAGGTAAATAGCTCCACCATGTCATAATTTGTGCCTGAAATTAGATCCTGTGTAGTTTAATCAAGAAATCATAATTAGAAATGCAAAAATTGACCAAGTTTCAGCCTCATCTAACCCAAAAACAAAGCTATGCATGTATATTTTGCAGAAATTGATTACTTTACTGAAAAGATTCATAACGTGCAAAAAGCTGCCTCTATATCTTGACCAAACATATAACTACAATGACTACTAGTATAAGACAAAAAAAATCCTAACATATCAATCGATAAAAGATTATCTTCATAGCATCAAAAGATTTGTAACACTTGTACTTCATTACAAGGAATAAATACATTTTACGCTCCCTTACTATCGTGAAAGTACAAAATGCACCATCAACTCCAAAATCGTATATTCAAGATTTAGCGTCTTCTAATATTGGCCTATTGGGCCAAAACTCACCTTGCAAACATAACTTTGACCACTCATTTCTAAAATGAGATATATTGTCAAAACGAATACAATTACACTATATAAGTATTTCTCAAGACGAATCTACACATATGGTTTCAAGTCATGTTCAAAAAAATATGTTGATGGTCCACATAGGTATTGTTGACAACATATGGTATATTATTACTCTAATTTAAGATCAAAGAAATGCAATCTGCAAACTCTTGCCCTCTGAAAGTCCAAAACATAACGAAAGCAAAAATGAAGCACACAGGCAAGCATGTCCAAGTTGAAATAAGTCCCATGGAGGTTATGACCCAACTTGGCTAATGAGCACCAACGTAAGTACACCATCAAATTTTTCATCAGAGTTGCAGCATTCTCATAAGTACTAAGTAAAGCATAATATATACCACTTTCAAAAATCAGAATAGATTTGCATCCACATACCTCTCATTAAATCCAGAACAGTCAGAAACCATGGCATCAAGGTAATGTTTGGAAACTTCAGGAATAGTGGTGCAAGCAGGAAAATGGCTACTGGAAGACTATGAAGAACCAAAGAGACATCACGGGGATAAATAACCTGGATTTAAAAATGAAGGATGTTATTTTGGTTGTAAACAAATGAAAGAAAAAAATGGCACATTTATACTTCAATACAGTATATAGTAGCTAGTCACACTATTGTTGTCCTGCAAATTTCAAGAATACAGAGTCAGCATACCATGAACCAAGTCAAGTAATCAAAAAAGATAGCTCTCAAATCATCCTTTTTAGGCATAGCGGCTTCATTAGATCGCTTATTCCCTTTCAACAGCATGGAAGAATTTGTAAAAGCCTTCACAAGTTTGAATAAATTTTCCCCACGTGCTTGAATACTTCCAGGACTGAAAGAGAACGTGGGATTCCATAATTATAATATTTCATGTGAAATATTGGAAATTTTATCATGGCATAGTTTAGTACATACAGCAAGTTGTCCACAGTATCATATGAAGTATGGTAAAAATAACCACCCAGAACAAAGATAATATCAAGTCCTGGAATGTTTGTAATGTCTTCAGCAAATATCCTATAATCTGTATCACCTGGGATTATTCCAAACATATCCTGCATATAGGAAGTACAATCAAAACTTTGAAGGTACAAATACACAAAGTAAAATTGACTGGTCGCATATCCACGGCCAACTCTGCATTGTATATGAAAGCTCAAAGGCACGAGTTATCCAGAAATTCCAGATCCATCAAAAGTGTGGACAAATCAGCAAATGTAGTGTATATTAATTAATACATAGGCAGAGCGAACATCCATTGGAGGGACACCACATGGCAGACGGGTTGTTTGGATCTCTAGTTTTATGAAAACTAGATTTTTGTTAAACATATTTTTGAACTCAATTAGCAGTAAAATATCGTTTAGATATATTAACATAGCAAACATATTTGACACAATGGTTACTTAACAGTCCATATACATGGAAATTGGAATAACCAAAGCAAGAAATATAAACGAATAATTTGCATTTGAACAAATTTATATTGTTTATTTTTCCTTCTTGCTTCAGTGCATGGAGCATTCCCTAATCCTAATGGCACATGTCTGTAAAACTTGGAACATATTTGTTGTTGTTACCAGTATGCTGGCATAGCATGATAATATTTATAGATACAAATTGTGCCAGTATTTCTATGCCACTGTAAGGGGTTAATTTAAAAGTAAATTTAAAGGGGGGATTTTGAAATTTTGAAAATACAACTTGTGTGTGTCTCTCTCCCGTGCTCAAAGGTCCATAAAATCAAAAGCTTCCAACTACAGTAGTAGTTAGTAGGGGCTTATAAACACAATAATAAGCTACCTTGAATTCATTGTTTATCTGAAGCCAGATCAAACATGCCCATGGTACCATGCAACTAATATAAAACAAGCAAATGATTTATCTTTTGAAAAAAAGTAAAGTAAACGATTCTCCCGAATTCACACAAGGAATTAAAGTTCATGAGAAAACCTGGGCAACACTGTTTGCCATAGGATACTTCGCAGTCTGAGCATAAATACGAGAAGGCCAAGATCCAGGTCCAGACTGACAAACTAAATCTGGTCACCATAAGACAAATGGCCTGGATCAGATTTCAGAGCTTAATCAACATATATAAGTCAATTAACAATAAGGATATTCAAAGTACTTATGATTGTTGGCGACTTGGAGTTATCATAGACATAAATCACTGGTGTTTTAACATCTACACTATACTACAAAGCCCTATACTTCATGTTCTTAAAGCACTGGTGTTCCCTGTACTTCATGTTCCGAACCGTTAATGCACGCAACTAGTTTGAATACATGCAATGGGGCTGGTTCATACTTTTTCAGGTTTTAAGAAAAATATGAAGTTACCTATGAACATAACAAAAGGTTTCATGCAACTAGGATTCTTAAAATAAGATGCCATAACCCAATGGTGAGGTCACTTTTTGTTGTTTTTTTATGTAAACATAAGTCATGTAAGTCTGTAAGTTGAGGGCAGGCTTTTGCTTCCCTCCCTGTGTTTTCGTCCTCTCTTGATGAAATAATATATGCAACTCTCTTGTGTATTCAAGAAAAAAAAATTAGCACCCAAAAACTTGCTAATTTACTGAGAGCATGATGCAGCATATTGTATTGGAGGAACTTCTCCAATGTGCTGATATGTAGATATAGCACAAAATGTTGAAGGAACAACTTCAACATGCTAGTAGATAATGCCCTAAGGGCAGCCCGAATCCACGGACAGCAAGAGCTTAGTCCAAAGCTCCAAAGAAGATCTAATCCAAGATCTAGTTCTATTGATAAGGAGGTAAGCAAAAAAAAAAGTTACAAACTAGAGGGCATTGCCTCTATTTATAGGCTAGAAAACCATTTACAACTCATACAACTATATGACCACTAGATGACAACCTAATTGATGTCATACCCTGATTTTTGTTTCAGGGATTTATAAATTATTCTAGAATTTATATTAAATGTTCATTAATTTACAAGTGAATTTGATGTGGGAAATAAAATTTCCTAAATAAAACATGGCTGGATTTAATTTATATTAAATTCTCCATGATTAATTACACTCTCTGTAATTTTCTCGGATTTTTCAAAGCTCAATTACTAATTTTAATAATACAAAGAACATTTCAGTAAATATGTAAATAATAAATTAATCATTAAATGATTTGGTTATTATTTTCCTAAATACTTTGAATGTCCAAGTATTTTCAGGATTTTTCTTGAAATTATTTCAGTGTTGAAGTATTTTTGAAAATTCAAAGATCATTTTTCTTATTAATTTAATTGGAAATGTAATTAGAAGTCCCCTTTTCCTTCTTGGGCCGAAACAGGGAAAGTCTACTTTGCCTCCTCGGCCAATCCTTCCTTTTCCTCTTGGGACGGCCCTTTTCCTCCCCGAAGTCTACTTTTGGTCCCTCCTCCAATCGGGCCAAGGAGCAGAAGTATATTTTACCTCCTCCACGCTATAGTGTCATCTTCTAGCTTGAACAAAGCCCGTGCAGTGCTTGCGCACTGTAGCCGACGCCACTCCCCTTCCCAAATCCGGCCTCCCCGTTGCTCCCCTTCCAAAATTAGTTGCGGGAACGGATTCTCTTCGATCTCCTCTCTTTCCCCTTAAAAATATCGAGAAATCCCGTAGGAAATAGACCCCGATTCGAGCTCAATTCGGTTTCTCTTTGGAAACCCCAAACTTTCCCTGGTGAAATCCCGTCGATGTGGGCTCGATCTCTTCCTCCCGTGTCTATAAATTGAACCCCTATAACCACCTTGTCCGATTCCACCTTTTTCCCGAGTTTTTCCCGCGCCCTAGCCGCCTCCCCGCAAGTTCCCTCTCTCCACCGCCGTTGCGACCCTCCAGCCGCCCTTTGCCATCGCCCTGTTCGTCCCCGGTCTGCGCCATCTTCACCTTCGACACCGCAAGAGCGCAAGGAAGGCCGGCCATCATCTCCCAAAAGCTGAAGACCCCGGGAAGCCCCTCCTCGCCATGAAGCCGATCTACTCCACCTCCATCCACTGCTAGCCTTTGATCCCGTCGTCGCCATGCTTTGCCGTCGATACCGTTTGGGTTCGCAAGGAGAGGAAGACCGGCCACCATGTCGTCGTCATCAAAAGTCGCCGGAAAGCCGCCGCCACCGCCGACCTGACGTCGTCGCCGCTTGGAGCTCGCCGCCGGCCATCTTCCGTCGCTGTTCGTCGTCGCCATTGTGTTGGTAAGCTTCACCATGTTCCCCTCTATCTCCCAGTGCCCTCCGTTTGCGCCACCGTGCCATGGTCCGCCGGTAACTGCCGTTCCTGTGCCGCCGGTCATCGATTCCGCGTGGTCGCCACGTTAGCACCATGTCGGCATGTCCATCCACTGGCTGCCAGCTCACCACCACGTGGCGTCCATCCATGCCCTTTTGATTCGATCTCAGCCGTTCAAAATCAAAATATACCTTTTTCCCTCTCTTATCAAATGACATATTGGTCCTTTTTGCTATATGTCATCTACCAAATTTGATCTAATCTTTTCCGGAGGTTTTTTTAATCTTTTCTCTCAGTTATAAATTATTTGTAAATTGTTTAATTAATTTGGAATAGTCTTTTCTTTAATAGGTTTAATTGGATTAAATCTTGTAAAATTCATAACTAATTCATATGAACTCAGAATGAGGCTGTTCAAGTCTTTAAATTCATCTAAAATCATGATCTACATGTTTGTTTACTTTTTGTGTACTGTTTATTTGGTTTTTTATTAGTCTTTTTCCTCGTTTTGCATGTTAGCTTGTCGTTTCCGTCGTTTCGGAGGTTCGTGAGTGTGTTGGAAGCGTTCCAGAAGACGAAGTGAAGACCGATTATGGCAAGTCATATAGATCCCAAACACAATTCCTTTGAGCATGTTGATCCTATATTTAAATACTCTATTTATTTCAAATGTGCATTTATTTTCGAATGACATTGGGTGGTGTGAACCTATTCCTCTATTATGGCCAATTTGCATTGATTACCTTATTCCTTAATACCTTTGGGTTATAAATTGACTAGCTAGAGCCACATGTATTGGTTCGGCTAGAAATTAGTTATAATTGCTTAGCCACGCTTAGAAACTCTAGTATCATTTTATGTGGGAATAACTAATGATTCACTCATGATTATGATGGATATTTAATGGTAGCTCACGATGGTCAATCGTGATTGGTTAATTAATTATTTTACCAACTAAAACTTGACAATGGTGAGTTGTGAGCACATGGTTGTGTTGGTCATGCTCATGACAATTAAGGACCGATTCGCGAGCTACTGTTGTGAAGCATTAACCGTACTAACCACAAGCCAGAGTGGGCAACGGCTGGATTTTTTGTATAGTGTGGTTCATTGTGGGGCATCAGACTGTGAAGTGGCGATAAGTCCATGGGGTCACTAGGGAGTCCATACCTTGGTTAAAGGGGGTGACTATGATCGGGAATGGTGAACTGTTTTGAGTTGAATTATCCGAAAGATCTTGTCACGATTTCCCCCTTTGTAGTATCATGGAGGTATTTCGGGGCATGGTAACATGTGTGAAATCGTGTCTTGTGGGTAAATTTTTACACCTCTGGCCAAAGAAACTATTCGAATAGCCATGCCCGCGGTCATGGGCAGGCCTAGCAATGTTTTTCGTGATTAGTCTCACACTAACCATTAATGATAATAATTTGGTGATGATAATTTATTAGCTCCTAGTATGGAATGGTTAGTTCCTATTTGGAGGTTAGGTCTGTTCACCTGGGTTTGGTTGTTCAGAGATGGTAGCATTGGTGTGTTATTCAGTGATTGGTTAATATTGTTATTTAGTAACTAAACTATTTTACAACTCTTAAATATTTGCTAAATGTTGCCTTTGCAAATGAACCCTATTATTGCCATCCTTTGTTATCCCTGAGCACTTGCATACTTGCTGTGTGGCTTGCTGAGTATTCCATGTACTCACCCTTGCAATAATCAATCAACCTCAGTCGAAGAAAGTTCCGAAGGAGAAGACATTTGGCTTATACCCCAGTTAAGCTCCCTGTGGGAGTGGAGCTGAAGCCATCGCTAGATCGTTTGTCCGTTGCTGTTTTCTTTTCTTTTGTAAGTATGTAACATTATTATTGATGATTCTGTATATTAAATTGCCGATTTGTGTACCTTGGCTGATTCTTGGACGAGGATTGTATACACAAATTAGTTTGGAAATTACTAGCGAATTTCCGGAAGTGACAATTGACAACTAGGATGTTACTCAAAACAACTCATCTCTTACTCAATGACACCTAGACAACAACTCATAGGACATACAAGTATTTTCTAGTAGTATAATGACATATGCAATGACATCATAAGTATTCTTGAGTCTTCATGAAGCATGTACTATAGATGCAAAACTCAAATTGACTTCTTGTTCTTAGTAGCAAAAATCCAATTCTACTTGTAACACCTATACTTTATAAATTGGCCATGCGATGTTCCTCATCAGAGCACCTAAATGAATAGGCTCATTTGTTCAAGGATGTAATGTACCATTTGTACAGAGAATATGTCACTATAGATGCAACATGAAGGCAATTACTCAAGTTGATTAATCGGCAGTTGAACTAGTAAACAGTCATTAATCATCAGTAAACAAGGACTACAGAACGACGATGAATAGTTATTACAGCAGAGACATTAACATACTGCAGCCTTATATCTAGTCAATCTACTATTCTAGAATGCATCAACTGAAACTAACATCTACTAAGTATCACCAACTGAATTACTGAAGTATACATCCAAAGTAAGATGGTTTATTGAGACAGAACCATAACATCAAACAATAAAATTATCACAAGAATAGCATTTAATAAGACTATCAGATGAAATAAAACCTGGTCTTTTAGAATTTTTCACCAACTTCTTGCACAAAAACACAATCCAAACTACTAAATAACATATTAGTATGAAAAAAAACATACCAGCACCACCGCTTCCAGAAGCTTCAATATTAATAAAAGCACCAATCGTGTTGTTCCATTTATGTGTCTTTATGAAACCATGCGAACCCTGAGTAAGCAGCGTCAAAGGACAATTAACAGATATCAAAATGACACAAGTATTCTTCTTTTCCTTTTATCAACTTTTTACAATTTCTAACAAATGAATAGAAAAAGGTTGTTTTGCAATCCCTTTTTTGGAAACATATGGACAGGAGAGTTGCCCATTTTATATTGATAAAAACAGGAGTAAAAAGGACTGAAGATAGGACATGGCACCACAGAACACCAACTTTTACAGAATGTTTCATGTGTTCCTTCTCTGTGATAGATAAACTGATAAAAAATGGTCAACTATGCAAGGATCAAAAGTGACAATTAGCCTGCTATTGGACCAAAATTAGCTCTAGACTAAGGTGCAGCAAATTCAAAATCAGCAAATCTTTGTATGGACAATTTCAAACCTCATTCAGCTAAGCAATCACAGGACATCTTTTGCCACCATGAAAAAGACACAGAAATTATTTTCCATTTATGAATCATATATATTGGATTTGCACATATAGTATAATATTTAAGTGAGTAGTTGACAGTCACATACCAAAAGGAAAAGTTCTTCAGCTCCATTGAAAAGAAAAATCACCGGTTGAGAAGGAACCCACCCAGAATCAATGATGAGCCTTGATAACTCGAGCATAGATGCTGAACAATAAATATTCCAAAGATACATCATGCCCAATGATAGGCTGCTTACTAAGAATCACATTTGTTCTAACAAAATAGACATTGTACTGACCAACACAAGAACCACAGTCAGCTGCACCAGGAGATCCAAGTGGACTGTCAAAATGTCCATTCACCAAGAAGGCTAGATCCTGATCTTCTGAAACATTTGATGAAATCCTGTAATTAATTATTGTATCTTAGATGATAATTTGTTTAAATTACACTTCGCATGAAAGTGATGTCCAAAACCAACAAAGTAAGATTGGCATATTAAACAGAAGGCGTTTTGAACACCTGGACCCAAGTCCAAGTGGTCCATGCATGTCAGAGGTGTGATTTCAATATCTCAATTCTCAAAGGAAATTTAGAAGAGTTTGGAGTGTGGACAAGTAAAACCATGGCCCATGGGGAACCATCCACATAAACTAGGTTTTCCTACATATCTATGATGTTGGATACCTATGGAAAGACAAAATTGTACTCCCCCAGTTTTTAAATATGTATGTCATTGACTTTTGGACATAAGTTTGACCAATCATCTTATTAAAAATTTAGTACAAATATGCAAAAATATAAGTAATGCTTAAAGTATCTTTAATGATAAAACAAATCACAACAAAATAAATGATACTTACATAGTTTTTTTAAGAGTAAATTTCATAAATCCCCACCTATTATGGTCCAAGTTGCACAAAACCACATGGATTTTGGCACTTAGCACATAACTAGGTATTATGGTTCTAAAGTTTCACAAAACAATACCATTAACCAATTTTACATACTCCTATATCAAAATTTTGAAAAGCTTTAGTTACATGCATGTAACATTTATATGATGGATAAAAAACTCATAAATTTGAGGTTTGATTGTAGACTCACAAATGTGGTAGATCAAAGTCAAAATGATCAATAGTGTGGTTTTGTGAAACTTTATAGCCATAATACAGAGAGTTAAGTGTCACATGTCAAAATCCACGTGGTTTTGTGCAACTTAGACCACAATACTTAGGGTTAAGTGAAATTTAGTATTTTTTTAATAAGATGAACAGTCAAACGTAAGCCCAAAAGTCAACAACGTCATATATTAAAAAGAGAGAAGGGAGTAGTTATCTAAAAAACTAGACCAGTAAATGAGCCTGCGGACTATTCATTGGTTCACTTGCACAATCGTAGTTTATTTGTTCAACAAATGTTTTGATAAATAAATATTGAACCATGATGCGGTTCCTGGCTTCCTGTTAAATGTTTATGTTAAACCCCTAGGTTTTTGTCCAGTTGTAGTGTGACTGTCCAAAAGAAGACGACCATACAAAATCACAGACATAAATATTGAACATCATGTAAGAACTGCTAAGCAAAGGTGTGACTGTGATTCAATACTTTTATGTTTGATTGAATTCATATGATCATATCCATAGTTTTGCATGGAACACAAGTCTTAATACTAAAAAGGAAATAATGTTGTAACTTTGGAGAAAATAAAATTGTGATTTTTTATGTACCTCATAACAATATTCTTGTGATTCCTGTATGTTAGAGTTACTCTGTGGCGCAAAAACCTCATGCTGAACGAGCCACTAACAAGTGATTCCTCAACCTCTATTCTGCGAGCAAAAGAAAAAGGTAAAGTCAATAGATGATGATAGAGATAGAAATAAATCAAATAGAACCTATTCTTACAGCTGCATAGATTCTGCACCGAATTGCTTTTTCCAGTGGTTGAAACATGTAAATTAGGAATAACTGCATGACTTAGTAAATGAACTTTGAAGCTATATGAATATGTGATGTTAGCATGTGATGTATCTGGGTAGATGAATCTAACATGCTTTTAGAAATTTACAAAGAAGAAACCCGTATTTTTACTGATATTATTTGACCTCAGAGGGTCAGAATACTGGATGCATCATTAATTCATTGTCTAATAATACACTGGAACTGGAGGGTTTACTTTGGACGAACTAAAATTGTTGAAATGGACAGTAAATGAAATATTCAATGAACAGGCCACCCAGAACTGTAAAGTACCACTTCCATTGGCCAGAAGGCCAAGATAAGTCTATTTAAGATATATCACCCAAGATACAAGCCATTGCTAGGTGTGGTCCAATGTGGCAAAACCAATGACAAAAGGATGGCAAAAGCTGCCAGCATTTCTACAACAGGCCATTAACTCAAGCCAGAATGAATTTGAACCAACTATTAGTTTTGCTATACTTGGACCACATATTTCCGTACTTTTCTGTTCCAGGACAAATAGCCTCAGCCTCCCGCTGTCCCACAGATTGACAGACAAAATGAGGTCTGTCATACGGGTATCATTTCATTCTAATGCTTAAAGGCTAAAAGGCAAAGCGCTCTCATCGCAACATTAATTGATGGTGCCATGTCAATGTGCATGCGGGGGGAACAAGCACGGCCCCAGTGCCGCAGTGCCCCACGAACGCACATCCTAGAATACTATAAAAATCATCATGTCGCTCGCAATCAAATATCAACCCCCCACCCACCCAAAAGAACAGAAAAAAAAATCGCTAAAGCTAGCAGCCATTCCCACAATTCCACAAATACTTCTTTGGCGATTTAGTCATCGCGCAAACATGCGGAGAAGAAAAGGAAACAAGGGATAAGGGGGTTTCTCCCATATTCACCTGTACTCCGGCCCCGCGCGCGCGGCGAGCTCCTCGAGCTGCCCCTTGATGTACCGCGCCGCGGCCTCCAGCCCCGGGCTCCCCTCCTGCAACAACGACGACGACACAGCAACTACACCCGTCACGCACAAGCCATAGCCAGCGAAGGACGCGGGAGGAGGAGGAGGCAGAAGGGACCTGGCGGCCGGGGATGTCGACGGAGAGGCGGCGGAGGTGGTGGAGCACGCGGCCCTCGGAGAAGTCCCCAAGCGGCGCGTCGGCGCCCAGGGGGGCGACGTGGCGCATGTGGATGACGCGGTAGGCGACGAGGGACATGGCGCCGTAGAGCGCCGCCAGGGCGAGCAGCACGAGCGCGGCCTCCGCGGCGCCTCCTCCTTCTCCGCCCGCCGCCGGTCGACGCCGCCGCGGCGCGGGGTCCACCATCGTCGGCGGCGTGGATGGATAGGCCGGTCGGTCCGTCGGGTCAGCCTCGGCGGGCGCCGGGGATCGTCGTGGCGCCCGTTGTGTGTGGGTGGGGGGATCAAGGGGGTATGGGCGTGGGCTCTTGTGTAGTGTTTGATTTGGGCGTGGCGTCGGGTGGGGGGTTGGGTTGGTTTTGGAGTTGGTGGCGGCTCGCTTTTCATTTGTTTTTTTCTTTAGGTCGTCGCGTGCGTTTCTTGACTGGGGAAATGGCTGGCCCGGCCGGCCAGCCACCGTCAAGGAGAAAAGGTTTGGTACGGTGTATGAACGTGCAGTGCCAAAGTACACAGTTTCAGAAATTTTGGAAGTTACGGGCTCCTTATTAAACACTGATATCGTACTACGGATAAAACTGAGTTTGTGATAATTATTGGAAATTATAAGCGAATGAATTAAATATTAAAAATGTTCCCTAAAAACTATTGATGAAGAAAAGTTTTTTTTTCTAAAAAGGTTTGTACTTTTAATAGTTTAGAAGTGTATCTAATATCATAAGCCCTAAAAAAGAATAGGACCGTATCACATGAAATTATCGGATAGACATATGAATATAGAATGTAATAGTACCGCTATGCAATGATACTACCTACATCCCTTAATGTTGCACTAACCAATATAAAAAAAAGAACTGAGAGTATAAATTTGACTTTGTTTATGAGAAGTAACTATATATATATATATATATATATATATATATATATATATATATATATATGCACACACACACGGCAATTAATACTCATGTCATGTCCCGAAAAGTCATAAAGCTACTATCTACATAAATACATATGCTTGAGTGGTATGTATAATGTAAAAAAACAGCATAGAAGATGATGATGTATTTGTTGAATCCAACGCAAGTTGCGTCTCTAGATTGACCACAAATCGAGAGAAAATTGAATTTTTTCAGAAATAATATGATTTTAATGGAAAATCGCAAAATAGTGGGCTCTCGCACCAAATTGCGAAAATATGGGCCTGTCGAACGGGGGGAGATGACACCAGGACCTGTCGGACGGGGGAGCATCGATAGGCCCTGTCGAACTGCGGGCGTTCGACAGGGCCCACACGCCACCGCCCTGTCGACCAACGGGAGCGTGACAGCCGCCCCTGTCGACCAGACGCGTGCCGACAGGCCCCTCACCGCCCCTGTCGACCAGCCGCGTGCCGACAGGCCCCCTCACCGCCCCTGTCGACCAGCCGTGTACCGACAGGCCTCCCTGTCGACCGGCCGCGTGCCGATAGGCTGCCTTATAACCACTCGATTCTTTCCAAATTGGACCACTTCGTCTCGGCTCTTCGCCTCGCTAGCGCCTCGCACACCGCCGTCGCGCCAGCCCGCCATCGCCATTGTCGTGGCTGCCAGTGCACCATGTCGTCGTGGAGATAGCACCACAAGAAGAGAAGGCAAGTAGCTGCAGTAATTAAGGTATAAAATTGCAATCCCTAAGTTAGGTTGTGAAATTTTAATTTGTAAATATGAGGTTTGTTATTTCGATGTTATTATTTGTGAATCTTTAGTCATTGTTGTTAGTACATATAATCTGCTGAATCTGTTAACCATTAGTCATTGTGATATAGTTATTTAGTAGATATAGTTATTTAGTTGTATGTTGCAAATAATTTGAAGTTAGTATATGTTTGTCGAGGTGATTAGCAATTTCGTAATGGTGAAATAGTTATCATCGGGGAGAAATTAATGTTGAGCGTTAGTACAAATACTAATTAAATTATATTTAATTAGTCAAATTTATGATGCAGAGCTGTGTCACTTGGCCAGAGGGAATTACTACGTGGTTGGGTAGGAGACGTCCGTAACTGTGCAAGAAAGAGCAACGACAGCGAAGGTATAAATTTGTAATCCCTTAGGACGACGATAATTTTTTTTATTAATCATTGTTGGTTGTTAGTGCAGGTATTATACGTTTATTATTAGTTAAAATGGAATGGATGTATTATACGTTTATTATTAGTTAAAATCGAATGGAACTTATATTTAAGTAATGAAATATAATTTGAATATGTTAGAGCAATAATGTAAGCATACAACACCTTACTGGTAGTGACGTATTAATAGCAATTGACATGCTATTTTAGGATATCAGGTGTTGTGCCCGTTCGGGTGTATTATGGCGACGCTCCAATACAACTTTGTGATAGCAGGGTAGATTTGACCGTATATGCATTTGTTGATATTACCCTAAATACACCAGACGAGTTGGTTTTGAACGAAGTGCTAGGGTGACTGCATAATATGTTCGGGATAGATTCTTTGATTGAGAAGTTCATCATAAAAGCCGTGTGGCCAGTAAGGAGTGAATACGGATGGCAGTGGAGAGTAGTAGAGCTTGCATCTACTGGGAGTTGGAGAAAAATTGTGGCTAAAGTAAGAGAGAAAGGTTATAGCCTGGCAATATTGGTGCAAAAGAAAATAGATATTGTTGGGACCGGCGAGACCAGCCGCACGGAGGTGGAACAAACTCATATCGTGGAAGAGGCTAATATTTGCAGGAGTGGGGAAGAGGAAGCAGTAGAGGAGGAGGCTACTGCAGATGTAGTTGTGCCTGGTGGCAATTGTCCGGCTAACGAATTGGATGACGATGAGCCGGACTCACCTTTGGCTGTTGATGCAGCGGAGGAGAATGATGCGGTAGTGGAAGAGATGGAACTAGAGAACGAGGAATATATTTCGTTCGTGGTGGAAGGGTAAGATACAGCACAATGGGACGAGGAAACCAACGTACCTGAAGATTGGACGACCATATCCATGAGCCGTCTGGGGGTTAACGATGGTTTAGATGCCCACTGACGATATGATTGTGAGAAGGTGCAAATTGGACAGATGTTTCACAACAAAGGGCACCTACAAGGCGCGGTGAAGAGGTGGGCTTTTCTGCAGAAGCGGGAGTTCAGGGTGAAGGTTTCAAATCGAACGACGTATGACGTGAAGTGCACAAAGCCCGGATGCCCTTGGAGAGTGCATGGTTACAAGCCACAACATGACAACTTATGGGTAGCTTCAAGGGTTGAGGAGCATACCTGTTTGTTGGACAATACCCCTTTGGTGCACAGGAACATGACGGCTGCATTCGTGGCACAAATGGTGTACTCGAAGGTTGTTAAAAAAACCTCATTGTCGCCGTTCACAATAATGTATGACGTGGAGAAAGAGTACGGGTATGAGATATCGTACGACAAGGCTTGGAGGGGTAAGCAGAAAGCACTGGAGATAAGATTTGGAAGTTACAAAGATTCATACCACAACCTTCCCTCACTTTTGGAGGTGTTGCAGGCCAGAAACCCGGGCACACATATGACTATTCTCGATGAGGTTAATGACAATGGGAAAAACGTCCTTCGTCGTGCATTTTGGTCATTTGGGTGCATGATAGAGGCCTTCCGAAATTGCATTCTGTTGTTATGTGTTGATGGTACATTTATGACAGGCAAGTATATGAGAACTATTTTAACTGCAATCGGAGTCGACGCTGATAGCCATGTCATCCCCGTTGCCTTCGCTTTTGTTGAAAGCAAAAACACATCGAGCTAGCTATGGTTCCTGTGTCACATTAAAAGGTGTGTTGTTTAAAACAGACCAAATGTGTGTGTTCTGCATGACTGACATGCCGACATTCTATCAGCGGTGCAGCAGCTGAAGGAAGATGTAACAGAGGAGGTTTCCTGGCCAAATTTGCATAGCAGATGGTGTATGCGATATCTCGGTGCAAATTTTTACAGACAATTCAGGAGTAAGAGGTCAATGGACCTGTTCAAAAAGTTGTGCAAGCAGAATCAGCAAAGAAAGTTCGACGCCATATGGGAACAGCTGGATCGGCTGACCATTACTCACATGCAAGAGGTTCGGAAAAAACCCGTTCTTGCCCGACAAGAGGAGCCGGAAGGCCTGGAACCCGTTCCAAATGAATCACTATCTGTTACTCGATGTAGGAAGCGGGGGAAGGCTACGAAGTGCTTCACTAACTGGATAGAGCATGAGCCAAGGGAAAAGTGGTCATTGTTGTATGATACCAATAGTTCATGGTTTGGTGTGATGACAACAAATCTTGCTGAAGTGTACAACTGGGTGATGAAAAATACACGTCCTTTACTACTTGTTGCTATCTTGGAGAGCATCACAAGGGGTACACAAAAGTATCTTTGTAAAAGATACGCCATGGCTAGACTTAACCTTGCCAATCCTAATGTAAGGTATAGCCTCGCTATCACACAGTACATGGAGGAGAAAAGCAAGAAGGGCAGAATGCACAGGGTCTGGCCTGCTGGGAATAGGGAGTTGCTGTTTGAGGTACGTCTGCGTGACAAAAGTGGTGTCGGTATTGGGAGTACGGACATCACATTGGAGTGCACGTTGTCGCCAGACTATCATGCTTGCAAATGCAACTGCAACAAGCCTTTCCTTCGACATCTGCCAGACTCTCATGTTCTTGCCGCTTCCGCAAAAGGTGGTGTCGATGTGAACATATTCGTCTCGTCTTACTTTACTATGGAAGCATGGGAGGCAACCTGGCGCGGTGAATTGCGTGGTTGGCGTGCGGTATGTGATTTCACTCGCCCACCCCCAAGGGAAGCCAACTGGGTGCCTGACTCAAATTTGCTAGTTGGCACGAAGGGGCGTCGCAAGACCCGTTGAATCAAGAACCACATGGATGAAGCTGAAATGAACACCCATTCGCGGCGTCCAAAGGCTTGCATTGTATGTGACGGAGACCATAGCCGTAAAGATTGCAGCATGTACAATGTAGGCAAAGATGCAAAAGGTGGCGATATTTGGCGTGTTCCAGGGCGGCGTGTTACGCGCTGGAGGTGTTTCCCGCCACAAGGGGATACGTCTCTCCCTCACCAGGCGTCGATCACGGACATGTTTGCCCCACAACCTCGAGCTGCGTACAACTCAATGGTATGTCGTTGCTTTCGTTGATTATCATTAAATGTGGAACACGTTCAATTGTTCTAACGCCCTTCCCTATTCGTTCAATAGGCCGAGTTTGTGGAATAGGTTCACACTGAGTCCAACACATTGCTACAGAGACTAGAGACGAGGCCTCAGCACGTCAGGCAGGACGATGTCGCGTCCGTCCTTCACAGTTTTCGTTCGCGGGCTGCGGCGCTACTTCGTCGTGTCTCCTGTCGGAGCGCGGCTGATGTGGTGCAGCCTTCCAGGCGGGCAGGATCACCACCACTACCACGACGCTCTAGTGTGGACCAGTTCTGCTCCTCTACTTCACGTCGCCACTACGACGACGCCAGTCCATCGCACGCTCGACCTTCGCTTCAAGAGACGCCTCCCCCTGTTCGCCCAGGGAGATCATCTGACTTTGGGGTTCCGACATTGAGTATGCCACCACCGCAGCCTCAGGTACGGCACATTTGCCTTGCTTAACATCCAGTTCATATCGTACTCAACCTCCGTTTTATACCATATCTTAACCTCCGCAACATGAACAGCCACAGCAGGTGTACGATACCCAGGCAGCTTATGGGGAGCCAGACTTTCCCTACCTGCTGACAAGGATCAACCTAGCGCCCACACCGGGTTGGGGACTCTACGTTACTCCGCGCGCACCGGAGTCAGGGTACACACAGCACACAAGTAAGTATTGTTTACAACGTAGTTACCATCATCGTTCGCTTAATTTTTATGCATAGTTACTAACTATTATAGTGTGGCATCGTCTCTATTTTGCAACAGGTGACAACTACGGGTTTTCCCAAGGGCATTTTGCAGTTCCTGCTATCTCTCCTCGAACACAGTTCGTGGATGATTTCTTTGTGACAGATGCACCCGATGCGCAAGTTGGTGTAGACTACTGGTACGGTGCTCCTCCGGTCACGCAGCCTATGCAGCAGGGGGAGTCCGTACAGCCAGAGGATGCCACTCCACAGCAGCTGATACGACATAGGCACCCACCTGATAATTTGACCTATCCCACAGAGCAGATCAGACAACGTAAGAAGGGAGGGCCTAGCAAGCGTGCGAGAGGGGGGCATTCTTGACTTGTAGTGTTATTTATGTGCTAGATTATTTTTTTTGTGTATTTACTACTTATGTCATATTATATGTATGAACTACTTCATGACATACACTTATTTGATAAACTGCCTTTCTATGTCTTTTCTACTTGTGCTAAGTATGACTTCTTTTATCTTTTTTCTACAAGATTTAGAAAAAATTCACTATCGACATCATTATGCTCGCGCGTGGTTACAAACTACTTTCGGCGCCTATGTCATTTCGTTGTCGGAAAATCGAACACACCAAGAATACAATGCGATACGACTGCGGAATGGCTTCTCACGCCCTTACATGTCACAACTACTTATGTATACGACAACAAACTTTCGGCGTTGGGTGTCCGGTCCATTACATCGCACAGTATACCACAGTGCACGGACACACTGTCAGTTTGACTTGTCACAATCAACTTTCGGCGCTGCTTTGTAAAATAAAGTAATTCCAATTCACGCGTGCTAGTGTTGTCACATACGGTGAAGAAAATTGGCTCTCATTAAGTCATACATCCAATCTAACTTTCGGCTCCATCCAGCACTCTAAAAGAGCGAACGGCTTAATTCCGCATACGTCTACTCTTACTTTCGGCGGTAATCAGGCGGACCCATCGTGCCCCATGATGTAGACATGTAAAGGTTATCACTGCGATTTTGGTGCCTACATAAGTCCTCATAACGAGCGATGCAGCACATAATTTCTTCATCTGTGTAGGCAACAAGCGCTACCACAACCCTTCATTGCACCAGCTTTCGGCAATGGCTAGACGTCGGGGCGTTGAGGATCCCAACTGGCGTAGCAATCCTTTGGTATACCTATTCCCACCTTGGTGCGAGCGGCCTCTCTGTCTTTGCGGTGACCGATGCCAACTAATGGCTTTGAGGAATCAAGACACTCGAGGAAGGCGTTTCTTTAGGTGCCCTAACTATGACTGTGAGGTATTTCATTCTCTGCATATGCTTATTCAGTTTGCATGAGCGATTGTTTATTCTTGTTCCAAATTTATTCGTCAGGCCCGTGCTACGGCTTGTGGATACATCGAGTGGGTCGATACAGAAAATCCCGTTCTCGACCTAACCACTTGTCAACAAGAAGGACGCTGGTATTTCGCATCAGAAAGTCCTGAGAAATACTTGGCGTTCAAATTTGCTTACGAACAACAATGTCATGAAGAACAGTGCGACTGGCGGGTGCTAACAATGGCACTCCCTCCATGGGAAGCCCGTCCAAAATGCAGATGCGATGATCGTTGTCAGGTTCTCCATTCCACCAAGCCAAGAACTTTGGGTCAGAGGTTCTTTGTTTGCCCAAATATTGTAGACGACGATTTCATGGTGAAAATATTTTCGTTATCATCAATCCTTATTTTGTCACAACATTTAGTAACTTTGTTCGCTTCACGTCTATTCGTTTCTCGCAGGATCCGCCAAGAAGATGTCAATACAAAGAATGTATAGACACCGAAAAGGTTCTAATTGATCCAACTTCCCGTGTGGTGCAGCTTGAATTGCCAGAGCAATACAGGTTTACTAAAAAGCAGTTTGAGAGGGGAGAGGGATCCTCACGTAAGGGTTAGCTACTATCGGACAACTTACATTAGTCAAATATGTGATGTCATGTTTCGTTGTCCTATTACTATATCGTCGTCGTGTTCAACTCTTGCACTACCTTCCTCCTAGTTCGAATCTAATCTTATCTATGTAACCGCAATGAAACCAGATGCATCATGTTTAAATTGTACTACAACTTCTCCTTGTTTCGGTACGGTCATGGATGTGCTCAACATCAATTCTAAAAAAATGTTTCTTCTCGGTTTCTAAAAACATGTTCTATGAATTTAAAATTTTTTGTGTTGTCCGAAAATGATTTTTGGAATTTCCGAAAATAGACAGAACCAATTTTCGCTTCTGCTAATTTTTGGCCCTATCCGAGAGTGATTTTCCGAATTTCCCAAAATAACCGATAAGCAAAATAAGGTTCTGTAAATTAATAAATTACAAATGAATATATCTAAAATTATTAAATTATAACTCCAATATGTTTCTCCAAATATTCAATTACAAATATGTATTAATCAATTATAATAAATTATAATTATAAAACCAACTTAAAATCCTTAATTATAATAACAACTTAAAAATTATAATTAATCAATTATAAATAATTCTGTCATTAATTAATTACTAACAACTTAAAAACAATTATTACCAAATTAAAAAAAGTTCTGTAAATTAAAAAATTAAAACTGGATATATCTAAAATTAATAAATTATATATCCGATGTGTTTCTCCAAACAATCAAATAAAAATGGGTATTAAGCAATTATAACAAAATTATATTTACAAAAACTACTTAAAAACTTAATTATGAAAACAACTTACAAATTATAATTAATCATTTATAAAAAATATGTCATTAATTAATTAATAACAAGTTAAAAACAACTATTAACAAATTAATATTAATTAATAACTAACAATACTTAACAAATTAAAAAAAATGAGGCCGGCCGGCCCAGGCCTGTCGAACGGCCGTTGTTCGACTAGGCCGGCTGCCCGGCCTGTCGAACAGCCGGCGTTTGACTGGGCTGGCTGCCCGGCCTGTCGAACTGCCTCCAGTAGAAACGCGGCCGTTCGATCGGACCGGCCTATCGTCGCTCCGCCGTTCGATTGGGCCCTGTCGAATCGCCATGGTTCGATAGGCCCATATATTTGCGATTTTATGCAAAAGCCCACTATTTTTACGATTTTCCATTAAAACAATATTATTTCTAAAAAAAATTCGAGAAAATTGGTGCAATAGAAATAAAGTGAGGACAAATCGGTGTTTCCTAGAAACCGCTGAATACTCACTTTTTTCTATGGATTAAGTCTGATTTACCCCTCAACTATCGAGAAAATACGATTTATCCTCCTCACTATGAAACCAGACATATTACACCTCTTAACTATTTAAACCGGACACTTAACACCCCTGCGCGCTGTTTCAAGTAGTTTTGGCTGGATGATCTCACGTGGCAGGCCTACGTGGTGATGACGTGTCAACTAAATTAAATACAACATATTTCCCTCACACCCCTTGCAAAAAAAAAAAAATTCCCCAGCACGAGACAAGAATCTAGCCCTGGTGATTGGTGACTGGTGTTGTGGCGCGCGGCGCCGCAGCTGCGTTCGGCAGGAACACCACGGCGCACGGGCCAACGAGAGCGTACGGCGGCGCACATCGCGGACTCACGGTTAAAGAATCGCGCAACGTGTGGCTTGCGAAGCGCTCGGCTACACACCACGTAGGTCGTCTATCCGGCGGTGGCCGACGCTCTGTATCCTGCTGGCAAGCATGGCCTCGCTGCCCTTGCGAGTGCTTTGGAGGAAGATTAGCTCTCGTAAGTGCTTAAGGCTTTGGATGAAAATGTCAAACTCATACGTGCTTATCGAACGGTTAAATGTTGTATTTAGTGCAAAAGTTTTTTTATATAAAAATTTCTTTAAAAAATCAAATAAATTTATTTTTCAAGTTAATAATAATTAATACTCAATTAATCATGTATTAATGGATTATCTCGTTTCACGTGTCATGAAAATCTCACCCTACGCCCTAAGCTTTATGCTTAGGACAGCAGGACCTCAAGGTCAAAGTCTCAAAGACAATGATCCACCAAAACGAGGCCAGGATGATCTTTCATGACTAAATTGACTAAAACATAAAAAATGGATTAATGGACATAGATACCGTTGTTTCAGATATTTTATAGGTGTCTAGGTGGTGTAGAGGACATAAGAGATAGAATAAATTTTAATTGGGCTACTTGATTTTATCAAAGTTTTACCTTGAATCACCTCTTCACCAATCTTTTCATTTTATATCATCCTTTCTTACCTTCTGTTTCATTTTGGATCTCTATTGTTCTCTAGCTTTCCTATCTCTTTCTTCTTATAGAGCTAGAGTCACCAATATCAGCAAAATTTGACGACTTCACATGTATAAGCTACCGATCTTCTCACGAGTTAGTTGTGTGTAAACCACGACATGTTGGATTTGGAGAAGATGAATGGGTCCAAGAACAAAAGGGGAAAAAAGTGGTCTAAAATAAAAAGATTGATTAAGGAATAGCCCAAATTAAAACTTTGATAAAAATAGATGACCCATTGTGCAATTCACTCTAAGAGATATCACTGAGCTCCGCTGTTGAATGCATACAAGGTAAGGTACAGTAAAGGATGATGAGATAAAACTAAATGCCGTTTTCTATTGTGCATGCCATTTAGGTATTTCGCGGAGGTAAGAAGATGGAAAAGAAAGTTGCTGTCTTTTGGTAAGAGATGGTTTAAGCACAACTTTTTTAATGTATATTATTGTGTTCTTGTACATATTAAAGATTTTTATATGTATATTTTTTAAAGAGATACTTTTTTGAAATCTTGGTAGGGGTCTGCACATTAATAATGGGTAGTAGACATAAAACACAAAAACAAGACTTTACATAGTTCTCAAGGCAAATAATTACAAAACAGTAGCCCCACAATGAAATCAAGTTTTTTTTAAAAGAACTTGAAAGCTTTCATTCTATCCATGAGTAAATACATTCTCAGATTTATCTTGCATCATACTTTCTTAGCAGCGATTGTGCTAGTATAAATGTGTATATGCTCATTGTTGAAAAAGATATATTCTTTTGCCTTTCAAACACGTACGGTAATAGCCTACTGGCTACTAGTGCATAATATGAAAACCAAACTGCCCGGCTATGAATGCGTCTTTTATTATAATATTGTCTGTTTAAACCAAGAACCAACAATAATATAATATAGCAATATCAATGCTAATTGATGGATTAAACCGGTAAAGATACTTGAATGTCACTCTGGCTTATAGTAAAAGCCGGCAATGATACTTGGCAATATCACCGTTGATCTCCAACCAGCGGTTCTTTCTATAATATAATACATAGAAAAACAAAAACTCAGACGAACGAAAATATACAGTAGACTAGCTAGCATGCATAGATGCTTCTGTTTGTACTCCTTTGTTTTAAAATAAAACTATTTTGGTTTTCTTAAATACAGAGGGAGTATATGTAAGTTTGCTTCGGGTGGGAATGAATCCCCAGTTGAGAGAAAAAAGAATCCTGCCATGCGTCGCCAGGGCCGGTCGGATTTTTGAACCTGGGACGATGCTAAAATTTTGGACCTTTTTATATAAACATAATAATACGACTAATACTACCATTTGTAGTATATACTATACACATAGATACAAAATATTATTGATAAGCAATTAACTGAATGCAAAAGCTATATTCATATGAAAAAATTCATATACATATTAAATTACCTCAAAAGTTTCTTCTAACATTCCTTGATGCGAAGTCATTGATGATGGATTCAATATCAATCTCATCCAACAATTGCTTTTCAATGCACAATGTTGCCAATCCATTTAACCTCTCTTGTGACATTGTAGATCTCAAATAGTTCTTCAATAATTTTAATTTTGAGAAGCTTCGTTCAGCTGATGCCACAGTCACTGGCATAGTAAACAAGATGCGATAAGCAATAGAGGTAGTAGGATAACAATCAGCTTCAGTAACAAACTCAAAAATCTCCATAGCTGTCATTTCTCTATCTGGCAAAGCGGACTGCAGAACCCTTAGCTCAGAAATGAGATCTTTTATATCAATATCAGATGAACCACCATGAGAGAAAGCTACTGCCAATGTTGTGCAACACAAATTTAGTTCAGGACCATCCAAGGACTTTAAGCTTTTTGAACTCATTAAAAACCCAAATATCTCATTAAATTCCTGGAGCTGATCAAATCTACTTTTCAGTGATATTTTTGCCTTATCAATCATAACCAGAAAGTAACTAATTTTAAAATCCTTTTCAGCTTCCAAGATGACTTCCTCACTATTATTTTCATCAAAATGTTTCTTTCTAAGAGCACGACGCTTTACAGGAAATGATGGCTCAACACCCATCTCAGATGCAATTTCTTTTGCAATAACATTACTAGAAGCAAACCCATCATTCCTGTAGGTCTCAAAGTAATCCAATACGCCTTGTATCTGTCGCATGGCAGAATCAATGCACATAAATGATGATTGCAATTTTTTGCTCACCTTATTGACAGCAAATAGAATATCATGCCAAATAACCATGCCAAAAATAAATTCAAAGCTGCCAAGCACATCAAATAAATTCTTTGCATCACTCCTATCCTTGGGTTCAACATCAGGATCTTCACTTAATGCAAGTAAAGCTGCTCTTAGCTGAGGGGCTTGATATCTAATTGCTGTAACACTTTTAATCCGACTCTCCCAACGTGTGTTGCATAATGATTTCACCGTTAGACCATCAACATGATCAAGCAAAAATTTCCATCTTTTGGTAGAACCAGCAAATAATACATATATCCGTTGCACAATTCCAAAAAAAGTGACAGCTTTAGTGCAAGACTTGGCCATATCACAAAGAGTAAGATTAAGACTATGACAAGCACATGGCATATACTTGGCTCTTGGATTTATTTCTCTCAAACGGTTTTGAACCCCCTTATGTTTTCCTTTCATATTAGAACCATTATCATAACCTTGTCCCCTAATGTCATTAATATCAAGACCAAATGACTTAACAGAATCAACTAAAACATTGAAGAGCCTAGAACCAGATGTGTCATCTACCTTCAAGAAACCAAGAAAGTATTCCTCTATTTTAATTTTACCATCTACCATGTTAACACATCGAACCAATAAACTCATTTGTTCTTGGTGACTAACATCTGGGGTACAATCAAGAATAACAGAGAAATATTTGGCTCTTTTAACAGTCTTGATGATAGAATTTGTAATATCGGAGGCCAAAAGAGAAATCAACTCATTCTGAATTTTGTGGCTGAGATAATGATGATTAATGTCTTTGTTTTTGATACGTCTAAGATGGTCTTGCATAACCGGATCAAACTCTGCAACCATCTCACAGCAAGCTAGAAAATTCCCATTTTGGTCATTGTAAAGCTGCTCATTAGATCCTCTAAAAGCCAAGTTACGCTTACCAAGAAATTTCACAATTGCAACTATTCTCAATAATACTAGCCTTAAGCGCTCTTTCTCCTTTGAGATTTGTTGTTGCAACTCTTTGTCAATTGTCTGTTGTTGCCTCAGCCTAATTCTTAGCTGATTCCATGAGGTCATATTGGTAATGTGCTCAACACTTGCTTCATGCTCCCTCAACCTCTCGTTAACATGCTTCCAATTTTTATACCCCTCATTCCCCAATGAACTCTTGCATTTGTTAGAGTTAAAGAGCTTACAACAGAAGCAAAATGCTCTATCCAAGTGCTTGGAATAAACTAACCATTTTCTATCATGTACCTCCCCATTGCTCATTTTTCTAAAGTAATAGGTATAGGAAAAATGCCTATCATGGGCATCCCAAGGGAATTCAAGATTCTCTTCTCTTATAGGCCCCTTCTCAACTAATGTATCCCTTGATTTGCTATCAAGTTTATCCCAATTTCTAGGATCATAAATATCAATAGGAACCGGATCCTCATCAACAATAGTAGGTTCTGTTTCATTTGAATTTAAAACATGCTCATGCTCGTGATCACTCACATTATGATCATCCATGTCGATATCAGCATCGTCTTCTATATTGTCCTGATCTTCTCGATTCTCATTAGTTGGTTCCTCCACAGCAACTATCGCTAATGCATCTGGATCTCTTGAAGTGCTTGTATTAGTCTTCAGAAATTTATGAAGGGCCCCTCTCTGTGATTCTATCAAATCTTCTATTCGCTTTTTCTTCTTTCTTTTGTCATTGCCAGATGAATACTTTCTCGATGACATGGTACTATTAAAATTTAAAAATAATTAGTAACTACAATTTCGTAAAGTAAGGATCAATCAAGAAACAATAGTAAGTAATTTAATCATCTACCTTTGCTGTACGCTATTGCTTGGCGCTGCTGTCTGTCTGTTGGATCAGTCCGGATCGGATGAATGGATTATGGATGATCAGCTGATCAGCTCCAGTTGCTGGGGGATCAGGAGATCATCAGGATCAGGGAAGGGCCCTTTCTCTCGTAGATGGAATCAGGATGGCCGCCGCCACTCCACCAAACTGCCAGGCCCTCACGCAGTCTGGCTCACGGAACGGAAGGAGAAGGAACGCCGAAGACGGAACGGAAGGAAGGAACGCAGCCACGCAGGAGAAAAGTCGCGGCTCTGCGGACGCCGGGACGCGTGATTTCGCTGACCGCGGAACGAAGCGATGTTTACCTATTACTACGTACTGGTACCTAGGGGGCCCATCCAGATTTTGGGCCTGGGACGCCGGCCCCTTTCGCCCCCCCCAAGGGCCGGGCCTGTGCGTCGCTGTCAGTCAGCGAGAGGATATGAACAGATCGATGC
Organism: Oryza officinalis; assembly: GCA_008326285.1. Classification (NCBI taxonomy): domain Eukaryota; kingdom Viridiplantae; phylum Streptophyta; class Magnoliopsida; order Poales; family Poaceae; genus Oryza; species Oryza officinalis. Next base: position 26,781,576 of record BDMV01000007.1, read on the forward strand.
TGCTACTATCCTCTGCCACAGATGTTGTGATATGCCATGTTATCCTGATACGGGGGGATACGGATCCAAATACACGATACGGGGATACGAGGATACGTCATTTTTGAAAAAACACCGATACGGGATACGTCTATATATATATACATATGTATGTATATACTTAATAAAAAAATAGAAATTTACTATATCCCTGTAAGAAAACAATAACACTTTCTTGTAGCTAAAGAGATGAGCCTGACTGTCTTATACTATCTCACCAAAGCCCACACAGTAGAGGATCAAGAATAATGTATAAATCAGTCACTACTAAAGAACTGATCATTCATCGTGGTATCAAAAACACAAATATCTCGGATATATTACCAATCGATACTAAAGATATTCTTTAGTACCGGTTAAAAAATCCCATGGCACTGTACAATCTTTACTACCAGTTGATAACACCAATCGATACTAAAAATTCTTTTCTACCGGTTGGTAACACCAATCGATACTAAAGATTTTTTTCAGTCATGGTTCAACTTGTCAGTACCGTGTTAGGCCTCCCGGGATCTTTAGCACCGGTTGATGGTATCGGTTGGTGATATCAACCGGTACTAAAGATAAATTACTTTTTGTATGCCTTCTTTCTCCTTCAGCTTAAGCCATTGCTGTCAAGAGGAGGAGGAAGAGAGGTGCTGCTAAATTTTTTTGTGAAAATATTTTGGTGATATTACACAAATTGAAGAGATCTAACGGGTTAGCAACTTCATTCTCTATTGATGTATAGTTAACATATTATATTTATAGCTATGTTTCTATACGTCAATCTCTCTCACAAAAAGCTATATGGAAAAAGATAAGATTTTAAAAATTTTTAGAAAAAATAAGGGTACTTCATAATTTTAAAAACATTTGGATAAAAATATTAGAAAAAGACCACAAAGAAAAGTTATAGAAAATAAAGACAAAAGAATAGAAAATTAAGTCCATTTAAAAATCACTAAAATAGTTAGAAATAAGAAGAATGCATTAAAAAATGTTTAGAACATTAAAAAAACTTCTACAAATAAGGAAAATAAGGATAATACATGAAAAAAATATATTTACAATTTTTTAAAACTTCTAGAATTTATATATATTTAACCATGGCTCCGATTAAGTCTATTTAAAACTCGTTAAAATCATTAGAGATAAAAATAATTCATTAAAAATATGTTTATAATTTTAAAAAACTTATAAACATATTTAAAATAAAGATAATACATCAAAAAATATGTTTACAATTTTTTAAGGAAATGGTCATAAAGATTTGTGAGCTCAACAACAATCTCCTCGTATATGATTTCTATGTGTATAAGCGCGTATGGGCTTTCTATGTGTGTACCGTCAGTTTTAAGTTTAATTATGATGTTTTAAATTATTATGTGATTATTTAATTATTTTCACTTTCGTGGACTTCCTTTACATTTGTTTATTTGATGTAGATGAATCGACAATGGATATATACCACGGAGCGACGTTCGGAGGAGTTTATTGATAGCGTGCATTATTTTTTGAGTGTGGCCAATGCCCACAAGCCTAACGGTTTTATATGTTGTTCATGCAAAAAGTGTAAAAATCAGAAGGAGTTTTCTACATCAAGAACTCTTCATGTCCACTTGTTGTAGTAGGGATTCATACCTAGCTATAATTGTTGGACCTCGCACGAAGAGTTAGGGGTTGCAATTGAAAAAGATGAAGATGAAAACGACAATATTTTGGACTAGGCTCAATATGGTGGATTTGCAGATAGTACAATAGGCGATGCAGACAGAGTTGTTGAAGAAAACAACAGTGCGGATGATCTTGGTCAGATGTTGTGTGACGCAAAGAAAGACTACGAAAGTGAAAAGGAGGTCCAAAAATTGGAGCGTATGTTAGTGGAGGTCCAGAAATTGGAGTGTATGTTAGTGGACCACAAAACGTCGTTGTACCCAGGTTGCAAACAGGGGCACAAAAAGTTGGGTACCATGCTGGAATTCCAGCAATGGAAGGCAAAAAATGGTATGACTGACAAGGCATTTGGCGAGTTATTGAAACTCGTAAAGAATATTCTTCCGGAGAGAAACGAATTACCTGAAACAATGTACGAAGCTAAAAAGGTAGTCTGCCCTCTAGAACTAGAAGTCCAAAAGATACATGCATATCCGAACGATTGTATCCTCTATCACAGTGAGGAGTATGAGAACCTGGAAGCATGCCCGGTTTGTAAGGCATCATGATAGAAGATTAGACGAGATGACCTCGATGATGTTGACGGACAGCCTTTGAAGAAGAGAGTTCTTACTAAGGTGATGTGGTATTTTCCTATAATACCATGTCTAAGGCGTTTGTTCAGGAACAAAGTGCATGCTTGAATGATGTCCTGGCATGCAGAAGAACGTAAACAAGACGGGATGTTGAGACACCCCGCTGATAAGTCGTAATGGCAAAACATGGACAGAACATTTGAAGTTTTCGAAAATGATGTAAGAAACATAAGGTTTGGTTTAAGTACGGATGACATGAATCCATTTGGAGAGATGAGCAGCGGTCATAGTACTTGGCTTGTGACAATATGTATTTACAACCTTCCCCCTTGGTTCTGCTTGAAGCAAAAGTACATCTTGATGCTAATTAGTATTCAAGGCCCAAAGCAATCTGGTAATGACATTGATGTATATTTAAGATCATTGGTTGAAGATCTGCAACTACTGTGGAAGAAAGAAGATGTCCCTGTGTGGGATGAGGACAAATAGGAGCAATTTAACCTATGAGCGTTGTTGTTCGTAACCATTAACGATTGGCCTGCACTTAGCAACCTATCGGAACAATCAAATAAGGGGTATAGGGTCTGCACCCACTATATGGATGAAACTGACAGTGCATATTTGAAACATTATAGAAAGGTTGTGTACATGGGCCATCATCGATTTCTTGTTGCAAGCCAGCCTGTATGAAAGAAAAGCAAACATTTTGAACAGAAGGCATACCATCGTACTAAGCTTAAACATCGTAACGAAAAAACTGTGTTTGCTATGGTGAAAGATCTAAAAGTAGTATTTGAAAAGGGACCTGGCAGCCAATCTATAGTAAGTGAAGATGGTCACGTGGCAATGTGGAAGAAGAAGTTTTTTTTGAGAGTTACCTTATTGGGAAGTCTTAGAGGTCCGCCACACAATCGACATGATGCACCTCACTAAGAACCTTTGTGTCAACCAGCTGGGCTTCCTAGGTGTATATGGGAAGTCGAAAGATACACTTGAAGCACGTCATGATCT